>JAUPFR010000010.1:5904248-7104248 GCA_036925125.1 Oreortyx pictus | reverse complement strand
GGCAGTGGATACTGCAGATATGTACATTCAACACCTGAACTGGCAAAATCTGACAGAAGAAATCACTTTTCATTGGAAGTAATTCAAAGCTTTTCTCCATTGAAACACACTGTACCATAAACACAATCCAAAGACATTCACTCACAGTAAAATAAGAGGACCTCTTCATTAAAATCTCACGATCTGTACCATGGTGCCGACAGGTAAGCTTAGGGCCAGGGAACAGGAAATCTCTTGTATTTTCTTCATAAGTAGCTAGAATTTCTCCAACTAAAAAAGAAAAAAAGCACTTTAATTAGAAAATTGAATTAGCAGCAAGGCTCTACAACTCATATCGCAGTAGGGAATAACATCATCAAGTTAAATCACCAGCAGAAGTGTTCAGAAAATAGCCTAAAAGTATGGTTCACTTATTTAAAAAAGTATATAGAGAGCAATTGAGGCAATCTTCATTAGGAGCCACAGAAATTTCCATCAAGGTAATCCCTTCAATCTTTTTCTCCTTCTCTACTTTCTATGACACAGAAGAAATCAGTAGATTTTTGCCAATACATTGTGAAAAACTCTTATCCCATATTACAGAACATCAATGCTTCTTAAATTGCAAGTAGGCATTGTTATCAGAAAGAAATGCAAGCAACATAAAAATTAGCACTCAAGATTCTCCAAGTATTGTGGTCTGCCACTTTCTTTTCTTTCAAAATATTTCTTTTAGGGGAAACCCATGAAAGCGTATTTTTATTAAAAAAAAAAAAAAAAAAAAGTTTATGTTATTCTGTTACAGTTATTTTGTCAGCTTTCACTGGGATGTATCCCACCTACCTCTGAGTCCAGAAATTATTTAACTCAAAATCTTTTACCCTCCTGCAAAAATCCACACTCAGTACATTTCCTTGAATAAATAAATCTTGGGAACCTTGAATAAATAAAAGTCCTGTGAATCACCCAAGAGAAGCAATTGTTTCTTTGAAACTACTGAAAGCAAGTAACAGAGAGTGCTTTTAATACTAATTTCCAAACGAGTTCTCTTTCAAACTTGACTTTATTTCCAATAAAGTGTAGACTTACATTATTCATGGGAACACTTGAATTTCGTTAAAATAGATTTTTATAATCACACAAACCAATAACAGAAGTGTGACAAATTGCTATTTATTATTGTCACATATCCCAAGTGACCTGTAATACTTATAGTGAAAATAAGAGTTTTCCCAGCGGTCACCATTAAAACAGAAGAGGAAAAAAAAAAAAAAGAAGTGTCATTCCGAGAACAAGATGATACACTGAATTTCACAGACAGACACTCTGGAAGAGAACCGTGATGCAGTTAATAAGTGATGTGTTGGATGATTTTGGTTTATTTCCTATTTTTAAAATATTATCACTTTCCGAAGCTTTAGTATGGCACTTTTTAATATTCAGTTACTACTACAGTTCAAGAATGAGATCCTCTTGATTTATTAACATTTTATATTCAGAGAACTATTTGTTGAAAAGCTTCCTATTTTGTTTTTGTGTTGGAAAAAGTGATTGTGCTGTAATGGGCAATGTCCTCATGGAAATTCACCTATTAAACTGCATAATTTATTAAGAGACTGATACAGTACCTGGAGGAACGAGCTGTATTAGTTCAAGCACTGCTGTGTCAACTAGAAAGGAATAAAAGTTTCTTTGTAAGTTAAAAAAACACTAAAATGTGAAAATACTTTCTAAGTTTAAAAAAAGAAAGAAGAAAAAAGAAAAAATTGCCCACTGATTGATAGCACTGTACATAGCTACAGCAACAGCAAGAGAAAATAAAGAACAGCTTGCTTAAGTACTACAGATGAACACAATGGCATTAGCAGTACACAAAAGGTAATGCTTTCACTAAGAATTTGGTAACTTCTACCTGCTTACAAGCTGGTCCTTTGAAAATGGGCAAACTTGTAAAGAAATTATGCAAGATTAACCACTTCTTTTAGATAATTCCCTGTATTAGGGGGCATACTCCTGCAGTTTGCGTGCAGGGCTGGTGCTGTCTCACTAAAGTTCATTATGCTCCAGATGTTGCAGGACTGCTTACGGTAGGTATACATCATTTTCTTAAATAAATACATCCACACACGCAGACATTTCATGTGAAATTACGAAGTTTCATTTGAAATCAATCAAATAAGTAGTCAGATAGAAGGAACCATTATCTGTCTGGCTAAGCAGTTGGATGTCCTGCTGACTAGGGCTTTTGCCCCTCCTCCTGTCCTAAAGCATGCAGCATACGTTCTAGAGGCATTTTCTTAGTTAACAAAATTATGGATAAGTTAGCACTGTCCAAATGACAGTAAGAAACATGCCTATACTGACAATAAAACTTGTGCTACGTGGTCCTGATTTATTTAGTCCATAACACACTACATTAGTTATCCACTAACTTGTCAGAGGACAGGCTCTTGATAAAGAAAACAGTAACATTATTGAAATCTCCAAAACATCTTTAAAGCCCATCTGTATAACATGAACGCATACAACACAGCATACATAAAAAGCAGGACCAACCTTCTAGTAACTTCACAAGGTCTCCAGGATCAACGATATTAGCAAATGTCTGGAAAGTAAACAAATATTAAAAAATTAAACAAAAATAATGGCATAATCAAAGTCACCGAATAGATCTCTGAGGAAAGAAGGAGAAAACCTAGAAATCAATATTCAACAGATGGTTGTCAAGAGTCTATCCCTCTTGGAAAAAGAAAGGAAGCTGAAATTATCATTTGACACATGATCAAATTCATTGAAAGCTAGCAGTTCTTGTCATATGCCTTCTAGCCATTCCAGAGTTACCAGACCATTCTTAAATTAGGAGCTATTGTGAAGAGCTGAAGACACAAAGGTAAGTATTGTCTGAGAAAATTTCAGGAGAGAAAGATAAATTACTGAATGCATTAGAATTCAGATAGACGAATATGTACTTCAATGTAAGTTACACTTTAAGCTTAACTTATTCATGTACAGAGTACTGTTCAGACTTTGTTTAAACTAATAGCATAGCAAGAGATGGCAAGGAATGGGGGAGGAATTGCTGCAAAAATGTTTCAATGGATATTAAGAACATTATGGACTTCCCTGTAATTCTGCACGAAGTGTGGAGTGGTATAAATCACTCTGCTGTTGCACATACCAAACACTTGAAAATACCAATGCACTGTTAAGCCACAAGTACCTAGATCCATTCAACAGCAATTTGTAAGAAGATAGTTATTACTTCAGCTTTTTTGTCAAGCTCTTTTCTAAGCAACATAATTCTAGTGTCCTGGAACTCCCCTAATTTACAGCAAAAACAGCATTCAGTACATTTAAGTAGTTTGTGGGATGTTTTCCTTTAAATAAATAGAAATAAGTAGCGTTCTTTTTTTTTTTCCTTTTTTTTTTTTCTTTTTTTCTATTATTCAGTGGTTGGTAAAATTATCACTGTTTTTATATTACCTCCATCACAAGAGTATCACTGATGTTTACTCAGTCTGGTTTTCAAAGTTCAGGGGGATGCATAAAGGAAAAGAACTAGAAAGGGCAAAGTATTATTATTCACAGGTAGTCAAGAAATCAGATCATATCTGTAAGATTCTGTGTTTCATTATCCCAGTGGTACTAATAAGAAAGCTAGTAGGGACTCAGAATATGTGATAAACAACTATAAATTAAAAGGGCAGAGTGCTAACTTGGGAATTCTGGTGACAGACCATGAAAAAAGGATCTCAAAAGGAAAATGATGTCACCAAAAAGGTTTGAGCTGCTAGTCTATCTTTCTACTGATTAAACTGACTCTCCCTTATCTTATAGTTTTTGTGTTACACTTTGCTATCATTCTAAACACAATTATACTGAGTTCCTTCCAAGCTAGGCAAACAGACACTGACAAAGGACAGTTCCTCAAAGAATAAATACACACCTAAAAATAAAATATCAAAACCTGCAGAACGCATACTTCTTGAGTGACCGTGTGGATAATACAGTTGCACACCTCCCTTGTGCTAAAGAAATGTGGGAGTTATAACATTATGCTGTCTGCAGTTTGATTTCTTCCACACCGGGGCTCTGCAATGAGCTTCTGTGAGTATGGGATACGTTTCACTTGCCTTGCATCTGCTTTTGATGTTATCTTACCTTTTCAAATACTAGTTTTTCTTGAAAGAAAAGTGGAAATGCTGCAGGGACGCGCCGAGTTTTTTTGTACTGCCCAAGTATAGAGACACTGAGATAGAGCTCCTCTTTGTCTTTCAACAGCACTCCAGGGCAAGTTATCTGTAAGAGGAACACATTCATTAAACAAAGTGAACTTTTGTTAAAGAACTAATGGCTGTTTTCAGGATAAAAATGAAATGGTCAAGGCTGAAACAGTTGATTGCTGAGAGTTGGAGTGGAAACATTTCTCTTCTAAAGGAGTTCTATTTGTACAGAATGACAAGGAAAATTTGTCACCACTTTAAAATAATCAAGAACAAGTTCTTACTGTAAGTAAACGTGGTCCACTGTCTTAAATCAAAACTAGAAGTGGTATCTTGGTCCTAGCTGTGTACGGTTAAATGCATGCACAGACTATCCATGAGGGTCACATCAAGTTCTAAAAAGAAGAGTTCTAAAAAGTTCTAAAAGTAGAGTGATGGAAGTCTAGAATGAAGTTTCCATGATGCAAAGATACAACAAAACATATATATATATATATATATATGTATATATCCAAATTTAGCCTAAGTATTGAGTAAACGAAGCTGGTAAACGTGTATGCTTTGGTTTCCCTACTCCAAAATTTGCAAATATTACAACTGAATGAACATTACATTTTAATGTGTAAATGGGAAAAAGTAAATGTTCTGTTCTCATGGGAGGTACATCACACAAATTGTTATAGGAGAACTACGGCCACTGTGGAGGGTATTTGAGACAGGAAAGCCTCCTCATTAGGCTGCCAGATACTGCCACAAATGTCTCAGCTTTCTCTGGCCAATTCTTATTCCTCCAGTAAGAAGTTGGTATGCTTTTAAAGCACTGATGAACATCAGACATTCTTACCTGTGTTTCCACTGCAATGATGTACATAAATCACTGTTAGCTATTTCCCCAAGCCACGTGGTTTTATTCTATTACCCATCCAGAGAATTGTCACCTTTCACTTCATTTCTACTGCTCACTTTTTATAGTAGTATAATAAATATGAGGTTGTCTCTTTGAACATTAGGTTGCTGCAGAAAGTGTTCAGACTTTCAATTGCAAGGTACAAAGACAAAGGAGAAGAGTGACAGGAATTAAAATAAGTGCTTTGTTTACAGTCCCTTGCTCCCAAATGAACATTTTAGTTGAGAAATTCTTGCTGGAGCTAAAACAAAATTACATAAACAGCAGAAGAACAGCTTCAAGTGAAAAAAAAAAAAACAAAACAACACAAACCAATGTGTTAGGGATTATTATAGGTGCAGTCTAAGCTAAAAAAATAAAATGTTTCTACTCATAAGCATGCCTGACAAGAAAAAATAAATAAAAAAAAGAGTTCATCTCTCTGTAAGTGTAAGTTAGGACTTCAAAACTGCAAGAAGAGTGCCAGAATAACAGATATACCGACTGAAATAGACTACCAGTCATTAAAAAGGACAGTGGCTGCAAGTGCTAATAGGAGAGAGTAAAACAGAGAGATTTAATTCACACAAGGCAAAACTGCCCCAAACTACACAATAAAACTCCTATTAGCTTCACTGGGACTTTTCCTCATGAAGTTACGATTCTTTTTAGCTGGGGTTTTGCATCTTACAGAAGGCAAATGGAAGAAAAGCTGAAGGTTTGAACACATCAGGCATAGCAAAACGGCAAGCAACAGTTAGGGGATACGTATTCTGGCTAGCCTGTAAAATTAAGTCCTTACAAACCATGCATGTGCAACCAATGAGAAAGGCAGGCCCTGAAAAATCCCTCTAGTAGCCCATCACCACCAAACAGAAAGTGTTCTGTATGAAGGGCAACGGACAGTATTAACTTCTGTGGAGCACAAGCTTACATAAAGAATAGCCCTTTGGACTCAGAGTTACAAAAATAATCTTCTCAGTATGAAGAGATGCCATTTTAGTCTCCTTACCTGACAGTAATCCACAATGCTATTAATTCACCTTAGTGCTTAAAGCTTTACCTACTTCACTGCCACGTTTGTGAAGTCTCCAAGTAGTAATGACATGAAGAATAATGTGAATTTCATTCTGTTGCTACACGAGCAATCTAAATGCCAGCAGCAGAGGTAGGAACCAAAATTAGTCTCAGAAAACAAATAACAATGAAAGCTCAGTCTGAGCAATCATGAATTATTCAATTTAAACTAACGGTAGGATAAACCAAAAGTGGTCTTTAACTAAGGTTCTCCAATTTAGAAGAACAGTCTTTCAGAAATGAAGAAAACTGGCTACGAAACAAAACAAAGGGCTCTTGCATTTCAGATAGGAAAAGACCTTGGAACATTATTAAGTCGGAAGGAACAAAACCAAACTGGAACATGTATCCTAAAGCAAGTGAAAATCAAATCCGACAGAATTTCTGACACAGGTCAACAGGTTTCCAAGAGGCTACAGAAATATGCAGAGCATTGAAAAGAACCAGAAACTCAGAAAAGAAAGGTAACACTGCCTGACTGAAAAATAACCGTGATGATCATTTGTGGCTAAAAAAGAGACCTGAGAAATTATAACCTCAAAATCAGAATATTAAATATGCAAAAATAAAGGATATGGAGGCAAATATGACAAGAGCCCAGCAGCATGTGTTTAATAAAAAAAAAGATCAGACAAGTAAAACACGATATTTTCTTGAAAGCCCATTTTCTGGGCAAAGAATATCTAAGTTATCTGGGCATCAGTAATGTCACATGGTGCCACATGAGATATTACTACCTGTGATGCAGAAGAAGGAAGTTAGTATGAAAGTCCAGTGGTGGTATAGAATTGGCCAAAGGACAGCATCAGTAACATGCTGAAGTGGAGAGCATCAGTTGAGGGTTACTGTTGAAAACATCCATCTGTATACACTGGGACCCACATCTTTAAACAAGTTTAATGACCCTGGTGCACAAAGTCAAAGAACACTCATGAAACTTCCTCCAGAAAAAATTCAGAAATCAGATGTCAAGAAAAAGATGCAGAAAAAAAAACAACAAACAGTAATAAGAAATGAAATAGACCTACTGTGTAATAACAACAGTTCCTGGTTTTACTAGAGGAGCTCACTGTGTTAAATGACAGCCCAACCATAGTAACATTGTGAAGAGACTAACATTAAGCTATAAAAGGACAAATTTTGGACTTTTTTCTTTTTGACATTGTCTATGTTAACTGTGAGATCCCAGAATTCAATTCTAACCCCGATCAGTGCAAACTCTTAAGTGGAAAAGTAGCACCCACCCCTAGGATGATCAGACCAGTAAGCATCTCACACAAAATACAACTGAAAGAAGCAGATCTCTTTGGCTGAGAAAGATGAATCACGAATGACAGAACTACTGCCCAAATAATACATGAAGAGAGCAAACACCAGAGAAGGAACAAAACTATTTCAGGGAAAGGCCAGTGTTGATATTAACGTAACAGAAAAGCATCAAACAAGGCTGAAAAATTTTCAAGCCATCACAGGAGTGAAGGGCTAAAACAGTATCCAATAGGGAAAGAAAAAGGCAAAATAAGTGGTCCTAAATCAAACTAAATACATGTATGAAAAGGGTTATCTAAGCAAAATTATGTTGTATGGAGAGTATCAGTGTTTTAGGACACTCAGCCTCCTCAGCTGGAGGCTTTTTGTTCTGTCTCTTTCAGCTATTACTCGAAACCTTGAGAGCAGGGTTCTCACAGAAAAGAAAGAAACAGAAAATAAGCCCAGGCCTTGGAGAGCACCTTGCCTGGAATCTGTCCTGGCATATGAATGGCATGACGAACAGAAAAACAAAACACATCTGCTGCTTTCCAGGAAATAAGGGAACCTCGGCATTGTGCTGAGACAGCAGAGCAACTCCGCCACGGAGTTACCCTCATCACGTGCAGGTGGAAACGCACAGCTCTTTTTTAAAGCAGCCCTACAAGTCTGGGAACAACAGCGGCGAAGCAATCAGGAATATTGGGTCCGTTTCCCAGCAGGCGATTTCTGGGGCTGCGCGAGAACGTCTCAGCTGACATCTGGAGCTCTTTCGGCACCAAGCCTCCTACAAGCAGAAGCGTTTGCCCCGCGAGGAGAGCAGAGAGCCAGAGCTCTGCCTACCTCAGCCGCTCTTTAAGCAGCACCGCCGCTGCTCCCCGGCCTGAGCCCCTTCACCTCACCGTGTGCGCAGCTCTCCGCTGCCCCACGCCTCGCACAAGAAGGCCGCTCCGCCCACGAGCACGGCTGCAGCCGGAGGACGAAGGGCTGAAGAGGAGGCCCCGCTCGGCACCAGCTCCGCAAGCAGCGCGGCGGGGAGCGGTGCCGGAAGGAGCAAGAGCGGTTCTCCTGCAGCGGGCAGGCCGGAGGAGTCGCGGCCACTCACCGAGCGGATCTCCAGCTGCAGGACGCAGCGCAGCACCTTGCGCGGCATGGAGCGGCCGGGCCGGGCAGGACGTGCCGGATCCCGGGCCGCGATCCCGGGACGCCGTTGTCACGGCAACCACAGCACTTTCCGCCTCTCACCGCGCATGCGCACATCCCTCGCAGGCGGGGCCCGGGCGCTGAGGGCGGTGCCGTGATGGCGGTGCGTGTGACGTCACTCCCACAGTGCCGCGCTCCTCCCTGTGGCTGTGGGGCTCCTCACGCGCGTGGCGGGACTTAGTTTTAACTTTACAATGTCAGAGGCTGACTGTGAGCGCTTGGGAAAGTCTCCCCGTCCTTCACGTGTTTTCGCTTTTAACTGGTACTGCTCGTATGTATTAAAGACATCAGGGCAGCCCGCAGTGGTTTCAGTTCTTCCTGGTGATGTAGATTCCAGCCTTTAAAAAGAAAACAGCTGGAAAAACAGGCTTTATGTCTGTTTGTGTGACTTCTGTGATAGCTGTGAGTTATGAATGGCTCTCCGGAATTAATGAGAAGGAAATTCTGAAAGATCTATAGTTTCGGATGTTGACATAGTTTACTGCGTGTTTGCAGGTACCTTTCGTCTAGAATCACTAAGGTTGGAAAAGACCTGTACATCCACTCCAGCCCATCCCCACCACACCCTCTAACCAAGGCCTGCAGTGCCATACATCCACAGTTCTTGGATACCTTCAGAACAGTGACTCCACCACCACCCTGGGCAGCCTGTGCCAGGTCCTCACCAATGCACGTATACTTTTTCGATGGATAAATCATGTGTTGATGGTTGTGAGGTGTGAGGTTTTATGCTAAGCGTGGCAGTATAAGACCAAGAAACAGATAAATGCTGAAGTCAAAAATGGCGTCATCTTTGTGATGAAAATTCAGCGTCTTTGTTTCATGCCCTGGAACAGAAGTGCCTTATGACCCTTGGAAGGAGAGCACAAGACAAAGCAGAAAAGTCCCTCTGCAGTGATAACAAAGCACTGAGTTTCAATCCTGACCTCTGGTAAACCAAGGAAAACCTGCGGAAGGCTGGAGGGTTATGCACTCAGCACTGAGGTGCTTCTCCAACCCTCAGATCTGCAGGCATTCTCCATCTTGCCATGCTGGACCTCAGAAGGGAAGGATGCTGCTGCAGCGTCTTTTGTGTCCATTCCTTTCTGCAGCAGTGTGAGATCCATCTGTATCTTGTGCTTACGATGGAGTGCATAGTTCAGTGAAAAATTTGCACTGCAGGGATTTGGGGCAAAGGAGGGGAAATCCTGTCTTTCAGCACAGATCCATTTGCTAATAAGCAAAACTGATTAGGAAAACCACAAAGGGGCATGCTACTTTAACAGACCTGAGGTTTTTACTGCTATAAAGTTTCCCTGCTGTGAACGTGAATGAATTCCTTTGCTTTTACAAAAGTAAATCATGGAACGCTACTTCCACATAGTTCCATGTGATACAAGAGACTGGAAGACAGCTTTGCATTTATGTTAATGCTTTTTTTTTTTTTCAATCTTCTCAATTTAAAACCCTCTTTGTCAGTCCTCTGAGCCCTTCCGCATATCTTCTGTCAAAGAACCTCGATTTCCTCAAATATTCAATACTCAAACTGTCATAAGACTGAAGTTATACTGGTTTAAGATAATTATCACAACAATTCTGTCCTATTTTTGCGATGGTCCACAGAGTCAGGCCACAGGAATTTCAACATATTGGTATGTGCTACAACATAGGTGAGGTGGAAAACGCAGGAAGAATCACATTTGCAAACAATGGATGTTGTAGAGTCACTGAGTTTGTCAGAGATAAACTTTTGGTGAAGAAGCCATGAATGTTTTAATTCTTAAACTTAGCAAGCATTACACTGGATACAGAATGGTATTTCAAAGCTATTCTGGCTATAAGAACAAAGGAAATGAAAGAGCTTTCTACATTTTTCCTCCTTCTACTGCAGTTCTTGTACGAGTGTTGTCAGAAAGCCATTTCTGCCTACTTTAAGACTTTAATGTTGTTGGAGCAGCCAGAAAAGACCTCACTCTACATATATCAAGTGCTTCTATTTTAGATAATATCACTGAGTGTGATTGTCTTGTCATAAATAACTGTGGAGAATTCCAGGAAGACATCTGCTCAAATAACAGCAACAAATTATGAGATATGGAAAGATTTCCATATTAGAAAAAGCAAACAAACAAAACATTAAGACTGCTTTACTTGGAAGAGGAGAAAAGTAAGATGTAATACAAAAGAGGTACATAAGGGACTGAGTAATTTGTAGAAATGTGTTTTTCTATTTACCCGTGTCTATTTATCCTTTCAAAGGACACAGGCAATGAAATTAAAAGACAACACAATCAAAACTGATAGAAGAAAGTACTTTAGATAGTGGAACTCATTATAACAAGCTACATTCACCAGTGTTCAAAGCAGAATCAGAATGCTTTAGAGACCCCATAGGACAATACCCACATGCATTACTTTTTTTTTTTTTTTTTTTTAATCTTCTCACTCACTGCTAGGTTAAATGTGCAGTTCACTAAAGTCTGTTCCTGTGCAAAGAATTGTAGTCGAGGAAAACAGCCAGAAAAAGTTAAGACTAAACAATCCCAGTGCACTATAGAGCAGAGCTGGAAGAATTTTGTAATGTGAGAGATTCTAATAGGATCTAAGGGGACCAAAGTGAATTGCATTACTGCAGACAGTAATGTAACAGGGAAGGTAGACTGTTAGATTATTGATGAGGACAGAGGATGGAGATTACCTGAGGGTGTCAGCACACTCTTCACAAAATACATTTTCATCTTATCTTTCTACTTTAAAGCAGGAAAGAAGTTGCTCAGAAGTTAGCATTCATTAATATCCATTGCTTTAGAAAAAGACCACGGTGGCTTTGTTGAGCCTATCGTGGTGTGGTGTGTTACATTCATCTTGCTCTTTCCTGACCTGCAAGGGCTCAACTGGGCAGAGCTCTCAGGCTTCCTTGATGAACCTACAAGTTACTATGGGCAAAAGGTTACCTGGTCATTTTGTTCTGCAGGGGAAGCCGTGACCTTTCTTCCCTGTGCCCTCCCAATCTCACTCGTGCCTTCTGAAGAGCATTTTTCACCACGCGTCTGGTGAAACCGAGCGCCTGTCAGCACATTTCACTGTGACTCAACCATGGCTGAGTGAATCTTCTGTCTTGCTGCTAAGCCAAAATTCATTTTGTTGGCTTTGGCCATTGACCTTCACTGATTCTTGATGCAAGTCATGCCTGCAGTGGAGAAATAAATAAATAAATTAAGCAAGCTGCCAAAGACACTGAAATATTCTTAACATGTAAGCTGTTTTCCAGGTCCGCTAAATTCTTTCTTGACTGGCTTCAGCTAAGGAAGAAATCAAATCTGATTTGATTACAGCCACTAGAGGAATATTCCAGATCTTGAATTCAGCCATGGTAATTGGAAACTTTCCTTGTAAAGGAATGGTCTAAATTCATCTAAGAGATAGCTTCAGTGCATTCGGTCTCATGAATTCACAAATGGTACAGATAAAATCATCCAATACAATATTAGATTTATACCCCTAGAAAGTTCCTGGGCTCTCCGTTAATCAATTCAAAAGAGGTAATACTTTCCTTTGTGTCTTATTTTTTTTTTTTTTATATTATCTTAGATGAAGGCGTTGCCCCAGCAAAGTTTTTGCCTGAAACAAAATTATTCTAACCAAGTTATAAACCCCTGAAAATAGGGGGTTTATAATGGGACTGCTGATAGACCCTTAACAATAGCGTTGTGAATTGCACTGCTATAATTAATGATACTTCAGAAAGATTTATGGTCCTTAGACAGAGATAAAACAGAAATATCATTGCTTCTTTGCCTCCCATCATTTTATCCTCTATGAAATTTTATGCGAAATAAGTCAAATGAAAAATGTAAGCTCTTAATCTTTTCCCAGAGTCCTGTCTCTCACTTGATGAACACTTTTGTAGAATAAATTAAAGCGTTTTATTCCTTATGCATTTATGGCTTTGTATTGAAAAAGCAAAGAAAAGAGCATTGTCGGATTGGCAGAGCAACGCAAGACAATGGTGGTGGAGGAAGCAGAGTCTTCCAGCTCTTCTTGCCAGTCCTTCTGCCATCCCAGAGAAGAGACCATGGCTCTGCAGGAATGTGGAGCAGCTGGTGTGGCAGTGTCCAACGTGGTGCCCCTGTGCCACAACGAAGTCAGAATGTTGGCAGTGATGGCTTGAGCTGCAGAAGAGATAGCTCAGTGGCCTGAGTGGGAAGCCAAAAACTGGGACTTCTGTCTGTTCCGTCTGTTGTGATGCTTAAACTTACTAAAAAGTGAAGTACTGCTTACTGCGCAGAGCCACAGAGAGGGTTCTGACTGGTTCACTTTGGAGAGTGGACACTGCGGTGACACCACTTCTACACAATGCTCACTGGAGAGACCCATTCCCAGCAGAGGAGTCCCTGCTCTTTCTGCTACGGTCAGAGAGTTTGGCACCAAAGAATCAGTTGCAGGAGACACTGTAAAACAGGGAAAAGGTTTGTCTCCAGGAGCCAGGCTGGGACAGCTGCTGAGGAGCAGGCTGAGAAATGGCAGTCTGGGGCACAGGCCATCTGAAATGGCAGTTAATGCTCCAAATCCATCACATCCCATTGTAGTCCCAGGCTCAAGCTTCTGTTAGTCTCATCCAGCTCGGATGGCATCTAGTCACATTTTTTTGAAAAGCCTTTCTGCAGTGTGGCAGGAGATTTGTCCCTCTGCCCATTAAAGTAGCAGCGTTTGAGCATCTTCCATGTTAATTTGATTGACAGCAGAGTCACTAGAGAACCTCAAGGACTTTCTGGCTGGCTTGTTTTCCTGGTATAAATTTTAGTGTGGAGTTCTGTTACAGAAGAAATGCAAAACACTCTCTTCAAATAATAGCTAGAGTTACACATTTAATAGGGTGCTCTGAGATCTAAGCTCAAATTCCACATAAATTACAACATTACTCCTTTAAAGTTCCAAATCTGTCAGGAAGATTATTGTTGTTATTATTTTAACAAGAACTTTCAGTTTTCAATGGAATTCACTCTGAACATTTTTTTTTCTTTGTGAGGAAGATTTGTAAAGGGGCAGGATTGTGGCTATTATTAGAGTCCATCCTAAAGAAAATCATCAAATCCTTTAGAGCACTAGGCAGATCTGGGCTAGGGAGCGTAACAGGATGGCACACAGTAACAGAGAGAAAATGGAGCAGGAAGAAAGGGAAAAATGGAAACCCAAAAAGAAGAGCCGGCACCAATTAGAATTCGTGCAGTTTGTAGCAAAGGGTGAGTGTAAGAAGCCATATGAAAAGAAAGGGGAGAGTGGATTAATGTTAATCACCGACACAGGAAAGTAGGAAAGGTTTTAAATGAGCTTTAAAAAGAAAAAAATAATAATAAAATAAAGTTAGCAGTGAAGAAGAGAATTCCAGATCAAGCAAGTGTGGGAGCAAAAATAAAATTCCGAATACCAGGAGATAATCTGAGCCCAAGCAGTTAATTTCTTACAGTAATTTTTTGGGAAATGGAAGCTTCTCTCTCCCTCTCTCTCCTCCCCTCTAGGAAAAGCACCATTTTACCCATTTCTTTGTTCTAGTGAAAGGGTGCTTTTAGTGTTAAAAGACTCCAACCTGATTCCCCCCCCTCCCCCCTTCGTTTTTTCTAATGGTATTCACATATGGCACCGAGGAAGAACAAAGCAGCGAGGACTAGAACTTGCCAGTCACAGGCAATAGCTTGGCCCATGCATACAGTTCAGATCATTTGCCTCTAGAGCTTCAACAGGCATCAGAGCTGGATGGCTGGGCGGCGAGGGCAGGAGTTCTTATGGACTGGGGATATGGAACATCACCTAATGTTGATTTGCTACCAATTGAACTGCCTGTAAAAGGAGAAGAGTAGCACTAAGCCAGTAATAAAAAAAATACCAAAGCAAAACCCAACAACACACACAAAAAAACAAACAAAAACAGTGACAGTACAGGGTGTCTGTTCTTACACACTGCTACCATCAAGAAATCCTATTTTTAGCATTGGATTTATCCGCAACATGAGAATGAATAGCACTGTGTTTGAGTTGAGGTTTCTTTTATATCTGAATAATCATTTAAAGGTTAATGAGAACACTAACTCTATGTGGAAAGGTTGTTTCATCATTTAAACACTTTTTTTTTAAAGCTCTACGTATTCTTGGCATATTAGGCTTTTGCTACAGGAAGCCTGAATCAGTTCCTTTCTCCTTCAAATTTTGCTACAAGTTACAATGAAGGAGCCCTGTCATGAAGGGATGTTTTCTATAGCATCACCAAACTCAAACATCTATTTCTCTGCATTTTGGTGGTGAACTGGCAGAATAAGACAGGTCCCGCCTTACAGCCTCAAACCAAGCACTCAGGGAACAGAATAACAGAAACCTGCTCCAACTCCTCGCTCTGTGCCAGGGCCGCACGTGTCAGCTTCTCCAGCCTGACTGGACTCTTTTAATAACCAAAGTTACACACAAACCACCTTCTGAAAGCAGGGCTTCAGGACAGAAATGCCTACGCAGCTGTAGCAGCCACATCTCAAATGTGCTACTGCTTATGAACTGCAAGAATAATATAGTGAAATGTGCCGACTTTTGCAGTTTTCCCCTCTTTTGTTGAAACTAATGAGTCACGATTAGAGTAATGCTTTTCTGTGACTCTGAAACCATTTTGCTTAATGAGGTACTAAGTCTTTATAATTAGGCCCAGAAGGGAACTGGGACATGGCCCCTTAAGAGCAATAATTATTTAGGTTATTTATGGTAATAAAAAATTGAAAATAGGAATTCTTCCTCAGAATGCGACTATTTATTCTTTTACATATTGCCTAACAGGCAATTACCCTATTAAGGCAACGTTTTGTTGCTAAAGACATTAATTGAAATGTAAATTAAATGTAAATCAGCTAATTAAATTGATATGTAATGAACTTGTCATGCAGGCCTTTGAGATCAGATGCATTTTGCTAATAAACAAGTGTTATAGTAGTGCCATTGCTCACTGGAGTTAAAGTTGTTTAATGTGTTGCATCTGTAACACACTCCCTCTCCAAACTTAGAGATCTACTTCGTGTGTTAGCAACCAGGATAAGGCCAACACTAGGAATTTCCTGATCATGCCCTACAACTATTTCCTGCTTAACCTCCTTTCATAGCAAGGCCGATGCTGCACAACTCCACTGCCTGCAGCCCAAGCTCCCTATTCCTTCTGCACCCCAAAAACGTGAAAGCACTTCATAAAGACTCTCACCAGGACTGTTGCTGCTGTATCCAATGGCTTGCGGAGGTGAAGAGCCCTGCCAAGTGCCTGCCCCATCTTTCTCCAGGGTGTCTCATCCAGCTGCACTTCATTAGCAACTTAAGCAGATACCTGTGGCTGTGCATTGGTCTGCTGAGAGCACCTGTGCTCTTTTAATGCCTTTTTCTGGGGCAGTAATCTCTCCAACAGAGTTTAAAAAAAAGAAAACACTTGAAGGACGTGCAGTACCACTGTCTGCTGACATCATCACCTTCCAGTTACCTTTTCTCTTCTGGTTGTTTTATCACTCTGCTTTTTCCCTTCTCTGATTTTGATGGCAAGCTGCTGGGATGGCAGTGCTATTTTATTTTTTTCCCCTGTGTGCTGTGTCTGGTTCAGGAGGGGCAGCGAACTCTCACAGCAGTGGGAGGATAACTCCGGACATTGCTGAAATACAAAGAAATAAAAAAAAAAAAGAAATGATCAAAATTTGCTTGGAGATGATGTTGAAAATGCGCAAGGTGAACATTATAGCTGACATCGTCAAGTCAATCCAGTCATGGGAGGCTGAGCCAGGATAACCCTCTGTGCTGTACGTAACAAGTAACTTTAATCATCAGAGTGTGAGCTTGTGTCAAACTGGAAATTAAGGGGAATGGCTATGAAACTATCAGTTCTGATATGAAACTATCAGTCACCCTACAGCTACATTTTGAGCCAAACCCACTGACATTTCTGGGATAAATTCAGGTCCTGAGTCTAAGGCATCGTGGAGGGTGGAATCTCCCCCCTCTGCCAGATATATGACAGAACTCATCGCCTGGCATCACACAACGCTAAACCAAATGTCACATGTTTGGCTTTTGAAAAAGCCCGGGTCAAAACTGTAGAACATTCTCTGCCCATCTGCATTAAAATCATGCAGACATTTTGTATGTCCAGTCATAAGACTGAAGGAAATGGGGCAGAAAGGGCTGTGGAAGCGTGGTTTGGAGGTGCTGAAGTGCTTTTGCACAAAGTCTGCCTGGGCACATCACGCTGTTGTTGCACCTGAGCATTTTCATGTAATTGTTCTGTCTTGAGTAAGTCTGATGCTGCATTTATAACTTCTCCTACCCAGAGAACCTTCCGCTATGCAGTCCTTTGGGTCTAGGGTATTTAATAAACATGTCAACTACCACTCTCTTTAGCTTGAATGCAGCATCTTGTTTTTTCCTGCTGAAGAACACTCCAGTTTGAAGTTTACAGAGCAATTAAAGACCCTCATGGGGCCCCTGATATGTAGAGATTGTCAGCATATGTAGATTAGTAATTGTCAAGTTTCTCCCTAAGGCCGGAGAGCTCTTAGTCAAATTCCAGAGATCATCAAGTATTCAGATTTCAGTGGGCTTTGTTTTGTACACAGCATAGTGGCATAATTAAACTACAATGCTTCTTTTCCAATAAACTTTTGGATCTGGCTATGTTTCCATTAATTTATTTTAATTAGCTATGATCGGAAAATGAAAAAATGAACATCATTCCGAAGCTGTAACTCTGCTGCTTCGAAAAGAGATGCCCTGGGTACAGCCTTCTCTTCTAAACTGCTGGGGTTTGGGGACCACAGTTGCTGACGTGACTTGCAAAGGCCTGATGTAGGACAAAGAACAGCAGTCCTAGGGGAGAAGCATTCTGGTTACTAATCAGCTGACGTGGGCGCAGGTGATTCAACGATGCCCCCACCTTGAAATTCATTGACCTCCTGGCTTGGACTCTCCCTCAGATTTGAGTATGTTCTTTAGTAGTTTCTGCATCTTTGGATGTCGATTCAAATAGAAACTGAAAAAAAGAAAAAATTAAAGGTAAGAAAGGGGAATTCATTAGTATAAGGACTTTCGCAGTCTTGGCCAATGCTGTGATGGTCTGCTCCAGCATCCTTGTTGAGTCCTCTGCCCTAGCAGGATGGTTCTTTTCTACCAGGCAGACAAATACATACCTACATTTAATATTCATTTGCTTAAGTGCTGAAGAGGAATTGTGCTGATTTGCTTTGCATCTTGCATGGTCAAACCTCTTAAGATCCAATCACTGTTTTAATGCAGCATTCCCTGCAAACCATGGGTAATAAGAGGAAATGGATGAAGCTTTCATAAGATCCAAATGTCTGTGCTCGTTCTGTCAGCTGGGTTCTCTGCTGAGGCTCCCACATGTTGCACTGTGGACCATGGGTTGGGAGAGTATGAACTGTTGATCTTTGGTCTGCATCCATTGTTTGGGTCCTACTCCATCAATCTGTGTCCATTGGTAGCAAAGGCTGTGGTAAGGAGCAAGTTGTAGATGTGTGTGGTGTTTTTGGCATGCAGGCTGTGATTGTTCACATCAACACGTGGGATCTGAAAGTTGAATTCCTGGTAAAATAAAAAAGATTTGGACACTGAAATAGTAATGGCAGCCCCAAAGGAGACGGCGAAAGCATCCCCATGCCAATACAAAGGATAATTGTCAGCAAGTAATTTCAGAGTTACTTCCTGCAGTCTCAGACTGACTTTGAAGCAAGGATCTATCATTTTGTCATCAACCTTTAAGTCTCCACGTCCCCAAACTCCTAAACATTCATTTCACAAAAATCACTTAAATTCTTCCAGTCAGTAGCTACAGCCCTAGACCTGAAGTGTGTCTTTTCTGCTTGACCCACTGCAATATGCATTTTGCTTCTTATTTTTCCCAAGGCCTGTTTTTGTGCTAGGGCATGAAAACTGGATCCGAGCAGCACGAACAAAGTTTGGCTTTGAATAGTAGCCCAGTAGGAGAATCTGAGGGTAAAAGAGTCCTGATAAAAAGAAGGGAAAATAAACCTCCTCACATTCTTCCTATGATGATACGTCTCAAAATTATTAATTTTGCTTGTCCTGTATCATATCTTAGGGCAAGCTACTTTTCCCAACTGAATTACAACGTGGAGTTTGGTTCGGTGGGCTTAACTGAAGCGTGGCTATCTGGCAGGGGCTATGTTATCTGTAATAAAGTAACTCCTTCAAATTTACTTTCTTGATCTTGTACTTTGGTTGGGCTGCCAGAGTCTTAATGCCTGGAAAAGTATCTGTCACCCAGGGGCCCTCATTTTAAAGGGCTGTAGGTTTTTAGGGGCTGGATGGCGTCATCTCTCCACATCAATTTTGTCAGTGTATTCCTGAGAGCGAGCCAGCCTGAGCTGTGTGCTAATGTCTCATCTCTTCTTCAGCTGATGGCAGTCCTGGCTCAGCGAGATTTCAGTTTTCCTCGCTGGACTTTTCTTTCCCTGCCTTCCCTAAGCTATGTTTTCTGAGCACCAATTTCACTCCGAAATTAAAGATGAAATTTAAAGATTAAGGGCTGCAGGTTTTTTTTTTTTTTTTTCCAAAGGCATTTTGATGTCTCATACTCATTGATTGAGTTAGGCATCTAAAGCATCCAGAGCAATCTGGCCCCCATCCCAAATTACGTGATGTAAAAGGCCAATTTGACTTTTAAAATGCTCTCCATTTTAATCACCTACTGTGCAATTAGTAGCACACATAACAACTGCATTTTACGCAGCATGGGTTGGCCAGGTGTAGAGTGGTGCAACAGATCCCACTACCTGGTTTGGATATAAATGCCAGAAATAC
Source organism: Oreortyx pictus (assembly GCA_036925125.1). NCBI lineage: Eukaryota > Metazoa > Chordata > Aves > Galliformes > Odontophoridae > Oreortyx > Oreortyx pictus. The sequence continues at coordinate 7,084,808 of JAUPFR010000010.1, read as the reverse complement.
TGTGTACCACGTGCAGCAGTCACAGTCCCAACCAATTCCATTTACTTCAGTGGTCTGACTCCAAATCCAGATATACTGTGGTGTCACTTAGGTCATTCTTATCTTATGAGTAGATTATTAGTACCATAGAGGCAAGGCTACACATCATCCAAGGAGGGGAGGTCAGAGCTTTGTTAGTTATTCTTCTCATTCCTTGAACAAAGGGATTAAGAATGTGTCTCTTCTGAAGAGCATTCTGCTGTACTGCATATGTAAGTTAGAAAACAATGGAGAATGGAGGGGCTATTTCTGAACTAAGCCCTGTGTGGGAGGTCCTTAAACTGGTTCTGCTGGGTTCTACTGGAAGGAAAGTCAAACTTAAAGCTATGGCACATGCTCTGCCAAACTTCCTACATACATATGTACCAGCCCCTTTCCCCCGTGTTAGGTAGAGGCAGTGGAAGGTTGGCTTCAGACACTGCTTGTAGTTGAACTCTCTTCACCATTCTTACACAGCGTTGTGGAATACGTGTTCCCACTAGCTACACCCATTTCCAGGGTGCCATCCCAGGAGCCCACACTCGCAAGGCGTCAATTTGTTCCTTCTCTGAAGGAACAAAGTCATCACTGAAAGCAGAGAGTGGCCCCAAACCGTATTCATTCACTTCTTCCCCTTTCCTGATATCTCTAAAGAGTTAACTGCTGAAAGTAGGGACATGAAAACCCACCGTAGTGGGAGCTGATTAGAATTCAGCCTGCTGTGTCGCCCATAAATAGGAAATAAAGAATACATGTCTGTGATTAATTGTCCATAAATGGCTGGCTTCCCCTATACCATACAAACACAGTCCTTGTGTTTATTCAGCTCACCAAAAGAGTAGCAAGCAGATTGTTCCAGTCAGTCAGGACTGGGGGGTTAAGGAAATACATAGTGGGGGCTCCGTGTTTGTATGTAGGTAGGCATGTACACATATTTGCTTTTTCTCTATGATTTCCAGTATTCATGAGAAAATCAGAACATCATTTTTCTTTTTTATAAAGCTGTATTTCTCAGTAGATCAAAATACACTGAGTCACCGAATCACTCCTTTAGTCAAGAAATGTTTGTGATTTAGAAACATCAATCTGTAAGGACTGATAATAATAACACTGTTAGTAATGAATGTGCTTCTGTTGTGTGTTGTAACTTGGCCTGTAACTGAGACCTGCAGAATCACTGGAAAAAAATCAAAATCAGGTGATGTACAGAAACTAGACCTGCAGTCTGAAGCACGGGTGGGTAAAGGCTGCTCTTATCAGTTGAGAGTGAGCCTTCATTAAAGCACCAGCTTGACTGTGGTACAGCTGAGCACGCTGGAGTGCAGCTGCCTGTTCCATTGTCTCCCTGGCAAAGCCCAGGAGCTCTCCTCCTTTGCTGTGATTTACAGCCCTGGGGCTGCCCTGCATTCTGCATTCCACACCTTCAGCATCTGCTGTGGCTGGGTGCTAGATTGTAGTGCTGGTCTTTGAGTGGGAGGTGATGCTCTGGACATTTGGTCCCTCTTCCCCTTGTCTTTAATCAAATCATTTGTTTTCTGACTGCCCTGGTCTCCCCGTGTGCTGAGATGGGATAAACAGCTACAGTCCTCTGTAGAGACACTGCAGAACAATGAGAGAAAAATGCTGCAAGAGACTTAGATATCGCTACATGATTTGCTGCAGAGACACTGGTATAGTAGTCAGGACCTGGTATAAGAAACAGGAACAGTATCCTAGCAAGGATGAGTTTGAGAAGGTTCTTGAGATGATCTCATCCAATAGCTCAGCTCACGCTGGATCACCTGGAACAGTTTGCCCAGGGTCATGTCCTGTTGGGTTTTGAACATCTTCAAAGATGGGTGCACTACAGACTCTCCAGGCAGCCTGTTCCAGTGTGTGACCACTTTCATGGCAAAAAAAAAAAAAAAAAGAGTTTACTTGTGTTCACATAGAATTTCGTGTTTCTTTTAAACCTGCGTCCTTTGCCTCCTGTGGATTGTGTGGGTCTCGTGCATCCCTGTGATCCCAGCAAGTCCCACGTGGGGAATGTATGTGACAGAATCTGCTCTGAATGGTGGGAGCCCCGTCATGGAGACATTCGCTGTCAGGCTGGATGGGGTTCTGAGCACCCTGATGTAGCTGTAGGTGTCCATATACATAGCAGCGGAGTTGGACCAGATAACCTTCCAACTCAAACAATTCCATGATTCTATGAATTTTTCTGGTCCCTTATGAAATCCGAGGCATCCGTGCCCTTTTCTCTTGTTCATTTCTTCCCAGATGAGATTTGGCTACCTTTCCTGGGAATCCACATCTGCTCATTCAGTCGTTGTTTTAACAGTTTCACATCTCCTGGAGATACTCTGGCACCATCCTAGGGCCCAGTCGTTAGCAGAGATTGTCTAGCAACAGGGAGCCCTCGCTGGGCCTGCCTCCCTAATTGTAAAACATAGTGATTACTTCCACCACCACCAAAAGACAGCTCCTTCAGGAAAAAAAAAAAAAATAAAGCTCATGCCTAAAGATGTTATCATGCATAATTCAAGGGAAGAAATCCATACTGCATTTAAAAGATTACATCTTATCATCCAGGGTACTTATTAGCTTGATGATTTAAAAGTGCACAGGGATAGTTTCTCCTGTGATTTTGTGCTGGCATACTGCAGTTGTGCTGATGAACGACTTGCCCTGCAGCCTGGTTTGGGACAGAACTGGTTTTCTGATGCCAGAACAATTGGGACTGCATGATGGCCAGCTCAGCACCACTAGAAAGTGTCCTGAGAGGGTGAAGAGCTGACTGTGTTGGATGTTCTTGTCCTCAAGTGCAGAAACGCTGGGCTAGTCCGTGCCATTGCTAATAAGAATGCTCGTATCATTATTTTTTATTAATTCACTGGTAACTTCTCACCTAGAGAGCTCGCAATAAGAAAGGATTTTGTTCTACATGCATTTATTAATTACCCGTGCCAGCACTCCCCTGACGTAGCTGAGCACCCATTGCTGTGGCTTAGCTGCAGGGTCTTGGTCCCTCCCTATGCTGGCTGTGGCCTAATCTTGTCCCACTTCTGCCATCTGAGTCTTGGACCACCATATGAGAAATGGGTGTTTCCTCACCTGGAAAAGAAGGTATATGAAGGAACTTTAGTACCAGGTAGAACTCTTGGGAGGCAGTTGGATGGTAGAGATGAATCACAGAAAGAACTGCTCTGCTCTTGAACCTAAATCTTGCAGCATCAGATCTATGGAAGAACTGGAAGTGGAATTCGGGATTTCCAGGTTGAAGTCCTGTCTATGTTTAGAGGAAAAGCAAAATTCTTCTCGACCTGATAGGTTTCACCCAGTTCCCCATGCTGCAAGCTCTCTAATGGCCATTCCCATGCAAACAAGCATCTGTCTAACGGCATTCTGAGTGGAAGTTAAATCATGCTTCTCTACCTTTCCTCCTAATTCTTAGTCAAATCTCCCTGGACATGCTATATATTTTCCACCCTGTGACTCAGAATCAGCTTCTCAAACTCTTCAGGAGTGTGACAGGGCTGTGATCAACCAAGAGGGAAAGGAATCTGCCTTAGGGGAGGAAGAAATGAAAGTGTTAAGTACAACGTGGATTGCCAGAAAACAGCTTCCCCACTAGTTGTGCCTGGTTTCCCTGCAGGCCCTGCATTCAGCACTGCAAACAAGAGCAAGTGGCCTCATCATTTCCTGCAGCACAGCTCGATATGGGGCATCTCACGAGTGCATCACGTAACATTGGCAACACAGAGCCTAAAAAACAATTACACCTCTAGAAATGCCTTCATCCTTAAAAGGGGGCATGGTGGCAGCAGAAAAATCCCCTTGATGGGAATAGTGTGGTACAGACAGGGAGTGAAACTAAAAAAAATCCCCCACCTTCGCCTAGCACTGAAGAGAGATGGGTACAAATCGGCAGCAATTGTTCAGGCTGAAGGTACCAAGTGTAACAGCTCTAAAGGTGCAAAACGAACAGGGGACTTTTCAGAAGCAGTATAATTTTGTGTTTGCAATGGTGGATTGCAGACTTCTTCCCCAGTGGCAAAACTTTCTCTAGCACTTCATTGTTCTTCCAAACACTAGCTGGTAGGAAAATCTTCCTTCCTACACCCAGGTGATTGGTACTGGAGCTGAAGTTAGAGCTGGATGGTTTCTGCTCCCACTGCTTTCAGTCAGTGAAGTTCAAGCCTCACTGGAAAAGCAGCATTTTTATATTTTGCAAGTCGGAAATATTTCTACGACAAACAGCTCTTTTAATGAGTAAAAAAATGTGGGGAGGGGCTCTGATTTCAGTTTTTTTTAATGTACCTTGCTAATCAATGCCCATGAGCTCAGCCTCCCTTATGTTTCTTTCATAGGAGGATTTCAACCCCCTCCAGACTCACTCTCCCAAAATTGTATGTTCTGTGCTTGCTAGTCTGCCACAGAGAGGTGCATGAAATGGGAAATAAATCACAGTCCCCAGCTATGACAGCCCCTGACTGCCGCACTGCTGCATCACGGCTCCCATGGATGCCCTTGGATCTCCACTCAGAGCTACCAGATGGGGAAGAACATGAGTAATGAGAGGTGCTCCTCCAGGCCCCAGCAGAACCGCGGCAGGATGCAGCATGTCTGAGCTGATCTGAGTCCCGCCTTGTGCCCCACAAACGTGCACTTACCTCCAGAGAACAGAGGAGATGGTGGCCAGCTGTGCTGGGACCTGTGGCTCCAGGAAGCCTTCCAGCTCTTCTGTGCCTGAAGGTGATCTGAGTGCATTTACGTGGAGGCGGTGAAGAAGTCAGGAGGCTGTGGGCCATCGTCCCCCTCTGAAAGGTGCAAACAGGTTGCATTTACACAGAAAGATTGCATCTGACCATGGTGCAGCATCTGTGCCAGCAGACACTGTCCTGCTAGCCTTGGACTTACGCAGACCCCATGAAGTTGCTCCCTGCTGTTCCGCTGGCACTACGGCCCACAGCACACTGATGCTAAAGCACACAAGGAAAACCACTGTCGGCTCTTGCAGAGTGCTTTGAAATCTTTCTCACTGCAATGACAGTGTGATGTGCAGGGGATAAAAATCAGCTCCTTTGCCAACCATGTCAAATGTTTTTAACGACCTCTGGTACAAAACAATGCAGCGAGTTCTGCTTCTGAATTGTCACCATCCAGCACCACGCTTCAGGCTGCGGAGAGAACTGCTTTAACTCGTTTTACGTGAAGAGAGAGAGACATACGTACACATATAAAGCACACAAACATACGATATAGGAGGCAGAGAGAATCTGTGTGCGCATTTGTGGTATCTTCCTGCACCAGGTAAGGAAAGCATCTTTCTTCTTTTAAGCGGGTACTGTACGCACATTGTTTCCTTGCAGTCTATCTTTAGGTTATAGCAGTTCACAAGGTTTTTTTCTGCAGATGTGTTATTCAATTACTTCAGGGCTTTTCCATTTGTAATATTATGAAGCAATGATAGCCAGCAGACTTCACCTGTCTTTTAGAGATAGCCAGCCTGGTAATTTTAACTCTGCCCATTTTATCCACACCAGTAAATCTCATAACATGGTTATAGAGAGATTCCAATTTTTGTAGAATCTTCTCCTGGGAATTCCTGTATACAATATTGCCGTAGTCTGTAATGGACATAACCTGTGATTGGATTAATGTTTCCCTAGTGAAGAAGTCAAAGCATTTCATGTTCCTATAACTGGTTTGTAGCTCTGCAGTAAAGGTCTTTGGTGTGGCAGAGAAAATAATTGCAAACTCAGCCCCAATCAGAATATATAATCCCCTCACAGCGAGGGTCCAATTCAACGCAGTTAGACTGCCTGTGCAGGGGTTTCTAGCAGGATTTTCTTGTCAGGAGAGCAGAATGCACAGAAAACAAGTTAATTTCAGTATTTTAATATTCATGAGCCAGTCTTGTGCAAAGCAAGGTAAAGTCATTGCTACTCTTCCCAGGGAGGGCACTCCTGCTCCCCAGGCAGAGAGCACGGGCAGGCGGGACAATGCGGTGGGGCTCTGGGTTCCCCACAAGGAGAGCCCCCCACTCATGCTCAGATAAACACATGCATTTGTTCCCAGAAGAAAATTTATGTCAGGCACACGGTTTGGGCCCTGTATTGGCTTCTGAACCTTTAGAATCCCTGCTGTTGCCTCACCTTGGACCTTACACAAGAACAGGGAAGAATTACTTGTTGAGTGTACAATGTGCAGCACTCGTGGCTGAGACACAGATCAACTTTTCCAGGAAGAAGAGGCTCAAACCACAGCAGCTGGCTGGCCAGAAGCAGGCTACAAAGTGGGATCTGCCTGCTCAGAGGGAGACAAAGGACCTCAGTGTTCACATGCGGGGAAACCGAGCTAGAGATTGGGAGCAGCTCCCATGACAGTCTCCCCAGGCATTTGTATTATGGTCACACATTGCCACACCAAAGTGTAAGCCCTTGTCATGTGAGCTAGCAGAGAACCAGAAGGGCTCAAGCTCTGCCCCAGGAGGCCAGGGAGAGCTTTCAAGAAGCAATTTATTGGTGAGCCATGAGATGGGTCTCTGGAGAAAGCACTATAGACTTGTTCTGCCAGTTCAGAGGGGACATGATAGGGATCTCAAAGCGGAAAGATGGGTGGGGGCAGCTGTTAGTGGACCAGAAGGTGTATGAGACAAACTGAGACAGAAGTGAAATGTGAGAGCAAAGAATCTGGACACAACATGCTGGAACAAAGATGGAGAGGGTGGGCTCCAAAACAGGCACAGTGCCCGACTGAAGAGCAAGGCAGATGCTCTTGGCAGATAACCTTATGTCTGGATGTTATGGTATTGCTAGGCAGGTGGAGGGGACGGGAAGAAGGTTATCGACGTGGGAGCTGACAAATGGGATGTCATCATCCCCCATATGGGTGACTACCTCCAATCTGTCCTTTCTATCCGACTAAAGCTTGGGATCTCTCAGCAGAAAGGGTGCCACTCTGCTGGAGATGAGGATTCTATGTCGGGTATGCAGAGTTGAAAACTGCAGGCTCTGGGGCAGATGTGGGTGACAGAAAACAAGAAGTAGAGGCAGTGATTTCAGGAAGATCCAGTTATCAAATCTGAATTTAAAAGGCTGACTTGTACAAGTCAGATGGCAGGAATCTCTGACAGCCGGTATCAGGGCAGCCCAAGGGTTTCCCAGAACCAGCCTGTCCACTTCTTGGTTTCAAAGTGACTCTGGGAGCCCTTGGGGAGGAAGGAATATGAAAATGAAACAACAGACACATTCCAGAGCTGCTTTTATCGCTTTATTCATATTTCTTGAGCAAATCCTTTAGCAGCTAAGCAAATATCTGAAACTCTCTTATTATATATATGCATACGTATATAAATAGAATCATTCAAAAAATAAATAATAGGGAATTCTGCAAATGTTTTCCCATTGAATATGCAAAAGGAACATTTTCCTCCCAGTAAACCAACTTTGAAAGTCTTCCACTAAAACCCTATAAAACCCAATGATAGTCATAAATGAACAGTAGATTAATTCAAAGGAGAACTTATCCCCCCTCTGCGTACCTTCTAATCCATACCTCCAAGAGGTCATTTTAATTATCACACTGTCACAGCTATTCATTACTCTGCTCTTGGAGACAGAGAGCCAGCACTATGCCTTTTGGACACCTTGGAATTCATCATACGAGGGCATTTTATTCTCCCTAAAATGCTCACAGTTTAACCCCCTCACCTTGAAAAACTGACAACATCACATTTGCTCGGTATTTTAAACCATTCCAGTGGGGTATCTTGTTTTACCCAAGTTCCCCTTTTCAGAGAGGAACTAACTAACTAATGAACTAACGAAAGCTCAGCAAGCAGCTGACTAATGCACGGACACAATCAGCTCAAGTTTTGTCAGATCCTGAGTAGTCTGCCCTTTTTCAGAGGCATGCAAAGCCCTTTTTTTTTTTTTTTTTCTCCTGAATTGTACCTGCTCACTCTTTCTGACTGCAGCCATGCTAATTGGATGGCAGTCATGTGCCAGCAGCTCCTAGGAGGGCTGTCTGGGTGGTGCAGTAGGACTACAGAAGCGTGTGAGGTCCTGAGACACAGAATGCAGGCCTTGACCCTACTTACTTTGTGTTTACTTGTATGGAAGGGACCCCAAAGGACCTTATGCAGAGCTCCCTTACACTCATTGTGACATTAGGATGGCTACAATATTGGAAGACAGATGAGCACGTGAAGGTCTACTAGCTTCCTGGCTGCATAAACACAACTCAGGCTACATTCCAGTAGTTCTTTGTAGGATCATACCTTGGGTTAGTGTTGGTAATGCTCAGGCCCTATAGCCAGTTTTCCACTGCTGAAGATTCAGGGGAAATTTTCACAAACAACATTAAGTTTAAATAGCCTGGAAGGTCCATTCCTATAATTGCCAGTTTTTCTTATACCCCTTCATTTCTGCCCAGAGTGCTTTCTTCTCTGTACAGCCCTGCATGACTACCCAGTTGAGTTTGACCCTGTTCCTAGGTCATAAGGCTCATGTCCTGGCTTAGAGAAGAGAAGCAACCAACCGCACATCCTTTACTAAAGAATCTTTGGGACTGCTACTTCTTCGGGACCACCTGAAACCAAGAGGAGCTCATTCGTTCTTGTTTCATACATTTCTCTTCAAACTCAGTCTGGTTCATCCATTTCCTTCCTGTCCGCTGTGTCTCAGGACCTTCTCTTTCAGCACTACCCCTGGCTGATACTGCCTCAGTCATAAATCTTTTGGGAAATCCACTCTTCCTAGATTCCAACCAGCTATGGCTGGAAGAACATGAATTCTGCCTATTAGACAGGGCTTGCAGTGAGTTTCATGCCTGCACCCTGACAAGTGACACCACTAGCATTTCTCATATGACCACTTTCCTCGAATGATCTGATAGAAGAGCAAAAGCCTAACCATGCAGCAGATGATAAACGGCACACTGAGGAGCACCTGCCTGACTCCCAGAAGCTATTTATCAGGCTCTCGTAATGCAAGCTAACTGGGCTAGCACATGCAATTGGCATAAAAGCTTCTGAGCCTGACACTAAAAAGGGAGACATCACATGGTGGAGCAGGGGAGCCAGGACTCCCTCGTTTGCTCATTGTATGGATTACCCCTTAAAAGAGGGGGAGTGGGGGGGCTGGTGGAGGAAGGGGAGGCTTTCTCATTTTAACAAATAGCTTTTCAGCCACTGCAAATGATTTCTCTAAATCTATTGGGTCACTTCTTTTTTTTTTTTTTTCCAGAGATGAGAGCTGAAAAAAAAATAAAAAAAGGCTTGAAATTGATTTACCGTCTATAAATAAAAAAGAATCGATGATAAAATTTCTAGCTAATTTCCCTCTCCCTCATTCCCCTTTGGACTATTTGTTATCTTAGAAATACTTAACTGGGGAAAAAAAAAAGAGAAATATCAGCAGTTCCAGCTCCAGCTGCGCTCCTCTGCCTCACCCCACCATCCTGCCCTTCTCTCCTCTCCTCTCTTCTCATCGTGCGGACAGAGCCTGGTCCTTCAGGTGTGCCTGGCTCCTCTTCTCTGGCTTGCTGTCAGCATGGCTTGTCCCCTCACCCTGCGAGGTGGTGCACTTAAAAACTGGCAGCTTCTCCTTCCTGCCAAAAGAAGAGAGAGAGAGGACAGGCGTTGTGAATGCTGTGGTGCTGCAAACCCTGGGTGGCTGAGCTCTGAGGAGATGCCACGTGCAATCTCACAGGGAAGTGCATCTGCAAGGGAGGCTTTGGCTGCTCAAGAGAAATTGGAGGTAGTTAAGAGAGAGTTAGTCCTTCCAGGAGACTTCCAAGGGCTCTGCACTATCTCTGAGCTCCCCAAGAGAAAGCCCACCCCGCACAGCTTCCCTTTGGGCCGACACACTGCTGTTTTCTCCTCACCGCACTCCTGAAACGTTTCACATCATTTCTCCCCACTGTCAGCCATCACGTCACTGCGAATATTTCCTTCTGGGGCAGATATTGCTTCCAGGACTGCTATGAGGAAAGCTCACAGCCGTGGCCAAGCTCTGGCCCACGTGGCTGGGGAGCACCCATTGCATGGCATGCGATGCCAGTGAGTCCAGTGCTTCCACTAACTCTAATATATATCTATGCAAAGCCCTCTTTCAGTGATGCCCCAGGAGTTCACAGGCTAACTACTGAGCTCATGGCAGCCTGGCACAGCAGCACCAGCCCTGTGGCTTCCCACAGCCTGTCTGGGAGAGCAGAGCTGCTTCGTGTGGCTCCTGTCTCACTGTGTGCTTCCCAGGCAAAGTGCTGCTGGGTGTGTGTTTACAGCGTGCATGCTGGATGTTTGCTGCTTTAAGGAGAAGCAAATCTCTCGCCTTTATTATCTGTTAATTCTTCAGCATTTCTATTCTGTTTATTTACACAGCCTCTTTGCTTAAAGGCCTTAATTAACCTTCACCCTCCAATATCACAGCCCAGAGCTTCCACCACCCTCTGGCTCCTGACAGTTGTGTGTCACAGCATGACAGGCACAAACAGCCTCAGCCTGTCTGTCGGTCCACCTAACAGCTGAGCAGAGCCAAACCGAGGAATTAACCCTCACAATTATGCACCCTGAGATATAGCAATGGTGGGAGGCTGAACGTGAAGGACTGCAGGTCCCTGTACCCCACTGTGCTGTGCTGGGGCCATGCTGGAGCAGGAATCTCTGCCCTGTGACACCACCACATCACAGATTCATAGAATGTCCAGAGTTGGCAGGAACTCACAAGGCCCATTGAGTCCAACTCCTGGCTCTGCACAGGACCACCCAAAATCCAAACCCTACATCTCAGAGCACTGTCCAAACTCTCCTTGAGCTCCGGCAGCTTGGGGCTGCCCACTGCTCTCTGGTGCGGACCCTTTTCCTAATTTCCATCTGCCTCTCCCCTGACACAGCTCCATGCCATTCCCTCAGCCCCTGTTATGTCTGCAGAGCTCAGTGTTTACCCCTTTACTCCCTGTAAGGAGCTGCAGCTGCCATGAGACCTCCCCTCAGTCTGCTCTGCTCTGGGCCCAACAAACCAATGGACCGCAACCACTCCTCATACATCTTCCCCTCTAAACTCTTCACCGTCTTTGCAGAACCTCCTTTGGACACTCTCCAATAGCTTTATGTACTTCTTATATTGCTATAATACATTTTGGAATAACTGAAATAATGTAGGGGCCAATGGGGCACGGGTCTGAAGAAGCTTCACTGCCCTAGCCCTCCCCTCCCCTCTGCAGATGCCACCAGTTCAGCATCTACTGCCTCTGCACAGTTCAGCCAACTTATGCCACAGTGGTATTTCGAAGAGAAAAACACAGAGGCAAAAATAAATTGGGACCCTGGGAGGGAGACCTGAGAGGCACACAGAAGTGAGAACAAGTGCGTTCTCTGGTTCTTTGTATAATTACATTGACAAGTTCCTAGACAGCACTGGAGAGCCAAACACAGCAGCAGCTGTGGACCAAACAGAGAATCACACAAAACACAGGGAGGCACATCAGACAAGCCATCCCTACCCTGGGGCTGCCCCTGTTACTGCTGACAGCCTGCCCATGCCCAGCAGTGAACAGGAAGGGCTCACCTCAACAGAGGCAGCCTCCTTCCCAGAAAGACAAACTGGGCTGTCTCCTCTTTGCGAGAGAAGGAAGCAACGTAAGAAACGTGCAAAGAGGATTTGTGCATCTGTGTAACACCAGAAAAGCAAACCTCGATTAACCAACATCACTTACAGGTGGGATTTTTATACACTGCCCTTTTTTTTAGCAGCTACCCAAGCATTTGTTGAGCTGAAGCATCGCAAATATCAAGCACTCAGCTCACATCAGATTCTTTGTGACAAAGTGATTTTCGGCTGTACAGCCAATTGATAGACAGTTGTGATGGAATCACAGCTCTGCTGCATGCTCATTGCACATACAACAGTTAATCTTGCAGCCAGGCAAACTGTTTTGCAAATCTCAGAGGCACAGCAATTACAATACCAAATTTATACCGCATCTCTCAGTCAACTAATTGTACATCCAAAAAATCACCACTTGAATAATCTGAATACATTCACCTTTACTGCTAAAAAAAACCTTCAGTACATGCGTGATCTCAACATAATTTTGAGTTACAGAGCCCATGGGAAAAAGTGCCAACCTCTGATTTCAACAGCAAAATTGCTTCTTTCTAAGTACAGCAGGAACAGAATTCACATGGAGGTCTGGCATCTTGGTGTTTCCAGAGAGACTTTTTTTTGTGTTCTACAAAATGGAGATGTTGCTTGCTTTAGCTCTCTCAGCCCATATTTAGGAATTCGAGCCTTATGTACATCTACAGCAAAAGTACTGCTCATGTTCACCGCTAAAACAACGTCACTGGTGTTTTTAATTGTTAGGAAATCTTAAAGACCTCAAACTGAATTCTCAGGCTTACAGACCAGGCTGATGTTTTAGCTGTGCTGAGGTTTACAAACCACTGTCCTAGAGAAGAGCAGGTGAGCTCACAGCCTGTAAGCACACTCGTGCTCTTGTGGCGTCTGGGGCTCGTTTCACACGCACTTTTCTTGACATTTGTTTCCATCTGGTGAAGCACGTTGAGGTGGGGAGTGATAGATGTCAGTGGCTTTGCAGCTGGCATACTAAGAGAGGGCCAAAGCAGAAAAGGATTCTGTATTTAAACTGCAAAGGGAGGAGAAAATAAGGTTATTCAAGCCACGTGAGTGGGATCAAAAATGAATCATCAGGGCTGAAAAATGGCTAACCTCTGATCCCTGAAACCAAGAAATCTGGTTGCTGTCGTGTGTCTGCTGATCTAATTTTTGCACTCTCCCCTCCATCCGAAGGAGATGCGTTTTCATTGCAGATGGGCTGCCATTGCAGCTAAACAATCAATGCCTGATTACTTCAAATGCTTCACTCTCAGGGATGCACAATTAACCAGGCCCACATTTGACACTGCAAGGGGAGCGCAGTATTTTCTGGGAATGTCTGACAAGTTTCAAATGTAAAAAACAGCAAATTAAATGGCCCAGCAGATAATGACGGTCAGTGCCCTGGCAGTTAGATAATGTCCGTGCTGCGAAGCAAGGCAATTAGAAACTATAAAAACAAATTTACAGTGTTAGAGCAAAGGTCAGAAATGCTCAGCCATTACCAAAGGCTTGATTTTTTTTTTTTTTTTGAACAGTCACCAGTGGCTGTTTCCAGAAAGTGAGCACAAATTCATGTATGTGAGGTGGCCGCTCACCTATTACAGCAGATCATGATTTCTGGGCCATGCAAACCCCACTAGCTCAGTGCATGGAAAATAATACCAGGACTATCTGGCGATCTCATCAAGTCCTTACCCTGAGGCCATACCTTCCTGAATGCAGGAATCATCCATGCTGCTTATAGCCAAAGCACTATATTACAGCCTGCCTCTCAGGAGAGTTTGCAGATGTCTGTCCCTTTGCCACTGAAGGTTTTGTCTCATCCTCTGTCCTGTTTTCTAAGGACCAGGAGCAGGAGAATAATGCATTACTAGCAAAAAATGATTGTCTCTTCGTCTCTTGAGTTTGTTCAAATTAGAAATATGGTATCAGGATTATCATGCTGTATTCACCAGACATTACCCAAGACAATTCATCCAATACATAGCAGCTCTCTGTGCTTCCGCAGTGGAGTGCTCTATTCTACTCCTTAGAAATAGGAGGAGAGTCCACGCAGGGAAAAAAACACAGATGCTGTAAATCTGCTTACCAAGCCCTGGCTTTTCCAAAGCAGCAAGCCTGAGGAAGGAAGAGAAAAGCAGGTAGGCATCTCCAGAGGTATCTACATCAGGATGCCTGAGAGAGCTAATCCAAATACATTTAGGGTGTAAACTGTAAAGGTGATTAGTCAAACCACAGTAAGCTCCTATGTGAATATTCTCCTTCGGAGTTAAAGTAGCCATAATTCAATTCATTCATTTAGCTCATTTCCAAAAGTAAATTAAGGTAGAGTAAATTAAATTAAACCATCTGACAGCACCTTCATTTTGAAAGGGATTGTTAACGTGGATCCAGCCTACTTCCTACAGTAATGCAGATTACTTTCCCCAGCTGGGCAGGCACGTCGGCTCTCCAGGCCGGTCTTGAAGTGGTGTGTTTTTACACAGTCTTTGTTCAGGGATGTCTGACAGCAGGACCAAGGCTGAGGTGTATTTGACTGTTGGCACATTTGCTTTAGAGTGCATGCTTAAATCCAGGGTGAAATCCTTCTGGCCAACACTGGATCCAAAGTGCTAGAGGAGGCAGTGTGTTGTAGTGGGGTGTTTTGGTGAGGCCAAGCACTGCAAATCTCCCCAAACCCTGCAAACGGATCCTTCTCATTGAACCCACGCGAACGTGTCACAGTTTAAAACCTGAAAAGCTTTCCTTAATGACAGCTACAAGTATCAAGAGTTGCATAAATCATGTAGACGTGCGTGGGAGTGAGCTGACAGATTATAATTACCAATAGAGAAGGGGGAAAAAATAAAAATTATTTTTTGAGGCAAAACATGTAATTTTCCCTTAAACCACAGTAGTGCCCCCATTTTGCAGCCCTGGAAATCAGATTGAAGTTGTTTGACTCCTTAGCAGGTTTTTATTTTTATATATTTTTTCCTTTTAAAGGTGCACTGGCCAACGTGGGAGGATAAAACAAGGCTTTTTTTAGGCACTCATATGAGCTTTGCACTGCTTGAACACGAAAGGAACTGGTAAGATGTCCTGCAGGTTCCCAAAGCGTTTCTGTTCTAGCTGGTAGGATTGTGCATCACTGCAGCCCCAAAGAGACCTGCCAGGGGCACAGGAAAGGTTCTTAAACTCAGACTGATACAACCTGTTGTTGAAAAAGTGACGCAGTCGCCACCATACCCACTGAGTCCTGAAGTGCCATCTCAACCCTAACCTAAGAAAAGCTGTCTGATTTTCTCTTCTCCTACTTTCACAGAATTGCAATACTTCTGTGTCCTGGAAGCTGTGGAGTATTTCAGATCAAATTTCATCTAGAGCACTGTTGCACTCACAAAATTTACAATTCTTGGTTGGATGTGCACTTTTTTTTCTTTTTTTTCCCCTTAAGACTGCTCTCTCACTGAAAATGGTAGGGGGAAAAGATGACAAGACAGCATTTTTAGTTTTGGGGAAGTGAGCTGCGATGACAGCAAACAGAGCCCCAAGAGAATGACAAGAAGCAGCCATCTACATAAAGCAGACAGGTGACTTCACTCCCAGCTCTCATTTCAGACATGGCCAGGTCAAAGAAAGTGTTGACAGACGCAGGTAAAACCTCAAAAATCTAGAAGACAGATCTTAAAAGATAGAAAGGAGTTGTTGTTTTTTTTTTTTTTTTTTTTGAAGGACGGCACGGGTGGACTGGGAAGAGCATCCCAGATCCTATGGGACAGAAGGACTCCCACACAACATGTGCCAGAAAGCAGCAAATCCCCAGGATGGCATCAGTCAGAGCCTGGAGGCCCATGCAACCTCTGAACTTTTCTTCAGTGTCAGATGGGGCTCAACATGTGAATGACTGAGTTGTCCTGGTGGAAGTGTCTCCTTATCTGTGCCCATACAAGAGAAGACATTCTCCATCTCCACCCAGTGTGATGGTTCCCATCACCTGAGGATGACGGGGCAGTCCCGTGGGCCTATCCATCCGGTTGGATACACAGCTGTGAACTTATACATCATCATTAAGGCTGCAAAGTCAAGCAGCAAGAATAGGAGTTGCCAGAATAAAGGCTGTGAGAGCAATTGTAATTCAACCTTCTGGTGGATATGCCTTCTGATGCAGTCTTTAATTACCTCATCACTGCCTACTTTTTCTTCAACAAGACTGCTGCTACATTCAGGGCACAACAAACGGGCAGCAATTGAAGAAGGGCCAGTCAATATTTTGTTCTGTCCTTTTTTGTTCAGCGTGTTACTCCAGGCATTATTTGCTGCATGCCATCAAGTCCCTGCTCTTAGACAGAACTAGTCCTGTTCTCCTGGACTTCATGAGCAACTGAGAGCTTCCCACATAGGAGCAGATTTCTTTTCCTACATCCCTATGAGCAGAAGGCCTGGGTTTTGCCTGGTGCAGAAATAAGTTGCAGAATACTCTGCTGGCAAGGTGGGATTTTTCAGGGTACTTACGAGATATCTGTTCAAAGCCCAGCTCCCCTAACCTTTGTGAGAGCCAGAAGTACTCAGCATTTCCACAATTTGGACCTCAGTGAACACAGAGAACCAGAAACATGGGACTAGCAGCTCTCAGAAAAAAAAGAGTAGGCAGTTTAAGAGGCAGTAGCAACACCGCTGACGCTGCTGTGCTGGAGCACGGCTCTGCTGCACAGTCAATGAGCCAGGAGGGAAAGAACAGAGCAATGCTGGCGTGGGCAAAGGCCTAAGGCAGCACAAGGTGACTTGCATTTGCAGATTTCTGCGCTGTTCAGATTTCTGTTTTCTTTCTTTAACAGATGCACTCTGCTTTCTCTTCATCTACTACAAAAATTTTGCCTTTTACACCAAAGATTTCAGTGAAGGACATTTCTTGCTTTCAACACAAGCAGTGCTAGCCTTTGCTGTGGTACAAGTACAGAAGTGTGCTCAGGACAGAGACACAGCAAGAGAAAGAGCTGCTTGTGCCCCTGACAGCAGCACAGGGAATCCCACTCAAATTCCTTCCAGTGAGGGCAGCAGGAGCAGAATTTGCTAGCCACTGAGCAGCATAAAACAGCACTGCAAGAAGAGGAGAGGAAGAGCATGAACTTCCATTGCCAACCAGACAGCAACTTTCTGCGCTGTGCTCTTCTGCTCTGTCCCCACTTAACCCAGCCTTGGAGAGGTGTCTTTGTGTGCTGGTGGACTTTCCTGAGCTTTTCTGAAGCACACTGAAGTGGCAGCACTCTGCTCTCCAGCAGCTTCTGTAGGCAGCATATAGGTCTCACTCTTTTAGAAATTCGTGGGCCGAATGGTTTATCACTTCAGAAAGTGTCCAGCATTTTCAGCAAGGCTTTTAATTCATCAGCTTACATATGAAAATATTCTAACCTTCCTGCCCTCCCCAGCTGAGTCATCGATGCTTTCCTGTCTTGCTGCAGACATATCACCTTCAGGAAAGTAATTGCTTAGCATGCTAGAAACAACTGACATTATCTTTCGGAACTAAGCATTCATTTAGGATCGTAGGGTCCTTGTAAGAACAGGACAGTGGGTTACACTGAGTATACCATAGGTCCAACTGTAGATCCAACCAGTTGGGTTCACGGACATTCACATAAGCATCTTATACAGACACAGCTATTCCTCTTTCTGTCTTGGAATAAGCTTTACAAATGCTTGGCCCCACTGTCAGTCTTTGCCTCGTAACCAGAGCTGCTGTTCTCACCTCTTGCTCCAGATGATCCTAATTCAGTTCTCACTGAACTGCCCATGTTGTCTTTACTCTAGGATAGCTGTTGTCGGGGCTAAAGGCTCATGAATCTGGGCACTAGCAAAGATTTGCACCAATTTTCAGGACCATTCCTTCCTTTCTCTGCCCCAATTTCCTTCTGTACACAGTGATAACAGTGTAAACATCTCCTTCTTTAAGGTCCTTCAATCAAGATGTACTCTGGAAGTGTTTCAGGTTGCTGTTATTTCCAGGGCTATCGTTATAACACATTTCAGCCACATTAATTCCCTCACACAGAAATCATTCTGCCTGTAGTAGACTGGGACAAAGCATCCAATTAGTTGTCTCTTACATGTTTATTAACTCTGCAGATTTCTTCCAGTGAGTATGTGGAATCTGGTAATGTTTTAATATATTTTCATAAACTGCGGGCACAACATGTCCTGTTTCAAGCTAATAACCATGCCATATAATTAGTCCTGATTACACAGATACTTAGTATCATTTTACGTATTCCAGTCCTTTCCCAATGCTACTGCCCAGCCACAGCTATCTTCCTCCTCCACCCCAGCAGTTTGCACAGGCTTGCAGTTAACATGGCAAGCTTCAAAGAAGATTTCATTGCATTGATGTAGTTTTAATAATAGACGCAGGCTCTGATCAAATGTCAGGTGACAAGACCCACAAGACAAATAGAAGGCATTTGTCTGCTTACAGGGAAGACCAGCATTTGAAAGCTATCAGGAAATTAACAACATGAATTTTCAAAATTTATTCCTTAAACATCTGTTGGCTTTAGGCTGAACATTTATTGTATTTAGAGGTAGCACTCCCCAGACAAAAGATCCCTCACCCCATCAGATTCTGGTGAGGGAAGAAGAGAAATCTGCTCTGTTCAACCTGATTATAGATGTGTATCTTTCCCTGCTGGCATGGCTGTCTCTATAGAGATGGACATGGATATTTGATGAGATTAAAATGCTTCAGTTACCACTGTCAGTGGTTCTTTAATTTAAAATGAAGAAGGCAAACAAACATTCTTTTTGATGAGGTAACTGAATGATGCTACGGAAAAGCACTTTGCTGTCAGGTGGTAATTAGGTTCAGTAATAGTCATGGGTTTTTAGCCTTGGAGGTTGTGGCCCCTGGGAGTCTGAAAGAAATGATACATTCAATTTCCAGAGGAAAGGAAGATGCTGGATGCTTTTCTTTGCTAACCCTGCAGGTCTCCGCAGATAAGAGCATTCAGAACTGCAGCACTGACAGTCCTCCTTAAGCCAGCCTAAACTTGTGTCGAGATCACAAATGCAGAATGGGAGATGGACCCAAAGTAGGGCCTTTAAACACCTAACGCAGCGTCAGGCTGGCTCAGACAGCATGCATAAGGAACTGTCATAATGGCTGCACCAAAAGGATTTTTAAAGTTTGCTGAAGGGTATTCCAGCAATTGCTCTATGGCCTGGGCTGATAATTGTAACATCCATCTTAGGCATCAATGGAAAATCGTCAGTAGGAAAGTGCTCCTTTGTGAGCAAGTGACTGTTCCCATCGGTATTTTTATTAGGGGAAAAAGGGGGGAAAAGAAGGGAGTGGTTTTCAAGGGTCATCTGCATTCCTTGCTAGAGAGGAACGATTCCATATGGAAATGGATTTTCCATTGCAAATATAAATGAAGCTTGGCTGTGGTATTAAAACAATTCCAAACTTTCCAATTGATCTGAATGCATTTAATTGGAAATCTTGAGTTCGGAGGCAAAACTGCTTCTTCCTCTGAACAGTGACAAATTCTGAACATGGTGTTTTCCATGCAGCAGGAGCTCTGGTTCCTGTTCTGCTCCTCTCCTTGTATTATTACCCAGCTTTGTCTGTTCAAATGATGGCAGTTCTCAACCAGCAGTTCCGTAGTGTTGTCACTGCTGCTCATACAAAGGACACCAGTGGTTCAACACCATGCAAAGGGCCAGCACTGAAGGGAACAGAGCTTGGGCATTTCAAACCCTCTCTTCGTAACTGTGTGGCTTGCTCACTGGTGGCCTTGCTTCATGTCCAAAAAAGAGATGCTTTTGGACAAACAGCCTGCGCTGGCTGTAAAGCTGGATTAGGAACTCATGATGAGGGGGAAACCTGGTCCTAACGGCAAAAGGAACCTGCCATCCAGCTGTCAGCACAGGTCCAAAGTGAAATGAAGAATACTGCCTTCGGCACAGGCTTGCCAGTAATTTCCTGAAGCATTGAAAAAGTTTTTGCTTCCAGAACTAAAACTTTTCAAAATAAAGCGAGCCTGATTCTCCTCTCACTCTTGGGAGATAAACGAAGGGTAAGTCCATTAAAGATACTGGTGTGAGATTGGTGTACAGCAGACAGAATTCAGGAAAGATATTGATATCTCCCAAATCCCCTGAATATTTTTTCAGGCATAAACCAGGTATCTTCCCTGATCATAAATGCTTTATTTCCGAATGGAATTTCAATAAAATAAGCACAGTTAGACTGGCATGCTTATTATGAAGCCGTAATGAAGGAGCACTGAAGTTTAGTCATGGAAAGTATTAAAAAGCAGACCATTTAAAGCAAAAGAAAATGCTTTCTGACCTACCGAGTTTTAGGAGTTGCTGCCAGCGGTCTTTCCACCAAGGAGTTCAGCCTGTAGTAGTCCAAGAATGTCCTGGCTACATTCCTTCCGAGCTTCATATCTGTAAGTTTTTAATTAAGGAGCATTTTTGGAAACAATTAAAGATAATAATAATAAAAACACACAGTCCAGAGGTATATTACTGCTATTTGATGCATGAGTAAGTTTTACATTAGCCATCCCATGGTGCTCAGACCTCAGGCAAAATGACTTATATAAGCAGATAAAGCAAGGGTCATTTTGTTTGCTTTGTGTTTTCAGATACAGATGCTACACAAAACCATAGACAGGAGGAAACAGCCTCGCCTTCCCTCCACACTTGGCTACAGATTCCCATGGTATTCACGAAGTAACAGACTAGACCCAGGAGCCTTCCAATTTTCATACATAGGGAAAAAAAATTACCTAAAGATGTTTGGACACAGGCAGCCAGGAAAAAAGGTCAGCCATGTCACGGCATGAACCAGCCATGTATCAGTATGAAGATTCAACAGTGGGATTGGAGCTGCAGCCCTCCACCTTTAGCATGGACCTCCCACAATGTCCTAGAAGAATCTGTGGTTCTCGAGTTGTGTTGTACTCAGAACCTAAAATGACCTGCTGCAGAGACTTTGCAGGTGCCTGAACCTCGTCAAGACTCTGTTGCCTAAAACCAAGATGAGTAACCCATGACTGCATTAAAAAATAATATCCTAGACCATATATCCATTGGGTGAACTTCTTCCATGTGTGAAACATCAGCACTAGATCTGTCTGTTATAGAGTAGTGCCCACTTATCCTCTACATGATGATGTGCAACTGGAAGAAATGCAATGGATGCCATTATCCATAGCCGTGTCACTGAGGACTCTTTAAGGTGCTTAATTTGAACCAGTGCCTACACACAGTGCAATAACCACATATTTTTCCAGGGCACTGCCCCAAATGGTCATCACAACAACCATGTCAAAGGTATTAATGCAGAAGCTGAGGTGGATAGGTGAACTAGGGAACTAAATATACTTCTGCACCTGACATCCGGCAATCCAGGAAAAGAAACCTACATTAGATACATCGAAACAACTGAGCATGAGACGTCTCCCATCCCTTGAGACATTCAAGGCCAAGCTGGACAGAGCTCTGAGCACCTGATCAAGCTGTAGGTGTCCCTTTCCAACTCAAACAAGTCTATGATTCTACAATTACCCTGCCCAATGGCACAGCGCAGCCCAAGCAGCTGATGTTCGTGGCTGCTGCCTGCATGGATGGAATACTGGCTGGATGGAGCCATTGGATGTAGCAGTGTCTGGTGAGCTTCCCCGCAGCCTGGTGGCACCAATGGATGACGATAAACATACGAGCACAAGAGTTTAGAAAGCTGGAGGCAGCTTAAAGTTTAGCAACTTCAGGGAGGGCACCATTTCTTTGAAAGTATTTTGTGATTGTTACTGGAATTTGGGGATGGCTGTGGGTAGTTTGGTTTCTGCAATTGAGAACTCAAAGCAGCAGCAAAGGTTAAGAGTTCAAAGTATTCTGAGAAAATGAGAAAGAAGGGGAGAAGGCTGTCAAGCATTTAAGGGATTGAGAAGACTAACATGGCTTGATCTTGTAGTTTCTTTCATTTACTCAGCACTTTAAAGACGCAGCGTGGTAATTGGACTCAGTAAAGTCTCTAGGACATTTTGTCAGTGCCATTCTCAGAAGGCTCATTTGCCAGAGCTGGCCTTGCTGCCCTTTTCTTTGTCTCTCTACAACACATGTGTTCACATGGTGGGAAATGCCTGACATGCTGTTCCAGGGAAGGAAGCCCTGAAATGACAGTGGGTGCAGCTGAGGAAGTGGCTACATGAGCTCCTCCACGGTGCCTTACCACTCTGCTTTACTCCCTCCGTGGAGGAATTCTGTTCTATGGCTGAACTTATCTCCTGGAGAAAAGATTTTTATCAATAAGGATTGATAACCACTGTGCCTAATCTCATCTGGAGAACTCCCATGTAGAGGACTTCAAGAACAGGATAACCTATAGCAGAACATAACAACTTAGCTCTAGTTGGTTTTGCATTAAGTTAGGGAAAAGAAACACAGAAGGGCCCCTAAGGCCCATCCACCCCATTTCCCATAATTCATACTATGTTTTGCAGCCCATGAAGACCTCCTGTTTGCTGTGTTTACAAAGAAGGCAAAGGCATTTTGCCAAGCACAGACACACAAAGTAGATGGACACTCGGATGAAACTGAACATGTGAATCTGTGCCACCATATTCAACCACTGAAAAGCCACAGAATGGGAACAGCTTGTAGTTTGGAGTAAGATTCAAAGCAGTGTAGGATTAAAAAAACCATGCACCTTCTAATACTGTCTTCTCAGACCATCCCACTGCCACTGCTTTGCCAACCACCTCCACAAAGGATGAGTGGGTTCTGTCACAGAAAGCAGGTAGCTGATATATAAAAAAGCAGTAACAGTCTCTCCCTGTGCCTGCCTAGCCTGGGCGAGAAATGGCCTGACTCACTCAGAAGTGCAGGCAGCATGCGTGCGTAGAACTGATAGAGAAAAACAAATCAGAGGAATGACATTTGCATTTATTTTGAGTGCACAGAAGCCCCAGACTCCACTTTGCTTCACTAAATACCACAGACATAAAAATAACTGCAGCTATAACCAGAACTCACCTTTTCTGGGTAGTGTGGTGCGTTGTTTTTGTCTTTCCTTCTGCAATCGCACACGCTGTGCTTTTGCCCACAGGAACTCCCTGCCCAAATTCAACCACAGCTGAAGGCCATTGCCCAGCTATTCCCATCACAGGAACTCCCATAGGACGGCAGAAACCCATCTGGGAGAGCCACAATGGAAGCAGCTGTGTGAATCTCTGTCTCTACTGCCTGCCAGGATTTTCTCTCGTCTCACTTTCTCCTTTATCGATTTGCTGCTCTCCATGCTCCGTATTCTTACCTGGAAGAGGAATCCAGCAGCCCCAAGTTTCCTTCTGAAAATGCTGTTCTCGCAGCATTTGCTCTTTGACTGGCATCAGTGGTTTTGGGGAGATTTCCGAGCAGTCTGTTCATGCACAACTCTGCCAAATTTTGCAGATGTTAGGAAGTTCAGATAAGACAAGAACCAGGCAGAGCGCTCTGCAAAATCCCCCACACTTCTGATCTTTGCCGTGCCTCACACCCCAAAGCTTCTGGCTCTGGCATGAAAATAGGTCAGAGGGGAAGTGTGGATCTCAGAAGTCATTACTAGTTTTCAACAGAGAAGATTCACTGATCCTATTGTGAACAGTCTGCTTCAGCTGGAGCCTCCAGAAACACACACACAGCTTTATTCTGTCTGCACGTGAAGGCAATAAGAATCTCAATTTGGAAACCAGTTAGCAGTACAAGTCATTAGAGGAGGTACTAACTGTTGCTGCTTTAATAGCTCACTGATCATTTAATAATGTCGCTGCTGCAGAGCGTGGTGGCACCATTCGCTTGCTTTTGTTTTGCTTTTTGAAATTCAGGGTCATTCCACTTTGAAGCGAGTGGATTATCTCTCCTTTCCCCCTCTTGCCAGACGTTGCAAACTGCTTTAAATAATTAGGGAAAGAATGGCTCCTTCAAGTTCGTCATCTCATTTTCATAAGGTCCAGTGTCATTGCTTTGGAACAGGAAGAGAAGCTGTGGTGGTGGCAAAGATTTGACAAGGGCAGAACAGTTAGCAGCCCCCACTCATCTTTGATAAGTCCTGCGGGGTCCCTGCCAAGCAGATTGAATCTCTGTTTTTATGTCTCATCTAGAGGACAGCACCTCCATCAATTTAAAACACTGCGCTGGGTTATTAGTTTATGGAATTCATCCAACTTTACTCCTAAGCAGGATTTAAAATCGCGACCTTCCAGTTCAGAGGCATCACTTACCAGACCCACGCAAGTCTTTTGTTTCCAACAAACAGCCCTGAGTTATCCTAAAGACAGACAGAAGAAGAAAAAAAAAAAAAACAGGGAAGGGAGAAAGAGGGAAGGATTCGCAAAGAGAAAGAAGGATGAATCTTTTTAATAGCTCAAATTAAAAACCAGAAGAAGCTCTTTGTTTGACAAAACTGAATTCTGCAGCAAATCTCAGTCCACCACAACAACAATCCTGTTATTTATGAAAAGAGGGATATTTTGTGTGGGAGAGTCCCAGATGACTGTGGTCAGTGAGCATACTGTCAGCTTTGTACAATCTCAAGAGAAATATGGATGAGGTTTTCTCATCTCTTTATAACAGCTTCCATCAATGGATCAAACCCCTTCCTGACTTGAACAAGATCTCTAATGGAAAATGGCATTACGCGGCTTTAAGCCACAGTGCTTCATCATGCCCAGCCTGATCAGAACCAGTCCTCTATTTTAGCAGAGCTGTTTTCACCACAGTCACTTGTTTTGTTTCACAGGGCTGACACTACTCTCTGGCAAATAAGAGAAGCTGCCAATGTCACGTCTAATTGTGGGGGGGCATGCCAGATGAAGTGCAGTTGGGGCAATTCAGAAACTTGGGCAGTGGGACTCATCTGTGGCTTTTGAGAATTAGTGATCACAGTGCAAACCTGGGTGCTGATGCTACATCCTTGCTCAAGGCAGGCTTTTCAGGAAACCAGGCTCACATACTCCAGTGTATCTGGTTTTATATTTCAAAATCATTGGCAAAGAAAGAAACTTCTAAAGGAGTGTAGGAGTGGACAGGACTTGCTCCATCCTTCCTATTGGCTCTCTTGGGAGCAGGGCCAGGCAAGCGCAGACAACACCAAGCTGTTGGCATTGCAGAGCTGCACGGTGTGTATAAACACAGTTCCTGGGAGGGTCTGCCATGCTCATGGGGCTCCTGTGTGAGGCTAAGAATGGAGGTGGGCACTGTGGAAACAGATTGCCCAGAAAGGTGGTGGATGCCCCATACCTGGCGATATTCAAGGTCAGGATGGATGGGGCTCTGAGCACCTGAAGAAGATGTAAATGTTCATTCCAGAGGGGTTGGACTAGATGGCCTCTAAGTTGTCCCTTCCAACTCAACTGACTGTGTGATGCTCTGCTGGCCATCGTCTCCTGGCATGTGGCAGGAAGTCAGGTGACAGAACGGCAGCTATCCCCTCTAGCCTTAAAATCCACCCATGTCCTGAGCACAGCCACCTTGGGAATAGCACAGGGGCTTTCCCCAGGTACTCTCACACATCAGGAGAGTATTTCCACCCCCAGCAGCCTATGCTTCTCATTCAAGTTGGGACTGAACAGCACAGATGCTTTCGGAAATGAAATGTAATGGCAATGATGAGTCTTCATTCTTATTCTCTTTGTGTGTTATGATGGAAGGAACTGGGCAGAAAGACTCCGATGGACTATTTCAGGCTTTCAGGCCCTTTTCCTGAAAAGCTTGATTGTGGGGGGAAGAAATTACAAAGATGGAAGTTGTACGCTCCTCTCCCAGAGCAATCAGAGGGCTGTAATTTTCCCTCCTCCTCTGACAGGGGCAGCTGGAGAACACATACCTCGGAGAGCAGTGTTTTCTCTCTGCCGGAGGGGCTGTGCTGTGAGGACCGCGCCGCACTTCCCATGAACTCATTTCAATATCAGCTGTCGCATTTGCCCTTCGTGTGAACTCAACAGAAGCAGAAGATCCCAGCCAGTGCCTGGGGTGAGGAGCAGAGAGGTCTCCTGGTAGGAGGTGGAGATGCTGCATGGGAGACCTCAGGTCTCCCTCTCCCACACACCGGCACCAGTGAGGGAACCACCCAACTGAACACATTTTGCTACCGATGGAAACCTCTGTGCGAGACTGAACTGCAGAGCTGCTTTCACATTTGGCCAGGAAAGGGGAGCTCTCATTTCACTGTAGGATTCGAACAAGGAAAATCAGGGCATCCAGAGCAAGCACAGAAACAGAGAGGTGTGAGATGTCTCAGACACTTGCAAAGTAACACAGAAAATGCAGTGGGGCCACTGCCCATTCTTACCTCTGAATCCACACGCCATTTACCAGCACTATGAGCATCATTTTGCAGGGACATCTCTGACTGCTCCATTATCCTAATGCCATCTTCACATTGTCCCCTGTAAGTTACCTTTTATCCATCTCACCGTCCCCCTACACCGCTGGGAGATGGAAATGGGCCCTCCTATAAATGGTAATCTGTCCTAAGCTGTAAAATGACAAAAGAAAATGGTTTATTTAATACCTTGGCAGCCCTGACTCCTGATGAGGTTATTTAAGGGGCAGAGGTCAGAACGAAGCTCACAGCTGAAAAAAGAAAAGCCCAGAAAGGGTGAATTTCAGCATCAGGATATTTTAATTCATGAAAATACTGCATCAGCATCCCTCTATATATTGATATACTTTAAAAATGATTTACTTAAAACCTGGTTATAATAGCTCCTTGTCAAGTTGTCCCCAGATGAATTTCGGCCAATATTTACTGGTCTCACATTGCTGTCAGATTGATCGTTAGTTACAGTATCAAGAAAACCCCGGGATAAGTCTCTTTTTGTGATTTTAACATTTCTGATATTGTATTGTTTAATTCTGGTCACTTGCCAGATCTGGGAAGGAGCCCTTGGGGATTAGCTGACCTCAGCTCTTTACACAGTCAATGAAAATTGCAGAGCTGATTCTCTCATACAGATACACAGAAAAGGGATGAGGGGGGGGAGGAAGCAATTTTCAAATGAAAATCCAGCATTCACTATCTTCTCCTATCATTGATGTTCTCAAAGGCACAAGGGGATGACAGCAAGAAAACAAAGTGTTAAATGCTTTTGTTATCAGTTTGGTTGGAAATGTAAAAACAATATAGTTCCAATTCAAATCAAACCCCTCAAAATACACTGGAGAAACACGGGTGGAACTTTTTTTGGGGATCCTCTTGGTCCACCACAGCTCAGCCATCACTTCATGTCTAACAGTCCCCATTAGAGATTCCACTCATAGCTTTGTCCATAACATTCTCTGCTACCCAAACAAAATCAGTTTCAAGATAAATGGTAGAAAGAATGTTTCAACACACCAAAGTGTGCATAAAGCGTTTTTCATCTCCAAATTGTTGGAAGCTCATGAATTGTATAAATCATAACTAGGCATCAGTAGTCTGTTGCATGCTGCATTTTCCCTCTTCAAGTGCAGCATGCATTTTGAGGCAGGACATAGTAGCTTTGACAAGAGCTGTTCTAAAAAGAAGAAAATGGGAAAAAAAAAAGAGGAATTAAGAAATGTGAGAAATTAAGAAATTGAGGAATATGACTATTGAGTTTCTTTGTGACAGAAACCTGCATAGAACTGACTTGGTTTTGAGTAGAGGAAAGATAAAGCGAACTGCAGTGATGTCAAGACTCACAGTGGTTTTCAGGGACCTTCCTCCCCTGGCTGGGTTCCTTCTGAAGGAATTGCTCAAAGACCCACTGGATTCCTCTTGCTTTCCATCAGCCTTTGATAAGTCCCCTTCAGGATAAGGCAACATCTGCATTTGTAGTGGGAAAAATGCGAGGAAGAGACAGCTTCTCCTCAGAAATTGGCTCATCTCCTCTCTAAGTCTGTCCTGGGAGGAAAAAGGACCACAACCTCAGAGGCTGTACCTTTAAAAACACTTGCAGCCTGCAAGTAATAGTTGTGCTTCAGTGTGTTCAACATTTTGGCTGAGCTCAGTACAAAGTGCAGTGATTTAAAGGTGGGAGATCAGGCAGGATTCAGCAAATTCAGAATTATTTATTTCTTTAGAGCAGAAAGTCTGGCTACAGATTATTTACTGCAAATGGGTCTGTTTGGGGGAGGGGAAGAAGGTGAGAGGGTAGAGAGGAGGCAAATTGATGGATTGAGATTTTTCAATTAAAACAAGCAGCTTTTGAAAAAGATTTAATGTTTTATTGAAAAAAAAAAGGAAATAATTCAAGAGTCTGGAGCCCTGCTAAGTGCAGATCATAAAGATCTGGGGGGAAAAGAAAAGAAAATCCTATTCTGTGGAATATGAGGAGGAAGGAAAAAAAAGTGTAAGAAAAACATCATTATCTTTGTTTCTTCTGCTATGTTAATGTATTTCTCTCCCTGCGTTATCTCCAGTATCTGCAAGTATTGATTCTGAATAAGGCACTGTGGTGTAGGCTGCAGGCAGCAGAAAGGTCTGCTGGGAGTAACACGTTTCCAGGGCTGTCAGATCATGAAAAAAGACCTTGGGATTGATTTTACAATGGGAACTCTGCTTGGCCATACTGCAGACAGGGAGCCTCTCCTCCCTGCAAGGACAAGGATGGGCTGGAGTAGCAGAGAGCTTCCAAATCAAGGGATGGATCAGTGATATCAGTGGTTCTGGGTGCTTTGCTTGGGCTTGAATAGCACTGTCAGAAGAGAGAACAACAGGAGTGACATGAAATAAAATTCATCTGGGTGGGGAATATGGGCCATGCATGCCAAGTCCTCATCTTTCTCTTGTTTTGCTTTCTTGGACTCAAGACCGTGCCTCTCCTGAGCTTTCTCTGTAGAGACACACATGAGCTGGGACCAAGCTTTCTGCACATCAGCAGACACACCTCATTGGGAGCTCATCACTCCAGAACAGTGCTGGTGAGGAGTAGGAGGGATTAGGTTTGTTACTAGCAGGTAGAGAAAACCAATGCTATTTTTGCCTGTGTAAGGCAGGAGTAAAATATTACTGCCATCTCCATCCCCCCAATTAATTTTCTCTTCTGCTATAATAATTCCCATTCCCGGATAAATTTAGCTTTTTCTAAAACCTTTGATTTTTCCTTTGTGTTTTACACTCAAGCTGGAATGCAGTGATAAGGGACTACACACACATATATATTTAATCTACATACACACACGTATAGTTATATATAGTCCCTGCCACAAATAACACTCCTCTGACTGCTGTCACAAAACCCTTGCTAAAACAGCTACTCACCCAAGCTGGCTTGCTTTCCTGCATCATACCCCCAGAGAAGGACTGCTGGCAGCAGTGCATCTCTGTCCAAATAACGATGCTGGAAAGGTCTGCGCTCTCCCCTTCTCCACTGCCTGTCTCTTCCCCTCACTTATCCAATGGGGTGGGAATAAACCCGTGCCAAACTCCACCACCTCTCACTGTAACAACAGCTGACTTTGCTGGAGTGGCTGAAATTGCACGCATACACAGTCAGTGTGGGAGCGTTTTACAGAAGGGGCATTTCAACACAAGTGGTCGTGAGGGGATTTGGCACTAACTGGTGGGGCAGCTTCAGAGCCATTGCTTTTGCTAGTGAAAAGGGCTTTCATAACAAGGTGCATTTGACCATAATATAACCAGCAACCCCTGGAGTTTATGAGAGACCTAAGCAGCAACCTCACATCTCTCCATTTTCCAGAGTGTCACTTACGGTTATAAAAATCACTTCCCCTTCACATTCTCCTTCTAGAGGTGAGACCTGTCTACTGTGCTGCTCCTTACACTGGCACAGCTCCTGCACAATAAAATGAGAGCCCAGGCTGAAGGACAGTCACGGTAGATAAAGATAACAGAAATAAGAGGCTGTTTACCCCCTTCTTTTCTGCTTTTCACTTTTTGTAAAATAGTAAAAAAAACAAAACAAAACAAAACTTTTACACAACTTTCTTTTTTTCCTGTGAAACTCTTGTATTTTGAGGGTACATCTCATTTTGGTGTTACCACACTCCCACTGTCTGCTGGCATTCCAAATATCTGTCCCCACGTTACTATTAATAAAAACGAAGAATAATCCCAGAGCTTCCTCCATTCACAAGTTCCTGTACCTCGCAGGAGAGCTCCATGCTCTGCACCAAGAGGAGTGACCTCTCTGTTGCCAGAACCACTTCCATCACCAGTGTTTGCAATGAAACACTGTAGGATATACACCCATGGGTGCCAAAGGAGGTTGCCTGCTGCTGTAGACTGTATTGTACACTGCCTTCCCCAGTCCCTGCATTGCTGGATGGCTGAACCCCCAGCTGCAGCCCAGGCTCCTGCCAGATGTAGCACTGGGCTGTGGAAGCACCAAGCAGAGTCAGACTCTGCTGCTCCCAAAGCTTGTTTAATTTCTGTTTTTCTGCCTGGGGATTATCAGGAGTCCAGAAAGCCCAAGGAGGATAAACTGATAGGAAGTGTGGCCTTTGGACCACAAAATAGTGAAGAAGCTTCACAAATGGGTAAAGGCTGCTGGAGAGAAGGATAAACTTCTTCTCACTTGCAGGTGATGGGACAAAAAACGATGGTCTGAATTCACAGGAAAACAGCTTGAGATTAGATTTTGACAGAAGCTTTCTGGTGATAACGAAGCACTGGAAAGATATCTCCTTGGAAGTCCATGGTATCCCCATCTTAAAGCAGAATTAGGAAAAAGCTACGAGGAGAAGGGCATGCAAAACTGATCCTGCTTGAGGATGGAGGGGCGGGTAGAGGGGTGCCCCTCCAACTCAATGCCCTGCGTTCAGATCTTGTCATGGGCACTGTCTCTGCTGGGATTTTTCTCAGTCCTTGGCAAGGCAGATAGGACTGATTTCTACTTCTGCACTCCCAGGAGGAAGAGTAAGGGGCATGAATCTACCCCTTTGTAGCTGTAAACCTTCAAAAGATCAGCAAAGTTATCTCACCACTATGGCCTGTGATTGAAAATTCAGACCCTCCCTAAAGGCTGTACATGCTGCTATCTTCAGCCGGGCTAAATCCCAAATCCCCTGCCCCACATTCATCTGCTCCTTATTTCTGAGTTTAAACACTGTTCTTTAAAAGCCTCTCCACCTTTTGCTACTTATTACAATATTGGTTGCACTCTGGCTTGCTTTTCCAAGAGGCCTGGACAGCAGTGCAGGCAGTTCAGACAAACAAACAACCAAACAAACAGAATCCATTAGGAACTGCCACTCCTGACTGTCGCCCTTTCACATACATCACGTTGAAAAGGTTAATGCTTCCCAAAAGGGGTGGAAGAGACGGGTGGAGGGGAAGGGCAGGAAGGATCCAATCCTGTGAGGACCAGATGTCAATGGCACTCAATACAGCACAGAATGGGCTCCCCCCCAAGTAAGACAACTGCCCATCCCTTGGCAAAGCTTTCCTTTGAGGGATCTATAATTTATTAGGGAAGGTGGAGCTCTGAATAAATTGTGCATAGAGATGAAGAAGTGATGATCGCTAACTCAAATCCCTGGGAGCTTGGCATTTTCAATCTTTAGCTCCCATTTGTGTCCCCAAGGTCCTGACTAAGTGGGCAAGCCAAAGAGCTGAATATCGACAAATCATAATGAGCTCATTGAGATCTAAGCATTGCAATTAGCAGGGTGGAATGGAGCAGAGGGGCTGGGAGGCAGACTGTAATTATTTATAATGTTGATAATCACTTACATGTAGTTAAAAATATAAATACATCCCAAAGCTTGATGCCATTAGCTACCCTTCAATTAGCTCCATGCCCAATAAGTAAGCGATACCCCACACCTGCAGGAGGTAGGGGAAAGGTCTCTGCATCATGGCTATACTCATCAGGAACCAAATTGTTGGCATAGGTGGGGAGTTTTTAAAGGAGATACCATCACTGTAGCTCCCATTGCTAGCTTGTGTTGCTAATGAAGTCACGGACAAAGACTGCTCACAGATGTGGCTTACGTTCATAGAATCACAGAATCATCTGAATTGGAAGGAACCCTTAAAAGTCCTCTAGTTTAACTTCCTACTTGTACACCAGGTGGTAGTTCCCCCTCTGCCATCTCCCTTCATAAATTTAATGCATCCCAACCTTTAGGATAGCTCTAGTTTCTCACCCAAATGACCAGAATTCCTTAAGTCAAGGAGTATGAGCGCAGCGTGCCCCATGGGAGGAAAAGTGTGCTTTGCTGTGAGACAGGCCGGTATCTCTATCCTGCAGTCACAGCAATAACCACGGTGTGTTACAGCGATACTCAAACCATCCTTAGAAGCACTCCAACTACAGCTCACCTCATGCTGTTTCTCTTGTGCCGAAGCCAGCTGGTTTAAAAATAGCTGGAGTGCCTCTGTGCTGCAGATATTTCCCTGTTCCTGAAGATTTTGACCAAAGCAACTCTCCCACAAAGTCAGCTAGCTTGGAAGACGTCACAGCTGGACAATCAATTGCTTTCCTCCCTGTAATACCTTCATCTCTTTGTGGATATTGAATCAAAATGCCTCCTATAAAAATGCAAGAGATGTTATGAAAGAGTTGGTCCAAACAGAGGTACATCTGCCAGCCAGAGGGGAGGGAGAATGAGCAGTGGGCAGCAGTGTCTCAGAGCACAGCTCGCAGGGAAGGTTACGTACTTGAACAGAACTTGATCAGCAACACACTTTCACCTGCACAGTAAGCAGGAGCGACCCTAATCATCTCCACAGTGCACACCACCAGTATGAAAGTAAAGCATTAAGTCAAGTTTTAATGGAAAAAACAGATAAGAGTTCAACCATGAGAGAGGTGGATATCACTGCACATCAAAAAGAAAGACATTTTGGGGGTGGGGGGAGGAGGTGAAACCCCAGCTTGCCTGTACCACTGATTTCCTTCCAGGTGAAGGGAGCTTTTAACTCACTGAGGGTAGGGTTTGGCCTTTCTCAGTGCAGATTTACAGAAAGGACAGTAGTGGGGACTCGGCCAGCAGAGCTCAGTGAGGGAGCATAATGAAACCATGGAAAAAGTGAAAAGAAGAAAAGAAGAAAAAAAGGAAGGAGAACAGCAGCACTGCAGTCAGACAAGCTCTGAGAAAATGCAGGCAGTGTTCAGTGAAACTGAAAGGGAAAAAAGCAACACCAGAGTAAATGGAAATTGTTCAAAGATAATTGAATGTATGTCCAAGTGCTCGCATTTGCCAGCTAGCAATAAATACGCTGCCTGCAAAAGCAAGCCAGTGTGGGCAAAGGGAGAAAGTGCAAAAAGCAATCAAGGGAAAGCAAGAAACATATGCATGCAGGGCAGCAGTGCTGTAGGGTACAGGAACAGGAGACGAAGGACGACAGGCTGGAGAATGAAGCTGTGAGACTGGAAATGAGGCAGAACTATGTATCTTGAACTGCATTCAAATAGGGCCCTTAGGCCTACCTCGAGCATGCTGGAAACCTGAAGACAGGCAGCTGGGTTGTGCTGCCAGGGGCTGGCAGCGGTCAGCAGAGCCGATGTGCTTGGGGGACACGTTCTGGTAGGATGACCATTCAGTAGAGTAAAAAGGTAAAGGAAATTGGTCCTTGCTCTGTGGACAATTTTGCAGGGACTGAAGCAAGTGATTTTCAGCTAGTAGAGAAATATATCTGAGTGATTCTAGGAGAGAAAGAGCAGAAAAAGCGGAAGGGACAAGGAATTTCTGTCCTCTCTAGAAAAACCCTGCAGAGAACAGGAATAAAGGATTATTTCAGAAGAAATACCAAACCATGTCAGACCAAACAACCCACCCCAACATCCCGTCTTTGTCACCAAGGCAGTGTTCAGTGTTCAAAGGAGGAACATCAGTGCTTCAAGTGAAGAGACCCCACCTGCTCAGAGGAGCAGCACAGACATCTCTGCACAGTGCAGTGCCTGAGCTGAGATCAGCTAACTGCCCAAATCAGCCTGGGCACAGCCTGAACAAGCATTGCTCACCCATGTTCAGGAGGGCAGCAGAAACATGAGTAGGAACAATTTCCTGACTTGTTCCACAGGAACATGCCTGTCCTTGACCAAAGTGCTTTCTGTTTGAGAGGAGGCAGCCGGCACACATCATTTCATAAGGAGAGAATATCATCGACAATATTTCCTCAAAGATTTTCTTTGCTCCAGCTACCTCCGTACTTGCAATACAACCCTTTTCTCACAGTTTGCAAGGGAGAAACATTGTGCTGGTTCACCTCTCACAACCAGCCTGTGATGCCTCACCCACATTCAGCCCATGCAGGAACAAGCAGCATGCAGTGAACCCATGAGCGTGGGGAGCCACCTGAAGTAGCTCACCCACCAAAGCCCAGCTCTTGTAGAGAACAGCTCACAGTCCAACAACCAGCTAAGGATTGCTTGGCAAGTCATCCTGAGCTGATGCAGCCAGGAAGACATGGGTCTGTTTGCAGATCATCTGTCATGCAGGAGAGCATGCCAGACTGATCAGAGAAGGCAAAGTTGACAGAAGAGCCAAACTGTCCTGCAACTGGAAGAGCACATGAGCTGCGACCTGGCTCTTAATTCTGCCCCACAGAGCACCTTCTTTCACACTTCTTTGCTTCTCCAGAAACAACTGATCTGATTACAATTTTGTTGTTCTTGTTTTCTTTAATTTTTTAAAATATTTTTTAATATTGAAACAATGGCTGGTGCTTTTTGTTTTCCAAATCTCAGCGCTCAGAAAAGAACGTTTGTGAACAACAACTCCTTAAAACATGGAAAGAAAAATATAAATAGGTAATTCCCTACCTTCTAACACGGAAACAGCCTCAATATTTCAATGCTTTTGGTGGTACATTTTTTTCCCCTCTTACGCAATCAGATCAGCTCTAATTAGTTCTGACTAGCGCATCTGCTTTAGCAGCACCTGATCTACGAGGCAAGGAAACCAACTGGGAGAGCCCTGCTTCCAGCGTGCTTTGGAGAAGTTTCATGATGGATTAACCACTGAATCCAGTCACAAACCCAGAGAACAAGGGTGAAGGTAATTCGGGCTCCCAAACAAGGAGTTAAGGGATTCTGGCAAACCAGACCTGACGGGGGGAAAGTGTCTGAACCAACACCTGTTCCCTCGCCTGTGACTCCTGCAATAACTTGTAGTACATTAGATCAATTTTGTGACAGCCAACTCAGCCGATCCCACAGCCCCGCTGTTCCCGTCCTGAGAGCTTGAGATTCATATATTGCACTGTTTTTCATGCATGCTAAAATCCCCTTTATTCCTCTCTGTACTGCTGTTGCCTTTGATTGTACAGAAGGGATTTCTAAATGCTTATTTACTACCAGCCCCTTGTAATTCCGGCATCTTGGAGGAAAGGCGGACCAGTTCATTTTGAAGCAGGACGTTCATCTTTTCGACAGCTCACATAGACCGGGGCATCAATAAATTAAAGCTTCTAGGGATTAATTGATTGGAACAAGGTTGGTTAACTTTATGACTAAATGGGAACTAATCTGCCAGCAGACAGAGCAGAGCTGGGCTACATTTGTACGCGGAGAGTTTGGGCTGAGAAGATGAAAAATTGATGACGGTAATAAAAATACAAACAGGGATGCCAAAC
Organism: Oreortyx pictus; assembly: GCA_036925125.1. Lineage (NCBI taxonomy): Eukaryota > Metazoa > Chordata > Aves > Galliformes > Odontophoridae > Oreortyx > Oreortyx pictus. Next base: position 7,049,654 of record JAUPFR010000010.1, on the reverse strand, counting down.
GGAAAAGGAAAAAGGAGGCTTTCTCCCCAAAGAAAATGTACACAGGCTCCGTTAGATCTGAAATGATATCTCCCTCAACCTCTTTTCTTTCTGAAAATCACTACTTCTGAAACAGAAATTCTACTGAAGGAAAGATCCTATTATCAGCAGCAGTCACATTTCACAGCAATGTGATTAACTGCCGGTCACATGGTCCCTTCGCTCACCACTTGTAGACAGCTCAATAATTTTAATGAGGAAAGAAGAGCGTCTTTCTCTTCCTTTCTTCTTTCCTTCCTTCCTTCCCCTCCCCCTTCCCTTTCTTCTCTCCCTCTCTTCCCTCCCCTCTCCCCATCAGACTTCCCTACAAGGCGGGCAGCTGAAGCTGACCCTTAAGGAAAACCCCTCTGGGACCTGGATATCACTTATCAAGTCTAAATATGCTCCAGGTTGATGTGAAGTGCAGCAGCCGTGTCTCAGAAATCTCCCTTCTCAGAACAAACCCAGTCACCTTGGCCAGGAAATGTGCTCCCTCCATCACAGTCACACTTCAATCACCAGCCTCTCCCTTGTCTCCGCTCCTGTCCTTGGTTTGGAGTATTTACAGCCCATCTGTCTGTCTCAAACACACTTCTCACTCAAGAGGGAAATTAATCTCTCCTTCTCTCCTCTCTCTGCTTTCTCTCTCCTTCTCCCCCCCCCCTTCCCCCAACACTTGCAATTTGCCATGAACAGCTTCCCTTTTCTCATCTAAAATTCTCGATGACTTTGAAAATTGACTGCACCCACACACCTGGGCACAGCGAGAGATAATTGATTGCATTTTTATTTCGTCTCTTCCCTAAACTGTTTTCCTTGCTAATGGCCAGTTCTCTGCCTTTTTTTTTTTTTTTTCTAAACTGACACTCGATGTGAGGGACTGAGAGAAAGGAAGAAATAACCAGCTGCTGAATATTGTCTAGCCTGCCTCTCCCAGGAATTAAAAGCTCTGTGAGTGATGAGGTTCCTGCTTGGAGATGGATCAGAGCTCCCAAGTCCAGGTGATAGAGAGATTTGCAGGCAGACTCTCTGGGGGCTTTGCAAAGGGACATGTCCTGGAGTACTGTGAAAAGCAAAGGTCACATAGGCAGCACAGTTGGGAGCTACAGACACCTCCACATTTTCCTCACTTGTCATTAAGACCAGATTACTTCTGCACCCTCTGCAGACTAAGCCAAATCACCACCGTGCAGGCAGGGAAACCGAGGCATGGCCATCTCCATACAGTGCCTGAGATGGGAGGCACACAGCTGGCAAAGCACAGGACTGGGAGCTGAGACAGACTGTCAGGCTGCCCAGTTAGGCATCGTGTGGACAGAGAAACCAAAATACTCAGATGCAGGCACTGACCTTGGCTCCAAAATCCAAATGAAGCCACTGAAAAAGACAGCCAGATTTGTCAAGTGAAAAACTGGCTCTAATGTCACTGACTCAGTTTCCGCTTGATGACTGTAGAACAAGGGAAGGGTTTGGGTTGGAAGGGATGTCAAAGATCATCCAGTCCCAGCCTCCCTGCTGCAGGCAGGTTTACCAAACACTAGATCAGGCACCAGATCAAGCTGCCCTGGGCCCCATCCAAACTGGCCTCCAGCATCTCTGGAGACAAGGCACCCACAGCTCCATTGGGCAGCCAGTGCTAGTGCCTCACATAACGAATCCAATCTGAGAGGTGATTGGGAATCTGCCTCTCATCATCAGGAACTGGTGGCAGCTATCTTATGCCTCTCAGGTTGAAAGGACATTATTGGTGTTCCCAGCAAAACCCACGGGATCGGTGAATACTTCCTGCCTGTAGCTGCCTCCTTGAGGTTTTGTTTCTTAAAATTGAAAGCTGCTTTTTCTGGGTGGTGACTGACTACAGAAATGCGCTGAGAAGAAAGCAGTGTGTCTGAGGTGCACCAGGCCATCCGTCTGTGGCTGAAGGCCCAGCAAGATCAGTCTGGAGACAGATGGCAACTCAAGAGAAGCTACTGCTCAAAAGGCACACCATCATTTGACCCTCATGTCCTGACAGGTTCTGCTTATCCAGATTGCCTGGAGCACCTGCAGACACCCCTGGGCAAACTCACATTTGTACCTTACTTACAAAATGGTAATGAGAGAAGAACAGCCATAGCCTATGGCTTAGGGGGGGGGATCATGAACATCTCTTTGGGAAGTGACAACTAGCTATTCCAGGAATAGCTATGGGACTGCTAAGGAGAAGGAGAGGAAAGGACTGGACTCAAATCCTGCCTATGAACTTCTCCAATTTCCATGCTGTACACAGCCAGCACAATCCTGGCACTGAAATCAATTTTTGTCTTAATCCTATACCTGGGAGTTCATGATTGAAGAAAAACTGGAGAGAATTTGCAGTCATACAAGATTTCTGCAGTGCAAGATGACAGAAATCTCGTGAAGCAGCCTGATTTTGTCTGATTACAGACCAAAACCTGAATACATTTTAGCAATACAGAGTTAAAATCCACCTTGTGCTTTAGTTTCCTTTTAAGTCTGTACAGCAAAACTTGATCCAAAAGAAACTTGGCTATCTCAGTCCATGGCTACAACCTGCCCAGGAAACAGTGAGTCTGCAGTTAGGCGGGCTAAGTCAATTTGCCTCAAGTCTCACAAGGCCAAAGCTACTCTGCTGATTTGCTAACATGTAATAGACAGGAGCATCCTTCACTTCTAACCTTTCCTGCCTGGATCAGCTGATCACATACATCAAATACTGATGTCAGAGATGAGCCAGAGCAGGAACAGTAGGAAATAAGATTTAGCCTACACCTTCATTTAATTTTTATGATCAGAATGCTTCCAAACCCTGTTATATCCAAGGATATCCTCAAGCTGGATGAAGGTGTCACGCAGAAGCTGGACCTTTCCTTTGTGTTAGCCACTGCAGAAAGCAGAAAGGACAGGTTGTGCCTCCAGAAAAACAGGATGGGTGCTGAAGGAGCACCTCCAGGGGATGCATCTCTGAAAGATATCAAAGTCAGATTTGCTAGCAATAGCATTTTAAGGGGGTGGATGATATTTTTAGGGACAATATAGGTTTGTTTGAACAAGTTATCCTTTCTATACAAAACTATTTTCTCTTCTATTTCAGTAAGTACACAGTTCCTTTCCAAACTTATACTCCCAGGTATTTGTATAACCTTCACTCAGGGCTCACAGATTTAAGCATAACAACATTTGATCCTTTTCCTTCACCTCATCCCTGGATTTCTGTAACAGCAAGAACGAAGAAGCACTCCCCGAGGCGAGCTCCCCTCTCATCAGCCTGTGGTGACCTCAGGTCACAACCTCTGGCTTAGCCAAATGCGTGCAAACACAAAGTACGTCCAGGCCAGCAGTTCAATTCAGTTTCAGTGTTCGTTTTAGAAGCCAAACCTTCTTGTTATTTATTGTCAGTCTTTGGACAAAAGCAACAATAACCATTTCTGGTGTGCTGACCCACCACGACCCACCCAGCTCTCTTGACTCTCTGCACCATTACCAAGAATCTCTCCCTAGCCGGTGGTTGTCAACAAGAGTTAATTTTTGCTGCTCCAGAAAAGCAGTAATGCTCAGAGGTGCCTGAATGCCACCAATTGGCAATTTCTCCATTTGCTGACTGGAGATCAACCCCCCCTTTTTCTGAGCACTCCATTAATAAGCATCCCTCAGCAAATGGACCGAGAGACACAGGCTCAGCTCCCTTGCTGCCTTACACCATTGTTCCTGGGCCCACCTCTTACTCAGCTACTGGATACGGCCTTCTGCAGTCCTATAGGAAAGCAAAATCTTAAAGCTGAAACCCAAAAGATGCTCTTGTCAGTGGGCCATATGACTTTCTCAGTGAGGGTTTGTGACTTTGCCGTCAGGCTTTTTTATTTTACAGATTTCATACCAGAGGGGAAATGTAGCAAACAAACAGTTTAATTAGCAGGTACTATGGAAAGCAAGAAAAGAGCAATGCTGTGGAGAGATGGACTGTATTTTCTCTCCATTTACGTCACAGAGACAGAAGTGTAAGTGACAGAAAAAAAAAGTTATAATAATTCCTGAAAGAAAAAAGTACTTTTTGAAAAACAAACAAACAAAAAAAAAAAAACAACACAGCTTAATAGGATGTTTGAAGGTAGCCTGAAGAATGAGCAAGGCCCTACTTGGCCCAGGCAGTTTTTGATCTGTATGAGAACTGTTCTCTTTGGGATGCCGTATAGACACAATTGATCCTTCAACTGAAGCACAGGAGAGTTGCACTGCTCACACCCAGTCTCACTAATGAATGTCCTTATACTGCACCAGGAAGATGGGCTTCTGGAGGATCAGTATATCCACCGTCCCTGGAGGTGTTCAAGAACATGGAGTTGTGGCACTGAGAGACATGCTTAGTGGGCATGGTGAAATGGGCCAGGCTTGGACTGCATGATCTAAGTGGTCTTTTACAATCTTAGTTATTCTATGAGCATGTACCTACATGAATTTCTGTATTTCTCTCTCCTTAACTAGGGGCCAAATGTGCAAACATTTTAATCCTCACAGCTTCTGTCCCCCTGAGTGATCCAACCTGAGAGTGAAATATGTGGCCTGTCCAGTGCTGCTCTGCAGTGTCCTGAAAACACAGACAGCACAGCTTGCCTGAGTTGTACGTGAACTGAAAATGGTGTGATGACAAGAGAGCAATACCAGGGAACTGTAGAATCGTTAAGCTTGGAAAAAAACACTCAGATCATCTACTCCAACCCCACCCCATCCCCACCATGACCACTAACCATGTCCTTTGCTGTGATATCTACCCTTTTCTTGAACACTTCCAGGGATGATGTAGTTTATAATTACCCCTGTTCTTTATCCCTTACAGATAATCAACACCAAGACACGAAGAGAGAGGAGGTACCAGGGCTCCAGCCTACTCACCTGCAGCCAGAGACACTTTCAGATCTGACTTTCCACAAAACACTGAAAACTTGTAGGTGGAGGTCGTCTCTTTCCTAAAGGAGATGAAGAGGATCAATCCTGTGCCTGTCATGCCTGAAGTTGAGATGGTCCTATGTCCATTTGCCAGTGGAAATGTGTCCACACAACAAAGCCTGCTGCCAGGGTTGACACCCTTGTTCCCTACTTTCACAGAGAAACAAGGCACTTGGCAGCCTATTGAGAGGTCTTTACTTTTCACCTCTAAAGCTGGTCCTCCCAGATGAGTGCTAAGACACAGCAGCATACTTAACCTCTTCAGAGAACACATTTTTCAGGGCTGATAATCCAGTACTAAATTCACACACACACAACATTCTCATAATAAGATATAAAAGCAATTTCTTGTATAAGCCACACCATTCACAGTATCTCACTGCCATCTCTGGGGTATTCAAATACAGCACAGTGTGACCTGCAGAGACTCTGAGACACTAGGTCATCTCTACATGCAGAGTTACTAGCCTTTCCCTAAACCCTGGTGGCCTGACTGGTAATGGATGTTTCAGGGAAGAGCCCAGAAACACAAAAACTGTCTCACACCAATTGCATTTTGGAGCACTGTGCTCTGAAAAAATGGTCTGCACTCAACAGCTCTCCAGATCAGAACAAGCTGGAGGCAGCTGAAAGCACCTGCATCTTCAGGGAAACCTGGACTGGCCTCTTGGTATCCAGGAGATGCCCTCTGAGAGAGCCAAACAGCAGCTCAGTAAATAGCAGTCTGCTGTGCTATGCTATGTTCTCATTCAACCAGGGGAAGCATGTCCCAAACACTTCTGCCACAGGTGGAAAACACTGTTGACAATTCAAATTTCCTGAGCTACAAATTTAGACACTTGTGACTGTTGCTTTGCTCCTGCCTCTTAACCTCAGTCAAAATCTACTCATCTACCTCACTGAAATGAGCTTATTCCTTGCTGCTATTTTCCATAACAAATATAAACAGCACTAAGTGAAGCAGTTGGGCTCACTCTATAAGCACGTGCATTGTTTCTCCTAGGTAACAGCAATATGATGAGAGGTCATGGCCTTAAGTTGCATTAGGGCAGGTTCAGGTTGGATATTAGGAATAACTTCTCCAAAAGAGTGGCTGGGCACTGACACAGGCTGCCCAGGGGAGTGGTGGAGTCACCATCCCTGGAGGTGTTCAAGAACTGTGGAGACTGAGGGCATGGTGGAGACGGGTTTGGGTTGGTCTGGATGATCTTATAAGACTTTTCCAACCGTAACAATTCTATGATTCTCTGATGCAATAAGGACATACATACCCAGTCATGTCTTTTGAACATGAAAAGCAACAAGCAGAAGGTATTTGAAGTGTGCACGTTCAGACCAGTGCATCTCAGTGAGGAGCATCAGAAATGCACATCTGTGAGTTTTTTTCTGCACGCATGGTTAACCACGCAGCAGATGTACGTGGCTGTGCCCTGCACTGGCATGGCTGAGCATACAGCAGCTGCTGGCCAACACAATCAAAATGGAATTGACCCACCTAGGCAAGGCTTGGCTTGTTTTGCTGCATGCCCGCCCCTGGAACAAAGTGCCTGTCAGTTTAGAGGCAATCAGTCCATATCCTTTTCAATGCCCCGCTAGTAACAGAAAAGGTGAGAAAGAAAAAGAAAAGAAAAAAAAAAACAAAACAATATACCTTAATGATACGGTTTGGTTAAGAATTAAGTGCTGATGAAAATTTGAAAGCTAAAGCCCACTTTTTAATTCACAGACCAGCTGCAGCACAGCATGCAGAAAGTGGGGATGTCTGTTTCATTTGCTAAAACACCTCTTTTCTAGCATGGTGATGACTATACTCTTCTGTAATTCAGTTTAATTGAAATTCTATGCCTGTTAAATTCTGAGCCCTATATTGATCAACATATGTCAACTGTGGAAAATTGTACTAAATTGTGTTGTGTTACTGTGCAGCAGTCAACTGTCCATTGGTGTCTGAAGTTAGTTTATTTCACCTACTCACAATTGGACCTGGACTGATATTACATTTAGAATTGGATTTTCTGTTCTTGATTTTTAATAACTAGGATTTGTACCTCACTCACAGAGATAAACAGAGGCAACAATTTGGACCATGAATCCGTCAGAGCCCAGCCTGGCCAGGAGCTGCATAGGAAGCCTCCCAGGAGTGTTGTGCAAGGCAGTGCTGGAGTTTCACCCATCAGTTCACTCCCCAGTCTGCTGGTTCTGATCTGATCCCATTACACCTGGTATATGCCAGGTAAATATGCTTCTGACCATACTTCACAAAAATACTCCCCAGGCCTTCTTTTCCTGTTCTGAATTATCCCCTGGGGCTTTTTACAAGAATCACAATGCTGAAATGTCACATCCTGAGCACTGAAACATATGATATTCTAAGCGAGGTAAGAATCCCCCAAATATAAATGGAGAAGGATAAAATTAAGCCACTGTAGATGCAGAAGACAATAAAGGGACCCAAATGTGCTCGTTGGTTACTACACTAGCATGGAATTTGAGTAAACTGTGCTGCAGGGGATCAGCAGCTGTGGCTTTTTGGCAGATCAGTCACACTCATCTCAGGAACCAAAACTAGCACTCCAGAAATGGAAGGGGACTAAAGATGACATTTAAGAGATTATAGATCTTGACGCTTTCCATAGGTGAATTTTCCGTTGTGAGCGGTTTTCCCTTTGATGGTGGAGTCACTGTCCCTTGAGGATCTAAAGCACAGTGCAGATGTGGCACTGAGCGACCTGGTTAGTAGGCATGGTGGTGAGGGGTTGGGGTCAGACTGGATGATCTTAGAGGTTTTTTCCAATCTTAATGATTCTGTGAGTCTATGATTCTAACAGGAGACTCACAGAAAAAGCAACTACAAACATGACTTTTTTCCTCTGCAGCCTAAGATGTAGGATGCTCTAAGAGGAAAGCATAATGAAGGAGTTCATTAATTACAGACAGATTTGGGGATCTATAGACTGTTCTGTACAGATATTATCTCTAGATTATTTCGTATGCAAATGACCAGCAAGTGTATTTATTCTTTTTCCACTGGTCATTGTATAACTAAATCTTTCTGCAAAAAAAAAAAAAAAAAAAAAAAAAAGATAACGAAGTATTTCTTCACTCATTACACCTTATTTTAGGTTTGCTGGTTCTGGATCCCCCAGGTTAACTGTCTGTGGCCTCACTCAGAAGCTGGCAGGGGTAGAAGAGAAAAGTGCAATGAAGAGTTGGGTAGACAAGAGGACGAAGAAGGAGTCATCTTTACCTGTCCACTGCTAGACAAAATCTGGCTGTAGTTATCTTTTCCACTTCCTAGCCAATGTAGAGCTACTTACATGTCCCACACTGGCTTTTCCTGGATAGTAAGATGTTGCTTTAGGCTGACAGGTTTCCGCATGGAAGATCTTCAATGTATTCTACCAATTTGCTTTTGAGGAAGGTTTATAGGAGCAGACTGAGCAGCGCTATCCATGACAAGATTGGAACGGACACTCAGAGACGCACAGCTCTTTTATCAGATAGCTCGCCCTCCAGCTGGGCGTGGGTGGGAGACCCAAGAAGCAAATTGCCTGTCACAGAGCTTCTGAGTCACACCAGTGATCATATGGCCACTGGGCCTACATCTGCAGTCTAGCAAAGGGGCTGGAGATCAAATGGACCTGTTAAAATGAAATTTAAACATACAGGCTTCTAGGAAAGGACTGTCTGAGGTTATCTAGCTCCTTTCTCTGCCTTGGGTTGCACAGAGAGCTCCTGACAGATGGGTACCCACTTTATTCTGAATACAGCAATGGGGATCCCTGAGCCTCCTGCTCCCCTAGGCCTTGCTATTGCACGTTCCCTGCATGTCCCTAAAGAATCCACTTTTTGCTTCAGTTTAAGCCCATCATTCCTCCTGTCAACTACCATGGCCATGGAGAACAGATTACTCCCTTCTTTGTAGTCATGCAAGTATTTAAAGACCGTAAAGTATTCTACCTCTATCCTGCTTTTTCCTCTGCTAAATGACCCTGCATTGTTTTGACCCTTCCTATCAAATCCTGTTTTCTAGATCGCCAACTGTTTCTGCAACTCTTCTCTTTCTGACCCATATTTTCTTGAAAAAAACCCACACCCTGAACTAATCGCAGTGCCCCAGCTGTGACCTGATTAACACTAAGCAAATCAGAGGGGTGCTCCTAGTACCTATTTTCAAGACAAACTTCTGTTTTCCCCCCAGAGAAGAATTTTGCATCACGCTGGGGAACCACAGCTCCCAGAATCTTTTCATACCTAGTTTGCTGCCTGCCCCTATCTATCTGTACAGCTGATTCTTTCTGTGTATAGACTCCTGCTTTTGCTTTCTGAATTGCATCCTCCCTCTCTCTTATTTTTCAGAGCATTCCTCCAATTTGTTTGATCTTCTCAAGTGGAAGCTCTTGCACTGAGCAGCCTCTACAAATACACAGTGCAGTCTAAATTCCCCGGTGTTAAAAATATATGCTTGACCGTAAAACACTCTACTTTTTATATGGAAATAGCAGCTCACTGGGAGAAAAGTGTCAATGCATTGCATAGCATGCTGAAGCAATCTAGGAAAAATAAAATCTATTACACACCAAAAATAAAAATACAAAGAAAATAAAGAAAGAAAGCCAATGGGACTGTATTTACAAACATATCAAAATCTTCCTACACAAAAACATTTAACTTTACATGCAAATGCAGTTTCTTATTTGCCTTTATCTCCATTCTATATGCATACTGTACATCTCAGGAGTCTGTTGGGTTGATTTGTTATTGATTGGGGATGGGAGAGGGTTCGTACAGAATAGACAAATACTTCTTTAGCAAGTAGCACAACTATTAACTCAACATCCATTGGCCTCAAAAAGCAGTTCTGTCTCCTCTGTTTTCTCATTTCATTTCAGCCACCAGGACTTCACCACCATGGACCAGATACCTTCAGCTTTCCTCTCTTTGATGCACAATAGCAGAAGCAGCAGTAATTAGTTCTAATCACAGGGAAGAAAAACACAGCTGTAGACCATGCCCAGTGGAAAAATATGGTCAGAAGCTCTCAACTCACACTCCTGCTTGCCTGCACCTATTATGCACAAAGAACTGTGAGGCCAGGAGAGAGGAGAAGCACCTCTTGCTCAATATTTTGTATTTGTAGCAGACCAGCAATTAAATAGAGGAAAAAAAAAAGACTTCTTTAAGTTTCTACACACGTGAATGCGTATCTCAGAATAATTGTACATGGTAAATGAACAAGAAAACCTTAGGGACACATCAGCTACTATACTGGGACAGACTGACCTACCTTTAAAGGACAACACTCACTTTCTGATTCTCCTAGTTCTCTATGATGTATCCTGCCTGATGTGTCTATGCTTTGACAGTATGCATGGGCAGAAACCCAGTGATGCTGCTCTATAGAGTAGACTAAGGTTAAGCACTCGAGAAAATAAATTTCTTTTAGAACAGAAATATGAACAGTCACTCTCGTTCACAAGGTGCCAACTTTTTCTTAAACTTCTCTTTCCAAACTTCCTTCCACAATGGAAGTTTAAGCCTTATGAAGTTAAAACTCTCATGTCAGCCACTGAATTCCTCCCAGTTTGCCCCAGAACATTAGGCACTCATGCCCAAAGCAATTAATAGAAGAATGCTGGTAAACAGACTTCATCTTGACATGCAAGTGTTAGTGTTTAACCCCTTGGCCAGCGTTAGGTCAAAATGTTATCATTTCTAGAAGAGACAGATGTGCTACCAAACGTGCATGGTTTAATACTGGAGGGAAAGACACACTAAATCCTTTTAAGAAATGACAAAGGTAGAACTGTACCTACTGAGTGTTTTTAGAGAAACAGCTAGATGAAAACCAAAATAAGTTAGAGAAAACAAACAAACAAACATACAAAATGGTATCCAACATAATTCTACTGATTATATGATTAAATTCAGTGCTTGGAAAGATCTAGGTTTCACCATTCAGATACCACTATATTTGGGCCTAAAGCAAGTCTGTCAATGGCTTTGGAACAGAAATGATGGGATTTGGCATGGGGATTTAGACATGTTTTCCTTTTAATTAGTGATGTCTCTAAATTTCACAGCATGCTCTGAAATTCTGTACCTTCTGTACATTTTACAGCCCCTTTTGCCTCCAAAACTGGAACTGGAATAATCTTACATAAGAGCACGAGTGCTTCCCCCTCCAAAGAATCCAACATGTTCTAGACTCTTACTTGCTCCTAATAAGGAACTACCTCTCAATTAAAACAGGAGTGATTGCTTAGCAACATACAGAAACACTATAAACAGCCCAAGAAAGGAACAAAGAACAACACGTCTGCAAAAGAAATTCAGGGATATAAAAGAACTTTACATCCACATCACAGTTTGGCTAAGTGAGATAGCTGCTAGATTAACCAAACACTAACATTATACCTTTGTATTATATATCATACAAAACAGGAACTTGTAGATTAAAAAAAGAGACAGAATTACTTTTATATCCTTTGAGGCAGACAGAAAGGCAGTTACTCCAGCAAACACAGACAAGGTCCTGTGGTCAGAAGCGTTTAGTGCAGTGGTTTGAAGAAGTGAAAGGATGGACTTTCACTTTCAGGTGAGTACGGGTGGACTTTTTATCTATTTTGCCATTCTGACTTTTGTCTCCTACCAGAACATAGAATTTTAGAAAAAAAAAAAGCAAGGCAACAAAAGGATGTTACACAGCTATTTTGTACCCCACAAAACATTTGGTTTACCCTTGGGGTAAACAGAGTCAATGGTCCTTGGAGCCACTGTGTCTGGTACGTGTTTTTACCGCTTATTGTATGCACTCAGGGAAACGCTTCTTGTGCTATTTTCATAGCTTTAGCATCATACTGCATAGAAGCCAAAAATCTCTCTGTCCTCGTCTCTCTGACATATCACTGGAACAGAATGTCAGAGAGACACAGGAAAAGAACTCAGCAAATATAGTGTGTCGACTAGCTTGCGGCATGCATAAAAGGAAGCAAAGAAGATGTAATTTCAGGTATTTTATTATATTACAATTTTCACTCAATCTGATTGTAACCAGGCAATTTCAGAACCAATACTTTCTTCTTTCCTTCCAGATAAGCCTCAGAAGCAAGGACTTTTTTTTATCATTATGAGAGTAACTCATTGCAGTGTTGATTTATACCAAGGACCAAGTGGGATAACTTGAGGCCAACTTGAAACTTGACCATTTAACAACCAATGGACAAATGCAACACATCACTGTGTAGTATGCTGTGAAAATACTACTTGCTATTCTGATCTTAACAAAAGAACTGATGCATTTGTAAAGAATCTGCTGAGGCCTTTCAGATGAAGAAAACCCAGATGATATGAAAAACACTGATCAATCACGTAAGCATCCCAAAAGTATACCTTATTTAATGTGATCATGAATACAATAATAATAATAATATTTTGTGGGCCTAGAGATGCATTTGTTCTTATGTCAGGTCTTCACTTCCTCCTAAAACCTCATGAAAAGAACAGGAAACAACACTGTCACAGTGAAACCACGCTTCTTATATCACAAGGATATGGGTTCTCCATAATTTCTACTGGGAGGACTATCAAAGGAGTTCGATACTTCCTTCACTAAGAGAATTACCAGACAGAGCTGTCTGAATCCAATATTAAAAAATATGACTGGTCATTATGTTCTGAATTGCAAGTTTCAGGTTATGTTTTGCTAGTTTGCTGCGATGTTGTTTTGTTTTTCTTTACAGTGTTTGGGGCCAGTGTGACTCTGAATGCTGCAGTTGAGAATTCAAATTCTAGACTGTGGCTGGGAGGAAGTGGCACTGACTTGGCAGGCACAAGATGTAAGTTCTCTTCTCAGCTCTGCAATTAATTTGCTATCTCAGCTTGCACATGCCTTTTTCTTCTACTGTAATACATTTGTCCATCTAAATTTTACCGCTCTCTTAGGCAGGATGGACTTTCTGTTAGCGTTTGTGTTTCACATCACTCAATAGGGCTTGTTTCCTCTGGAACATTGAGCAGCATTGTATTTCAAGCAATTAAGAAGAGCAAAAAGCCTGATTATTCTGCCTAAAAGTCTGTAATGGAACCGACGCTGGGCAGATGGGAGAACAGATACCACATCATATGACTATTTTGCTCTATTACCAACAAAGAATCAACTGTGAGCAGCTCTGTACAGTCTGTACAGTGGGAGGTTTTTGTCCAGACTATTTGGTAAATACTGATAAATAAATGAGTATGCGTTTACCTGTGATTTATGAACCAAATCTAGGAGCTAACACTGGAGCACCAACTATTCTAAAAACAAATGGGTGTACTTTGCTGTCAACCGGTAGAGGAATCTTTGCTACTGCTAATGGAGACTTGGACTGCAAACTCCACAGGGTACAGACTTTGCTTTGCATTCATACGACAGTTAGCACAGTGGGATCTCGGTCTATTATGAGACGTCATGGATGCTAAATTTACACAAATACACATTTAGTAATAAGCCAGTGACCGATGTTTTGTGGACACTCAGGCTGCCATATTATTTGGATAACAAAGTTCTACCTCCGCCCAAGCAGTTCCAAGAAAATACTATATTAAGATATCCTACATATTTCCAGGAGTTTTCTCATGCAATATTCAGCCACCTGAAGAGATTCAAAGTACTGCTAGTATTAAAGGGCATACTTTGCTATATTCATCTGTGAGCTGTTGCATGCTGAAGTCTGAGCACACAGGAGATCCAGAATCGCAGGTAATATCTGACAGAGGTTTTTACATCATAGAAATTCAGCCATCAGCATCTGCTGAGCTGGGCCCTGTTTTGAATGAGGCTTATGAAGAAGCTATTGATTAAACTACAGCTTTAGCTCTGTTTACCACTTATATACGCAGGCAAACAAATAAAAACACTCCAGAGCTGAATAGCATTTGAAATTACAGGAGTTTCCACTTCCAATAGCACTTAAAAACATTAACCACAGACATACATATACGTTTGCTGTTTAATTGACATTGTTTTCCCAACTCCTTCAAGTCACCTGTAATATCAAGTCAATTAAGTATTATTTTCCCAACCTATTTACTGAGCTACCTAGCAATCAATCCACCTACACACACACAGAGAACAAATGCTCATGGGGGATGGGAGAGCTCTAAAACCTGCTGAAAAACTGTCAGCTTCCTCCAACGGCAACCAGGCTGAGAGCTGTACAGGATTATACAGCTTGGCATCTTGCAGAAAATAAGTCCATGGGATAAAAGCTCCATACTCCGACAGTGCCTTTCCTTCTCTGAAAATCGATACACTCCTGCATGGAGGAACATTACTATTTCAAGTTGCACACATGCAAAATATGTTTGGATTATAGTGGTGTGAACAGATAGATAAGAACACATTTCCTTTTCACTTCTTGGTGCAGGGCAGTAACCAGGGTTGCCCAGGTGAATTGGATTTGGTTCCTGTTATTGTCAGGCACTTCCCAGTGACCCCAGGCACAACATGCAGGGTCTGACTCTTGAAGGGGCTGCATGCATACTTGAGATGCAGTAGATCCCAGGTACTTGGTAACAGCTGATCACACCATCCCAGCTCATTCAGCAGCTCACAGCAGACTCAGCTAACTAAACGGTGAACTCTGCAATGTATTTCATAGAATCATTTGAGTTGGAAAGGACCTTTAAAGGCCATCTAGTCCAATCCTCCTGCAATGAACAGAGACACCTACAGCTCCATCACGTGCTCAGCCTGACCTTGGATGTCTCCAGGGATGGAGCATCCAACACCTCTCTGGTTAACCTGTTTGATATTTGATTTTCCATGTGTATGGCGGTGATGAAAGAGAGATAAAGACACAGTCACTTTTCTATAAGCCCAGTCTAAATTAGGGTCAATTGGGCTCACAGCTGATGTACTTGCAAAGACTCACTGTGGTCTCACCCATCAGGGAGCATACAGGGTCATAGAGCAGGAGAGCTCTCCTTACCCTCTGTCACATCAGCTTCACTGTTGCTGTGAAAGGAGTTCCCACTGTGGCCTCACATATAAGACCCATCTTGTGAGAGGGCATACGATCCCATTCACAAATATGTTTTTGCACGTGTTCTATTCCCTAACCTTGTAAATCAAAGCATCAGACCCTTTTCTTCCTGCCTTTGTCTGTGCTGGTTCTCCAACTTCATTTCTGAGCACTACTGATGTCCCTAGCACGAGGGGGCTCCAATTGACGCAGGAACATCAGAGTCTTTCAACGTGAACCAAACAATAACACATCCTAGCAGCATGCTGCACAGAGACAGCATGAGGCTGAAATTGGAGATGGCTATAAAGCTCTATCAGTGAAAACTATTATTATTTGCATTGCTTCATTTAGTAGAATGGTAAGTCATATCCCTGTACAAATAGGTACATTTTTGGGCTCCAGTCCAGGCAAGACAATAGCAACTGTGACTTGTCAGGTGAGACAAGGTCAATCAGGACAGGATTTGGAGTTCAATTCGCTATTGGAAATGGAGCTTCCTGGGAGTTCAAGCAATCTAAACTAAAGCACAGCTATTCACACCACCACAGCATCTCCAAATGGAATTTAAAGAATTTCTTCACAGAGATCAGAAGGTAATGCAAACAAATGGCAATGAATAGTTATTCACATTTTACAAGTCTCTGGTTTGGAGGTTTTAACCTGCTTTCAGTACTTCACCGTGTATTTAAGTGACCCACTTTTTCAGGCCCAAAAGCTGCAGTGTTTCAGTGTTCTCTGCAAATGGGATGTCTAACATTTCAAGTTTGGGAATGATACCAGATGATCCCCCCTGCTCACATGCATCAGGTAAGATGTTCCAACTTCTGAATTCAACACCAAACAAAAATTGGAAACTTCCTTTCTCTTTAGACCGCATCACTTCTAGCAAAGACCATGTTGAGTGTTTTCAGAGGTGTGCTATGAGTTTTTTCCTTTCCATGGTCAGCTCAGAAGGGGCTGAAGGAAGGTCTAAAACTTGAGCCATCACAATGGCTCCTCTGCTACTTTATCCCAAATATCTATTCCTCCCTTTGTGCTCTGTGCTAATCTTCACTCACTAACCAGTTGATGTGCCTACGCATCTCGTACAAAGCGACACACTGGCAGCTGTCACAGCATCACTGAACCCATTGTTTGATGTGGTGCATGCGTACTCTTTTCACAGCAATTTTAGCCTGCCTTTTCATCACATTCAATGCGAATATACCACGAGGAAGGAACAGAATTTCAGTTTAAATCAGCCACTGTTATATACTGACGACAGTTCTGGAACAGACATTTTATCCCTTATTGTTCTTTTTCATAAGAAAAATACATTGCCTTCCATAAATCTTTTCTGTGAGCCCACAGGGTCATCTATTTGCCAAAAGAGCAATTATTGATTATTCCCAGTCTACAGCTTCTGTCGCTATTCCTGGAAGTGCGTGTCCATTTCTAATCAGAGCTAAGGTTATGACACAGCTTTTGTCATCTGCCTTACCAGAAAACAGCAATATCCCAACAATATCCAATGCACTGGTGTAAAGCACTAGAGAAAAAAAATGGGTTCTTAGCAAAGGATCTGCTTTTATTAGAATCCAATGTGTTAGCAAGGTTGATGCCCCACATATCAGTCAAATCAGCTGCAAGTGCAGTCCATCCTTTGATTCCGCCTAAGCAGGAACCTCTGACAACTCCTTCTAGCACATTAAGGCTTAGAGGAAAAAATAAGTAGTGTTTCAAAATACCAATTAGACATAAGACTCAACCAGGCATTTAGAGTAATGATCAATCACTTGAAATTTCAAATCTGAGTGTTCTGAACCTTCTTGCTCACCACATAATCACATTCTCTCACCAAGAGACAGTAAAAGACATAGATCTGCTAACTGCTGTTCAGAGGGCTTGCTTTTTTTCTCTCTGGGACTGACTAGCCCTAGGACATACAAGTGACACTCCTTCTTAGATCATTAATTTGAATCAATGATTACATTTGAAGAGGTCACTGTGAAATGAATTGCTAATAATTTTTATGTATACAGGCAATGTTTTTGACTGGGATGGGATGCCCCATGACACCATTTATATTTCATGTGTTTAATCCCCATATCAGATAGTTCACACTCATTTAAGAATACCAGCCTGAGAAAATAAATCTTCAGATAACCTGTACAGTCAAACGATCTCAAATCAGACATGGAGGGACAAATTTGGGCATGGAAACTACTAGGAAAAATGGAGCAGATCGTGGGAGTCAGACACCATAGAGCTGGTAGAGGAAAAGAGATGCTGAGGCAAATGTCCCCTCATCTTATCTGTGTGTGTAGGCTGAGACCACACTGCTGCTGGAGCAGTTTGGCATGTTTGCTTTTTTTCTTTCCACTGAGAACGAGCAGCCTGTTCATGAGAGAATGTAAGACTATACAGAATAAATGAGATTTGAAAACTGCATATTTTCCACCCACACTACAACAGGCACTCTTGCTGGCAGTCAGCAGTGGGAATAGCTGGATAGACAGCCAGCCTTAATTAGGAGGAAGGCATATTCTTTTCAGGAGAAAGCCAGGGTTGCAAATGTTTGTATTGAGCATGTTCTTTGGATTTTGGATGTAGCACCGTTTTGGTTAAAAATGAATGCACTGTAGTCACCATTTTCAAAATGCTATACAGGATACTCCTGTAGACAAACAGCAGAGGACATTTCAGACACTGTCTGTCCTTTCTTACTCTATGAATTGTAGGTGATGCATTCACCCAAAATACCAAGCATCAGGAACAAGGTCCACAACATCCACCAGGGCTGAGCTCTCGGGAACACCACAGCCCAGTGAATCAGCATTTAAACAACTCAAGCTGAGATGGAAAATTGTTCAGGGTTATGGTTCTGAGTTCTTGTGTGACTTTGGCATGTGTGGCCATGCTTGGTTTTTGTGACTCTGGGAACAGGCAAGTTGGATCATCTGCATAAGGCAGGAGCCTTATATCTCCTTACATCACAGTGATGTTATTAAGGGAACTTCCTTTAGGATCACAAGTGGTTAGACAGGTCAGAGCAATCAAGAGCTGGCCAAACAAATACAGCCCTTCACTCATGACTCTTGACACAACTCTAATTGGCCATCAGAAGCATCAGGCCTTCATCAAGTGCACCTTGGCCACTCACCTTTGATCCTAAGGAAGATGGAAGAAATTGTTGCTAAAATACATTTTAGAAAAGGTTTTTCCATGTAAGCTCAGTATTTGTAGAACAGTTTCGATGCCCTTCCTGTATTTGTGCTGTTCTTAGAAAATTGTTTGAAAACAGAAAGCTGATTACTGTTCATGGTGAAAAGCTGAAATGCTGTGTTGTTTATTCTGCTTTGGAAGTGTTTAGGCTGCAGACATCTGAACCTGGCTTCATTTCATTTCTGTATGGCTTCCAGCTCTCCCTAGAGATACGCTCACACACACAGCCCCATCCTCTGCCCTCCCACTAGCAGGCTGCCACCAAGCTATGAGGTGCTGCTTTCTCTAACATAGCCATCAGTGTCAGCACATGAAACTGCTGACAGATGGAGACTGAAAAGTCATTAAAAAAACACACCACATCATCACCAACCAACCACTCCTGCCCTGGAGACCAAATCCTTCAACTTTCCACCATGTCTCACTCCTCTTGCCTGCACAGGAACTGACTTCCTAAGCCCCCTGAAAGAAGGATCTTCCCAGGGGCAACGTACAAAGGAGCAAAGGAGCTAGCAGAGCTGGGGTTTCACTGTTTCACACTGTAATTACACATCAAGTTTTTAAATGTTTTTCTGGGTGCTTTTTCAGAGGCAGCTGAGTCTCTCTCGCCTGTCCCATCCAGATAGTGCTCCAACTGGATTCAAGCCTTCAGACAACACTTTTCAAACTTGAAATAAAAGCCCAATAATTAAAAGTGTAACTGAGTGAATTCTGTGCTTGTGAAAGCAACCCAGCTGCAAGAAGATGTAAAGTCAAATTCCCTAAACGCCTCAGGAAAACCATGAGAAAGACACTGACCCAACTTCTGATGTCCAGGGCCCAGAAAGAACACAAGGTTCAGGATCCATTTCTATATTCCTTGTATGGCACATAGAAAGAGCTCCAAGAGGTGACAGAAGTGATCTGTATGCTGAGCAGGAACACCCTGGCAAACATACAGTTACAGGCACAGAGTTACCAATTATACCCTCATTTTAAGACATGGTCTATGTCTGTTTTCTAAATCTCATCAGAGCATAGCTTGTGTTCAAAGTAAGATGTGATTCAGTTCCTCCAGAAGTTGGCATGATTTTGTTGTTTTTTTTTTTAACAGAATGAAGGAAGGGCTATTGTCAAGAAGGTCTCAGAACTGAACTGAGACTATAAAGCCATACAATAAGAACACCGTCAGGAAGCAAATATTGATTTTTGATCCTACAAGATAAAGGATTTCTACCCCTCATTCAATACTCATGCAACTATTTACACCATTTCCTGTTTATGACTCCAGAGATTGAGGAGCTAGCTTGATGCAAGAATAGCAAGCTAGTACATGACAAGCCAGAAGAAACTAAATTCAAGCTCCTTTCAGATGGCCAACCATGTGATTACAAAGGAAGCCCCTCTATCTAAATGGCTTCACATTAATTTTCTTCATCTGTTTCACACTTCTCCCTCTTTATCTCCCCATTTCCCCAACAATACAAATGATTTTGGCTCGGACATATTTTCTCTCCATCAGTTCAATAATTTGGAGACAGTGATGCATCAGAGCTCTCTGTTGGAAAGCGCATTCAAACATTTACCATTCACTCCTACGCTGATTACTCAGAGTGCTTAAATAATAATAATAGCAACATTAAAAAACAACAAAAATACCAACCTAAAACAAAAACGGGAATATAGAAGTGTACAGCGTTAAAATAAACTCTGGGTTCCTTGCCAAACTCATTAATAATTTTGGCTTTCTAAAAAAAAAAAAAAAAAAAAAAAAAGATTTGGATTGCTCTGCTCTTCAAGTATCAAAACATCCAATTAACACAGCTAATTAGCGTCACAAACAGCAGTCAAAAGAATGGTAATTTAGATTCAGGATTTCAAAGGTTTCTTAATCCCAGGCCAATGCAACTAATCTCTCAGAGGCTGAAAGTGTTTTGTTATTGCAATGCAATTGTATAGCATCCCATCAATTAGTGGCATTGCAGGGAACACTCTTGCATGATTCATTTGTCTAATCAGCACAAAAATAAATATGAGGGAGAGGGGAACAAGAAGAAAGAGAAATCAAGCTCCTTAAAATATGCAGTATACATTTTTCCAAATAATGTATACCTTAGCTGGAAATGATTGTGAATAACACAATGTCCTTCCCAAAACAGAGCCATCAGGCTGAAGGATTTTTGTTAGTTTTTGAGATTATTAGGATAGGAAAGCCAGCCACACAAGTGATATCAGCTGGCCTGTGATTAGATATGATGACTGATAAGAATATTTTCATAGAAAAGGAGGGAAAAAAATATTTGAATGAAAAGATCCTTTTCTCATCAGCCTTCCCTTTACACAGTAAATGACAAAAATGATAAGGTCCTCTACTAACTGATGCTGTTATTTCCTCATAACAATCAATTGCATATTACCCAGGGATTTGACTCCAGAGCTCTTAGCAATCCTAAAGTACTGTAATATGTACTGTATCTTGTAATGTCATGTGCATTTCCAATGGGAAGAGAAGGGAGAATCTTGGCTAAGGAAAGCCATAGTAAATTTTCAACCCTCCTGGCTGCATGAAAGGCTTCAAGAGAAGAGATCAGGAAAGCCAACAAAAAACATGACAGTCTTTATTTGCCATAAATCTAATGATTTTCAAGATAATATTCTTTTCTCACAATTTCTCTTCACCAGAAACTATCAAGAGCTTCCCTAGAGGTAGAAAGCACAGACTAAATGTGCACAAGTTACAAGAACTATGGACTGGCAGGAAAAAACTAGCCTGCTGTCCCTAAAACAACAAGAAGGCAGAAGGTTTAGGATAGAAACTTCTCAGCTTAATGTGATCCTAACCCCATGTCACAGTAGAAATAAGTAGCGAGTTGAGGGCACTAGTTTTTCAAATTAATGTGATTGTCAGAGACTTCTTCTCATGAACCCATAGCCAGCTGTGGTTAACATGGGGAATAGCATTTACCAGAACTGTGGGTATAGCTTGAATCCTGACAAACACCATCCCCATCTCTGTTACTCTACTCTTTATCTTCACACATCCTCAGAGATGCAGACACACATCACCAAACTCAGCCATATGCCTGCCTAGCAGGATAAACACAAATTATTCAAGATAACTTTGCCAGCATACCTTAATCAACCATCTCACAGTAGGACACAGTACAGAATGAGGGCAGCATATAACAGCCTTTACCTCAGGAACATGGAGAAGGGCAAATTTAGTTTAAATAAACAAATGAACAAGAAACAATCATCATACAATGAGACAGACACATGAAAATTGGAACAGAGTTCATACAAAGGAGATTGAAAACATTCAGTAGTATTTGCTAAAAATCTCTGTTCTGGCCAGTGAGGAAAGTGCTGGTATTTGAGCTTTGCAAAATGCCTAATATGCTCAGGAAAAAGGCAGCTCATCTTTGTCTGAGACTAGATGAACAGAGGAGCACTCAGCACCACTGTTGAAACTTCTGTACCCATCTTTGTGACAAAACTCAAGTCACCAAATTAAGATTTGAAGGAATATCCACAATACCCAACCATCTCTGCTTGTTCAGACCTTTTGTCCATTCTGCAGTACTTGGTCCTCTCCAAAAGTGTTGCAAACATTTGTTCATCTGCTGAACTTGTCTTTATTTACAATTACACAGTTCAACTTTTACACTATACCTTCATCAGCACCAAGAGCTTGGGATGCCTTGCACATAATCCTTGCTCCAGCCTATAACTTGACTTTACAAGTCATATATGCCAGTTTCCATGACTATCAAATAGGAATAATTGATTCTGGACTGCAAGAATGCAGAGAAAATATTTAAGTTGGTACATATGAAAAAACAAAAAAACCCAAACAACAACAAAGTAGTATCTGAGCTCTGGAATCAAACCATTGTACTTTACTTTCATGACAGTTTGAGAGAATTATGACAAAGAAGTTTCAGAATAATGATGATAAATCACAGATTTACTTTAAGCACCCTCCATGCAGAAACGAACTGTTCAGCATAGCTCACATCTGGAAGAACCAGAGTGATTCAACAATTACAAAATGTCTTCTCCTTCCAAAGTCAGAACACACTGCCCTAGACTTCCTCAGAGCAGAGCCTCTCTGCTCCAACCCTATTGGGCATATATCCATCTGTCAAATAAGCAGAGGTAGCCAAGGGCTTTGCAGGTCTGGTTGCTTACTGTCTATCACAAAATGGGACCTGTGCTTAGAAGAGGCTGGGAAATGAGATGCCTGCTAGACAGTTGTTGGTCTTACCCATATTATCCATTCTTCATGTCTCACTTTTGTGAGAATTCCTGAAAGCAAGTGGACATAAATCAAAACAAGATCGAGGAGCTGGGAAACAGATTTTTCATGACAGGAGGAAACCTTTGCTCTCTGCAGTCCAAATTTCTAGCTACTGTATTGGACCTGCCATATGACTGTACTTAATAAGACTGCACTGAACAAGACCGCCCAGGCACAGAACAGGGTCTGTAATGAGTTAAGCACACAGCCAAATCCAACTGAAGTCAAGAACAGGGAACATACAAAGACTGGGACTGCCTTCTGCATAAGCCCAGTACATGATCCTACTATCAGTTCTGGTCCAAGCAAAGCTGGTATAAAAGGGTTACTCAGAGGTGAAAAAGTTAATGTGCAAATACAGTGTGCACTCCCGAGAACATTACAACGTTTAAGGCATAAAGCGCTAATGAAGATGTATAGACTCAATCTCATGGACTTGTGGACTAAATCTTTGCCTCACTTAGAGAGTAAGCTCTGGCTGCTCTTGCTCACTCAATCATCCTTAACACACTCATTGCCATCAAGTACTTCTTTTGTCCTCTACATACAGAGATATCCATATGCTGCAGATCTGGATACAAAATCTAAAGAACAGCAGATTATTAGAGGGCACTTGGTTGTGACTAAACTCTGCATTAGTTGGGCAGAGCTGTTGCCATGTACTCAAGAAAAAAATAGGAGAAAACAAGCCCAGACAAAGCAAGAAAAACTCAACATTATTCTTGATTAATAGAAGTTATTAGAGATGACCCAAATTAGAACCTTATCTATTATTTCTTTCATCATTTCAGAACTAAAGAATTCTTAAATCAAAGTCTGTCTGCATTATTTTTACAACGGAATGGGTCTAAAAACAAAGAAAAAAAATCTTTAAACCAAACAAGAAAAACGAAATTGCACTGAACTGGCAGGATTAAAACCTCAAAGGCAGGTATTCTTGGGAAAGTGGAGGACGTCATAAGGAGACTGTGCTGGTTTCTTTTTAAATACTGAATCCCAGGGCCACCATGACACTCAGTAATAGTAGGAACACTGATCCTAAAATCCCCATAAACATTTCCTACTAGTAAGATAAGCACCACGCTAATGCAGGATGCTCTTGGCAGCATGTATGCACACGGGTGACAGATGGAACTCGAATACTGAAAAAACTTTGGGAAAACAACTCAACTTCTGGGCATTAAATATTCAAATTATGTGGCACTTCAACAGTTGCTGTGTTGTTGTATTAAATACGATCACTATCAAACAAATCAAGGCACCTTCTGGTTCTGCCTCAAAGGAGAAAGTGGTATTTTGATCAAGATGGTTCAGCATTTTCCACCTCCTGCTCCAGCTTGATAACAAAGATCATGGACAAAAGAGATTGAAAAGGTAGGAACAGTTCTCTTGAAACAACACTGCAAAAGTTATCAGGTAGATGGTAAAGTTAGATTTTAGTTGAACTTCTCAGCTTTACTGAACATCAGGCAGTAAGGCCTGCTTCTGTTGTGTGGCTAACTTAACCACAGCAACACATGTGCTCATAAATAACATGCATACTACACCTATCTTAAAGTCCAAGAAGGTCAATGACCAAAACTGTAGCACTGCTTTTCCTGTGAAACATTCACACATTCTCCAAGCTTCATGTTCATAATCTGTAAAATGGAGGTACATTGTCCTCCTTCCCAAAGCAGTCTTAAATTCATGAACTTAAAGAAGCTCAGAAATATTCTATACTGACAGCACTCTTAGTATCGTTTCTCATCTTATCCTTTCTAGATGTGCTTGGAAATGTGCAATAGATTCACAGCAAGAGACCCTGATGAGAAGAAAATACCTTGAGGTCTGGAGTTCCTTCCTAGTGTTAGTGAGTGTAAGACAGGTACTAAAATATAATCTTATCATCGTTGCTATGTATATTAGCTGAGAGTTAATAGATAGGTACATAGATCTACATTACAATTAATAAGCCTAGCCAGGGAAAAGCAAGTCCCACAGCACACCTTTTAGAAGCAAGACGTTATTAATCAGCATTTTAACGAAGCATAATTACAACAGCTTATGGCTCCCACCAGGTAAAGCAATAATTATAGGTGCAACCAAATAAACAGGGAAAATAATTACCTATTTCTCAGAGCTAATATTAATTTAACCAGGCTCGGAGTGATGGCTAGACAGACAGCTCAGTGCTTGTGCACAGCCAGCCTGCAAGAAAGAACAGTTCTGATTGAAAACAAAGATCACAGTCGCCATTGACAAAGAGGGGAAAAGGTACACAGTCCTTTTAATCTCTAAGACACGTTCCAGATTTCAAACAGATGATGCAGTTATTCTTTGGGCAATGCAATTCTTCCCATAGGCCCTGTGTCTGTTAATTGCATATTCTCATGGGAAGAAGAGTTGAAATGCCCTGGGCTGACACAGAGTCACCATGGATCAAAAGCATGAAAATTCTGAACAGAGGGAAGTTAGAAAAGGGCCCCAAAAATATGTGGGTTACCATATACAGACTCCTAAAATCACAGAATCATTAAGGTTGGAACAGACCTCTAAGAACACCTAGTCCAACTGCCAACCTATCACCACCATGCACACTAACCAAGCCCACTAACCTCAGTATGCCATATACCACAGAGGAGGACAGAGTTCAAGGAAGATGCCTGCCTACAGTGTTGTACTCTAAATAACTTCATGGTCTGACAGACATGTCCAGACAGATGGTCCAAATACAGCCAAACAAATGGCAGGCAGAATAGAGGACACTCAGTGACTCTGGTGACTCTCAGATCTGCTCTTCAGGAGAGCTATCCCTTGCCAAAGGAAGTCCCTGAGTTAGTCCTGCCACCATGCCTGACTTAGAGAAAATGGTACTGTTCAGATGGATCAGCAGAAAACATTTAGAAATTACTTTCCAGGGCAATTTCTGCTCTGCTGTACTTTCTATCCAGGGAGAAAGGCAGATGCAGACACATCAAGTGCTGCTATAATATCTGGAACACTCCAGGCTTCCTCTGCATTACGGTGGCTTGTAAGCACACCCCCTCCTGGACTCAGTGAGGCTTTCTGATTGCATTGGGGATCCCCCACTGCATTCCAGCTTTGCTTGTTGCAAGTGAGTCCCTAGCATGTGAAATTAAAACAAAATAAAGCCTTTGAATTTTTTTTTTTCATGATGCTCTCATCTCACTATGGAAACAACAACAACAACAAAAAAAGATGAAGATTTACTGCACATAGATTAAAACAAACAACAACAACAACAAAGAGAACCACCACAACCCAGTGGTGTTTTTGCTTCTGGATTTAATGATGTTAAATATTAATAACCTAATGATTCTAATACTTGCTGTTTTTACCTGGTGATCCAAAGGAAGGAGATGAGGTCAGGGAGCATGGTGGAAGCTGCCAAGCAAAGACTGCTCCTCTGAAGAGCTGGCGACTGCACTATGGGTCAGAAATGGGGAGGGAAAGGAGAAACAGGGAGGTAAGAGGAATAACACTGTGCAAAATCACAAGCAGTTAGGTTTAGGGACTAAATGACATCACCAGTGATGTCATTATGGAACAATCTCAGCAAGGCCCTACCAAACCACATTTGTCCTCAGGCCACTTTCCAGGAGTGTTTCAGCAGCACTGTTTCACTGGGGTTCTCTGGTATTGTTTCAGGACAAATTACACTGGTAAACAGATCTGTGGCAACACATCAGGTTGAAAGACCAACTAAGCCTTTGAAAAGGATCAATTCACTGGGCTGGTACAAATCAGCATGCGCTTGTCTAGCTCTAGTGAAACAACAGCTTACAGCTAGGGTTCAGGCTCACTGCTACTGGGAGGAGAGAACAAGCCATTTTGGGATTCACTAAACTTGTACAAGTCAACAAACTTCCTTGCTTGGAGTTGTAGAGTTCTATGGCCCTGGTGGGGGAGTCAGGCTTGGCCAAAAGCACAGGCTTTACACTCAGTAGTAGATGATCCTTCGCTAGGGTTGCTTTGGTTTAATCATCAGAACAGCTCCATTATTCTCTTTCTTTCCCATTTGGTTTGCACTGAGCCTGAAAACATTCAGTTGTGTTTCATATTTAGCAAAGTGACTTTGCAAATTTGTTCTGATGCAAGAAAACCAAGAAAAGACACTTGCCAAGGACAGAGATAAAAAAAAAATAAAAGAAAAAAAAAAAGAAAAAGGAAGCCATAAAAACAAAAATAAGAAAAGAGGGATTTAAGGCATTTTTGAAATGAACAGAAAGACAGTGAGAAACATTCCTTAAGAATGCACGTTTTCCTCAGAAGCTCCAGAACAAATTGGTTGGGAGAAGGTTTGAATACAGTCTTGATATGTTTCAGCCAAGCTAAACCAAATCCCAAAGCCTTTCTAACTGCACCACTACTAAATGGAGGCTTATGCCACTGTAATTTGGGCTTGAATTGAAGACATGAATGTCAATAGAGTCAAGAGGTTTGGATACAAGTGGGGTGGAAAATTTTCCCAGAGGAACAGATTTTACCCCCCTCGCAAAACGTGTAAAGCAAGGATTATACAGAAAATGAAGCTACACTGCCAAGAGTAGGATATTTAAACCCCTCAGGCAACTTCTCTGTAATTTTATTATTCTTTTAATTTAATTTTTTTTAATCTCTTTCTCTGCCCCCTCCAAACAGGGACCATGAAATAACGCACTGGAAGAAGACATGTGGGGCCAAATTCTCATCAGCTGGAACACTCTAAGCTCAATTTGAACTGACAAGGTGCTTGCATGACGCTCTGCATCAAGGACTTTCCCCATGTAATGCAACTTCCTGCAACAGAGGGAAGCCAGGTCTCAAGTCCTCTGTACCTGGAGACAATTTTCTGCATTTTACGTGCTTCCAAATACCTTCACCATCTTTTGCATCAGTTCACCTGTTTTAAGTACAGTAGTAAGTACCATCCCCCCATCTCAGAAGAGTGCTATGACATTTCCAGAAGGACAGAAGTCAGCTCATATATGAGGGCCAAGAGGTAGAAAATTCTTCACATAACTACTGGTGAGGAGGAGAACTCAGCCCATGCAAACCATTTCACAAGAAAAAGGTTCAAAGTGAGGATATGAAGGGTCTTAAGAAAACTACTTCTATTCAGCTGCTATCAAAATCATGTAAAGCCTTCACTGAATTCTCCCCCAGTCTTACTACTTGGAAGCTTATGTGATGCTCCAAGTAGCTGTAGGAGTTTTTCTAAGTAATTCAAAATCAAAGCTCCGGATGCTGGCAGCTGTAGTGATTTTACAAACGTTTTCCATTCCACTTTATTTTGAGGGATGTTACCTTAAGTTCAGATTCCAAGCAGAATAATATAGGGAGGGTTTTGTGTAGACTGGATATGCGTTTAGTGCACGGTTGATCAAAGCAGGATCCCTCTATCCTGGACAATATTTGTCTTTGTAGAGCTAAACTGACAAACTGGTCTGATGCTTTGCACAGAAAAGGAAAATACTGCAGGACAAAGTGAGTGCATGAGATATCAGCAAGGATGCATAACATCCAAAATCTCTCTTCCTTCACTTCCTTTTTTTTTTTTTTTAATGAAGTGGTAAATGGTAAATATGAATAAAGTCAAAAGTGTCTTTTTCCATCCCTCTGCCTTATCTTCTGAGCAAAGAGGTGGCCTTGCAAGAGGACCATGTGAGTTCCCCTGACACCTGTGGAATCAGAGAGCCACAGAGAGATGGGGGATCTGTATGGAGGCCAGGACTTCACTCATTAAGCTCAGCAGTTTGGTTGCTCTCAAGCAGAGCACAAAGATGGACCTGCCACCCTCATCCAGCTCCCCCTTCCTCCCAGGCTAATCAGGCTTACAAAGAATTGTAGCTTTTGCAGACCTAGAGTATTTTCTATACTAGTATAAAAGTGTAGGCTCCAGGAGCCATAGAATTATTTGAGGCTTCCCCAGCATTTATTTAAAAATGCAATTGCAGTTTTACACCTGGAGAGCAAAACTTAATGTTGCAACTGAATGAAGACCTAGAAATATATATATAAAAAATCCAGTTCAAAAAATTCCCATATACACATGGCAATGCTGCATTCCAGCTTCAGCAGTATGTGCCCCTGTACTTTGAACTTCTCTTGCATGTACTTCCCCAGGGAAAAAGGAGAGAGAATTAAAGGGAAAAAAAAAAAAAAAACCTCAGAAGAGGAAAACATAAATGTAAAAAGTTTGAAAACATAGAGGTGAGGATTAGGAGAAGATGCAGTGCCAGAAAATGATTCATTTACAAAACCTGCCCTGACTGCAACGGCCCCTTTGACTGAACACAGTCAGCACAAAAATGAGTCCACGTTGTATGCGGTGAAAATGCCAATGAACGTCATTCCCCGTGCAATGGCTTTAAAATTGATTTGGGAGGTGAGGGAAGGTTTTGTTTCACCTTCCTTAGTGGGGAAGCCAGACAGAGCTTTAAGCTTTATTGACTCTGGTATTATAACCACAGTTGCTAGTCTTTCAACCTGTTCCAGAATTGGAGGGAGGTTTTCTTCTCTGTATGACTAGACACTGTAGCATGGTCGATTCTGTGCTGAATTGAAATTCATCAGAGCCTGCTTTGTCTCAACAGAGTAATAAAAGCCCAAAACGTTATTATGCATGACACAGTTATGGAGCTTATCAAAGAAAGGGTTGTTTCTTTTCCCCCTGTTGCAAAAGGGGGAAGAGAGGGGAATATCTGACCCAACCACAAAAAGAGAGTGAAAGGAAGGTAAGCCTTTTATATAAACTGGCTCTACCTGCAAAAATATGTAAATGGAGCAAAAGTAACAAACGTTCTCAGACAGGGAACCCAAAGGGTGCAATGAGAATGCTCAGTACAGGGAACTTGGCTGAATCCTGTCTCTGCTTATAGAGAATCTTGTGTTTAAATACAGCTACAGTCGGCATGCAGCTGTATTTACAGCTCTTTTCTTGATCTACTATCATGAAACATGAGCAGGTACTCCAGGGCACAACAGAGCAAAACTCGATCCTTTCCTGGCTGCATCTTGTAGAGAATTACATGCCAGCTGTAAGAAGGTATCCCGAATGAAATATTTATGAAAGTTCCTCAAAGGCTCAGCAAGACACGGACACAGCCAAGTTATGACCGAGGGTGGGTGAAAACCACTGTAACAGGTGAAGACACTTTGATCTGCAGAGCCTCATCTCTCCTAGCCTAAGCACTGCCTGATGAATGCCTGTGATCTGGACACAGCATTTCATGCTGCTGCAGGCAGGCTGGGGGTGGTGCAGCACCGTTAAATCTGGATGCACATGCATTGGAAAGGGGTCGTCTAAGACAGGCACTTGAAGAGGAAGAGCGAACCCTCTGCAGACTTTCTCTCTGAGTGCCTATTAGAGTTAATTAGCAATTAAGTAATTGAATTATATTTAAAAAAATGCACAAAAGACACACATATGCATAGATCAGTATCAGCTACTAGTATGTCTTTCATATCTCTGGAGCAGCATACACAGAGAATAGAAAGATACAGAAGGATGCTTCAACCCTGCTGAAGTGGGTGGGGGTTGGCTAACCCAGGGAGGCACCCAGCCCTGGGCACCTGTCACACTGTGCTACCAATACCTGCATCAGGCTCCCTTGGTCCACCTGAACACTTACAAGAGTTTGGAAGTAAGAACGAGGTCCCAAACACATGCTAACCAAACCCACAATGTCTGTGTTTCTATAAACAGCTCGATATAAAATTCACTTTGTTTATCCCCCTGAAAAAAAAAAAAAAGGCTCATGAAAGTGCCCAGTCTTCAGCTCCCTTGGATCCTCTCCGAGGGGGGTTTTCAAAGCAATAACTATTAAAATGTTACTGCAATTTGTCTAATGCAATTCCATGCTCCACATCCATCTTTGGAGAGCTGCCTTTCATTAACACTTCAAAAATAATTTAAGGTTTTCGCGGTGAAGGTTAGAAACTTTTCACAGCTCAGAGCTAATAGCTCTGCTGTTTACATGCTATAATGTCTTGATAACCTTTTCAAACACACTGTGGCCGGCAGCTGGGACCTGTCCCTGCTATTTTTGTTCCCAGAATGTAACAGCACAAATGCGATGACTTTGTGCCCCTGAAATGGTCACATTTCTTCTCTTTAGGCTTCTCTTCCATTACAGAACTATCAGAAAGGGCCTCAACCTTTTCAAGGGGCTCCTGATGTATTGAAATACAGCCCTGGCCGTCCTTTCCTTGGTGAAATGAAACAAGCTGATTGCCTCACTGGAAGCCATGTTTCAGGAGGCATAGGAGAGAAGGCAGAATGCATTTTCTGTATGGGGGAGTCTTGAAGAAAGCAATGAATGCACATAAACTATTTTGCCTGGAAGAGTAAAGGTAAGATTCTTGCAAAACCAATGCTGCAGCCCTCTTGTTTTGTTTTACTTGAGCTGGGTGCAGATTACAAATCCTTACTGAAAATATAGCAGGGTGGCAACAAATAGTTGAGAGTCCCGGCGTTCACAGGCTACAAAATGGAGTCTCAAAAAGCAGAAATCTCCCTTGCTCCAGCCTCCTGCCCACTCAACAGCTGCAATGGGGAGGTGAGATGCAAGGATTCTGCAGTATCTTTCTGAAAATGTCATGCAAGACTAATTTCAGCATACTGTCCTTACTGCGCTAAACAGTGATCTCACACAGAGACTACATGGAAATATATGATTCCAGGGAGAAGTCCCAGAGGGGTTTTCTCCCTCCTAAACCCAGAAGAAAATAAATGCAGCTGCTGCAAATGTAACAGTGAGGAAAGGCCCTGAAGCTGAGAGCATGGGACTAGTCCATTGTTATTAAGTTGAAACATTAAGAGACTTGGAGAAGATGTGAAACAAAAAATGGAGACACGATCAACTCACTCGAATTTACAACAGACCAAAGGGCACATCCATGATGTCCTTCCTCCTGGGAGCTCTGACTTGGAGCAGTCATAAGCCCAAAGAATATGCTGCAAACATCAAGGTAAATAGGCCCCAGGAGAAATCATTCTAGCGATCACCTTTCTCTGTTTGGGCAGGGAAGTGAAAGGCAGAGGTCAGCCAGTGCCAAACCCTGTGCAGCCTCTTGAACCCATTCAGAGATGAGCTGAGGTGAAAGGAGGGCTGTGGGCTCCTCCTGAAGGCACAGGGACTATGGGGAGCACTGGCTGATACCACACAGAGCACATGTCCCAGAGACATGGTCAGCACACGGAATCCTAGAGAACAGAACTGAAAGTACTTCTTGCTTCTACAAGCCACTGCAAGCAGTGTGAAGACAAGTACAACCTTCTGATCTCTACCCAAGTGCTTTGATTTTGTGAAGTTGATAAGTGACTGATGAAAACTTGTAAAAGATTCCTTGGCTTGGAAGGAGAGTAAATCAAAGAGTAAGGTATACCTGATACAATTTATTGTGGCTTATTTAGGCAGCTTGGCTACACCCTCCATAGAAAGCTGCACATTCAGCAGAAATTTTGCAAGGAGTTAGTGTAGCAAATGAGAACAGATAGCGACCAGGCTACAGAGCAGCAAAAGAGAGTCATCGTTAATTAAGAGACCTAAATGATGAGACCTGCTGAATTAGGTCAGTGAATATGCCCCTTCCTGCTCTAGTTTTAGGTTGTGTAAATGACTTCAAGTGATGTCGTTTTCAGAGTTCCTGCAGTTGCCACTGGGGCTATATAATGGACGTGAGAAAAGCAGCCAAGAAATATCCAACAATTTAGGTCTTCTGTAGAACTGGGTCAACATACGGCAAAAGAAAATTAAAGTCAACAAATGCAAAGTAATGTTCATCGCCGCACGATGCTTGGAACCCCTGCTAAGCCTAATTTATATAAATGGTTTAGAGAACCTGACTGAAAACTGGTTAAGCCTGCTGACAACACAAAACTGGGGAAGTGGACACGGAGGGGAAAGGAAAAAAGCAAGCAATGAAATTCTACAGAGTCCTTCGCTTTGCTAGGCAATTTGGAAAAGGTATGGCAAATAACCCTTAATGTTGACAAATGCAAAGGCAATACAATTTGTTTGTGAGATCTCAGAACAAAATGGGAATTGCCTTGGACTTCAGCAAGGGGAAACTACGGCTACAGCAAGAGGAGAGCAGCCTTTTCTGAGGTAGGCCAGGTAGCACACCCACCCAACTCATATTTAAGCTAAGGAAGGCATCAAGTTGAACAGTAAAAAGGAGAAACATTCACGCTGCTCAAAGATAAACAGAAAAGAGCATCAAAATGAACATACATCTGCTATTACAGCAAAGTCTTTAGCTGGGAAAAAAAACTGTATAGGTAATATTCTGCCAAGCCTGAGCATAAGCAGGACCTTGATAGAGGTGAATGCAATAACCTTTGCATAAGGCAGAGGAAAAACAAAAAGACAAACTTCAAAATGAAAGCCAAACCACTGAGAGAAGGGACATGGGAGAAGATTTATCCATTATCTCCTGATTATTTCCAATTCTGCCCACTCAAACATATGCAAGAGAGCCTTCTTCCACACAATCAAGTCTTAAACTGTTTGCAGATGAGTCAGGGAGAGAATAATTTTGCAGAACTATCATACGGGTTCTAACACCACCCACTCCAGCACAGACAACTGACACAGCAGCACAGTGCAGGCTAGAGATATCGAGCCTATAAACGAAGCAGAATCAACTTATTATATAAATAAAACCTGCTAGACTGTCCTCCATCTTCATGAGAAGCAATAACAGATAACCCTTTGGAAGTCTATTGTTCAATTCGGACATTAAAACCAGACTGCACCAACGCTTTGACAAATATACTACGCTGGTTGCGGGAAGTGACTGACCTAGATACAACAAAGTGATTCATATTGTAATAGAGAGGTGGGCAGCAGGAAGACATATAGGACAAATACAGGCTTTAAAAGGAGAGCATATGAGAACAAGATCAGAAAGGATCCTAAAAGGGGGGTGGGAATATAAAATACAACACAAATGACATCACAAGTGCTGTAGTCAAGGAAACGAAAGTTTCATTTTTTTTTCCCCTCCGTTCAGACCAAGCAATCATGAAATGGACAAAAAAGAGCAATTCAGAGTCACTCCCACTTTCTTCCCTGAGCTTATACAACTTTCAAGGACAATGAAAAGAAGGTTTAGTCAGTATAGATTTGGGATCTAATATACATAAGTCTTGATTTTTCAGAGCTCAATTTTGTAGTAATTCTGACTTTTGCGCCTGACTTCGATCAATGGACGTGGCACCAGGCCAGAAAACAACTTACATTGTGAGAACTCCTTACCTGCCCTTCATTGGGCAGGCTTTCAATTACCAGCTATGTGTTAGAATAATCTAATGCTAAGTTAAATACTTACAGCATTGTCGTGTAGCTGAGCTCCACTTTGAACCCTTTTATGAACCTCATCTCCTTTGGTATAACAGCAAAGAAGGTATTATTTCCTTACCCTAAGCTAACCTCTGGACTCTGGACCACAGAACCTGCGGAATGGTACAAAACTCCCCCTTCCACTCTCTGAGGTTTCTACTCCTCAACTGAATCAACTTGAGAGAGAAATCAAGAGGAATTGCTCGTAAGCATGCCTACCAGCCTGCCCAAAGAGGCAGAGAAAGGTATTTTCCCTAACACAGTTCAAATCACAAAGCAACAAGCTGGCCCACAGCTGGGAAAAAGACAAAGGATGAATGTCAGACACTGTACCATTAATTAACCAGATATTTTAAAATGCTAACTTGCTTCACTACACCTAGGGTAACATAAGTAAGTTAACAGTCCTCACTTTTACATACCACCCTCTCTGAAATGGATTCCAGTCATTTCAGGCCTTTTGCAACTTGCTCATTGCTTTCTTGACTCAATGACACATGTTTAATCACAAAGAGCTGCGCATTCCTCTGCTGCAAAGCACATTCCATCTGTAAAACACCCCTACAAACCATAGCCGAGCACTGGGGCCACCTGCAAAGTGCCAGAACACCAGTGATCACAGCAGCTGCATCAGCTCCGTTCATCCCACAGCATTCTGAAGTGAGGGAGCCGAGTTGCATTACCAGTATGGGACTGGAGGAAGCACAGTATGTCTACCCTCTGGTATTCAGCTTCCATACAAGGTCAAGTCTTGACTGCTCAAGAAAAAGTGCTTTGTTCGCTGCCTGTAAATTAATTTATTGCTTCTTTTATAGAACAAGCTTAAAACAAATATCTTCTTATTTCCTTTCAAACCATCGTATCCTCATGCATTTCTGTGTTCTTTGCAGATTCCTAATCTTTGAGTCACTGCTGTAAGTAACATTTAGATATTGAATTGGGAATGACAAGTAGATCAGCGGCTATTAAAGATGATGACTTGATGCTGCCTCTTGAACAGGAAGTCCTTGATGACCTGATTGCAAAAGTGGATGGATTCTTTGGTTTTCTCTGCCTTATGTCTCCCAGTTTGCTACAGTTTTAGTACTATTCAGTAAAACTTGATCGTCACTAAAAGCTTTATCAAAGTGCATAGCCTTGCCTGAGGTCAGACCAGTCAAGTCTTCAGCCTCATATGAACTGTTCTGATGCATAGAAAATGTGTTTTTAACAATTCCAGCCTCTCCTAATAAACCGACCTGTCTCTAAAGAACACTGATTTTGAAATAGAAATAACCTCCATCTATTACGGTCTGTGCTACAAATAGCACCAGGAAGAAATATATTTTTTTACCTCGTTCACTCTCATCTGTTAAATCACAATTCTTTATATCATGTTTTTGTTCATCTCGTGCTAGTGGGACATGAAAACAAGTTTGGGTAGGTTTGTTGCCTGAATTTTCTGCTGCACACCAGCAGCTACATTCTCTGCAGTGGATGAATATGCTTATTTCCCATTCATTTCAATACCATCTCTACCACTTTTCCTGGGAGGAAAGCATCTTTTACCTAATATAAGAAAATGTACACGTAACAAAATATTTCTTCATATGTTATCTATGCATTTTAAAGCCATTTTGGGGTGATGAAGTTATACCTCTCCCATTTTCATTTAGTTTTGTGAGTTTTCAGTCAAGCAGAAGCTTTGCCAAATTGCCCAGCATTGCTCTATAGGGACCAGAACAGGTGAGCCCTGATCTCACGTGAAGGCCTTGCTCAGCACACTGGGTTCCCTGTATGAACTGATGACCTGTGGAACTCCTTGCTGCCAAATATCAAGAATGGTACAATCTCGGCAGCATTTAAGAGTACAGATGACAGAAGCAGATCTCAGAAACATGCTTTAGCTTGTGGATCAAAGGAGAACATGGGGCGAGCAATGACAGAATGAGACTAGAGAGCCAGCAGGTGTAAGGGAAGACAGTTGACAAGAAGCTGACATTCTTGACTTGCAGGGTTTCTTCCACAAGGAAGGAATTTAATACATTTATTACCAACCCAATTTACACAGAGAGACAAGGAGTCAGCAGTCACCCATGAGTCAGAAGGGAATCAAGGCAGGGGGAGGAAGGAGGTGAGAGGCAACTTGTCCCAGCGGCCATCAGAAACACCTGATATTCCTCAAAGCTGCCTTGCTCAAAGTATCCCTTCACTGCTTGCCCAAAGGCAGTCATCACCAGCTTTAGTGCCCAAAACAATCAGACTCATGCAATTTAAAGGCAGGTGGGAAAACACAGGAGAAAAGCACAGCAAAATGCTATTCCCTGCCGGCCTCTTAGAGAGTAGTGAGATGGGGTAGCAGGAACGCTACAAGGGAAAGTGGGATGGGAAAAAGGAAACATGCATTATACAAAAGGCTAAAAAGGCTGAAGGTGTCTGCCTTGCTCGTCTAACCTGCACGTCTCTCAAGCAAACGAACAAAGTGCTGTCTATATTGGTTTCCTGGTGGGCAGCAATGAAGGGAGGCAGACAAAGTGATATTTCTCTCTCTCTTGCCTTGAGCAGGTGCCAGCAGAAAGCTTTGGCAGCTGCTGAGTGTTGTGCTCTGGGAATTTCTGCAGCACAGAGTGTTGGTCTCACTGCCGCAGTTGGATGACACCAGACCCGGTGGTGACAATGAGCCTTACAAGGAGAAGTGAAGGTGTAAAAACAAGATGAAATCCAGGCTGTGCTCTTTTGAAGGGAAGAAAGCATTTACTGACATCAAAATCTGCAGCCAGTTCCATTTGAGATGTGCATCGTGCCCAAAATGAATTTGAAAGATCACAAATTCACCTGGAAGATTGATTTCATGGCCTGAGAGTCAGAATATTAACTCTGTACAGCTCAACTCCAAACAGGCCCTCTTTTCCCCTTTGTACTATTCTTCTGTGCTATTATTCTTTTCCTGATAAGGCAGGGAAATCACTGCATACAAGCCCTTGCAGCCCATCAGCATCTGAGAGGAACCAAAAAAGTAATGAGAGGACTGGGGACCAGGGAGTACGACTGAAAGGCCAGGAAGAAAGGCTGTACCCAAGATGCTGAACTGATGAATGTTAAGTTCTCCAGCATCCTCACAGCAAACAGACCAAGCCTCCCTTTGGGTGACCCTGAGCACAAGGCCCTGCTCCGTCCACTGCCTCTTCATGCTTGTCAAAGGGAAACACCCAAAATACATCCTGTGTGCACCATGCTCCATCCAACCCATCCAGTTTCTCCCGTTTTCAGCCCAGCTCAAACTTTCCACTAACTGGAGCAAAGCCAGTTGACAGCAGGATGACTCCCAGACAGGCAGACCCCCAGAGAGGACCACAGAAACACCAAGGCTGGAAAAGACCTCTAAGATAATGTAGTCCAACCATCCACCTAACACCAATATTGCCTACTAAACCAGGTCTCTAAGTACCACATCTCCATGGTTCTTGAACACTTCCAGGGATGGTGACTCCACCACCTCACCGGGCAGTCTGTGCTTATGCCCGACCTCTCTCGGCAAACAAATTTTTCCTAATATCCAACCCAAACCTCCCCTGGCACAACTTGAGGCAGTTACCTCTTATCACAGTTATCTGGGGAAGAGGCAGACCCCCACCTCACCACAACCTCATTTCAGGACCTCATAGAGAAAGATGAGGTCTCCCCTGCGCCTCCTCTTCTCCAGACTGAACAATCCCAGTTCCCTCAGACACTGCTCGTAAGACCTGTGCTTCACGGGGAGGTTTTTTTGCTGCTTCTTTCCCCCCCACACACTTCTTCAAAGCCCCAAGCCCATCAAGAAGTCACCACAGACAACCAGCGGTTGGGGAAGGGGTGGTGGCATTTGCAAAAGGACAGACGCACAGCAGCCAGACGGCTTGGAGACAGACTCCCACCAGGATCTGGCCTTCTCAGGCTGTTTTACCCTGCCGTGGTTTCTGAAGCATAGTGTTTGCAAACTCCCTCCCTCCGTCCCTGTGCCACAGCTCAGCTCTTCCGAGAGACAGGGAGCTGATTAGGGCTCTGCACCGCCTTCCTCAAACACTCTCCCTCCTCAGCTCATTTTCTGTTGATGCGCCCAGTGTGGTTTTCTAACTCCTGACAGGGTTAATTGGCAGGCCCAGTAGGGGAAATAAAATGTTTCAGCTCCGCGCTTGCTTTTTTTTTTTTTTTGTCCTTGTTTGCTCAGGAGGCTGCGGGAAGTGCTTGCTCCCGAAGGGTTAAGGAGTGAGCACAGCAGGCAGCTCGCTGCTCCAGATCTCTGCCATTTATTCCTGGCCCCTCTTCAGGCTGCTCAGGTGTGCATTAAGGCCACTGCAGGGCTGGCACAGAACCCCTGCTCCTCAGCCCCACAGCTGCAGACACAAAGGCCACAGGCAAGGGGCAGGGGGAGGGCCAGGGCAGAGCTGCCAGATGGGCGTGGCCACTGAAAGCCATTTTGGACCCGGCAGCAAGGAAAGCCTGTGACTCTTTTTCTCTTCCACAGAGTCAAAAGGCCCCTCACAGCTTCTCCTCTGAAAGCACTCTCATCCCTCTTGGATTTCCATCAGTTTCTAGTCAAGATTTATTACTCCAAGTGATTGCGCTGTCAGACAAATGAGTTGGGAGCAGGAATATCCTTTCTACTTGAGTTTCAGCCACTGCACCATTTGGCTCTCAGTGAAAGGAGCCAAGATGATTTCAGTGCCTTTTTCTTGCAGGTATTATTTATTTACAGCCTGACAGCATGTGGGAAAACCCATCAAGAATCAGAACCTCAGGGCATGGAGCTGGGTTATTATTCACCTGTTTAAAACCTGAAGGAATAGGGTGGCCGGGGAAGACTCCAAGGCAAAGACTCCCCACCAGCACTAAAGACCATTTTCTCCCTAGAGATTTTGTGATCAGAAGAGAAAAGGCATGAGAAGTAACTGACGACAGGCAAAGGGGTTTGTGAGGAAATAGAATTAGCAAAGGAGACAACAGCAGCATCCATCCCGCACTGAAAAACCAGGGATGTTACACAGGATGCCATTGCCAAGTAGATGAAGCATGCATGGGTACACAAAGAGATTTTCCCAAGACCTGAGAGTTCAATGCTTCTTTTTGCAAGGAAGATTTATTTTGGATAGGGAGGTGTTTTTGTTTTTAATTTTCACTTCCTTGCAATAAGAATATTCTCCTGTCATGTGAGAATGCAGCTGCAGCAGTAACACTGTTATGCCTGGATGACAAGAACACAAACCCAAATATAAATAAAAAGAGAACACAACCTGTCCTGTTTTCATGCCCACCTGAGACAAATGCAAGTGACAAACAGATTGCACATCTCTCTTGCTGGATTTCTGACATTACTGGGCAGATTATTAAAATGGTAATCAGTAAAAAGGGCAATTTCAATCAATCAACTTCATCTCCTAAAGAGAAGCCACAGGAGGGAAACTGAAGGAGTCAGGAGATCTGGTTGTGCAGATTTAGGCAAATCACTTTGCTCTGTGTGCCTGTTCCCTTCTCCTTTTATCTCACCAGACTGTGTCCTAGCCCTGTGTCATTGTCTAGACAACGTCATTCCTCCTCCTGTCCTGTGTTTTCATTCAAGAGGGCTGCCGGAGGAAAGGACAGGCAGAGCAAAGCACCAAGTCTGCGAGCTCTTCACAGAGCCACAGACAGATCCCTTGAAATGAGTAAGTGGCCAGGAATCTCTCTGGAAAAACGTACCTTTTTTGCCTTCCTTTCACTGGTCCAACAGAGAACGACAACGTGCTATTCTGTTAGCAGCACCCTATGTGCTGGAGCTGAAAGCACGGCCCTGCTGGTGCACTGCACGTGTCAGCACAACATCACAAGCTCTCAGTTTGCTTTGGCAAAATTCAGGAAGTTGCACACACAAATGCAATGTTAAAAAACCTGTTATGATTGCAGAGCTGAAAGCCTACTAATCGTGACATGCAAGGAAGGAAGATTGCGTGACTTGCCCAAGGCCAGGCAGAGTCAGCGACTGAGCTCACAGCTGAACACAGCTATCTTGAAAGCCAGAACTCTCCATACATACCAAACAGAAAGTCCCCAAATGCCCTGATCAAACAGGATTTAAACCTCCTACCAGGATCGCTGCAAACACAGCTCATCAGGAAAAGGATGCGTTTCTGGGGAAGCTGTTTCTGCTGGCAAGGCCTGGGTTTGGCGTTCTCCCTAACCAGGCTGCAGCAGGACCACTGGGACAAGGTTCCCGAGGTGCCTGCACTACACAGCACACGTGGGACACAAATAAATCACACAAACTCTGTCCTTTTGGGTTCTTCTCTTTCTCTCCATATTCCCGTGTCACTGTGCATGCCACCCTGCAACACCAGGTTGTTTATCATCACTGAGTACCTAGATTGGCCCCACTAGAAGAAAATCAAAGAAAGCAGCATGGGCTGGGGTGTGATGGGGTGGAAACAAATTCTTCCCTCTGAGAAGCATACGTACTTCTCCTCAGCTACCCTATAAACACCCACACACTAGCACACATTTCAGGCTGCTCTCTTTCCCCCCACCAGTCGCTGCTTTCAGCCTGGCGAGTCCCCGTGCTTCTCCCCTTTCTCTGCTCAGATTCGTGCCTCGTTTCTATGGATTTCTGTGTCAGCTCCCTCAAGGATATTCGCCGGAATGGACACATTTACGGGATGACTAACATTCTGAAAGCAGGTGGTGCTATTATAGTCATACAAAAGCCACCTATTTTTGCTGCCTTGCGCTGTCATCCTGTTGTACTTTGCTTTGCTTTGTTATCGTACCAACTTCTCAGCACCATTACTCTGGGCTGCTCCAGTTCTAGGGCCGTCTGCAGAGGACTGATAGAGGGGCACCTTTGTTCCCTGAAGTGGTGGTTTGGTACTCCCCGACACAAAGAGGCCTAAGAGCTTCTCTCCGTCATAATTCATTTGCTTCATGAATCTTGAGAACATATTGAAAGAAAAATATTCTGGTATATATGCATGTCTAATGCACACACAGATTCATGTATATATTTTTCCATGCTGAGTAGTAGCTTTAAAATGAAACACTAGAAGACAAGTATGTTCTCTTTATCCTATCATACAAAGGATAATTGCTTTGAAAGTCATGAGGTAAGTATTGAGTACTACCTGTTATTTTTAGTGGTGTCTGTTCACATTAACTACTGGAACATCTCAGCTTGCCTTGGCTTGAGAACCTTTAGCTTGTCTCATATCTCAGATCTCGGTATGTGCCCTTACTACCCTGCACTGCTGTGTTTGGTGTGGTAACACTACGAGAGTCTGACCAAGAGCAAGATTTCTTTGTGCCAGGCTCTGGACAGAGCCAGACAGTCTCTGCTGAGAATGCAGGGAGAAACACAGGCCTGGAGTTAAAGTAAAATTGCATGATTAGTAATCACATTTCCTGAACCTCAATCCTCATACCTCATTTAACTATCTAATAGCAAAGTGACCACAAAGAAGCAGTGTCAGTGTATGACAGTTTTCAAGTGCATGTAATAAAGCAGGGACCACTGCAGGAAGAGCCGCAAGCAGACCAAAACCTCCAGAATCTCCTCTGTCCTTTTCACCTTGAAGGGAGAAGCTGGATTTTGTTTCCAGCTCGGCGCTTTGCAAAACCTGGCAATCCTGATTCCAGCTCCTTTCACTCCTCAGAAACCCAGTGGAGGGCAGTGCAAGTTGTGTATGTGATTCTTATACTGGCTTATGCCAGTCTAGCTTGTGTGTGAAGGATTTGCATTCAGAGAGCCTGCAATAAGTACAGAATTATTAATACAGCACTGTACTCAATAGCTGAGACAGTGGTTGTTACAGGGGGAAAAAAAGCCACTACACTTCTGCTATAAAGGATCTAAATGGGAATCAGACTCAGCCCTGTTTCACAGTGTAAATGCCCTGACCTGTTGTTCCCTACTTTATAACACAAATTCAGCTATAATCAATTATAGCTTGAAACGCTCCTTAAATATAGGGAAAAATCCACAGGACATGCAAAGGCCCCTGATGGTAACTGGTGCGATAAAGCAGAACAGGAAACTCCTTTTTCTTATTAAAGGCCGAGTTTAAATCCTTCTGCAGTCGGATGCAGTTGCTGTGCTGTTTACTGCTAACCTTGAATTCACATTAACGAGTGTATCAAACTTTCCCTTCCCATCGGAGTACTCAGGATGGGAACTCCTCTGACAGTAGCTGCACGTCCTCCTCTCCTCACATTTCATCATGGAGCATTCCCTCCTAATCAATAAAGGTCAAATCTGGATCCCAAAGGGATCCACAGTGAAAACTATTGACATCAACAGGTCAGGAATAGCCAATATATGATTTATATACAGCAGAGAGCAGAAAACATAAGCAGGAGAAGGATTCCAAATTCTCAGATGGTATAAATCAACACATCTCCAGATTCATACCAGCTAAAGACAAGGCAGAGAAGAAAGAGAAGAAAGAAAAGAAAGAAAAGAAAGAAAGAAAAGAAAGAAAAGAAGGAAAGAAAGGAAAGAAAGGAAAGAAAGAAAAGAAAGAAAAGAAAGAAAAGGAGGAAAGAAAGGAAAGAAAGGAAAGAAAGGAAAGAAAGGAAGAAAGGAAGAAAGGAAGAAAGAAAGAAAGAAAGAAAGAAAGAAAGAAAGAAAGAAAGAAAGAAAGAAAGAAAGAAAGAAAGAAAGAAAGAAAGAAAGAAAGAAGGAAGGAAAAAGCACACAAAGGAGGAAAAAAAAAGGCTTTTTTAATGACCTCAGAGATGCAAACAAGATCGCATTATAGCACTGTCCCACCGAGATGCTGTGACACAACCAGGCTGGTACGACAGAGAGGCTCCTCACTGACCTCTATTCCCTGCCGAGGCAGGCCAGAACTTAGGGCGGACAAAAAGGAAGAGAAAACCTGCTTTGTTCTTGATTTGAGCAACCGTCAGAAAAACATCCCCTCGTCTTCAGTTGCGTGCCATTGAGAAATGAAACGTTTCATGCCAGAAGAGGGCACTTGAACTACAGGCAACGTGATCTGTGCTGCTGGTGCTGACCCAAGCAGGGATCTGGGGATGGGGAGACCACTTCATTCCACCCAACCTGGCTGCACTGCGAGGTGCAAAGAGGCACCAGGCTGCTGGGCGTCTGCAGTCCTCCTCAGAGAGGGCCCTGAGTGCTCATCCTCACTGCTTGTTCTGCCTTGACCTTGCTGAAGGTACACTCACCATGTAACGACCTTGAGCCTGTGCTCCAGGGTCGCACAGACTCTGCACCGGGCCAAGTCTATTTTGAAATAACGATTAACTGCCCTACCTACAATGCAACTACTGACGTTCTGTCCCTATTCCTGTTTTTATTCCAGTAAAATGTAGTATGTGCCATGTGAAATTCTCCCTGTGATGGAGCATTTTACAGCAGGCTCCCTCTCCAGTCCCCATAATAGAATCACTAGGGTTGGAAAAGACCTCTAAGATCATCCAGTCCAACCATCTACGCATCACCAGTATTTCCCAGTAAACCATGCCCCTCACTACGATAAGACCTGTTGTGTAATAACATTTAAACTCCAGCTTTTCCCCCAACACAGTCCTTAGTTGAGTTTCTCGTTTGCTCAGCTGCCTGCTTTCAGAAACTTGCCCAAACTTAATTCCTCTGAGAACTCTGTTTCTTTGCCAGTTTGGGTTCAAACCTAAAAATGGGCTCAATGGTGTCAATTGTATGACGTACACATACACACTGGTTGCCCATCAATAGGGCCCTAAAGACAAAGACTGCCTTTTTCCAATTGCACCATCCACTTCAATAAAAGATTGGTCTCCTTACAAACTTTACTTGTAGGAGCAAATACATGGACATATTTTGTCTCCTTGAAAAAATCTTGCCAGCAACACAATTTTCAAAAAACTCCTGAGTCATAGGAGTCAGGAGTCTTGT
The DNA here is from genome assembly GCA_036925125.1 of Oreortyx pictus. Lineage (NCBI taxonomy): Eukaryota > Metazoa > Chordata > Aves > Galliformes > Odontophoridae > Oreortyx > Oreortyx pictus. The sequence goes on along the minus strand of JAUPFR010000010.1, from coordinate 7,005,992 downwards.
CATTCTGGCAAGAAAGACCAGAAGAGATGGAGAAAAACAAACGGAATGATACAGCAAGTCCGAGAAGTTAGGTCTGCCTTTGAGAATTTTGTTTCTTTTCTGTGGTGTTCCCTGTGATGAATCCGAAGTCAGTTTTTTTCTCTGAGATAACATAAGCGCAGAGTAATAACTAACATATCTGAACCAGTCCATAAGCTCCCATTCCATCCATCTATACTACCTAATTCTCGGTGTCTACCTTGGAGTGGCTAGTCCTCTGTTTGCATCTCCGAAGTTTCCAGACACATAAATAAGCATGGATAAATTGGGACTAAAGATTTGTTTCTCAGAGAAATCTGGCAGCTGCCTCAGTTTATTGGCAGTTCATTTATCATCTCAAGAAAAATATTGATGGTTCTGGAGACACAGGTCCTTTTTGCATCCTGGTTGAAGGAAGGCTGCCCTTCTAGGCAGGCGATGGAAAGAAAGTCAATGCAACAAATTCTACTTGGCAGACACATGAAGGATGTGATGCAAACAGGAATCATTAAGAGAGGAAGAAGGAGCACTAAGATGATAACACTATTGGCCAAGGAAGGGTCCAACCTCACGATATCACAGCAAGAATATGAGAGTGTGCTAACTGACAAAGTCATGGGCTGCTTCTCCAAGTTATTACTGCCACACAGTTCAAAATAAGGAGTTTGAAACTGTATTCTGCCACCAGAACCGACCACATACCAAACCTTGAAAAAATCCAAAGAAAAAATGTCACTTTCCACATGTCCTCCAACACTGTTTCAGCCAACTATCTGCAGAAACCAGATCAGTGTGAGCTTTTGCTACACACAACAGTCTGCTCTCCTGCAGATCCCTCTTTGCTACACGAGAAATCACAAGTAGCCAACCTGCAAGCTGGAATTCTGTGGGACTGGGAGATCAAGAATCAATAAATGGGCTGTCACCTATCATTTGGTCTTTTGTGGCATCAGATGACAGCTTCTGGTTTAATAAAAGTTACTTAGATTTAGAAAAAGAAATAGCTGGTCTGACAGAACCATACATGCAACCTAACTGTGGGAGTATGTAATCCAGGAGTTGATTTGCTGAGAAAGAGTGATGCACACCAATCATAATGACAGAAAGTATAGTATTTGAGATGCTGCTTTAATACAGCAATTTTCAGAAGCCATGTATTCCCTCAGCAGTTCTTGATCCCTGAGCTCTTTTCACCAGACAGACAAAAGTCCAGCCTGTGATCAACAGAAATTAAGTTATCTTAACAGAATTTGAATCCCTCTCAAGTTTAGGAAATGGAAAAGTACAGCAGAACACACACAGATGGTTAAGCACACGAGGAACTGGACACATAATGATTGCAGTGTGTACTCTGAACCTGAAAGCCATATCTCTTATGTTGATGCTTGTATCTTTATCCTGAGCACAAGCAATAACCACAATGTACAGCAAATACAGACCCTGCTGTTGGAGTCACTGGAGTTGATTCTCCATTGCTTAGCAACTCATGTGGATACCTGGAAAGAAAGTGCTAAGATGATATATGAGCTCCAGAAATGAAAGAATGATTCTGATCTAGTAATACTCTTCCACTCACAGTGTAAAGGATAAATACTCAGAGAATAACCAGGTCATCTAGGAGGCTTCAGATGTAAAAAAATGAGGACTGAGCACCATGGGGAAAGCAGTGGCACATCAATGCCACTTCTGGTGTAACAATTAGGAATCACTAAAAAAATGCTTGCAGGTGGTAGGCTTAAAACAAACAAGACAGTGATAAGCTGTGGAAGGCCCTGGCAAGGAGTGCTGTGGATACTAAAAATTTATACATGCAGTGGCCTTGGCTTGAACAGGTATTCATTTCACCCATGCACTGTACCTGCCAGGTTTTTCACCCCTTTTAGCAGTGGCTTGATGGAGAAAGGGCATCTGCTTCTCAGTATACCTTTGTTAAGGTTTTCAGAGATATTAGGGATAAAAAATTGTAGTGGAAAGGAAAGTGAAGGGAGGTCTCTCCTCATTAATGATCCGCAAGGAAGGGTACAAGATGTGGGATCTGCTTCCTTGACTTTCATGCCTACTGTCTTCCTCTGGTTTCTAACAATAGAGATGCAGCTGTCCCTACTAGGGAGATTTATTTTGGTCTCTGTACTCATCCAGGCAGCTATTTGTCATGAAACTTATAGGAATGTAATATCTCTGAGACCTTCATCACTGTCAAATTCGGTTGCAATTGGTCAAGCAACTGAGACAGACAGATACACATACAGCGAGACACTAATTTCTTTGCTGAGTTCTCTAAAAATATCTCTGATTCCCTTTCAGGAAATTGGTATGAGGAACTAAAGAAGTAGTAGTAAAAAATAGCTTCTTCTCCTGCCCTAGAATTCCCTTTAATCACAAAAAAAGCCCTGCTGAGCCTCTAGGTGGAAAAATATAAAAGAAAGAAGCAATAGTTTCACTGAAAGAAAGCACACAGTGGGTAAGAAGCAGAAATTGGGTGTGTCTGAACAATGAAGCACCTCTTGTGAAAAATCAGATGAGATGACAAGAAGTCATGGAGGTACTGTTGCAAGGGATGGGTATAATGACCTAAAGCCACAAACAAGACAGACCAGCAAGGAGCAGGAGACCCAGCCAGAAGTGAGGAGACAGAAGGCAGAAAAGATGACAAACGTAGAGAAACACAACCACCACTATGGGCTGGCAGAAAAGCACAGAGGTCTATCAAAAAGGCATAGCAAACTTTCTGTTTATTGCCTTTTGAAGAACACCTAATTCTGAATGGCTTTTTCTCATTCCCATTGACGTTTGGGAAAGCTCCAAAGCACATCACTGGTTGAAGCCCTCTCCCAACCTCAATCTTCAACCCACAGACGTTACACTTTAGTCATGTTAACCACTCCCCTCAGACATTTCCAACAAATTGTTAATACTTTTTAAGCCCTGCTCTCCACTGCCTTTCAGATTAGCCTTGCCCTTTCCTTTGCACTTAAGTTTAGCAAGTGTTACTAATAGGAATTTAACATTTACCAAAGAATTATTTTAACTATGTGCCTAATAGCATTTGTATAACATTCTGAGTACCCAAGAGCCTTGCTATCAGTTCCATATGCTTAGTTTTGTCAAAGTTGCTTATAAGACAATGGAAAAATACAAGTTTACAGAAAAGCCAGTCCAGAAGAGAAACGTTCAAGATCTTGAGCCAGTTCCAAAAGGGATAGCAGTGCCTAGAGGGAGCTTTCCCTTTGTTTATATTAGCAACAACTCTGCAATCCGTCATGTAAATCAACCTCCTAACCACTCAGTGAAAGCATCACTTGTGCCCAGATGAAGTTATTTTCTTCTATGTGTAAAAGAAATAGTAGTGGAAAAATGTAGCAATATTTATTACTAACAGACAAATGATTTTTTTATATCACCAACAAAAACATTTTGAATTACAGAGTATTGTGCTTACAGCCCACTAGTTTAGCTGGCCTTATAGCAACCACAAGTCATCGATAGCTCAGATGGAAAGCACTGGGGAGGATTTCAATCAGTAAAGCCTCAGTGGCAGTCTGGCACAAGTTAGCATGCAGTCTCTCAAGAGAAACCCCAAAGGCTGAATTGGATACAAGATCATTTTTGGAGTTGGGCTTCTTCATCTTGGCTGGCTTATAGGTATCAGTCTTCCCATGTCACTGGATACAGCCCTACCTGGGCTAAAGAGCACATTCTCTGCCAGCACAGAACAAAACAGAGCTGGCAGATAGCAGGGACACTATTTGCACGTGTCCACAGGGTCCCTATTTCCAACTAGGGCTGTAAATACTGACAGCTCTCAAGTCTGACCTGCTTGTCCTGCTTCCCCCCAGAAAGCCACGTGAATGCTTAATGAACAGAGTATGCAGAGCACTGGGACATGGGGAGAAATGGACAGAGACCACTCTGAATGCAGCTGTTAACTGCAAGATGGTTTCCCACTCACATGCGTAGTATTTCATGCCTGGTTCCCAGCCAAAAAGTAACAGGAATCGTATGGTTAAATCCTCAGGAAATGCTTTGAAGATACCTTCCAAGACTGATATTCTGTACTTCTGCAAAAATATATCATTCTTTAAAAGAAAAAAAAAAAAACCCACACACCTTTATAATAATAATATTTTGCACTTTTATAGCATCTTTCATCTGAAGCTAACAAAGCACTTTGGGATACACATGCTAAGAAATCCACTGCACAAAATTACAGATATTCCTAAGTTGACTGTAGTCACTTGCCTTCATTTCCATTTCTTTACTGATACTCCCAGATGGTGTCTGCATAGATTGATACAGTCAATGCTACAGGCAATGAGATAAACAAGTCTACATCCAAACATACCCTCCCTCACCCCCCCAACTCCTCTCAAAGTATTTTTCCACAGCACTGTCCACTGTATTGAACTCCATGGAGGAAAGAGGTGCATATATGACAACACCATACAGTGCGTTTCAATTTGATTACACTGCACTTCATTAAAGAGACTTTCTCCTTTTCTTAATTTTCTTTGAGCAGGTTTCCCTGTACATACCTGGTATGAACAAACACACAGATTCCTTCTGGGTATGAGCCAACAGCTGCAACCCTGAAAAATATCAGCTTCTTATATCATTAACTGAGTTTCCATGGTGCCCTGGGGCAGAGATATTGATGCTTGACAGCATTATCACTATAAAGTAACTTTACAACTCTATAATTTAACTCTATGCTTCCAGTAATATTAAGAGCATTTGAAATTGTGGCTGTAAACCTTGACACTCTTTCGCACAGACTGGGGATTTGAAAGAGGATTTTGTTTTCTTTCCTCAAAGACAGCTGAAAACATGGTATTGAGAAAGAATCAAATACTGATGATGTGCAAGGAGGTCACTCTTAGGGAAATCTCTGCAGAATCAGGATTAATGCAATTTTTTTCCTTTTTTTTTCTTTTTTTTTCAACACATGGAAAGGAGCCTGTTTTCTAGGAGCTTAACAGAAGAAGGATAAAGAAGACCTCTGGAGGTCTTTTTCTAAGTATATGCCTGACTTAGAAATCATCTTGGCAACAAGTTCTAACTCAAGTTCAAACATAAGCCACGCTGAGTAACCTCTGAGGAGCTCCCTTGGCTTTATCAGCATAGCCCTGCATATCCTCATATCTCATTGCCTTTTGCTACTAATGTTGACTTTACTAGGAGGGAATGAACCTGCAAGGGGTATAATCTGGCACGTGAAGATCTTCTAAGGATACCACTAACACAGCTGTGAGGATCAAGGCAGGCAGCTGCTAAAAAAAGAAACATAAAAAAGCTGCAAATAGCCAAATATATTGCCCTAGAGGACTAGCAGATACATGAAGCTCTAAAAGTTATAGATGCTTTTACTGTAATTGTTGTTTGCATACAGATTTCTTTTCCCCTGGACAGGCATTCACTGAAATCCAAGTACTCTGTAAGAAGAATCTGCATATAAGTAAATGACTCTTTCCTCCAGAGTATTTAACTTCTTGAGTCCCCAGTGGTCAAGCTGCAGGCTGACAGCTTGAGCAATAGGAGTAAAGCCAATTGGGTCCCAGCTGTCCCTATGGTCTAAGATTCAATTACCTGAGACACCTGAAGAGATTCCAACCAATCCAAGCTGTCATTCTGCATGTGCTGACAAGCGTGCACACAAGATGTAGCCACACGGACATCTTTTACCTCCATAAACACAAGAGCTCAGCACTACAACTGTACCCTATTAAATGAATACAGTTTCCAGTTCAGTTTATATGATGAAATGACAAAAACATGTCTTTACAAGTAGGTTCAGCTACAGTGTTAAAGCATCAAGCTCATTTCTTGGCTGTTTGTAATGTGATAAGACTTATCTTGGGATAATAGCAGCAATGTCTGTTTCTTCTGTATTCTTCAAATGTGACTTCTAAAGCATTCTTTTTATTTCTTTTTAATCAAAAGAAGTATCATTGAACTCCTTCTACATACTGAGGACACTACATCAAAGAGGTAAACTGAGGTACTTAGAAAAGCCATTCAGAGGAGAATTATTCCATCAGGCCCCCAGCACATGGTTTCAGTCTCCTCCTTGAATTCCAAAGCGATGTCAACAGTAAATCCATACAAGCAAATGATTAAAGGCCTATTTTTATGGGTGGGGCCTCTCCCACCTAGGGAAAGATTACCATAAAGATTAAAATGCACAGTGAAGCCAAGGACACCTTGACCACTGTGGCACCCACCCATTATTCTCCCTACTGCTACCAGGCTACCATCACACCAGTTCTCGCCTTGTCCCCATCATTTCAGTCTGCTACTTCTTGACAAGGCTCTGGAGGAGTGAAACCTTTTATGCTGTCTTATGAGACGCCTGCTGTGCAGCAGGAATCCAGTTCAAACACTCTAAAAAAAATGAACCCAATAGATGTGAAAACTGTTGATGTGAGGTTCCTTTACCGGCCACTCTTAGGTCAGGCTGTGACAGCTGCTGATCAGTGGCTATTGAGGAAAGCAATTCTGGGTGTGCTATCAGCAGCGCTCAGAGTCCTGCAGCTGTGGATTCATCCTTCCTCCCCCTCTTTTATCCTTTGCTCCCTGCCCAGCTATGAAGCTGTTGTGTACCTAAGACAGCTCAGCAGCTGAGCTGCTGGTGGTGAATGCTATGGAACAGTTTACATGCCTTGTGTCATAAGCCCAGTAAATACCTAGTAAAACATGGTATTTAATGGAAGCATATCAGCTCATGTTAAAGCTTCTTTACCTTGTGCTGAGCAAACTGTTGCTATGCTGCCTTTTTAATCAGTTACCACCAAATGTGTGTGTGTGTGAGAAGGATTTTAAACATTCCTCTGTCCACTTACTTCCATGCGACAAACTGACAAGCTTACAATCCTCTTATTATGGCTTCAAAACACAGTCCATTCACTGTTATCTACAGCATGCTATCACAGGATATTCTGCAGAGCCAGGCTTATAGAACATATCCCTAATGTTTCTGGTAAACCAGGTACATATCAGTTAGGCACAGACCCACCAGGTACATATGAACCTCTGAAAGAATGTATAACAGGGTGTCCAGGAAGTTACACCTGATGCAATATTCTCATAATGCAAAGCACAAGAGGCACTCCAGCAATAAATATCACAGATATAATGCTAATTGAGGCCTGAGACATTCACATAATCACTTTAGCTCTTTTTATTTTAGAAGAGAACAGAAATTCAACACTCCACAGAATGCTGTTATCCCACCACAGAGATCCCAAGACATAAACCCTCTGCACAGACTGATGGAAGGTCCTTCACTCCCAGATTTCATTTATTCTGCTCTTCGATTTTATAGAACAAAGGAGATGTAATCTCCTAAATGCTGAATCTTTGAGGTACAATTCCAACAACACAAGAATTCAAATAGTACTATTGCATCAAATGTTTATCTCCCATTTTCTTGTCTGTAAGGTATTTATCCATTTATTTCAATAATTACTGTGCTTCAATCATGCAAGTCTGAACAAAATGCATAATCTTATCCATTGTAGAAACATACCTAATGCTGGCTCAAGTAAAGGTGGTGGTGTAGCTCCTAACCCCTTAGGAACATGAAAAGATTAAAAAAAAAAATCATACACTTTTACAATGTCATGAAAGGGGAGTGGTACTTTGATCTTATTTACCTTGAATGCTGTTAAGGAAAGAGGCTGACAGGTAGAATTACATGCCATGAGTGCAAATAGAAGACTATTCATAGTTTATTCAGTTTTCTCATCTGTCAAATGGGTTTATTTCTGCCAGGCAACTCTAGAAAAATGTTAGGCTAAATTAATATTTTTTAGATTCTCAATGAGCCAGTGTAACTCACTTCTGAATATGGGTTATGCTCTTCTTTGCAATCTCTATTTAAGACTGTGGGTTGTGTAAATTCTGTGGGTTCCCTAACATGAAAGTTGAGTCTCAGCCTGTAATTCTGAGGAAATTTGAGCAATTTCAGCCATCCTGATCCAGTTTCCATTAAAAAAAAACAACAAAGCAAGACAACTACAAGGGAAAAAAAAAAACCACAAACCAATAACATCACTATGGGATGTTCATCGTAAGAAACAATTTAAAAAGTCCAAAGAAATAAGACTTTGAAGTCAGATTTCCTGAATACTTTCCCTACCAGTTCACAGTATTTGAGCTCACTATATTTTCTTCTTTTATTTGCTTGACTTGATGCCTGCATGTAGCTAGATAGTTAACAGAAGCACGCCTGTCCTTGGAGGACAATGTGAGTTGACTGGCTGTGCCTTTGGTTCAGGTCCATTAAAAAATCTGAGCCTTAATTAATCACTGACTTGCAAATAGCTTGGAAGAGTAGCTCAGACTAAATGGGAACGTTCTGCAATTGTTTGACTCTTGGTTACAGTCACTTCTGTGAGATGAAAACTTCTCCCTTGCCAGGATACAGCGTACACAAATCCAACTACTCCTGTGCTAGAGCAGACCAGCCGAGAGTCTGCCTCAAGCAGCTCCATTTCTTTCTCTAACTAGGAAACTGCACACTTGAGGAAGAGCTGTCATAAGTAGCCCTCCTGAATCCCACTGAAAAGGAAATAAAACCTACCAGGGCAAAATGACTGCAAAGCATATGACATGGGCAGACAGCCTTCTGGAATCCTTCTGGAAAAAGAAACTAAGCCAGCATGACTTGCAAGTCATCAAGAAAAACATACTCAAGGGATCTCATTTGTATAGGGATTCTTCCCGTTCCTTGCTGCAAAAGCTATTCTTGATAAACAAGATGATAAATAAGCAGTTGTCAGTACAAAGACTGCTAACTGAGGAGGAAAATTAAAACCGAAAATGAGGCACATGTCTTAGAAGGCCAAACTACCAACATAAGGAAATAAATACCTAAATCAACATGAAAATTTTGTCTTCAGTGGCAAGACGCAGACATAATAGTTAAAATTACAGGAAAAAAAGACTTTGTATTCCAAATGCTCAAGACCTCTAAGTCACCTTAATATATTCAGTTTCCTTCCCCAGATTTTACCTTCCATCTAAAAGCTAAATCAAAAAAATAACCATGCAAATGATTCAGAATTATTTTCCAAAAGCTCCCAGGATAGAACGACAAAATGAAACAAGACACCCAGGCTTAAAGTATAGGCACTGCTTATTTGGTTGCGTACAATGACAAAAAAGAAAAAGATAAAAACAGGTCATTAGACCAGAATTCTACAAACTGTTGGGTACGCTGAGACAGCCAGATGGATATGTGCTTTTTGAGCAGTGAGACATTGCACCTCCGAGTCCTCAAAAATGCGGACAACTTTGTCAGCTTTATTTGTTGAACTCGCTTTCCATTTCTTTGTCACCCAGTATTAAAGATCTGGCCCTGAGGCAGCTGCAGAACCTAATGAACCCTTTAGAGCCTTTTGGCTGCAGTTCAAAGGCAGAGAAGTTATTTTAACTCAGTACCAAAGATGCACTTTCAACTTGCTATTAAAACAATAATACAAACGCAGGTATAATGAGAGAATAAGGAGAGAAATGAAGAAAGAAATAGAAGATTGTGGAAGGGAATGGATCAGAGGCTCTCCAGGACTAGTTTCCATAATAAGTGTGTGAGACAATCTCCTACAAGAGGGAAATGGTTTATTTGATCTAATATGCCTTTCTAGTCTTGAATTTCCACAGTATGGAGGATCAATATGAGGGAAATTAAAGCATCAGGAGCAGACTCACATTTCCACTTGTGTGTTCCTACCTCAGCAAACTCTTATTGAGAAAGAAGTATTTACCTTAAGTGCTCAGTTCACATGCTTGGCAAGAGGAGGCAGAATTTCAAAAGGATACATGCTTCTTCTGTGTAAGGGACAGCAGAAGTAGTTCCACCCACGATGTAGCTGTAGAATGAGACTTCCAGGGTGTAGCAGTAGGATGTATCATTTAACAGCCCACCGAGAAAACGGCGGCCTGTCCCTGCTTTCACAGCATCTCGGTTGAAGGATGTACTGGACTGCCAGGGAAAGAACACAGAGATGCAAAGAGAGTTCATGAGTGGAACAAGGGAAGGGTTGGGAAGCAGTCTGTCAAAACTGAAAACAGTGAAGTTCATATTGTCAAATCTCAATTTTGTTACTTGAGACCACAATATTTTTCAGTGGTGAGACCTGGAGAGGCCTCTAATGGAAATATAATTCTGGCACACAGACTATAAATAATGCCTTGCAAAATTTCACAAAATTAATCTCAATTCACAAGTAAGAGTAGCTTTTCTTCTCCCCGTATGCGGAACACTTAGAGAAAACCTGTTGCATGTATGAGATGAAAAGGAACACTTTAGACCCTTCTTTTCAAAAGTTACACTGGGTCATCATCTGGGTATTGTGTTTCTTCTTTCTTCTGCACTCTCCTGTACCACAACCATTCTCACCAGCCTGGACTCTTTAAGCAAAGTAGAAATACAGTGGTATTTACATTTTAGTGAAAGTTTCTCACCTAGGACATTTGACTGGTTCTTAAATTAGGTCACACAAATTTCCACTTCACTAACTTAAGTGTTAACTGAGTGTTGCTCTCCAGGTGGAAAAATATACTGCACTGTGTTACAGCACTAGCAGCACAGTGTTAAAGACAGTATTTTGTGCTGTTACTGAAGAACTGACTTTAAGAACCATGCAGCTTTATTACTATTCATTTCAGAAGTGAAGGGGAGGATTCCAAGTATTTCCATAAATGAGTTTTAGCTCTGCTTGGAAGGCGTGACAGTACACTGTTGTTCTAAGAGACATGGTTTAGTGGGAAAACATTGGTGGTAGCTGGACAGTTGGACTGGAGGGTCTTGGAGATCTTCTCCAGCCTTGGTGATTCCATTATTCTATCTGGAGACTAAAAGGGAGTTCTCTGTTTGGTTAATCAAAGTCTCAGAGCCTCTTCCTCAAGAAAAATGGAATTTGATTTTATTTTGGTTACCATACCCCAATAACCATTAGACTGAGTCACTTTGGGCTTAGCCCAACCTAATGATTGCTGAGGAGAAACAAACAAACAAAAAAAAACCCTAAGCTTCATCAATCCAACTTGGTTTGGTTGTATAAAAAGCCCTTATACCTCCTGGTTTGAGACTTTTAAGTTTCTAGAGAAAAGAGAAACATAAGGGACCCTCAGCATATAGTGTACAGTTCAGTCATTCCTATGGTGAATCAACTGAGCTACCAGAGTTCTCCAATTGAACCTTAAGATCTGCATCTTTTCTTACTAGCACAATGTTAGTATGCGTCAGAACAGGGAAAAATAAGACTTTTTATCCTGTCTATAAAAAAAAGAAAGACAAGAGATGCGATCATCCAAAATGCTTAAATTCTATAGACCAACAGAATCACACTAACACTGGAATGAGCAACAATTCTTGATGAATAGTGTATACCACAAGATATGAAGAATAAAAATACCTGTAGGCTTATTAGTATTCTGAGTGTTTTGAAGTCTTTCATGTTATAAAAAGAAAGGCTTTCCAGGTTAATTAGAATAAGATGGAATTGGGTTTCTTATTAGCATTATATGTAGGACTTTCTAAATGTGATATCATCCAAGTGGTAACGTAATATTGTGGTAAAAGTTACACTGAATTTATTCTGCTATATATATATATCCTATTTTTTTTTCCTTCAAATTGCATAGCAGAATCTTTGAGGGTGGTCTAAGCGCTTGTGGGACAGGGAGGTAAGGCACTGTTAAAGACTGATGGGAAAATCAACTGTTAATTTGTTGTACGGAATAAAATAGTTGACAAATTCTGGAAGAAGGAAAGTTCCCTGACCTCCTGCAATAGAAGCCTTCAGAAGACTACTGAGACCCTGAAACTGGAGGAAGCTGTGTCTTCAGTTGAGATAAGAAACAGAAAGGAAGATGATCATGCTCTAGACATTTCTTCATAATGCAAGCACACTGATTTCAGTGGATAGAGCTTCATGTTCAAATGAATGTCTGTGGTGGAACATTTAATGTACTAAAGCATCTGCCAGTGAATTTGTGTGTAAGGAGACAGCTCAAAATAAGAAGATAACCTGTCAGAACACAGTTACCGTGTTTCGTGAGTGCAAGCATCACTCACAAGAAAAATGAGCTAAGTCTATTGCTCTGCTCAGCAGAAGTAAAACAATGAAAATGTTGGAGAAGTGATTCAGGCCAGGCATTAGGACAAAAACACTCCTGTTGTTAGGAAGCTCAGGTACTTATTGTCACTGAGTATCTATGAAGATAGTATGTTCACAAACAAATTGGACAAGTATCTGCCAAGTATAATTCATCTTTCTTTGGGATATAGTTTGGACTTGAGGTCCTTTTTCAGTTGTAATCCCCATAATTTCAGTCAAACTAGATAAAGGTTAGTAGTTGGATTTCTCAAAGTTGATTCTTGATATAAATCTTACATAATATTTTCATCACAGTTCTTGGCAGAGTAAAGAAGAACCATGCCAACAAAATTTGCTGATGACACACTGTGGAATGAATCATCATTACGGAGGAGGCTCTGAATATCATACAAAAAAGCAGTGGGATGACTTTAAGGACCAAAGTGATAGTAGTCAGATGAAACTCAGATGCACAAGTGCCAGGTCGTGTATTCAGGGTCTAATAAAAAACAATCTCTGCTATAAGCTGAAACCTCATCAGCTGGAAATAGATGAAGAGAGAGTCTGATGTATTACTTCACTGAAGAGATTTTTGCTTTCTGGCAGAAAATAGCTCAGAAGTTGGATCTAGTTATTGGCAAAATTATACTTGCCGTATTTCAGAAGTGAATTGTAAGTGGTTTAAGTAATTTGATGAAGGATTTTTAGGTGGCCAAAAAGAGAAAACAAAATTTGGATCTTTCCAGAGTTTGGATTTTTCATAATGCTATTTGGTGTTGTAATTTTCTCTTTTCTTTTTAAAGAAAAGTTCCAGTTTCACTTGTGCAAAATTATTTCAAATAGTGGCAACGGCATGAGTTAAATCATCTGTTCCTTTCTTTGCCAGGTAGTGCTGCAGCTCCCATGGGGAAAAAAAAAAATCTTGAATAAAAAGGAAGATCTCTGATTTGACTGAAACAGGTTGAGATCAAAAAATATGAAGTAACTCTTCCAAGTATGAACACATGCAGGTTTTGAAACAGCGGTTTGGGCTTGGCTGTAGAACAATATTACAAGCGAGAATGTGATTTGATGCTTTAGAAGAAAATAAGGAAATACCAGATTCAAGAAAATTCAAGTAATGGCCAGGTCGGGCAGCAGGTACTTGCTTGGGTTCAATCTGTTACTCGCTGTCTCAACTCAAGATGAATGAAATGGAAAAATATGTAAGTGTTGATTCCTCACCAGAACTGATATTGGCAACTAATAATGGTGAAACAAAGAGGGGGATAATATTCATGTATGATTATTGTAAGGAAATAACCTTTTGCATGCACATTTATTTAATCAAACTTTACTCTGGGGAACAAAGGGGGATGAGATGGGGAAAGAATATAGGTACGGATGTCTGAAAATCTGTTGTTTCTCTCTAGGAGAATCTATAGCTCTGAAACCCTTGGAAAGCTAAACTGAAGTCATCATTAAGCAAATGCACTGAGCAGGCACAGCAGGAGAACAGCTAAACAAATATTTATTTCTCTGAGGCTGAATCGCATGGGAGTGTCAACAACAGCAGCAGCAAAAAGTACAAAATCAGAGAAGGCAGGGTTGGGGAAGAAAAACACCAAAGACTTTGAAGTTCTTAAATAGAGATATTTGTATAAAATCAACAGTAATTCATTATTAAAACACACAGATACATTAAAGCTCACAGAAGGACTCTGCCTCCTAGTTTGTGTAAGAAAATTCAGTGCACAAATTAGCTAACTTCAGGGTTAGGAAGAGCCAAGTAATGATAATTCAGTGCTAAAGGAGTGGAGGAGGTAGAATGAAGGATTCTCTCACATTCTGTTGAGAAGAAACACACCAGAAAATGGCACCTGGATCTTACAAAGTTGGAAGCCTCAAGGTGTACTGAACCACTCTCTGCATCTCAGGAATTTGTTGCAGATTTCCCAGGCCTCCCTACCAGATCTCATTCCCTCTTCCCCATGCTCTGATGAACCCTTTCTTTATGACTCATTTTCCCACTGGGAACAGCAACGCTCATCCAGGCAGTACAAAGAAATTTGTAAACCAATTGGACAATTGTGGCAAAAAGATGCATAGGAAGGAAACACAGAAAAAAATCTTCATGCACATTCTTTACTGGAGTAGTCTCCATGGGGGAAAAAAAAAATAAGAAAATTCTTGGCCCTTGGTCAGACATAAGTGTGCTAGAATCCCTGTATCCAGGGCAGTTGTGTTTGGTAAGGACACTCGACCACGCAGAGATGGACAGTGAATTCAACAGCTTGGGCAGCTGCCATACTGCTAAAGGATATCCTTAGTTTCTGGATGCTGCTCTGCTGTCCTGCTAGGAACTGTAGAATTAATGCCCTGAGCAGTCCATATTCACTAAGTAAGGGCAGGCAGTTTATTGACTATTTCTGTATATCCATGTTGAAGTACAAGAGGGGCTCTAAAAGGCAAAGAAGGAAAACAGCAAAATTCTGTATCTGAGCCTGAACATTCCCAAGTCCATCCTTTGGCTTCCTGATGTATGCTGAGTGGTTCTGCTCAGTGACTATATGACTTCACAGGGGATTTGTCCTGCTATAGCATCAGAAAGCCTTGGGTTGCACAAGAGGAAAAACAGGAGGCAAATCCAGTAAATCTGGGGCCACTGTTTTGCGGAAAAAGAGATGTCAGAGGACTGAAACACCGTTCAGGCTCAGTGTCAAGCTGGTGATGGATGGCAGTATCAGTTCTACCTTTCATTGGTGGCAGGGGAAAGGGGCATGGTACAAAAACTGTTGTTCTCTTATATAAGATCTATTGGGGAATGAATCTTTGTTTTTTTCTGAAATTGCTCAACACATTAGGGAGAAAAAGAATCGAGGCATTACCGCAGTCAGACCTCACCAGGCTCCTAGCATGGGAACCAGGCTATAGACTGCACATCATTTACGATCAATCTTGAGGTGTTTCTCTAACCCAGCAAGAAAGGAAAATACAAAGTACAAGATGACTCAGAAAATGAATTAGGAGAGAAATCATCAACCAGACAGAAATCTGGTCACAGGCTTTAACAGATTGAAAAAGATGAGTTTCTGATTTAACAAGGTCTAGGGGGTTCCTCTAATCCAACAGATACATCTTATCAGCTGTTCACATCTACTGAAAAGCTATTGATTGCTTTATGTGCCCACGGAAAGAAGAAGCAATGTGCATAGGGTTCTAAAAACTTGAGTTCTAGTGTGTATGCAGATGTTTTCCCAAAGATCACTTGTCTTTTCAAAGAGAGTATCTGCAAACTCAGAGTAAGGAGATCCTCCCATATGTCTATACAGCTAGCTGACATGGGTCCAGTAACTCTCCTACAAAAGGATGCAGCATGTTCAATTGTGTGCTCACAGAAGTCAGATAATCTTGTCAGAAATCCTCCCTGGAGAAGAGCAGAGACATAAAACTAAGAGAATCCATAATTAAAGAATGGTTTCATATTGCAACACATAAGTAAAAATATGCTGGGTCACCTTATGCCATTTCCATCTGGGAAACAAGCATTATTTCACAACTGAAACTATCTCTTCCTTGAAGCGAAACAAAACATAAAAGCCCTCCACACCTTTTGCATATTTTGAAGTTGAGCAGTAAGCACTTTACCTACTGGGATAAACTGGGATTATACATACAAATTGCTTCATGCTCTTCATGCAAGCACAAGCAGTGGCCAAGAGTAAGCAGGACTCTTACAACCTCACCACAGTTCTCTATTGATGCTGCTCTCCTAGCTGAAGAGCAAACTTTATTTCTAAAGCAGATCTGACCTCTATAAGCCCTCAACTCGCTGCCCCAGTGTAGCAAAAAAAAAAAAAAAAAAAGTGATAATATAAAAGTTAGTAGTTAGTGCTCTAGAAAAAAGGAATGACATACTTGCCATCAAGGAAGAATAGACATGCCATTGGGAAATAGACTGGAGCCCAGATGGTGTCAAATCTATCTCAATGAAGAGTTTTACACTACCAGCTATAACTCACTCACTCCTATTTTCTAGAATGCTTTATTGAAGTCTGTGGAAGTTAGAAAGGGAGCACAGAAGTGCACTGACTTTGAAATCTTTGCCACAGAAGACTGTAAATAGTTCAGTTACCAATTGCAACTCTTCTGTTAGCTCGTCCACAGGGTGCTATAAGGGGTGCAATTGGCAGCTTACTTTTCCCATATGGATAGAGCTAATTACTTCCATGGTATGGCCAGCAGTCCCTGCTTTGAGCCTGCCACTCTCACAGCTGTTAGCTCATCGAACTATCTTACCAGCAAAACTGATCTCGTTACTTCTTCAGAAGCAATGAAGAAACTTCTCACTTCTAAGGCCAAGTTAACTCTCTCCTCACACCCATCTCTTACCAGCTCCATTAACTCTCTTAATATACTGGAAAGCATACGTGTTAGTGGGTTTTTTTTTTTTTGGTGATAGACAATCAACTCCATGCCAGCTGGGTCTGGAGATGTGGAAATAATGGCATTCAGGAGGCTGCTATCAGCCCTCTTCCAATTTATTTTACAAAGAAGCTGCAGATAGCATCTGAAAAGTAGATGGATTTAAAAGAAAAACACCCAAAACCCAAAAACCCAAAGGCAGATGGAAGGATGATCTGAAGGAGGCAGCAAGTAAAGAATAGTAATTCTGGAAGCAGAGTTGTGATGAAATAGGAACACAGATCAAAATTGCTCCTTGACTCATCTCACCTTGCAGCTTTGCTGTGTTTATGATGCACAAGACAGAAATGCATTTCATCTCAAAATCAGTCGTGACTGCTGAAATCTGGGAAGAGGAGATTTTGAAAAGTTAAGAATCATCTCAAAAAAGGGATCCCCCTTACTTGGAAGATTTCCAGATCCCTTATGGACTGCCAGATTGGGTTGATATTCTTGTGGAAAGAGTTTTCTAACATCTTTCTGACACTTATACAGTTAACAGTTTTTTTTTTGTTGTTTCTTAACTTCTGTGCTTGGTAGGGAGCACTGAGGTGATCAGCAAGGCTTGGGTTTAATAAGAGAATATTCTCTGCACTGGAAAAAAAGAGATTTCAATTTGCGGAAGTCTGAGAGAAGGTGTACAGAGGAGATCTGAAGTGGTTTGCCAAGAATTCCTAAGAACGTGGAAGAGAAAAGCCTGAAACACAAATCTTAAGACCAAGTATTCTCAAACCCTAAAATGTTTCCACCAGCTCTACTGCCTAGATCATTTTTCCTTCTTCTTACTGCTTGGGAGCAGCATCAGCATCACACTGTAGGAGTACCACGAAGATAACCTGCCTAGCACCACACACACATCTGCTCCTTCAGGGTCTCCATTATTGCTCCAATGTTTGTGAAGGGATACCACATGCTTCCTCCATCCCTCCCAAGTCTCTTTCAGTCATTCCTGCTTGAGCTTGCTGACAAAAACCACCCATTTGCATGGCCATTAAGAGAGGGACTAGAAGGAAGGAGCTTTACAGGCTTCCAGTTTATGCCTCAAAATGAAATCTACCAAATTAGCTTTTCTTTCAAGACAGAAAACCAACTGGGTTTCAGGATTTTGGCTGTTCACCTGCAGGAGCTGCACTTGTGAAGATTATCCAGATAGTAATCTGTGCTCTGCTCCATGCAGTGCTGTGCATTCAGCTCCACTGCCTCTCTCTGCACCTTGGACCAGTTACACTGGCAGCACCAACGTGGGCATTTGGCCTGTTTTAACGTTCCCCAGAACCCATCCACATGCACTGAATGCACTGAAATGGGTTGTACAAACAGCTCCCACCTCCCCAAGCTGCATGGCACCAAAGTGCACCCCTACAGGGCAGAGCAGATAGATACTTGTAAGGGATCTGCACATGCTTCTTGGTAATAATGAAAAAAAAGATCTCCTTTCCTCTCTCCTTCCCTTTTCCTTTTATTTTTTTTTTTTTTAGTAAAAAATAAAAAACTAAATGCAACCTCTGCTTCCCAGAGCACATTCTTCCCCAAAGATGCCAAAGCTGGCATTTTCTAGTCTAAGCTCTACAGAATAATCACACCATTTAGAAAATAACTTGTGTCTCTGGAGTTCTCACTTTCCCTATTTGTCAGTAGAAAATGAGACGTTTCCACAAAATATACAGTAAAATAGCCTTTAGCAACAGCCTGCAATGTTTCTCTTTACAATAGTTTTATGAGCATGTGTGCAGTCTCCTGGGAGTGCTTTCATAATCATTTATACAAATAATAGAAACTTAGGACAATGAGAAGCAGAAAGGGAAATACAACCATCACACATGCAGTTGCTTTGAATACTCTGCAGAAAAAGTGGTTTGTTGTGTGGCAGAGACCTTCTGTTCCCTTGTCTGTCCAGCTCAGGAGATTACAATCTTTCCTGAGGAAATGTTGTATACAGTACACCTGGTCCTTTTGGACTCTCTGACTACTCCAGAAACAGTTCTCTGAACCAAATTTTGTTCTATATGTTAATGCATCACATACTTAAAGTGATAATACACAGAAGGAGATCCTGGAAAGGGGCCAGTTTTCCAATTCTTGACCCAGTTTCCACCCTCCACAGTTTGTCCCAGTGTAGTGAAATTTCACAAAATCATAGAATCATTAGGGCTGAAAAAGACCTCTAAGATCACCAAGTCCAACCCCGATCCATCCCCATCATGCTCACTGATCATGTCTCTCAGTGACAGATCTCCGTGGTTCTTGACCACCTCCAGGGATGGTGACCCCACCACCTCCCTGGGCAGCCTGTGCCAGTGCATCACTGCACTTCCTGAGAAGAAATTGTTCCTAATATCCAACTTGGTGCAACTTAAGGCCATTACCTCTTGCCCTAAATTTGCAGCACTCTGCAGGAGAGATGTCTTGCATTTGAATGTGAAGGAGTTCCTTCCTTTTGTGCCATTCTAGGAGGCTGTCAGCTGTTCATAGTGCCTTGGCATTAGGCAAAAATAATGATCACTCCTCAAAAATGTTGAAAATATGCTGCAAAATCACTATAAAAAGTTACTTCTGCATCTAGCCAGAATTTCTGTGTGGGATTGGAAAAGGGTCTGCCAACTTACATGCACATACATCAGAACATGAAAGAAGATTTACTCTAACACTTTTACACTTTTCTTTTTCTTTGCAATACAGATTAATTCATCCCTCTGTATTAAAAAGAGGAGTGGACGGGTTCAGCAGTAATGGAGCAGTTTCATTTAGCTGTGACTGTCTTGTGAGACCAAAATCTATCATGATCAGAAAAGAACAGGCTTTACAGCCTGTTCCTTGCGCCACCAGACAAATGTTTCCTCTCTCTCCTCACCCAGCCTCCAAGAATAAATAATAAATGTATGGAGAAACTGTCCAAGAAGCAAAGCAGCAAGCAGAAACACATCCCAGAGGGGCAATAAAGTAAATAAAGCTATATTCATCTTCCTGGAAATGCCTTGCTACAAGATAATAAAAAAAGGAGGTAGGATCATTTCTTGTCCTCCAGGTTTAACGAGATTCTGAGGAGATCTGTTAAGCTTTCATGATGTTAACAAAACTACCTGAATGCAACAATGCAACTTATTTATGCTTTCTTGGACAAAGGTCTTTTTGGCCTGCACAGCAGAAAAGTATTTAGGAGATGGCAGCTGAAGTGAGTCTGGATTTTACTTCGAGATGAATTCCAGGTCTGAGAAACCTGCTCACTGCTCCCCCATTCCCCTCTCAGTCACATGCAACACAAACTGGCTCTTCTTTATTTCAGAACAGATTATTGAGTTTGCTCCTTCAGTGTTCACCAGCTGTTATTACTCCCTCTGGCACTTGTGCTAGCACTTCCTTCAGAGACAGCCCCAAATGGACTGGAATTAGTAATATGGATCGCGAGACTAAGAAGAAGATGTCTAGCCAGGGTAAGTGACAACAGCTAGTCAGGACTGCCATTGGTAGATAGAGGTTTGCTGGAAGGAACATGCTTCCCCTAAGAAGGCTTGGATGGGTAAGGGGAGTGCTGTGGAAATGAGAAGAGTAGACCTAGAGGATGTAGATAAAGGGAAAGCAGCAGAGAATACAGATAGATTAAAATCCCTTACTTGATCATTCAGATTTAGACGTTCAAGCTAAAACAACTCAAATGGATTACAGCAACAAAGTTGTCTTTAACAACAACAAAAAGTAATGGGCCAGACCATTCCATGTTTGAGATCTTTCATCTTGCTGAGATAATGACACTCTCAAAAATATGTTTTAGGTCACTATGTTATGACACTGGAGGGTTCCTAAGGGAAATTGGGTGAATCCTTGTGCAGAGATTTTAGTACTGAGTGCACAGCATCCTTAAACCATGCAGAAGGCTAAAGTGAACCCCTGACAATGGCACTTGGCAAATGTGGATCTTATTCTCTGATTTCCACAAGAAAGCGCCTTTCTACCTGCTATTTTTCTCTTTTCTGACATGACTGGAAGCTTTTGGAGTATGTGGACTTTCTCTGTAGGATTACTCAATGTCCAAAATAAAGGGATCCCAAGTCACTACTGGGGTCTTGGGCAAGCCACAGCACACAAAAGAGGATGACAAAAAGTATTTCAAAGGCTCTGCTGGAAGGTTGAAAGCAAGAAAATGAAACAAGAACTCAAAGGCGTCCCAAGTAGCACCAGTTTTGAGTCAAAAGGAAAAAAAAAAAAACAACCCAATAACAACAGCAAACACCAAAAACTAAACAACAAACAAACAAACACAAGATTAAGCCAAGTACTTCTAGCTAGTCCTTTTCAATTCATTGTGAAGAAAAGCAATCTTTACAAAATGACATTGCCATCCATAAATGGCTGTGGTTGTTCCTTTTAAATGAGCAGGTGAACAGATGGTCTCCTCTCATACTGTCACGAAGGTCACAATTAGCCACCCCTAAGACTAGCAGGTTCTTGAAACGTTCAAGTGCTTATATCTGGTTGTTATGACTAATCCACTCCAGAACAAGAAAGGTCAAATGAAGAACACCCCTCCAAATACTGCAACAACTCCTAGCTGTGGCTGATGTGTAATGCACTCCGACGTGGTGTCAACAGCTGCTTCTGAAAACCTGGTGAGTCAGCCTTTCAGAAAAGCTTGTCAGCTCTCACTGTTTGAGTTTTCATAGAGATTATATTTACTCCCCAGTGTTTAAAAATAGCTTTCCTAAGCCTTGAAATCATGAAATGTTTTACTTCCAGAATTCTCCTTTCCCCCTGAGACAGCTTCCCAAGCATCTCTCTCATATATTTGAGAGCAAGCCTTCCTAACTCTTCTTTCATTCACTTTTCCCTTTGCACACTGACAGCCAAACCAAAGGCAGGCCCCAGTTTCTGGAGCCACATACAAATAAAGAATTTCTGACTCTTTCACAGCTTCTACCTTCAAACCACAGTCAGCCCTCCAGCGTACTGTGAGGTTAAGTGTTCTGCTCAGCAGATAGAGTATGGAGACGTTATGTGACTTGCCTTTGGTTCTACAGCAACACGTAGACACACACCCCCTATCCGTCCCATTTTAATCACCAATCTCCCCTGCATGCTGTCATTAAAATAGAAGGCCTATTGGAAATGACAGGTGAAGAAAGCAGTCCAGGCATGAAATGCACCCTAAAGTATATTAATAGAAGGTTGCCACAAAATGGCACAAGGCATTTGATCGCATAATCTAGGCTTGTTGTTCATGCTCCTTTGCATCTGGCAGCGTGATTTCTGCCAGATTCTCAGCTGGAGGAGCAGGCTAGGATTTGCCTGCTTCTCCTAAACCATGCCGGGCTCAGCTGCAATCATGCAGAGCACTGAAAGAAATCCCTTTGAGTTGGGATTCATTCTGAACATGTAAAACCCAGACAAATGACTGCTTCTCCAAAGTGAATCCCATTTCACAGCAAGTAGGTTATTAGTGTGGAACTCCATACAAGTAGCCTGCATTCAAAAGCCCTCTGCATTATTAATAGAAGATGAGCTTTTGACATCAAAGGAGAACCATTATGTATGCTAAACGGTGGCAAAAATTGTACCCGCACTTCAAACCTTTTCAGTTCTTTGTCCCTTGTAAATCAATCAAGGTTGACAGATGCTTTAAGGAGAGTAATCTTTTCAATGATACTGTCAATGGATAACATAATGGAACATTGTCTCTGTGCTGTGTGAAGACATGGAGCTAGTCAATTATGGACAACACTTCATGCAGCCGCCAGTTTTCACTTGAAGTGCTGCTGTTGAAGTATTATAATCCCAACAAATGGCCGCAGCAGCATACAATGTAAATGAGACCTCCTGAAGCTTTGGAAAATTAATTAGTAACAACAGTGGTCCATTCCCACACTTTCAAACACCCTCCTGGTAATGTTAACGATGCACTTCCCCCCTTCCCTTTGAGCAGTCAATAGGGCATATTTACATACACTATTTTTAATCTTCAACACTTTTCTTTCCCTCCTTTTAGAAAACAGAGGAAGCTCTGGATTCTTTTTCTCTCATTCCAGCAGCAATATTCATCCTTGATATTTCTGACTAGTCACATAACCTTTATGGGTGCAGTTGAAAACAAGGGAACAGAAACTTTCTCACTTAGAGCAGTAATATCCACTCATCTTGCTTCCCAGACATGGGACATGGTTACTGACTCCTTTTTCAACACCTTTATCCCCTCAGCTATTCTGAGAAGAATGGCTTGACTGGGTGGCAGGGGAAAAGCTTCTGGTCTCAAGAGATCAGTAGAATGTGTGTTGAAAGCTCAGTGCTCTGAGTGCAAGCAACACCAAAGTCAAACTATGATGCTCTAGATGCCAACATGGATGTCTGATGGCTGGTTTCTACAGAAAGGAGTTTGGGAGTCAAAGGGTAGAGACTGTTCTGTTTGTTTAGCTACTGGCTTCCATTTCCTACATCATTTTCTCAAAGATTTTCCCACTGTGAACTGTGACTTCAGCTAAGAGGAACACAGTCTCCCACAGTAAGAGAGAGAAAGCCCACGGTGATGGAAATAGTCTTTTTCCCAACTGTGGTATATTTTGCTGTGCAGATTCAACTACTTCTGTGTCTCATGCTAGATTTTATTTGTCTAGTACTAAACACGTGGAAAGACCCTCCTTCACTTCTGTCACAGGCTGCTTGAGATGGCTCTGCAGAGGAGGCAGGCACTATGCCCAGCTGGAGGAGACTCATGCTTCTCTGTAACAGGAGTATGAAGTATAAGCAAGAAGGGGATAGCAGAGACTGAGTGGGTAACAAAAGTGGGTAAGAACATAACAGATGTAAAAACAGGACCCAGAACGTAGGTTCTTCCACTCCTCCCTGCTTGGTGCAGGAATCCAAAGTGATTTTAAAATGAGCTTGTTCCTAACATATGATACCAAATGTCACCCACAGGCCTTCCTCCTGATGACTGAAAGTTGCCCTACATCCACCAGCTTCTCCAAAGCAACTGCAACAAGTGCTGGATAAAGATCTTTTCCCTCTATTTGAAGCTCACTCCAAAGATACGTAACCTTTACTGCTTCACTTATATGAGTTTAGCGTCTATTTCCAATACTCAGGGAGAATTACACAAACTTTCTTCTAAGTGACAAAACATATATTGAATGATTGCAGATTTTCTTGAAAAAAAAATTATAGTAGGATCAAATAAATTTAAAAGCATACATAACCCTTGTCATGACTTGCAACAGAAAATTGTCTAACCTTTTCTTGTCAAGTTTTTTTTTTTTTAACTACTGCTTGATATTATTCCTTTATTTAAAGTATGCAAGTCAAAAGTTTGTCAGTGTAATGTAATTGAAACACTGAAACATAAACCTGATCCATTTGATCAAAAATATCTTCCGATAAAATTTAAATGTACTCATAAATCAGAACCAAAGGTTATAATGTGGGAGTTGAAAAACCTGCTCCTGTTCACACATCTAATAACAATACATGAGATCACAACTTACCACTTCGGGAGAAGGTAAGAGGAAAGATTATGACTAATCGTGGCTAAAATTTTAAGTAGCCCTGTATTCATATTAAAATAAGATTAGCGCAATTCAATTAAAAAAGAAACGTATCATCAAAAATAAACTAGACACACACAAAAATTATTTATGAGAACTTTTGCTTACATATGAGAAATCTTCAGCATTCTGACAGAGTAGCTTGGGGAAAACAGCCTGTCGCTGAAATCTTTCCTCGTTTTCGAAGATATTCCCATACATGAAGCCATTCATCATGGTAGAGTGGGCATGGATGTCAATGTAGAACTCCAGGTTAATTTTCTGTTAAGGGAAAAAAAAAAAAAAAAAAAAAAGACAACATGAGATAAATCATAACTATGGTATGTAGGTTATGCTTTCTGTAAATCTAGTACAGCCATCCTCAAATATATCCATGGTGCCAGTGCCAGAGAGCCATGATAAACACGCTGTGCTAATTCATCTAGCTATTCACACCTTCTTACAGAACTTTGACAGACATTTCTCTATCTGTCCTGAGCAGGCTGGAACATTTATGCAGCACAGGAGAACGTGCAAAATAAAGCTAAGGCATTATTCTTTTCTTTGCCACAGGATCAGTGCCACTGATAAAAATATGTACCTTCCAGTTCCAGAGCAAGATTGTTAAGGCATTACTACATGGCTGTACATTACAGTACACAGATGTATCCTTTCTGGCAGCAAAGGCAGGCTCAAAACTATGTAAATAAGACTTTCTTCAGGATTTCACATGCAGTCTATTTCTGTTTATAAAGACCACAAATTTCTAATCCTACTTTACACATGGAAATTTGTTTTACTCTGCTTTGTAGTATCCAACAGAAAAAAAAAATATCCCAAAAGCAAATTCTTTGATTGCCTCTCTGCTTGTAGCAACTCTTGCCAGTAAAATGCAATGTGCAGCTCTCCAGATGCATCTGGTCTGCACACAAAACTTGCTTAGGCTACTGGAGAATACTGAGCTACACAGCAGTTGAATGTATTACAAAAGCAGTTCATGTGACAGCAGTGTCAGCTCTTCTAGAGAGTCTCTAATTGGGGGAGAACAACATTTGGTATGTGATACTAATATGATACAGATTTACGTTCCCTTGGCAGAAAACCAATGTACAATACACAGCGAATGTTTAGTTTAATTAAACAGCCTGGAGAGAGTAATACTGCATCTTATTAAGTCTCTCCAATGTTAAGATGTTAGCTAATGCAATATCGATATCTGACCATGCTTCATAGGAAATGGAACATTTAATTGTATTTGTCTCTAAAACAATAAATATTCCGCTACTGCCAAAACATTTTTTCTGTGCTGTAGAGGACCAATAGGGCAATAAAGCACACATCTGCAATTTGGAGATAGAGCACTAAAGAGAAAGATTAGCATCGACAGGATGAAACACCACATATGATTTTCTTCCTCTCCAAACATACACAAATTAAAAACTAAGATTGAATAATGTGTTTTTTTTTTCCTAAGATAATATCCCCATCAGAAACAGAATTTGCTGAGATCAAATGTACACCTCTATATCACCATGAAACTGATTGTGTTGTAGTCTTAAAACAGTGACTGAATGTTGAAGTGAGGAGATAATCTAGTTTCAGTGGGTATTTGTAAAGCATGAATGTCCTTCAGAAAGAAGTCAGTGACCTAAGACACGTTTATTGTAGAACAACTAGAAAGAATTCTTCATGGGACATAGTTATTAATGTGAAGTAATTGAGAAGCTCAGCAAGATAATACAATAGTCAAGTATAATTTCTGTCTTAAACAGAACAATTAAAAGTGGTGCCTTAGATGGTATGCTCCGTGCTATCATATTTTACTTCTTCATCCATAATTCTCAGATTGTTTCCAAAACAAACAAACAAATGCACTGAAGCACAGATCAGTAATACTAGTTTCCATATGTTATTAATTCTGCAATTCTGTGATTATCTGGTTAAAAAAAAAATAAAAAATCACTTGTAGAATACATGTAACTGGAATCTCAGTTTAGCTGACCAAGTCATCCAACCTCACACAGTATCAATATAGTATTTTCCAAACTCCCATAGTAAAAAAGTACTGATAAAGGTGTTCAGGAGAATTTTAGACATTCTCTTGGGAGTGCTGAAGTTTTTTGAAGATCTTTCTTGTTCATCAAAAACATTTTAAGCCAGTTATTATTGGCGAGTGAACGCTGTCCTGCACAGGCATCACCTTGACCTAAAGATTACATTTCCAGATTGCTCATTTGGAAACCATGACATTCAACACAGAACTCATCACCTAGACAATTGATCAAACACATTTGTCCGGCTACTCATTACAGCATATTTCAAGACTCATTTCTGAAGTCAGTCAGCGATCACTTTTCAACTGTTTTTCTCTGTTCTTCATTCCTTACCCTCCTAGTGAACATACTAAATCTCAACTTCACATATTCCTGCCCACTAAATATAGTCCAAATTTGCAATGGTCCACTCTATTCAGCAAGTTGTTAAACACCATTAGAGTAATTGCCAGTTAGATACACTGCTCCCAGACACTGCTGTATATGAGCAGAACAGTATTTCTTTTTCACATTTCTTTTCTTCTGATCACATTCATTATTTTAATCAAAAGGAAATATCTTGAGCATTCTCCATTATGGAACAGAATGACTTAGTTCAATGTTAATATCACACATGAGTTCCTAATGAAAAAAGTCTCTTTATTCAAAGGCATAGAGATATTCTGGCCTCCACACAGTTGGTAACCGCCCACCATTAGGATGTTAACTCAAAATTTGCCTCTTGTGTCCCTGAGTAGAAGAAACTTTGTTTGAAGACATTTTTTTGCAGAAGAAGTAGGGTAATCTCCTGAACAATAATGAGATATGGTGAATTTTAAAGGGAAAATGAAGTCAGTAAATGTACGTGTCTGTTTACATGTGTGTGCATGAACACAGAGCATAATCCAGTCTGGTGGATGCGCTGTAAAATCACATGGACATCTGACAGTATCCACTCAGCAGAACCTATCCTGACTACAGCTTTTAGGGCAGTAGCATCAACAGGTGAGAATAGGAATAAATTTAGATGTGGCTCAAACTCTGGTAGTCACATTTGCTTCAGCTTTTAAGCAGAAAATAATGAATAACAAAGCTCAAGCATTTCTGGTTGCCATCTCTGCCTTCTGAGAGACTACAAGTTGCATCCTACAACATTATATTAAACTCATGATTTTCTGCTTTAGAGGTGGAATGCAAAATGATTCAGATCCCTTATAAAAGTCATCTATCAATTTAATTCCCCCAAGTGTCTTTTCTTTGTGCTTACAAGCAGCAGCAGAGAGCTTCTCTCTCATGCTCTCTTTTTTAAGTAAAGCTATAATTACCTGGATGACCCTATCATACAGAGTTGGAAGAAACAAATGCAGACCTCTTTCTTTCCTCCGTGTGTCAAAACACTCGCTAGATTGACAATGATTGAACCCCACTTCCTAGAAAAGAACAGTTAACATCCTCTCCTTTGAAAAGAATGGTCTTTGCCTCTTCTTGATGCTTACCACATAAAAAGAGAGTAAATGAATAAACAAATTTCTGCTCCAAAGTTTATTTGAATCCCTGCCTTTACGACACATACTTTTCACTGTTCTCTTGGGCCAGAATAAAACTTCTGACAGCTTGAGCAATACACATATAAATTAGGGAGTGGAACAATGGAGGAAGCTATGGATAGAGAATGAAAGCACATTCATTGTTATGATATGAAACAGTCAAAGTAGCACTGAAACTGGAAACTGGTGCATGATATAATGTGAAGCGTTTTAAGAAAACATTCTCACTTGTCTGTATTTTTATTTCATTAGTCAGATGCCTTTGGAAGGTCAGTAAGGAGAAAAAAGAAAGAATTATATTAATACCCAGTGCCAATATGACTAAACTTAGATTTTTGAAATGCACAGTTATGATTCTTAAGGAAATAGAGATTAAAAAAAAAGAAATCAATAAAAGCTGTAATAAAAAGAAAAATATGCATTGTGCCCAGAACATGGGCCACTAGAGAGGTAAGTGATGCAGGAAAAAGCCAGCTCTGTCCGCCAGCTGTCACTCCAATATGGATATTATTAATTTTTGGACATTGCAATTGGTTTAGAGACAGTCCCAAAATTTTCTTTAGTCCAGTGTATCATGCAGGAGATGGGATAAACTCCTTGCAGTGTCTTATGCAAGACATTAAAACCATAGCTTGTCGTTAGTGGTAGAGGACATAACAGCCTCCAGGCAGACTTTTCAGCCTTACTGCTCAGTCACTGTTTGAAGCGAATAGACATGTAACAGTTGGCACCACATAAGGAGTTTGCACTGGTTTGTTCAGAAAAAAGATTCAGAAGTTCTGAGAAGACCAGCTCTTTGAAGTTTCCTCAGGTTCAGAGTCTCTTGAAAGAAAATTGTGCAAAGATCTCAGACTTATATGTCTTCGGGTATGTACCATACAAACCCCATGATAATATTTTGGCAGCTCCTACAGATAACACCAGAAAACATGGGCACAACAAGCTAACCAAGGAAAACTGACCATTCAGCATCATGTGTTCAGCAGCCAACATTCAGCTAGAAACTCTCAGTCCTTGCCTTCTCAGCTGGAGGACACTCTGCTCAGTGCCCTGATTCACTCCAGGAATGCAGAACACTCACCTATCGCTGACTACACAAGGGAACATCAGGCAAAGTTTGAGCACGCTGGATATGATCCATACTTTTAAACTTCCCCTGAAATATCCAGATTTGGATGAGTTTAATTGTACTCAAATCACTATTCTTACATCTACTTTCTTCCATATTTCCCCATGAGGCTGATAAGGCCAGCATAAATAAATCCTCAAAAAAACCCACAACCAAACAATAAAAACAAAGTTGATTCTATAATCTCTGCAGCAAGTGATGCCCTCAGTGTCTTTTTCAATCCTGCAGATGATACGTGTAAGCTATGTCAGAGATGTGCCGCTACCCCTTCATAACCATAGGAACAACCTCATCTTTCTCTTTCCATTCATCATTTCACAGTGATCTATTTACCACTGTGCAACACCATGGCAACAGCAGCAATTATTTACATGAGAAATTAATAGCAGAAAATTGGCTTACTATTTTTAAAAAACTTCTACAGGTTAAAAACATCAAGAAAAAGCATTTCCTCTTCTTGCTTCCAGCGAAGGGGAATATGCCAGCGTAGATTCACTCTTATTCTTAATGACATCAAGCACAGAAGTCAATTTCTCCTTATTCTTATAGATACCTTTGCACAATCTGAGAATGTCTTAAGTGTTCCTGAAAAACAGCTTGCAGAATCCGTGGCACATCAATGTTTGCTTGACCTCCTAGCAGTTCTCCATGACACTTCATTCATTTTTTTTCAAACTGTTTCAATGATGTTCTGAGAGCTGTTGCTTCACAGAATGGACTACTCCAAATCAGTTGTAATTTAAAAGTCGTTATGTACCCATCTGGTTACGCACCAATTTCTCTATCTGAATGGCACTTCTTAACAATAGGCACAATCTGACATGAGTCAAATACGACGGAGGCTTCTGTTGGCTCCATGAATTTGCACAGCAAAAGGATGGCATGTCCAACAACACTGCTACCATCATAACCTGTCTTACAAAGAGAGGGATGCTTTTATTCCAGAAGACATAGGGCCCCCTTCAACGATCTTGAAGCCTACTGTGGTATCACAGAATCATAGAATGGCCTGGCTTGAAAAGGACCTCAAAGATCATCTAATCTCAACCCCCCTGCTGTGGGCAGGGTCACCAACCACTAGATCAGGCTGCCCAGAGCCATATCCAGCCTTGCCTTGAATGCCTCCAGCGATGGGGCACCCACAACCTCTCTGGACAACCTGTTCCTGTGCATCACCACCCTCTGAGTGAAAAAATTCCTCCTACTATCTAACCTAAATCTTTCCTGTCTTAGTTTAAACCTTTCCCTCTTGTCCTGTTACCGTCAACCCATGTAAACAACCGTTTCTATTAATATGCTCCCTTCAAGTACTGGAGGGTCACAATGAGGTCTCCCCAGATCCTTCTCTTCTCCAGGCTAAATAAGTCCAGTTCCCTCAATCTTTTCTCATAGGAGTCGTGCTCCAGCCCTCTGATCATTTTAGTTGCCCTCCTCTGGACCTGTTTCAAGAGCTCTACATCTTTCTTTTGCTGGGGGCCCCAGGCCTGGACGCAGTACTCCAGGTGGGGCCTCACAAGAGCTGAGTGGAGGGGGGTGACCACTGTCTATGTCATTGATGAACATGTTGAAGAATACTGGTCCATAAAGGGACCCCTAACATAAAGGGCAACTCCCCCTCCCTTCCTACCCTGCCTGTTCCTTCTGAAGAGAAGTATGCAGTGCCCATCAGTAGGATTGAAAGAAGCTAAACATGTAGTTTTAGTCCTGGAGTGGTCAGTCAGCAAGCTGCATATTCTGATCCTGGCTTTTTCTCTATCTGCTTGTTCCTCTCACCTGCCAGTGCAGATAACAACACCTCCTGAGGATTAGCTGACGTTTGTAAAGCACTTTGAAGGTATAAAGCATCACCGTGAGTACAAGTTAAGTGTTAATTCATCTGCCAGGCTGATTCACTCTTTGACCCCTCTGCAGAGACTTCCAGTTAGTGTCAGCTCTGGCAGTTTTTGCAATCCAGGCACCTGTCCACCAGCTATGGGACGGAAGCCAACAATTCACACAGGACGCAGAAGAGCCGTCAGATGGTGGTAACATTTGGTCACGACAGGGCTGAATTGGATTTGAAAGGGTGACCTGGAGGTGAAAGGCTCCAGCAAGAAGCAACTTCTGTTCAAATGCATATTAAATTAGAAAGGGGCCAAAGAGAGAATTTTAAGACCCAGATCAAGTTTAGACAAGATTTTTGGGTCGGCTGCATAGGAAATTCTTGTATAATTTTTACCCATGATGAATAGGAATCAAGAGATACATTCTTCCTGGATTTTGGGGCTGACCTCCAGCCAAAAAATGTGAAGGGTAACTCATAACAAGGAAAGTCATTGTTCTGTCACATCCTCTCTCTCTCCTTTATACAGGAACAGACATGCAAATACAGTCAGAGATATGGGTTTTGACCTCAGCAAGCTCTGAAGATTTTAGTAGCCTGCATAATAGGAATAAAGCATTGGGATTGAAGTGGATATCAGGCTATTGCCTCACAGTAAACGTTGATGATCTCAGTTGGCCCTGTACATCTCAGACCTCAGTTGCACATCTGTACTTTGCACCTGTTGACACAGAAGCCCTACAAGATCTGAATCCACTGTATGCCATGCTGGAAATCCTGCTATGCTCATGTGTCTGCTATGGTGCTGTCTCTACAGAAAGAGAGTTTTTTGGAAAAGGGAGGGGGAAATTATGCCAAAAAGAATCTAATGCTTTTT
The DNA here is from genome assembly GCA_036925125.1 of Oreortyx pictus. Taxonomy (NCBI): domain Eukaryota; kingdom Metazoa; phylum Chordata; class Aves; order Galliformes; family Odontophoridae; genus Oreortyx; species Oreortyx pictus. The sequence continues at coordinate 6,974,520 of JAUPFR010000010.1, read as the reverse complement.
GGGAAGGGGAAAGAGTGATATAAAATAGAATGAAAAATAATAATAACAAAGAAAAAGTGAAGTTGAGGCAGCATTATCATTCTGGCAATTAACAGCAAGAAAATTGAATTACAAAACAGAAATATTTAAATGACCATGTTATCACTGGATTATCCATTTTGACTCTTGTCTGGTTCTTCAAGTTTTCTCTGCTGAAATGTTCCCAATAGCTGTATAAGGGAATTTAGTATTCCTTAGTACTTTTCCTTAGACAGTTGCTTGCTGTGTAACCAAGGGCAAGTCATGTAGTATCTTCAGGCTTCATTAGTTGCTGCTTACACCTGAAGCTATATTATGTTCAAGAGTTCCTGTTCAACTATTCACTTCGTAGCAGTGCTAATATTTTTCTGTTTTACAAATAACTTTTAATTATACCTTCACAGAACCTTCCGACAAAGCTACACAGCCTTTACTTTTCAAGTACATAAATAAGGCCAGAAGACATTGCCTGCCTCTCCTCCAATTATGAAGGCAAAGATAGATTCAAAAGCAATGGCTAGGAATTAAGACTTGCTGTCCCCTAATTTCCTAGAGACTAATCCAGTTGGGTAAAAATATATGCAAGCAAATCAAATTTTCTAATGGCCAACTTCTATTGTCTCTCAAATAATATATGGCATTACTCATTATTTTTCATTAAATACGCGACAGCTGGCAGAATATATGTCATCTGGCAGAAGACCTAAGGCAAACAAAATAAAGTACTTTTAAAATTACCTTATACCACACAAATCACTGCCACCAGATTTTGTCCAAAACATAAAGATCAATTAGCTAAATTCAAAGAAAAAATATTCCATCATCTCACACAAAGTGAATGCAAACTCACAATCAGAAAATCCTCAAATAACATGTTGCCAAAAACTTTTGTCCTGTTCTGTCTGTCCCTTAGTATCCACAATAAGCCACTGGATACTGAGCCAAATAGACCTTCTGTTTGTTACAGAATCACTGTTCTTATTTTCCACTTAGACTTTTATTTATATTGCAAAATATGACTTCTGTAGATCATAGAAAGCTAATGCATTGCTTGTTCATGAAAAGCATGCAAACAGCCCTTGTAGATAGATCAGCATGGAGTTAGAAAGAGACAAATAGATCTGTATGCAAACTGCAAACCTGCCCAGTCAGGTAGAAGGAAGAGACATGAGATGTCATTCAGAGGCCATGTGGACAGCTGAAAAACAAGCTAACAATCTCTCTGTCTTCCTAGTTCAGCGTCTCCACAAGCAGAAGTCATCCATGGCTGTTAGTCTTATTCTGTTCCTCTGCAAGTTGCATCTTTCTTTTCTTTACTTACACTCAGGCCAGCAACAAGCACATCCGAGGAAGAGATAAAGGTGAAAGCTGATAAACAGAAACATAAGGACTCTGAAAGAGATTAGGGACTACACAGCAGGCATAGCTACTTGGGGAGGAACAGCAAGCTAACAAAAGAGGAAAGACAGAAAGACAGAAAGAAAAAGTTATCTGTGACATTCTCATGCTGACCCAATATTCATTCACAGCTGGTAGAATAGGTTTTCTTGAGTTTTACAGACTCAGAGGTAGCTCTCCCTTACAGATCAACATAGCATTTCACATCAAACTGCCGAACTTTTTCGCCGTGCTTTACATCCAGTGGTATTTATTACCTGTACAGTGCTATAAAAGTTAAAATGTAATGGTCACTTTGGAAGGATCTGCTTTTGTGACTAAAAGCACAACACATCATGCCTTTTGCAAGGCACTTATCAGCATCAGATGCATCTGATTTTTTTTCCTCCAATATTCCCCGACTCACACTGGCTGATGGGCAACCGTGCTGCCCCGGGCAAAACCACCTTGTGTTCTACTCATCAAACCAAACAGCAAGGCAGCTGATGGAGACTATAAGTGAAGCCAGAAGATCTCAAAGGAAATGTATGCCCTCTAAGCACATACTGGGGACCTCTATACATGCATATATATACAACTATTTCTACAGAAAGAGTATGCAGCTCTCACAAAACATCTGGGACTCAAAATTCAACACAGTGGTATAAGAAAAAATCAGAGACAATCTGAAGAGCACTCACTAGGACAGAGCCAAACAGTAGCTCACGAGTATTACCCACTATAGAGAGTTGTAGTTGCTGGCCTTCACAGTGGTTGACTTAGAGATGTAGGTGTTTTTCCTGCTTTTTCTTCTGCGTGAATATATATAAGTGTGTGTGCATGGGTAAAAAAAAAAAAATCGTGTTTAAATACAAAAAAAGATTTTAAACTTGTTTACATCTTTCATCCCTATCAGTGCTCTAAAATGAATGAAAAAGACAATTTGCTCTGAACTATGGGCATATCAGATCAATGTTTGATCTTTTATCTCCTAAACTATCAAAACCATGTCTCCTAAACCATCAGCACTGATGGTTGAGTCACCAAACACCAGACTGACTAGCCAGTTTATGATACACTTCACTGACTGCTGCAGTCAATTGGCTCTGCAAAACCATGTAATTTTGGTTTGTCAAGCTATTCTGAAAGATGCAGACAGTTTGGGTAACAGAAGAACCCTAAGTATGTTGTTATCAACTTGGCTATCACCAGCAAGTAGGATCAAAAGTGATGCTTTCTTCCCACACTGGGCTAAGGAGCCAGCTTTCTGCTCTAATTAGCTTTGGAGATCTGAAGTCAGACAAATTTGACTTTCTAATTTTTACTTGCTGCTGTCTTATAATCCATTTTTCCTCGGTCTAGTTTGCTGCATAAATATAAAATCCCAACAACAAATGGCTGACACTATTTGGTCAAGCAAAAAATGTTTGCTAGACCCTATAAACTACCTCTGTAATCCTGAGAGTTTCTTCAACACATGAACAAAACTGCTGATATATGGTTCAGTCTGGTGGTTTCTTCTCTGATCACTGACTACATGGATAGTGAGAGGTGACTGCACTCCTAACATAGTCTCCTTGATTTACTGCTGAAGTTAGCTCTTAATGTTGCATACTGGTTTGTTGCTTTGCGATCATTCCGCAGACTGGCTGAATACTTTTCTAGAACACAGAATAGTACTTGAGTATAAGGAAAGAAGTAGCACATCTCCCTCTGAAAAGCTGAAAACGTCAACAAAAGAGATTTACACATTTCAGAATAAGACATTTCCTCATAACTGAGTTAATTATGAATGAATTATTGATGTGACATATTTGCTGTCTGAAACTCAAGTAGAAATACAGGGGAGTCACACATGCCCCATGTTCATCACGTCAAAAAACACATCAAAATAGTTCCAAAGAGCTGATCTCCCTTCCCAAAGATACATCACAGGCTCTGCTAGCCAGAGGAACCAGAGAAATGCCACAAAGTTTGCTCTGTTATTCCAAGAGACAAAAAATACAACACAGAACCCAAACAGATTTGACAGCTTAATGAAAGTTCTCTGGAGGCAGAAAGTGATCACTACAAACTTCAGCAGACAACATCATGGGCAAACCAAACTTTTGGTGAATTTGTTCTATTTCTTTGTATTTTCCCCAGTGGTTTGGTCCCCTCCAAGCTCCCACACATCATACCGTGAATGGAGAAAAGTCCAGGACCATACTTTAATAAAGCTCCTGTTTCTCCCAACAACTTCTTCCCTTCAACTTCGTATTTCTCTGAAGGGAGAAGATTTCTGCTATCTCTGGTGGTTGGAACCTGATCTGTCATCATTAACTTTCTGAGAAACTCTTCATTTGTTTAATGCTGGTCTGTAATAAGAAGCAGGAAGGATAGTCATTTTTATAGCAACTACCTGCCAACAGAATTCATTTCTTTATCCCTTCAAAATCTCACATCTGTCCATGTCTCCAGGCACTAGTGGAAAAAGCTCTGCATTAGTTATTTTTATTATCAACATAAAAATCTTTCCATTTATTTATTTATTAAGAAAAAAAAATCCCAGCTATCTACAAAACTCAGTTCATTTTGTCCTTAGGCAGACATTTAAAGCTATCTGCCAACTTCTTTTCTTAATAACAAAATAAGCGAAGTCTTTATTACACAGAGTGTAACGAAATATGTCCAGCTACATTTACCCAGCTTAGATATATGCCATCCATTTATCAGGCAAAAAGTCTGTGACTGAAAGAGGAAACATCTGATAAAGAAAAAGGGCTCATTTCTGAACCTCAGCCATGGATGAGCGCAGATGACAGAGCTGAGCCTCAAAATGTGTCCTGTCCTGGAGGAAGCCAAGTCCGCATTGCACACTGGAGCAGTGACAGATACCAAGAGTCCAGAACAGTCCAGTACCAACCTGTCCAATGAGGGGGGCTCAGCCCTGTGGTTAGCCTGCATTTGGGACTCAAGTGTGTGTATCTGCATGATGCTACACCAAATGGCTCCTCCAGTACTTCTCTAATATAGCAGAGAAGGGAAAAACTTGTAGAGATTTTCCTCTGGGGAGACACCATCACATCCCCAACCACTAGCCCCTCAGCCTGACCAGCCCACTTTCTGGCTGGGTTTTTGCTTTTGCTTCTTGACAGAGTGACACGATGAAGGCTGAAAATACAGACATGGTTTAGTGGGTGATATTGGTAGTAGGAGGATGGTCAGACTGAATGACCTTTGAGGTTTCATCCAACCTTAATGATTCTATGATCCCAAACCACTTAAATTCATTGCACAAATGTCTGTTGACTCTGATACAAGGACATACTAAGTTATGGGAATTGCACATTCTGCCCAGAATTTTGTGTTCTACTTCAGAGTAAGCAGTTTCTGAAAGGCAGGGAGGATTTGGAGCCCTCGCCAGGTGATGTGTCAGAGCTGCTGCTTGAACTCTTTCTAGGCTAGCGACTGGCATGTTAAACCCAAACAGCACACATTAAGCTGACACAAGATGAAACGCATTAGGCAGATGGCATGTTTTCTCTGCACAAGCCAGCACTGGAGTATTTCCTCCTAATGATCTCCTGTTCTTGTTCTCACAGCAAAATTAGTTTTAAAGGAAAAAGAAACAGAAAAATACATAACATGATGAGAACAAAGATTGCTGTGTGGAAAATACATCAATATCAGCAAGAGAAGAATTTTATTCTTTCAATTCCATGGCTTTTATTTATATATATATTGTTTATAAAAACAAACACCCTATTTAGTCAGACGTGAAAAGTCAAAATTTACATTTAAATGGAGGCATTTAGGTGGTTTTTTTTTTTTCCCTCTCATCTCTTGAATGCAGAGTATAAAAGACTAAAAACTCTCAATTTTCCTGAATGGAAGGATAACAGGAGAATTTTGCATTCTGAGAGCTATTCATTAAATGAACAGTGTTCAAGTCAGCAATGACCAGAGCCCACCTGATCAAGGGGAAAGGAGCTCTAGCTATTAGGCCTGATGGGGATTTACTCAACAGCTGAGACCAGCAGAAGTTGTGTTCTCATTGTGCCCTGTCCCCAAGGAGCAAATTATGCCAAATATAGCTCCCCGAGAGCAACATCTACATTTTCAGATGTACAGTGGGTCACTATCCAACTGAAAATCACTGCAATTTTAGTGATTTCAGAGCTACAATAGCATAGGTTTCATGGCTGGAACTACTGTAGATGTTTCAAGGCATGAGGTGGACTGCTTGTAAGAGAAAATAAGAAGACCTTGAACAAGTCCATAATTGTACAGTATTAAAGCCGTTGTAAAATAACGGAAGTGGAGACAAATACTGTGATGGCCCTTATAGCTTGTCAACAATTAAACTATTTTTCTCCTCCCATTTCTTCCTGGCAAGGAAAACAAATACTGATTCTAACCAGAGAGTCAATCAAATGAATTCACTGGTAAGTGACATGCTCAGAGAATGCCATCCCAGTCCATGGAAAGATACAGCACCATTTTTAACCCATTTATCTTGCCAGAGCATCCCAGCAGTAACAGATGATGTACCATAGCAGCTCATTCAGTCCAGAGCTGGATTGCCGTTCTCTGTCTTTTTCTTAGATGGAGCTGATCCATAGTGTTAGAAGAGTACAGACAAAAAGAAACCTCATCATTTTTACAATCATGGTTCACCACAAATCCAGTCACCACTTTGTGAGGCTTTGCATAAATTGTTTTTAACTCTTGTGTGTTATATTGAGAGAAACACATAGAAAACAAATTAAGAAAAAAAGAAGAAAAGAAAAATCGTAGAAATAATCTGACTGTACTTTTTAAAAACAGAGGAAATAGAACATAAACGGCTGGAAAAGACACACACACAATCTAAATGCCTGGGAGGTAGGAATGCTGTTGTTATGTACCCAGCACAAAGAAATCACTAACTTGCTCTTTTTAATGTTGAAAACAGTGTTTCCAGTCTCCCAGAACACTATCCCTAGCATTACCTGCCTAGTGGGAAGTATATTTTAACTTTTGTCCATCATGGCATTGGCCTCTCCATCTCTGGTGTGCAAAGGGTAAGAAAAATATGAAGGACCGAGAATATCTTAAACTTCTGACTCTGAATTTAAGTTTTACTTGAGACAAAAGGGTTTAAATTGAGCTAGTGGAAGAGCCATAACATACAAAGAACCTGTCTCAGATTTCTCCTCAAGCAACCACCATCACCTCTGCACAGCTGAGACCATCTTTCCAGCTCTAAGAAGTCTGCCCAAGAAACAGATATTCCATGTCTCCTCCAAGCTCAGATCTTTACAGCTGCGCCCATCCCTATGATACTCTGTGATAACTTTCTCCAGACCTGTGCCCCACTCCAGCCAAATACCCATGGGTATTGGTCCTACCTGTGCACCTGGTTTCCTTTGATTGGACATCCAGAGGTGCAAGCAGAGGTTTTCAATGACCATCACCAGACCCCACACCTGGGCTGTGTCCTGTCCTGCAAGAAGGAGACTGTACAGATGTGGGGTTTGCTTATTTTGTTTGTTTTCAGACACCCATAGGACTTTGTTTTTATTTGTTTCCCTACTTCAGATGGCAACTCTTCAAATCCATCCAGTTGCCTGCAATCTTCAAAAGCAAATAAAGTCTGACATAACATGGCCGGATTCCCAGAACCACTGTCCTTTCACTTTGACAAATGAGCTCACAGCCACCAGGTATGCACTTTCCAGACAACACAGGTAATTAAAGCCTACCTGGTATTTTAACCCAAATACAATGTATAACACTGAGAAAACGTGGAGATCAGTATACCATTAATACGACTCTACCAAAGGGTAATATTGTAATGCACCATAGGAAAACAGATGCTGTTCATGGACACAAACGTGTTTTGCTTCAGAAAAAACCCTTAGGATACAATTTCATCCTCCAGAATGATGTCAGCTTGAAGCAGCCCCAATCTTAAAATTATGGGATCCTGTGAAACACATCCTCGTTTGCCATCACTTACCATGACCAATTGTAACAGTCCACGAGGACTGGTGTATTTGTACACACTTCTGTGGCATCCATGCCCATAATGTCCAAATCTGACATCTGTTAATTCCTGCAAGTGAACTCAGCTGGACAAGTGGATATAAAGTAATATAAAATGTCAGCTTTCATGCTATATGGATTAAGCCAGCCATGTAATCAGACAGACTTTATGATGGGCATATCACGGGTAAGCAGTGATGACAGAGTTTATCAGTTACCAAAAAACAGTAATACATATGCTTGATTCTGTCTCTGTAGGAGATTTTCAATCAGCGGTCCCTAACTCAGGCACATGGTTATCACAGCTGGTGGAAATGTTAAACCTTCTGGGTTACCTTCCAGCTCCAGCAAGGTTTAGCATGCCCTTGAATTAACCTTGAATCTTACCCAAGGGAATAGCAGTGCAATAAATTGAAACAGGCAGCTCTAACCAGCTGCAAACACACAGGGATTGGGACAGGGCAAGGCCAGTGGAGGCTCAGCAACAAAGCTAAGGTACATCCACCTCCCTTCTGCTTGTCTGCTCATGTACTGCATTACGTGACTCATCAGGCTGCTGTGCTCCTCAAGGCAGTGGCAACTGATCTCCAAAGGGTCAGGCATCACCTAAAAGTGAATTACATTTCACACTGAATATGTAACTTCTTTGGAATGACTTCTCTGCTGGCACTGCACCACTCCGGTGTGTGGAGAAATACCTGTCAAGTTATGGGCTCACTACAGAAATCCCCTCTATGTACTCAGCTCCTCTGTATTCAGTGAACTGGGAGAAAAGCTACATGACAGGTCTGAGTCATCTGAAGCGTTCTTCTTGCCCCCAAATGAAGTATTTTCAAGGGGTTTTTTTTTGTTTGTTTGTTTGTTTTTTTTTTGCTTCTCCCACAAATATTCTTATATTCTTTTTAATAGCCAAGCTATGGGGAAGACAATTTTTTTTTGCAAATGTTTTCCAAAGAAGAATGTCAGTTGCCTCACAGCAAGTGGACCAGCTCAAAGATACAGAGACCAAAGATACACAGAGTTTAAATACCTGCCAAACTTGGGCCATCTTCTGTGCCAGCATGCTGAGTATGTACACAAGACCACCACAGTTAACACAGTGCTTGACCGCTTGATTACTTGGAAAAAAACCCCAAAATACAGACCTTCATTCCATGCTATACCTTTTTATTTTTGGTAGGGAGAGGTGGAGTTGTTTGCTTTGTTTTTTAAAAGGTTTTCAAGTTCCCGTAAATGTCATTGAGTTGTGTATAAGGCTGTGGCATTTTGCTCTCTCTAATACCAGGAAATTCATATACACTTTTGCAGTTGTTTATCTTGTAAATACAGAGTCTGAATCAAAGCACTGTGGGAAAAGTAAGTAGATTGTTTTCTTCCCTAACTTTTCTGGAACTCAATAATATCGTCAGTTTCTCTTTCTCTCCCACTTCTATTTTGTCTTAAGGCTCTGCATCTTGGAAGACTGTGAAGCTGCTGTGTGATTTTTATCTCCATGATTAAAGCGTTACACTTTATTGAGCTCTTTGCATCAGCACCAAAATCTGCAATGCAGGATTTTACATAACACTTCATTTTCTCCTCGCACCATTACTGTTATTAACCTGGTGGCAATAAACAGAAAATACAGTTCGCTTCATGATGTACTCCTGAGGTTTTTTTTTGTGTGTGTGTGTGCATAACACAAAAGGAAAAAGAACGGAAACAAAAGAGCCTCCACCCTATGAAAGATTAGGAATGTCTGCATAAACCTGCATTTCCCTCAAAGAACAATTGCAGCTTTTCGGAGTTAAAAGAGAAATACTGTTCTACAGCATCTGTGTGCAAACTTTCTTCTAAAACAAGAGATCAGAAAAAAAAAAAGAAAAGACTATCCAAACAACATCAAAATTCTCCACCTCATTACTATTCTTCATTATGCTTCTGAGATGGAAGATTCGACTGAAAGTCTGCTTTGGGACACTGCACTTTTCTTTTGTCCCCAGTGTTTGTTTGAATTACGGAGTTTGGAGAATACGGGATCTGTCAACAGCACAGCATAACGGCTTGAATGGGAAGTCAAAAGCTGTATGTGCATGCCATCACAGGTGACCTTCACAGTCCATCAGTGAATGGAAACAGAATGTGTCAGAGATATGAGATCCAAGGAAAAGAGTAGGAGTTAAATATCCATGTGTGCAGGAATTTGAGTTACTAATAGCGATCTTCTTTTTGCTGAGAGACCTGCACTTTCTGTAACAGAGGCTGGAAGCAGGGCTACAAGAGCCGTGCAGAAAGAGATGGGTCATCCATGACCAACTGGTCACCAAAAAAATCTCCTAGTAATGCAGAGGGAAGAACAGAGATAAGCATGCCAGTATGGGGAATTATCTGGACAAACTTGTCAGGGAAAGAACATCCAGAAGCAAAGCCACTTTTGGTATGAACTAACAACAATGTTAGGAGTCACTTTCAGGGAAAACAAAAATAAGGAGGGCAGGCTGAATAGCCTTGCTCCTCTTCTCTGCCCTTTAGATCACATAAGCACTCATTTTAAAGTCCTGAAGTGCCATGGGTGGAAGCAGGGGGATGCCTAAAAGCCTATTTGCAACCAGTCTTCAGTTGTTCCTACTGCTCTCCATGAACTGTACTATGCTGCAACGTCCGTTGCAGGAGCGGTTAGGAAAGGTGATGAAGACTGGGTTGAGCGGTATTGCTACAGCTTCCATCCAACGGATTGCTTACCCTGAGTGGTCCTGGTTATTTTTGAAGGATTGTTTTGTTGTTCCTTTTTTAAACCAAGAGAAAGCTTTTAGAAAGCTCTCCAAGCTTCTGCCCCCTACTTTTGTGGGTTCCTGCTCTTTAGTCCCGCTATTTATTTTGCACTTGCTCTTTACTCATAAATGCTGCAGTTTGAAATATAGCAGAGCATTTTTCAGTCCGTCAGTGTGTTGTTTGCTGTCAAGGAGACGAAATGTTACTACTTTCCTCTGGAGAAGCTTAGGACATGATGGATGAAATGTCACAAATAATTAGACTTTTCTTATGAATTACATTTTTTTTAAACTTCTGTTTTCATGTCAACAGGTATGTTACAGATAGGCTGCATGAAAGGACCTGGGGAAATTTCAGTTCTCTGGGAACAGCGGTAATGTAATATCTGCTACGCCAAGGCACAGCTCTGGCCAAGACAACCTTTAAACAACTTCCATTATGGAAATTCTGGGCTATGAGAACCTGAATCCAGTGGCAAGAACAGAAAGGACCAACCCAGTTCTTAAACAGTATGGGCATAATTGTGAATTTAAAGGTTTTCTGGCATAGCGTGACCGCATCCCCACCCACTCCAGCGTCCTGTTTCTAACTGCGATCACTGGCAGTGCTGTTAAACCCCAGACAATAGCACATCCAGCGATAATCTAAATAACTATGAGGCTTGGAGGGAATAAACAATGTCGTTCACTTTCACACTTCAAACAGAGATGTACCACAGAGAGGCAGATATTCAGATTGCATAGAATTATCTAGGAGACAGACATGTAGAAATCCTTCAACTCTGAACTCTGGCTTGATTATCATGGCTAATCTGCACTTCATGGATAGGGCACACAGCTGTGAACATCCCCAGTATCTGCCAAATATCTGAGGATACTGAAGAAAACTGCAGGGAAAAAAACAACATCACAGGCATTCACATCCTACTTCATTATTGTTATATGAGTTTCTAAAGCTCTCATCATTTTAATCTCTAAGTTTATAAACTGCCAGTTGTTATAGTAGGTAGGCAGTAAATGCTAGATCATACATAACATTGCAGCTGAATTACTGCTTTGAAATCTGGTATCACATGCAATGACTTTAAATTGCTCGCTTTGAGAGAGAGGCTCAAAGAATGTGAAGCCATGACACTCTAAATCACACTAATCAATGATGTAAATCTTAACTGACAGAATGTATCAATAATCAGGAAAGCTCTAGGGGATGAAATCTTGGGAATTACACACTGTTTAGGTCTCCCTTCCGTGACAAACTTATTGTCATTTGTTGTAGAGTCATGAAGAAAATACAAAAAATAGTAATAAGACAGAAATATTTTCTATTTAGAATACTTTCTATTTAGAGCGAAAATAAGCTTCCACATCCATTTGCTAAGTGATCTCAGCTGATTAGAAAATACTGGACTAAAATGGAAGTGTTGCAGTGAGCAACCTGAAAGAATCACTGGAATAACTGCATGCATATACACATGTGCAGAAGGGAGAGGGAGATGCGAGGATCCAGTGTTCCTAAATGGAACACAGTTCGTATGAGACAGATGTTTCAGCTGTAAGTTCTACATACTGGTATTACCAAAACAGGGCCTGAGGAAATACATAGGTCGCTCCAAAAGTAATGCCTCCTATTTATTTCTATGGACACTACAAAAGATACAAAAAACCACAACATTACTTGATAGAGCAAACTCTCAGCTACAAAACACTATTTTTCAATGCAGCCTCCACCATTAGCTCTGCATTTGCACCAGCAATGAGCAAGAGCCTGCATGCCATGCTTGTAAAAATCTGTATCAGCAGAGATGACCCACTGTCACTGACACCACTGCTGAAACGTACCACCCCCTGCCTCACTGTGCTCACATCAATATCTGATCTCCGTAAACATTCACAAGCATCAATGAATGTCAGTGGGTGCCATTTTTTCTGTCACACCTTTGCTTCATACGCAATTCCATGTCACATAATCACAGAATTGAAGGGGTTGGAAGGGACCGATGTCATTTTGTGACAAAATTGGTGAGAAGGTTCACCCTCTTCTGCCATATTACCAGCATCCACTTCTGACATCGTGGGCCAACAACAAAACAGGGGACATTACTTTCTGGATGTCCCATACAGTTTTCAAACACCAAGGCTGGAGAGGGAGGAGAGAGAACCTAAAAAATGCTTTGTTTTTTTTCCCCTCATCCACAGAATGGGACTGAGATTATCACCGCATCCCTAAAGATCACAAACAATAAAAGAACATTGCTTCTCAATGGCTAACATGGAAAGAGAAAAGAAAGGGGTTGAATATCCTCTTGATGTGTCACTTCCTTCCAGCAATACCTAATGAGATTCTCTGTTGAGGTGAAACCTGCCACACATCCTCTACATCAAAAGGGACCTGCCTTAGACCTTCATGCTACCTAGTACAGTAGGCAGTTGCTTCTAAAAGTCAAACTTCCCATGACTACCAAAAGTCACCTACAGCTCTGAGAAGAGTTTCAAAGTTGATGAAAACCATCACAAAGCAGTTCTTTTACTGCTTCAGAACTGTTTATGGTCTAACAGCCACATGAAGATTTATCAAAGGGAAGAGTTAAGTGGTTGTGTTCTTTTTCTCCTTTCGTACAGCCCAGCATAGCATACATCATATAATAGCTGTGTATCCTTCCTCTTCCTTCACACTACAGCTAGATAAGGCTCAAGAACATCACCACATTTCCTGTAGTGAAATCACATCCCAACATAAACACATAATATTGGCTCTGTTCCACTCATCTCGTGATAAGGACAAAGCACCAGTTACCAGGGACCATATCTTTCAGGATTGATACTTAGTGGATTTCTGTGGTTGGTTCCTGTCTCATTTATCACACACTGAAGGTTGTATTCCTGCCACAATGCTTCAGGAAGCAACTCTGCTGTTCCCCAGCCAGCAGAGATGGAAGGAGCAGGAAGCCTCCGTATCATGAAATGATATGTGCGCTGAGATTCCTCAGTTCCACCACAAACTTTGCATTTGACCTTCAACAAGTCATACAGTTTCCCTCAGCTCTCACTTTCACAATGGGGATTGCAGAATGCTTGTCTGTCCAATCTCCATGAATCACAACCTCCTCCTGGAAGACACTCACTCAGAGTGTATGGTGGCACAGATTCAGTGGGATGCTGATCAGAACAGGAGCTCACAGGAACTGCTGTACTAAAAATAAGCTGTGATTACACAGACCTCAACACAACTCCCATTCACTATGTTTCAGGAGGGAAGCACAAGAGTTATTATAATAGGAATATCAGGATAACCTGTTGTTTGAAAGATGCTGTGTACTTAACTGCCCTTACTTGTATTCAATGCTTTGTACCTCAGGTTAAATCAATGCAGGAAATATTCCTTCTATTCCCATATCTCAACAATAATCAAACAAAAGGTCACACAATATATCATCAATAAAATAAGGTCTCTTGAAAATCAGTTCTGTCCCACAGTTTTCGCATAGTCTAATTATTTCTGAAATAGAAGTGTCCATCTTTAACCCTGTCAAGAAGTAATAGGCACAACATTCAGTTTCCATTTAAAAATCAAAGCACAGAAGAGTAGGGGAAAAAAATAATAATCACTAACACAAATGTCAGTTGGGCTGCGCAAAAAAGAACATGGAGATAAACGTTATCCTTTATAGTTTGCTACCAAAACTGAAGATATTGAGCTAGAGCATGACAGTAAAATCAAGTGCATGTATGCAGACAAACTGGTGAATTGATTCTCCATCTCTCTCCAACCTGGAGAAATGACCAGAGGGGTGGGGAAAAAAAATAATAAAGCCACTAGGATAAATGAAAAAATAAATCATACTTTTCAAATCTTTAGCTTTCAATACATAAAATAAACTGTTCCTGTTAACAGGAGAAAAGTCTGAGGTTTTTTTTTTTTTTTTCCTGTTAACATGGGATTTTTATTCTGACAATTTCTCTTTAATGTTCCTTGAACACAGGCTACTCAAGCTGCACATCAAAAATATACTGGCTTGGAGTTTAATTTTGGGACATTTAACATTACGTTTTCCCAAGAAATGGCTGTTCTTTTCCTGAATTTCATGGCTCATTGAGCTTTCAGGTAAGAGATGGTTTTACAGGGATACGTCTCTGTACATTCTTTACAGTCCTTATAAAACTGCCTGGCCGGCTGCAGCACTCTGATTGCCTGGGGGACAGTTGGCAGGGGTAGGTTAATCCATGTGACCCCCATAGTTCAACTGAAACTACTGCAAACTTTCTAAACAGCCATCTTTATTTCCTCCCCGTCCGCTCTCCAGTTTCCAAGAGATACCCAGGCACAAACTTTCTCAAGGACAGCTGGAAACAAAGAGATAGGTGAACACAGCACGTTTCTTCCTGGAAAAAACATGCACAGCGGTATAAAGATTTCAGCGTTCCCACAGACTCACAGTCCCTTAGGTACCAACCCAAGTGAAAACTCACATATGGCACAGGTGTAACAAGTAGAGTTGCACTGAACTAGATTTCTATACTGACAAGAAATACAATTAATCTGCTAGGAGGGGTGAGTTATTAGCAGGTAGCTGTCCTTTCCAGAAATGAAAATAACATGCTTAGTTTTTGAAGGGAATGACAAGCAATCCTTTCCAGGTTAAAATCTTTATCCTTTATGGTAGTGTGTTTGACTTTTAAACAGATGATGGGTTATCTATCATAATTATTCCCACCTGGAGCAAAAGGGTAACTTCACACTGCTCAGACACCTTGCTTTCCCATCCTCTGAAGCAGCATTATTCAGATTTGCTGCCTGAGCCATGGAGCACTTTGCAGCTCTATCCTGACTCCTTCCCATCTCTTAACACCTCTTCTCCTCTTTCCCCCCCGCCCCTATCAGCACTGTCCCCCCAGCAGAAATTGCCACACATCTGTACAAAGGACAAGCAGAACAATAAGGTGACAGTTCTTTAAGGAATGCATAAAAATGCAAATTAACAAACACCAAATTTGCTGTAAACATTAAATACTTCAGACATGAAACCTTCTGTGCTACAAGAGTGCTTTCAGCATTATCTATTCACAGCAGTTCCTCTGCTCCTGAGGGTCATAAACACTGAGAGATGGAGCCAGCAAAAAAGCTCTAGTTGAAATTCAGCTCACAGCAAAAGCAATTTCCGAGTGTGCAAAGTGCTGTCAGCAGGCCTGATGTTTGTGTATGAAATATAGACAATATGACTGGCCCATCGGCAGTCACTGTCAGCCTGATGGATGGTGCCTGAAAAGAAGTAAAGCGGCTGCCGTTAGGGCCCAGTCTATCAGATGCTTGATGGAGATTCGGGGGCTTAATAGAGGTAAAAGTTTCTTCTAATCGGACAAAATTTCCAGCAGTGATCACAAAGAAAATAAAAGGGATAGCAGTGCGATACGAGGGCACAGGCAAGGCTTTCCCATCTCAGCCACAGCACCAAACACAAAAGAAAAGCAGTGCAGTCTCAATTTCAAGCAGAATTGGTGTCTCTGGTCCTCTGACCTTGACTGTCCCAGAGCAGATGGGGCAGCCCTATAGCTCATTGCATGCACAGATGTCTTGGGGGCTCCACCACAGCCCATTCTCCCTGGAAAAATGATGTCAATCAAAGACCCATAGGCAGGAAATGTAGAGACTGTATAACAGGCACACAACATGGATCAGAGAGCACAGGTGGCAGTCAGTTAACAAATACACATGCCAAGAAACCATGGAAATCCAAAGGGTCTGATGAAATAATGTTGATTCACTCAATAAGGCCTGGTTGTGTTTCAAAGTTCAGCTGTAAGCACGTATCCAAACTACATATAGTTCAGATCTAAATTAGCCCACAGCTTTGATCCATCCCTATTTGCAAAGTCAAAGGAGGACTGACTGTTAGCTCCGTATCAGTCCCTTCAGATACACGAGATGGGAAGTTCACAGCAAGGGACAAGGAAGAATTACTGCAAGTTCAGTCATTAAAACATAGAATTATTAAGGTTGGAAAAGACAACTGAGATCATGCAGTCCAACTGCCAACCTGCTCCCTCCATGTCCAATAAACATTTCTCTCAGAGCCACATCTCCGCAGGCGCTGAACACTTCCACAGACAAGGACTCCACCAACTCCCTGGGCAGCCTGTGCCAGTGCATCACCATTCTTTCAGAGAATTTTTTCCTGATATCCAACCTGAACCTCCCCTGATGCAACTTAAGGCCGTCGCCTCTCATCCTTTCACTGTTATCTGAGATCAGAGGCCAAACCCCACCATTCCACACTCTGCTTCAGGGCATTGTAGGGAGCAGTAATGTCTCCTGAACCTCCTCTTCTCCAGACTGAATAATCCCAGAAGATTCAACCAATGCTCAGTTCTACCAAAGCAAAATTTCTTAAGCAATATGAATTAAGTCAAAACATACAACAAGAAATTGAAAGCACGCACAAATTGGAAACATTTTAAGACCAGGACCTCTTCAGGTCTAACAGTCTAACATTTTGAAAGAAGCAACGTATGTGAACAGAAAATCCTAACCTTTAAAAGCCTTCATTTTCAGTGAGACTTTTTACTTTTGACTTCAGTTTTAACAGTTTCTCTTCAATTAGAAATAGAGCTGGGAGTAGCTGCTTGGGCACGTAAGGAATTGAAAAATGGTCATTTTATCTCAGAAATGTTTAAGTAGGTCATACTTCATCAGGAAACAAAATGAACGTTTCAGCAGCGCTGGACACTGCAATACTTAACTCCAGCACAGAAGGACAAAATGTGCCTGGTTAGATCCTACCTGACTTTGCAGAATTGCAGCCTACAGCTTACCAGTGGTTCTCTCACCTGCTGCACGCTCTCTAGGAATGGAGAATTTCTCCCCTGAACAGCCTCTCCCCACAGAGAGATGGTCAGAAATAGACCTATCCCTTCTCTCAGACCAAGACATGGATTTGAGACAATCCTCTTGGTGTTTCTGCGCTACTCAGTGGGTTTCCTCCCGTGACCCAAGTTTATTCTGCTTCAGACTCAGCTAGATATTCTTGCATCCCAAAGTCTCATTTGAGGATTTGCCACAGGGGCTGGCAATTTCCTATTTACCGAATATGCACAAAAGCACACAGAATTCAGCCTGGTAGCAAAGCAAGCCCTGACATTAATATCTTTTAGCATCGACTCCAGAAGAGTTGCTAACAGTGAGCTTTTTTTTTAAAAAAAAAAAAAAAAGACTGCTGCATCTTTAACAGGTTTTAAAACAAGCTCCTTTACCCTATTACCAGCACCTGATGAAAACGAGTACCCTATTGAACTCACCAGCGGGCCATTAGAAGTGTGTCAGATTATATTAACTAGGCAATTAAAAAAAAACACCCAACCAGCACTAACAAGGAGCAGGCAGCTCAGCACACAAGGAGAGCCTGTCTGTCGTTTTGTAAATCCCCAAATTAGTTTTGAAAGGCCACTTTCAGCCTGGAGTTAAGGCCAGATTTACCCTCTGCGCATCTGCAATTGGCTGAATCTCCGCAGTAACCTGATGAGACTGATTATCTATGATAAGTGACTGACATTGGACTGCTGCCCACGAGGCGAAGGAATGAACGCGGCTGTGACCCCAACTCAGAAGATTTTCTGTGGTCGGCTCACATAAACTCCTCGAAAAATTATGACTTTTGGTTCCTTGCAGGAGATCAAATAATTAGGCAAACAGATGTGCACATATTAATAACAAAAGGTGTCTCCGTGTGGGGAGTATCCAACTGCAAACAAGCCATTTATTTTAAGACTAAAGTGTTGCTGAAATTCCCAATCAGAAAAAGAAAGAATGATTTTTAAGCGTGGCATGGGAGGCATTTTGGAGAACTGGGGGGTAATTTAAAGCAGAATATGCTTTTTTGATGAGACTGCCAAAACCGAAATGCCTCTGGATAAAAAATAAAACAAAAAAAAAGTTAATTTACATACAGACAGAGCTGTCAGGCGAGTCATCGGCAGAGAGAGGGATAACAAGTCTTTGGATAACAACTCCCTTGTTAGGAAGATGGCAGCCAGAAGCAGGATCAAGGGAAAAGGAAAGTCACCGTGCAGATGTTTTAAAGGAACAGTTAACATTTTCTGTGGCTTGGGGGGCTAAGCACTGCAGCTGCCTTCTCAGTGCAAGCACAGAAACCACTTGCATGAAGTATGTGTTCATAGCTGGGAAAATAAGTTAATAATACTTCTATTGAATAAGAGAAGAGCCTGAGCAAGGAATTTTGCCTCCAGTCTCCAACTTCAACTCTTCCCAGATTTGTGCCCTTCCAGAAGGGGCAGGAAAAATGTTAGCGTGGGGTACGAGTCAAGTTTTCCTTGTCTAAGACAGTCTGAATTGATTTGAAGAGAATATGGATTGAGAGTTACAGGCCCCATCTAAGAAACCTCAAGGATTAACACACACACAGTCCTAGAGTACAGCTGAACAAAAAGTCCATGATGAGTAATATAAATAAAAAGCCCCAATTCCCCCATAAGAGCTGCAGAGAGCAGATTTCAGAGCCTCATCAGCATGGCAGTTATTCCTTGTCTCCTACTGCATGCCCCACCAGCAGCGCAAGGACCAGTGATATTCAAGGTAAGGAAGGAGAGGTATCCCAACCCTGCAGGAATCTCTAGGAATACAGCATAGTTCATAAAAATCAAACCACTGGATATAATAACCATGTGCTATCACTAGGTCTCAGTAACACACCAATCACAGTGCAGAATCATTTTTCTCAATCAGTTTATTGCTCTGAGTCACTGAATTGGTGGCTCACCAGCTATCTGCATGGGGAGTCAAGCCCAGCTGATACTTCAGAGGTGTGTTCAATGTTATGTAAGTGGTTCGAACTAACCACATGGAAAGCCAAGCAGGAAACAATATATTTATCGCATTTTTACTGAAAGTAACAGAAATTCAGCCTCTGACAGTGGGAGCATGTTCAGCAGCAGCATGTATTATCCTCAAAGAGAAGAAAGCAGAGGTGGCCAAAGTGGTACTGGGGGACACTTCCCAGCTAAAGAACTTTTCAAACCAGAACATCATCTTATCTAAAAGGTATGCTTTGCATAGGTGTGTTTTTCTGCACTTACGCCCTAGCAAAACAAATCTTCAAACTACGTTTAAGCTAAATATCACATAGAGAATTCAATCTAATAGAAACAAAATCATGTCTTCCACGACCCTTAGAAAGCAGAAAGAAAATTAGAATCAGAACTCTTATCAACTTTGCTCTACCACAGCAATTTCCATGCATGCAGTAAAAAGTACCAACATGCTGCGCAGAATTGTATGCAGTAGGGTAAGAAACCACTTGGCTGGCTGTGGGGCTGGACTGGCTGATCTCAAAGATTGTTCCTATTTCTATCTTCCAACTTGCTAGGGGAATGACAAACCTACTAGGAAGCCAGTACAGGTGATTCACTATTATCTGCCTTCACGTATACACCCCTTGATCATGATGATATTTCTAGTTTCAAAAAGCAATGTGCACCCCCAACTCACATTGACATTATCTACTGGAATGTACACGGAGTTCAATGCATTTGGTCCTATGGATATATAGCAAACCACCAACGCATTTTTTCAACAATATATCTGTTCACTATTTCTTTTGAAGTATTAGCCTGTGAGCAGGTATTCATACATAATTTCAGGGAGGTGAGATGAGAGAGACAGAAAATCTCTAAAACATAACTTACTTTACTTAGCCAATTTAGTAAAAATATTCATACTAATAAAAATAAATAAATAAAAGCTGAAGTATTCTAGTATTACGTATGCAGTGCTATATTTTTGGATGAAATGGTGTTTTCAGCCATCACCACCACTTTTTCAACTTTCCAGTCCATCCTTACAGTTTGTAAATTTACCCTATATTTGGACAGCATTTTTCTCAGGCTCGTTCAAATGCCAGAAAGGATATTTTAAGGGAAAACAAAACCAAACTTCACAACACAAAGAATACAAGCGGGGAGGAAGGGGGAAAGAATTTATCTATATGCATGAAACTGGCATTTTGCTGAACTTGTCTTTGCAAAATAGTATGTGCTGCTGTTCTGACGTGATAGTGATCGATTTATCCAGATGGTATTTAAAATGTAGATGATGTGACCCTTCTGCTCCAGTCAGTTCATGAGCCATAGATTTAACATCCACGTATTAAGTGGATATTATGGAAAGGTGGAAAGAAGCTGCTGAAGTTCAATAATTTGGTTACCTGATGTAACCAACTCTATAAGACCACAGCCCACCCACCACGCGTTAAGTATATTTGATAAAAAGGCATCTCCACAATACCTTAGTGTGAGTCCCATTCTTTCCCATGTCTCGACTCTTACCGAAGTTTTCCAAAGCTGTAAAGCCCAGTTTTACAAACACAGCAGTGTGAAGAGTAAACAGCATTTCTCTGAACAAGCATCCAAATATCTTAATGCTTACTCAGATCTCAACCAAGCTTCAGACCCCATCTGGCTGAAGCCCTCATTAACAACTCTGATTCCAGTTCAACATTCAGCATCAACTGCATTTGACAGTCACCAGTACTCTCCTAGGCTGTAGTTTATGTATTGGAGTAGCACAACTTTTAATTTGTCCATACAGTTTGCTTTCATATACAACTGAAAAGGATGAAAGAGATCACTTGTGACTGCTATACAGTAAGGCCCCTACTGATACTGTTCTGAGAGCTCCAGGCAATTTGGAGGGGGGGACATAGTGGGGATCATGGGTAAACAGCAGTAAATATTAAAATGAAATAGAGGAAAATGAATGTTGCCACAACAACAAGAACATGAAGTTTTGGGCTTTGAAATCTGACTGGATCAAAACTTGTTTCCTCTAAGCAAAAATGAAAGAAAACCTGAAAACGCTCAGTGAGAAAGCTACTGATTGGAAGTATTTATTGATCCCTGCTCTGTCAGTTATAAGAAATAGCACCATCAAGGAAAAAACACTAAATGTCTACTTTTTACCCTTAAGAGTATTAAAACCACACAACCATTCCTGATAAACCTTTTCACAAAAGAAAACCTCTCTCCCCAACATGTGTTTCCCATATGTATACTTCTTATTATTCACCTTTTTCTATCAGTAACTTCCAGCACTTAGAATGTATGTGCAGTATTTAATAAGAGCTGGTGTGAATGTCAAAGGTATCTTGCTAAGATGTTATGTGTCAAAAAGCAATCATGTTACAGTGTGATGGATTAATATGAAGAAACAGCTTGAAGGTAAGGTATTCATTTTTTATTTTTTTTAATGACAACACTAATACATTTGTTTCAGTTCTGAAATTAATTTCCTAATAGTAAGAAAGGTCAAAATGAATGAGGAGCACATGAGCCTTTTTGTCATCTTTAACAAATTACCCCAAACAAGCCTGCCAGATCAAAAGGGATAACATTTTGAGTAATAAATGTTAGTACTGATTAACTGGTCGAAGTTAATTCTTTTCAGGAACTACCATATGCAAAAGGTAGAAATCTATTCATCTGAGTTTTCTTTTTTTTCTTTCTTTCTTTTTAATTTATCTATTCTATCATGTTTTCAATACAGTTCTTTTGGAACTAGGCCTACTGTCCTCTGTAAATAATATCCGTTAGATGAAAGAAGCTGAAGATGTTATCTTTAGTGGTACTCGGATGGGAATCTACTTCAATTCTCAAAGAAGTCAAATTAACTTAAAAAAAAAAAAATCCTCCATTTAATGCATCGCTTTTGAACTTAGACTCATATTCAAGCACAACAGCTTCTGCTTTGCAGGTGCTCTTCTCTGTATCAGATTTTAAATTGAGGCATTTTTAGAATCATTTGAAATAAGTGCAAAACTAATGGATGGAACTGGAAAGGGCAGCTGAGGGGGGGTTTGCAATTCTCACTGTTTTTTAAATACCTGCTTTTCAGTAGGATTATGGTGGAGGCATCTTCAGAAAGCCCTGTTCTCCTAAGTACGTAATGAGTAAACGTCACATTATAGAATCCAGAACTCTCAATCAAAATTGAAGCATCTTCATTATACAAGGTTCAAAACTGGTAAACTCAGACATTACTATGGATGGATATGTTTTATATTTTCAGCGGCTTTGAATGATTAAACCTCCTTGGGGCGCAGATACGTCACTTCCCTCAGCTAAATATGTTCCAAGGCAAGGATGATAGCCAATAACATCTAACAGATTTTGTAGGCTCCTCACCTTTGTCATCTATGGCACTTCGTCAGAAAAGAAAACTAGCCTCTCTATGTTTCTTTTTCCCCCAAAAATTCCAGAAAGGATCATAAATATGCAAGTTATACTCAGCAGGCCTCAAAACTGTTGAATAAAGTATTTTGAACACCTGGTTATAAAGCTAGCATGCACACAATTTAAATAGAGCTCTTAGAAGTCTTCATTTCCCAAGTGCAAATTCATCCCAGCTCTCCAGGGACCAGATATGATGTGCAAGATGCAACTTGCTGGCAGAGTGTCTGCATCACAAAACAATGACAAACTTGCTTTCTTCATCCAAAAATACCAGCTGGACTAAGAAAAATGATTCCCTCTCCTCCTAAAAGCCTTGCTTCATTTCTACTCTGAAGACACAATGGTCACTGTAATGTGGTACCTCATCTCACAGGAATACCTCACAACTGCCGGAAGCCTTCACTGTGTTGGCCAAGGAATCTGTGAAATTGCCTGACACCAAGTATTTGAAACCCTTCTGGCACACCTGAAAGTGAGGGAAAATTTGTATTCTTTTGCTGCTCAAGTGGTGTACTTTGGAGGTACTTTTTGACTGACAATTTACACTTCCACAGACTTTTAAAAATAAGAAATCATTTCAACTATACAAATGTGTATTCTGCATGAATATTGACACTTCCCGCATCAATATTCCTGCTCTTCCTCCAGATCTCTGCCAGCCATCTGAACACCTCAACAGTCTTTAAAGGGAGCTCAGCTAATATGAGCCTGTTAAAAGAAAAATGTAGACTGCAAATGCGGGTGGTGAACAGAGACAATACAATGCAATTGCATGCATACAGAAGATGGTTGATTTCTGTGCCATAATGCATAACTTACTGGCCTGAGAAAGAGCTTCTTAGTTTTTAACATCGAATTATAGGGGTTGGAACGGACCTCAAGAGATCATGGAGTCCAACTCCCCTGCCAAAGCAGGTTCCCTACACCACTATACACAACTGCAGTCATTTTTTCTGGTAAGGATGTTACCTTTCTGTCCTCTCCTGGTGACAACCACTTTAAGAGAACCCAGTGCATTCTCTAAGTCTATCTGCAGCTCAGTTTCCCCATCTGAATTGCTGACATCAGTTTGTTTATTCAGTTCATGGAGGCGTGGGCCCACCAGTGCTCCCATAAGCATCTGAGTTGCTCCTATACAGTATCCTCCATAAGAAGTCTACTCCTGCAGCCTATTAGGTACCACAGGTTGGGAGTTTTCTCCCCTAACTTATTCACATCAACTTGTACTGTTAAAACTTTGGTGAACACTAAATAAATCCTTTCCTCTTTGGGGCTTATGCAAGTCAAAAATCCAGAAGAGAGCACAAAGTTTGATGGCAGGGAGGGGGAGAAATATGCTGGATTCTGATAATTGCTCTTCTTAGAATAAAGGGTTTCCAATTTATTACAGTTGGAAGGGTTTCTGCTGCACAGAGAAAGCTATATCAGTCCATACATATTAACACAAGATTGGGCTTTCTATTACGATATCAACACTTTTCCAAAACAGACAGCAGCATGACTAATCTCAAAGCTCCAAAAAAGAAAGCGTCTCCTCTTTGTTTGGCCTCTGAGATCTTCCAAATATATTTTTTTTAAATGTTACTTTCTTTTCACCTCCCCCTTCTACTAAAAAAAAAAAAAAAAAAAAAAAGAAAAAATATCCCCAAGAAGTATTTAAAGGGAAAGAGCACATTCAAATATAAAACACAATAAGAAAACCTCCAGTGGTAGATTCTTTCTGGCTGGTGAATTTATTCTAAACTCAGTGTGGAGAAATGAGTAAAATAAAGGTCAGACCCTGTGCTGGGAATTCCCCTGACCTTTCAGGCTGCATCCATCATTGGTATTACATAGAACGTGCCATTTATCACACCAAACAGAGAACAAATCTTTAACTCCTTTTCTCTTCCCAACAGTACAGACCCAACAATTATTCAGATTTTAAAACACAATCGATGTTTATCCAGCTTCTTTTTACAGCTCTGCGTCATTGGGCCCCTCACTTCACCAGACATTGGATGTATAATACACAACCGATAACGCAGAGAGTTGATGTGGCTTGGGGAATGAGTGTGAAGAGGTGGATAAAAACTGCATTTGAAAAGGCTCTCAGAGCCTCTTAAAAAGGGCTTGCTTTCTTACTGACACCTGGCTCATTCGAATGATATCTGTGACAATCCTCTCCAGAATTCAGGATCTTATCTAGGGAAGTCTGTCATAACTGAGGAAGAGAGATCTGCGAAAGAAAGTTTCAGGCCTTTAGAAAGTACCAGGTGATTATTCAGCTGCGCTTTCTACAGAAGTAATGGCACCTGCTTAAAAGAAATGTGGCTGCTCTGTGCAGAGCGCTCCAGCTGTGAGCGCACCATGGCACACTGGCTACTGTGACCTGCCTGGACCTGCCCGGCCCCTCTGAGCATCACCCACTGCCACACCTGAGCCTCTCTGACACACAGACGGGCCTTTCCGACAGCAAAGAATTATCAGTCCAGGAGTGGAGACCAGGAAGAGAACATGGAGAGGAGACATGGCTACGTGGAGACTCAGCTTCCTCAATGCTCCACTCCGTGCCAGCACAGGGATCTCTCATTTCCCCCGCAAGCCAGCTCTGCACCTGAGCCATACAGGGCCCTGGTGCCATTCAGTGTCTTCAGCTTGAATTTGTTACGTGCATTACCAACGCTAAGGATCAATTTGGGTGCTCCCAAGCATCTCCCTCACAAAGAACAAAGGAAGACAGAGCAGTTGCCAGGATATTTATGGAAGGATGCATGGGGCAGCAATATTTGCAGAGGGTTAAGCAGCCTAATACACAGTATGAGCATCTGTGTCATGAATGAATGATTAAAGTTTCTTTCATCATAATTCAGCCATCTCAACCATGGTAAATAATAGGCTAATTAGGCATCTGCTCATTCAGTGTCCAAAGGGACAGGCCAATTCCTGGCGCAAAGTGAAACATTAGTCGCAACAGTGAAAAAGTTGTTTTCAAGACTGAGAACCACCTAGAGCAAAAGAGATCATTTACCAAAAGATTCTCACCTCAGAAAGCACTTTCACCTTTCTCTTTGTGCTGACAGGGCTTGCAAACTCACCTGAAGTGGGTGAACAAGATAAGAACGGCCCAATCCGATGCAGGATGGACATTAAACGCAAGGCTTAACTTTCAAGATGTCAATTGTTCAGAAAAGAAAGAGTGAAAAGCTGTAATGGTCTCTTGGCCCAAATGTATCAATTACACATAGTCAAGGGGACAAAATTCAACCAGAGAGCAAAGTATGCATCTTTGGTCACAACAGCAGATTAGTTTTCCTTTCATGGACTCAGTCAACTATGACACCCTTAGAGCATGATAATTTGAACAGAGGCATGACCTTCACTTGCTTCCTGACTGCATCCCTCCTCTTCTGCCTCAAAACAGGCTCAGCTTCCTTCTCTATTTTCTCACCACTGAGGTGGGTAAAGTCATCTGAATGGTGGATGGAGCTAAGAGGTGATCTTCTAAGGCTGCCTGAAATAACCCCAGAACTGCAAGGATTATATCCCATTAGAGAGGCTACAGAGGCATATTTATTCTGAATTAATGCCATTTTTTCCCAAGAACTCTTATCTATCCCTTACACATAGCTCAAAGTCACCTTCAAGCAGTGAAGTGCTGCTGCCAGGTGTATGAATACCTGAAGGCCGCTTGGCACCAAGCAGCCTCTCAAGCAAAATTTGCAACTAACTTTCTGATTTTTTTAAAAATACACAGATGAAGATTTTAGTTTCAAGATTCTTTGTTTTGCTGGACATTAGGTAGAAGAACAAGTCTTCAAAGGAAACAAACTGGAAACTCCCGTATAATATTATGAAAATAATCAGCTGTTCTTCTGAGGAGTCTAAATAACTGCATCTTAAAAGGTTTTCTTTTCTTAGCACACCACCTGAGTGCATCAACAAGGTTCTGTATGCTCTGAAATAAGCTGGCCCCGTGCCTGCTGTGGCACTCCCTGGACTCCTGCATTGCTCTCCTGAGACAGATGGGATTTTCCATGGCAGCTTGCAACAGATTTAAGAATGGAGAGTTTTTCAGAATGCAATATGGCCATGGTCACGAGTAAAATGAGCAGTTTACTAACCTGTGTGTTATTTGTTTTGTTACTAAATTCAATCCATCCGCTTTATTACAACCAAGGGTGTCACCTTGCAAAATACAACAAGCTTGCTCAAGTATCGCCCAAAGTACAGTCAAGCTGTTTCCGCCCCTATTCCATGAGGTTATTCAAAAATACTTTAAAACGCTTACAAGAGGTTCAGGAAAAAAACTAACATCCTCTCTCTACCCTTCTATCTCCATTTCTCTGGCTATTTGTCCTTTTGCACCTTCAGCAAAATTTCAGCAAGGTTTTTCATACAAATCCCATCTGAGAACTGTTTCTGAAAGCTACAATCCTCAAGGCCATTACCAGATGCATTTTTAAAGATATTTTGAGGGAGGAAGAAAAAAACAAGCATACCATATTCTCCTTTCATGAATAACATTTCTGATGTCAAACTGTTGCAACCAAAATTTCCCTTTTCATATTCTTAGTTTTAAAATATGTCATTTTGACCTCTAAATTTTTGTGTCTTGCTCTCTTCCTCCCCTTTACTTTTAATGCACAGGGGCTGATTAGCACCATGAGAAAAGCAAGGGGTACCAAGTGGTACAAATGAACAGTGGACAGTTAAAATAAATGGAGTTTATTGGTACTGAAATATAATGCTCAGAAAAAGCTACAACAGCATCTAAATCTTGAATACCTGAACTAGCTGTCTGCTGCAGTTAGCATGGACCCCTCTGATGCTGGGCAGCCTGCAAAGTCAGATGACAGCTTCTACTGGGCATTTTGGGCCTGGGTACCTGGTGCAGGCCACAGCTTTGGTGATGTTTGGGTAAACGGCTGCCAAGCCTCATTCCAAATGCTCACGTCCCTCCCTAAATTGCAGCATAACTAAATTCAATCACAGTTCTGAAACTCCAAGGGGAAAAGATGCGGATAAATATTTCTTATAAATACCTTGTCACAGGAAAACAACGTTCAAAGCATACTACAGGTGTAATATATGTATAGGCACATGCACTTCTAATGCTCTTGGTGCACAGATATTAAAGGTTTCAGAGGATAAATCAATCTGAATGGCTAAAAGCAGCCACAGTCATCGTTTACAACTTCCACTGACTTCAGTAGAAGATACTGGTGATCTCAGAATGAGACTGAAAGCTAAACTAATGTTTCATTTGGATGAATTTCCATTTCAGATATAGGAAACTGCACTTGAAGTTATTTTCACTAATAGCATAAAATCACAAATGTCTATTATGATATAAATTTCCCTTGCCCTTTGCTATACAATCCAGCAGAAATGAACAAAGTAGTTTTGCAAAAAACACTGCACACAATACCACCTTTGTGTACACCAGTGCTATATATCATTTTGACTAACACAGCCAATAATCGCTAAATATTTGTTTTTGCAAACAACAATCCACTACTGTGACAGATGTAAAATCCTTGCAATAAAACGCAGGGGTCAGGCACATCTCTTAGCACTGCTCTCTAGACAATCCACTCCAAATCACACTTTCAAGGGTCTCTAGAGTGCAACTGAGCAGCTCGCTGCCTCTCTCCCTTCTCCTTGTAATCTTGTTAGAAAGCAACCATGCCACTTAGAGAATGATCTTTAGAATTAACAGAGTAGAACCAGGATGATACAGGATCAAGCAATCAGCATTTTCCAGCTCTCAAGGAGAACAAAAAACAAAACAAAAAAAACAAACAAACCCAAGCACACAAAAGAAAACAGTTTGCCCTTTAAATCAGCTAATCTCCACTAGTTTGGATTCTGAGAAAACGCACCTAATGAGCTAATAGCTCCATTTTCTCACTACCAACCTGTAGTCTTAGGCCTCTTGCTTTTAAAACAGCGTAAAACCCATCTTTGTTTTGCTTTGTTTTGTTTTGTTTTTGTCATGATGAGACATTAATCACTGCAGAGCTGGAATAACTCTCATTTCAAAGGACAACTGGATTTTGCACTAGGAAAACCAGGTAAGCAGATTTAAATGATTTTTTAAACAAAGATCCAAATCCCTGAATAGCAGATTCAGAGGTTCTGACTCCTACTGCTCTACTTTGAGTTTCCACATTTAAGAATTTCAGCTCAAAATCTCTTCCCTTAGCTGTTACCTTCAACTGAAAATTTCTTGTAGAACTGAGCAAGCACGGAGATAATTAAGTGATTTGCCTTGAGCTGTCAAGCTGGACAACAGCCCAGCTTCCTCCTGGTTCCTATTCTTGCTCAGGTCTGTTTCAGCAACTTTTTTCATTTTTCAAAAGAAAGGAATGCTTGGCTTATTTAAAAATGAAATGCATAGGTGTTCTTGCACAGCATTGCCAAGGTGGCTTTCATTTCCCAGCAGCTGAAAATTAGGATAACCTTTAAATGTTCCTGCATCGCTTGGCAGATGAAACAAACAGGACAAAAAGAAAAAGGCCGCTTTCTAATTTTACAAACTTCCAAGTGACATATGTTGGATACCGACACATGCCATTTTCCTGAGTCACCAACATGTGGCATCCTGCTGTTCTTGCTCTGGTACACTGCGGCTGAGGGATGATGGAATGTGTCTGCTGGACACAGCAATAGTCTGGTACCCTTAGCAACATTTGGCAAATCGTGAACCTTTGCTTACATCAGGCCAGATCAATACAGCCATTACCAAGGGACATAAACAGAATAAAAAGCTGTCTCTATTGCATGAGTTAACTGCGGCAAGAGGAGAACAACCAAGTCCTGAAGGGCAGGTGCACAAAAGGAGCACAGGCAATAATGTTTCCACAGACTACAAGTCATCTGAGAGGATTAAATCTGCTCCTGCTGAGATTTAATTCTACAGTGAGAACCTTGTTTGGGAGAAGTCATAAAACAACATAAATTCCCTAGCAGAAGACCAATACTAAGATTGAGGTGGTTTATTTTCAAAAAATACGAAACAATAGATTAGTTGATCTCAGAACAAAAAAAATTCTCTAGGTAAACAGTGTTCAAATATTGCTCTGCTAATGGGGTCTTTTCCAGGGATGACTGTATTTCAGGAGGGCACAGAAACCAATATCAAACCTGTTTTAGAGCTTTGGATTTAAAATATAATTAAAGCAGGATTTCAGAAGTTACTTTTGAAAATCCAGATTGAAATGCAAGACAGTCAAAGCAACAGTCTATTTGCCATAATACAATGGTAACATTAACAGCATTCTGCAGTGATGCTATTGAGCTAAATGATCAAAAAGACCAGCAAAAATAAAATTCTATACATTAGAAGGGGAAAATAGATCAAAACACCACGGTGAGGGAGGCAGCAGAACTGTACTCACGTTACAAGTTTTGCATGTAACATTTTGCAGAGCTCTTTTCAGCGCCATTAAGTGCATAGTTCCTCCTCTTCCCGACTGCAAACACTTCACAGTATGCGTTCACTTTAGGTTTTGCTGTTTACATCACACAACCCTCTGTTTCTCCCACACATATGTTTATGTTCACCAAGTTAAGGCACTCAAAATACAATCCTTCCTTTTCTTCTTGGTTTATTTTGAGAAGCAGTGAAATAATGAACAGTCTTGACTCTAAAGGAGCTGCCCTGACACAAGTAACCCCAACAGAAAGGAAGGCAGCAGCTCACATCTTGGAGAGCCCCCGGCTTTCTACACATTCAGGTGGCCTTATTGATCACACAATCAGGTTCTGCAGCTCAGGCCACCAAAGTGACCCAGCTCAGTAATCCTGCTCTGCACTGCAGTTTCCTACACGTCAGTTTGCAGAAGGTAGATCCGCTGAAGAGAAAAGGAAGTAATTCATTACAAAAAGAGGAAAAAAAAGAAAAAAGAAAGAAAAAGAAAAAGAAAAGATGAGTTTAATAACCCCTGACCAGCACAGGAATAGGGTTTTGAGGATATTTGGAGAAAGACTTGACATGCCAGATGCTCCTGCAAGATAAAATGTCTGAGCTTCTTTAGATCAGTCATTCTCTCTAACAGCTAAGCCACCAGAAGTTGGAGAAGCTCAGACTTTGATGCCCATTTAGGAAAACCATGATGGATGATATTTAGTACTATGTAAGTCAGACTAGATTATCACAGTGATTCCTGTCTGGTTTAAAAACCTATTGATCTACTGGTGTCAGCACCACTGAAGGCAACAAGTAGAAGCCTTCAAAATCCTTATAAGATGGAAACTATTGCTAACTTTGATGCTGTAAAATCCCAACAATAGGATGTATCTGCCGACAAGAATAAAATTAAAACTCTTCTAAATGAATGTGTTAATTTTAAGTGGATTTTTTTTTTCAGAAGGCACATTGTAATCTCTTTCTGGAAAGATGACTGAAAACTTCCATATAGGAAACAACAACCTATTGTGTTAACTTGAAAGAGTTAAGCTACTAATACAGTTTTCTTGTCTGAAGAACTTTTGCCAGTAGAGATTTCTTATAGTGGCCCTTTGGGTTTGGGATAGTTTCTATGAATATAGTATATATGCTTCACAACTATGCTAGTAGTGAAGGTAGTCAGCAGAAAAGCTTTAACAAGAAGAGGAATTAAGTCTTGTTCCAATGCGGCCTGAGCAGCATTATGAATACGTCACATACATCACGAAAACCAGCCATGAAATATAAGAACTTACAGCTATCCAGAGACTGATTAATGATTCAAATAAGCAATCTCTTTGTATAATAGCACTTAGGGAACATTATAGACACAGTCCCCATTCAGCAGCTTAAACTGGGCTTTAGATCAAGAAAACATATGCAAAACTGCAGAGTTGCTGCCTGCAAAACCTAGCTAATAATACTACAGGCATTAAACTATTTTTGATGCCTGCAAGACTGAAAGTGTGGTTTTTCAGGTTTAGGAAAAATAATAACTCGGGAAGCATCTCTGCTTCATTATAATTTGTACACGATGAATTTTCAAAACAGGCAAAGATACTGTCAACTTAAAATCATAAAGAATATCTATTACAGTTTTCACAAGAGCAATAGTATTACTCATTCAGCTCTCTGGTCATTCACTCTGCAGCTAAAACCTATCTGCCTGAAATAGCCACACTGGATGCATTAGTTGCTATCTCTCTCTTTAAGCTGTTAAATAGCTGCTGTGTTCTTCTCCCAGGATTCCCATTTTCATGCACAAGCTCTGGAAGGCAGGGTAAAACAGATGCAAGATGGAAAAGAGCAGTAGAGGATCTGACCTGTGGAGCTGTACTTTGGAGTGAGATATGCCAAGATATTAAGAAATCTAGCCTCTATCTTTAGGTATGATCACATAGAAAATATAATGTCCTCCACTGTCTGAAGATAATTCTCTTTCCACTTAGGAATATAACAGTTTTTACATTTTTTTCTCATGTACAAACCATTTCAAATTCCTCATCTTCCTTTACCTTTATCCTTCATCAGAATTTCCCTGTTCAGTAATTTCTGAGATTAGGTTTTCAGAATCGTGCACTTTAACCAAGATACAGGTAAACCTATGAAGTACCACAGTGATGAGTCTTTACTGTCCTGAGCATAACTGACCTTCGATAAGCTGAAGGCACAAGTACATTTATCAACATCGGACTTCATCTGCTGTTGCACCACCCAGTATCATAAGAACTTTCAGTGATGCAACTTTGACTGAATCGGACATAACACCAGAAAACTTCATTTGTTCTTTTTCTGAACATTATAAATATTTTGAATAATCCCAAATGACCTGCAAATGTAACTTTCATCTGTTGTGAAAAATTACCTTTAACTTAACTTGTCTTTAATCCTAAATTGGGTGGCTCATCTCATCCAACAACAATATGGATTCATAATTTCTTTAGAATCACTTGGGTAGCAATTTTCCCAAAGCTTATTAGAATTCAAAATATGCAACAGGCAATGGCATTTATCTTCATGTTTATCAACTCCTCCAAAAAAGGCTAGCTGAGTTGTGAAGTATAAATTCCTCCTCCAAAATTACATGTAGCATTATTCCACTGTTCTCCATATAATCTGACTTGCCCCTTATAAAAAGCAGCTCTAATTTGGGAATTCCCTCTAGGCTACTCATAGTGAACACCAAAGCAAATAATTCATTTAGCATTTCTGCAATGACCTTATTTTCCTTGAGCACTTCTTTTACATCTTGATCATCTATCAACCTTATAGACCTTCGGGCATGCTTCTTGCCTCTGATGTGTTTGAAAAAGTTTTTATTATTAGTTTTTATGCCTTTAGCAAGTTATTCTTCAAAATTGTTTTTGTCCTATAATATTACAGTTTTGCATGTAACTTGCCAGAGTGTATTGGGGTTTATTCCTTAGTTCATTTGAGCAAGGCTTCAAAGTGTCCTTTTACTGCTAATGACCTTTTTTAGTCTAATACTCCCCTTTGGTAACTTCTCCTGTGGCCTTTTTTTTTTTTTTTTTTTTTTTTTTTACTATTATTATTATTTTTTAAAGTTGCAGAGTTTTCTAAACAGGGGCAGTCAGTGTGTGTCCAATCCCTAATGATAAAAACAGTAAAATGAATCCCTAAGATGGTGATTTTACGTAGTTGCCATGTCACCTGGAAGCTTTGCCCTTTTAGGTACTCCTTTCAGTTTTCTTCTCTGTTTATGTTGTTCCCTTTCCAAAAGTGTGTGAAAATCTAAAGACTTTTTAGCCTTTTTACTCCACCAGGAATGATGGATTTGAGTATGTTTATTACTACAGAATGATTCTCTGGCAGTTACATCTTCAATCAAGTCTTAGTCCTTGCTCAGGAATAATAATAAAAAAAAAGAAACCTAGTTTTCTCTTCTGGGTTCTCTGATTTCCTGCTTGAAGATGACATCATTTTTAAAGCGCATAAATGCAGTTTCTGTATCAAATTTGATTGTGACATTTTCCCGATCTCCAGCAATATACTCTGAGTCCTTCCAGCTTCCTCAGTTGCTCTTAACATGCCATTAAAAGGATGCTTACTGTTACCATCTCATTTGGGCATGATAGTTTAATGCACAGAGATTGTGAGATTGGTACTTGTTGATACAATTCCAGCCCCTTTCTTTTTTGCTTCTGAGCTTTCTTTTATCTACAGTGTCACTCCTCCACTGGCTTGCTTTCCTCTGCTATTCGTGAGTAATTTTACACTGCTATTCCGGTGCCCACTGATTGAGATGCTATTATGTCAATATCCTCATTTAAAATCAGCATTTCACTTTTCCCATCTTCATTGCATACATTGGACTAATTGTCCACTGGCTGGGTAAGCCTCTATTACAGCTATCTTGCACCAGTAGAATAGCACGAACAGACATAGTTAGGTCAAACACTTGGCCAGCTGTCTGTAAATCGTTTTTGAATACTAAGAGCTCTTTTGTATTAAATAAAAAAGCCCTGGCAGTGACTTTGCCCCTGTGTCTTAAAAGGCAAATGCAATCCCAGGCACAAAATCGAGCTGCATGAACAAAGAGCATGTTCCCAATGCTGTCTGAAGTACAAAAAATAAAATTGATCAGCCTGTTCCAGGCATTTCCACTTGTGTCCTGTGAGAAGCCCCATCTCTAAGCATCTCTGGTAAAAGCCAACTGGAACTGACCATAGCATCTTGCAGAAGAGAGTTCCTTCTCTTCTGAGCTTCTCAGCTGAACTGCAGCTGCTGACTGAAGCAGGCTTAGCAGTGACCTTGACTCTGATCCAGTTTACAGAAGCACTTCTGGGGAGCAGGCACGAAGGGGGAATTTTTCAGAAGTGGGTAAAAAAAACTTCTTAAACCCTGTATCTTCCTTACAAACAGAGTCAGGGAGGAGAAACATGGAACTAGAATTTGCTGAGGAGGAGTTTAAAGACATCTCCCAGGCTCAGAGAAACTCTCAACACAGCACTGAATGTGTCAGCCACTCCCTGATTAATGCTGCTCTCCCCATTGCAGACACCAAAAGAGGAATTTGATAACACTACAGCTGTAGGAATTAAAGAAGGTAGAAACAGAAAGAGGATGCAAGAGAAGGAGAAAAATAATCTATACAGTAGCTGTATGCGCGTATCAAGAAAAAAAAACAACAAAAACCTGTATATTATATAAAGGGAATATTTTCCTTCATTGACAAGGGGGTAAATTCTTTGAAGGGATGACTGATTCATCAGCAGGGTGCTGGCAGATGCCCCTAGAAAAACAGAGAACATGGATGTACATCTTCAAAAACTATTTTAGGAGACATTACTTCCTCAGAGGGATATTTGAGTTGTGTTCAGCCCCCTAGGCATGTCCCAGGAAAATACAACCATGTTTTGATGGTAGAGAGGGTACTAAAGCTTTGATGGATAATATTTTGATCCAAGGTAAAAGAGAAGAAGGGTTTGACTAAAGGCTCTTAAGAGCTGTGGAAAGAAACAGATCTGCTGAGCTAAAACTAAGAAAGTAACAATGCGAGTTCCATGTAACAGCAATAAAACATCCAGAAGAAAAGATAATAAGGTGCACAGTAGATCACTGCAAAGCGGAGGTCATAACTAACATGTCTGCCCCAAACAAAAAACAGCAGTACAAAGATTTCTCAGAATGGTGAACTATAGGAAAGAAAAATGTGCCTGAATTGGATGTACAGAGCAGCTACCTGCAAGTGCTGCTGCACGCTGGTGCCCCAAGTCACAGGTTGCAGATATTACTACCACAAAAAGGAAACTGCAGGACTTAAACAAAAGGGTACCAATTTAGGAATACGACAATGGAAAACAGCTTTGAAGTATCAGGTACGAACAAAGACCACATCAATGCAACATCATTGCATTGGAACAGAGAAGATTTTTGTATATCCCTGAGACCAAAGTTTCATTCTTCTGGGAGAGGTCATTAAGCTGAAACAGCTCCTACTCTAGACACAAACATTGCCAAAAGAGGACAGAAAAAAAAATTAAGAACTATGTCTGTGTCAGAGTTTACCACCGCAGTGAGACGATTTGACAGCATATTGAGTGCAGAAAGAAGTTTAGTAGATGTAGGCGCATTCCCTAGGAATCTAGAGCATCTATACAAAAGCACAGTGAAGCAATGTCCAAACATGTCACTGAGCAACACAGAACAAAACAGAAACAAAAAACCTGTCCAGTTTAGATGGAATGCAGCTTGCAACTCCCAGAGCTTTTAGAAAAATCGGGTTATTTGCAGAGGGTGGCCTAACCAGCACATTTCTTCCACTATCATCACTTTGAGAAGGAGTTCGCAGTTCCAAGTAGGACTTCATATTTAACAATGGGAAGAGCTTAATGGGAATATTTTTACTTTGTATGAAGTACAATGTTAGCTGGAGCATTAGTAACTCCTATTATGCTTGTTCAACAGGATGGCACAAAATAAAGTCAAAATACAAAGAACTTGATAGAAAAAGCTACAGAATCAGACAATGATCTATCTATTCCATTGTTAAATTATGACCTAGCAGCAGTGAAAGAAGGGTTGCCCTCACTGGCATTTTGTTCAACAAAGAACTGAAAAATGAAATGCACTTACAATTCCAAAAAGTTACATTTCAGTCAGCAGGGACTGACAAGATGGCAGTGCTACAGTGCATCTCCACAACTGTAACAAACCAGCACTAACACAAACATCACAGAAAGCAACCACAGGGTTACTTTAGTTGAACACTTGCTGTGTAAGAGGCAAAATATCCTCTAATTTCATAAGGAGAGAAATAAGAGGCAACATGTAGGCCACTTTGCATCAGAACAACTCAGAACAGTGTGCACAAAGTTGGGCTGAGAATTACTGATGAAAACTGATGCCTGATGATAGCTGTTTTGATGCCCACCCATTAGGTACAAATGACAACCCAGGATTGGATCTGTAGCATACATAGCACTCCCCTAATCTTTGGCACACTGGCCTTCTCCACAGGCCAAGCTCTCTTTCCCCTCTTCCAGCAGTAGCAATGGTGCGCTGAGGGGAACCAACCCCAGGGATGTATGTCCACTTGTTTCTGAACAAAAGTTTATGGATGGATGGCAATAAAGGACCAATAAAGAGCACAGACATTATGTTTGGAAAAAGCAGATACATCTTTGTGAAGAGGAATACAGCCACCTGCCAAACAATCTAGATCTACATTGGCTTATCAGACTAATGTTAGGTCTTCTGTAGCCTTAGCACATGTGCACCCAAATCTACGTGGATCAAGAATAAGGCCTTCACAGATGCAGCAGGACTGGGAAATTATGATGCTGTTGTCTAAGTCTAAGCCAGAACATGGAATCTTAAAAAAAAAAAACCAACCTCAAAACCAAGTAAGTGGTTATTCATCCTTAACTGCTGCCTCTCATGTCTCCAGTATTATGCTTACTCATCCTTTCTTCATATTAATTCCCTTGTCACCAGATGTCCACAAAGCCCACAGGCAAAGTGTCCCTTTCCCTCCCATACGCCAATCCACAGCAGCAGATTGCCATCAGCTAACTCATCAGCTCATGTGACAGGTGTCTGTGTGGTGCACCCAAAGGTTCCAGCCCAGCAGATAACTCAGACTCGAGCACACTGGGGTTACGTTTCAGCTGTATGTTTGGTTTTGAATCAAGGAAAGCTTTCACTCAGAACGGTATTGAAAGTATGCAAAGGCTGCAACACTTCAAAGCGAGGAATTGAAAGGGAAATGTTTCCTGTATAAAAATAATTTAAGAATTTGGTATATGTGTGTGTGGCAAAGGGGGTGATATAGTGAGCACCCATCAGGTAGCTGGGGCTTTTGTGTTTGTTTTTTTGTTGTTGTTGTTTGTCAGGTTTCCAGCTCATTCAGGGCACAAGATTAATAGTGTCTAATACTGGAAACATTTGCATGTAGGACTCCAGCATCAATGACAATAAACAATGGAAAACAAGTGAATGACATGAAACCAATCTGGTTCCAGTCATCTTAAATTATCTACGTCAAATGAGTAGGTACTTCTGCTGAACCTGTCTCTGCCTCTGTTCCTGAATCATACAAGGACAATGTAATTGTCTCTCATGGAGATGCCAAGAAAAAATAATTAATTTTTCTGAAATGCTCTCATGGTATAGCAATAAGCAAAATAACAAGCCCACAAAGAGATTAACCATCCTACCTTCAGCGTAGACCAGAATAGCACACAGTAAATATAGGATAAGGGTGTACAATGAACACTGAAGCTACTGAAACAAGACTCTGAATAGCTGCTCATTGTGGGAAGATTTCTCATTTGGAGAATTCAGTGTGGCAAGGGTCTGACCAAGAGAATAAAATGAACCCCTGCGATTAAAGATCATATAAAAATGTACATGCTCAAGGGGACTGAGCTGGCATTGGGTATGCTACCAAAGTTCACTCCGTGAATTTGTTTTAAAGAGTTATTTGCTCCTCAGGAAAGATGCTGTATGGCTATGCAAATCCTGTCCAGTCAGTCAAGCAGTTCTATTGCTCTCTATTTCTGAGGCTTCGTGTTATCCCAGAGATAAGCACTGTTTCATCTCCATAGACCATCCATACTCTGAGCTTGCCATTGCTGAGTACTTGATGCCCTATCCAAAACATTTAAACACCTGCTTAAATAAGCAGACAAGGAACCCTTTCAAAGTCAATCAGACTGTTTATGTGTTTAAATCCAGCTGTGCTTATATGCCTAGGCTACAGACATCTATTCTCCCAACAGCTCTCTACATGAAGTGTGTTATCACCCTACATGAACTTTCTGGTCCCACTGTTTATAGTTGCTGGAAAGGTTCATAAGAGCATTGTTTGAGGTACTTGAGGCAAAAGTCAACTGAATTGGTTTAAATACTCCACTCACGTTCCAAGCAAATACATCTATCAATTAGGAAGAGGGGGAAGATCTACATGTATCACAGGTGCAGAGATGGGAAGGCAGTGATGTCTGGAGAATGGGCAGGGAAAGGCACTTGTAAATAGAAATATCTTCAGTCAATAGCAAAAGATGAAGAACAAATTTGCCACTTCAGTTTCATCTGCAGTACTGTGATAACTAGATCCAGAGCTGAGAGTACCCCCTCAATTCAAACAGGCCAGCAATATGACAGTGACTTACTATCACTAGTGATTGTTTCAAAATCAGCAAAAGAGAATGATTGAAAGTTTTTTGTGTCCAGTTTCTTGACATATCCACTTCCTCCTAAAGATGTGGTCACTACGAAATTTGAAACTCTAAAAATAAAATAAGCGCACATTGTAAAAGCCAGAACAAAAGAGAGCTAGAGATGCTTCGGTTTATTTTTATACGGTAACTACAGTAAACACTCTGCCCTAGACCATGTAATGCTGGAATCATGTGGCACTGTGTGTGTGCCTCACACCCACTTGACTTATTTATGCATCAGTCATCCTCCCCACTCCAGAATAAACTTTTTTCAAAGGAAACAGCTTATCTTTCATACTGCAGCAGCAGAAGAAAAATCCTCCTATACAGCAATACTTAAAATGTGGTTTTATGCTCTTATGGCAGCTAATTTTCCTTAAATGATTTAAGGGAATGAATATATCTAAGGGGCCTGCACCAAGCCATTCTGGAATAGCAACATGAAGCTGAACTTCCTCTGCTTTAAAGAACATAATCTCCTGCGGGCAGCTCCTCGTGACAGATCTTGTCTAGAGGGGAAGGGATGGAGGTTATTTTTTATTACAGTACTTTGCAGGGATCATTACTTTGCATTTTATTTCATTTCATGTTACCCAGTGGGGGGAAAGGTGACAGGACAGACCTATGTGGATGCAGATTCTCCGATCCATCATGGTTTGACAGCAGCCCCTTACCACTGGCTCACCTGTGCATGCAACCAGCCATCCTGTGCTGCCCATCTGAAAGGTTCACTGTTCACATGGACAGTACTTACAAGTTTCAGCAGTCTCAATTGGTTCAGAGCAGGTTTTTATTCTGGCACTCTGTCAGTAGTGTCTGAGGCACCTGGCATGTTTTCCCTTTCTGACCCAGCAATTTGGATATATAAATACATTTTAAATACAGATATTCTGCCTGAAAAAATGCAACTGAACAACAATCCCTTATACTGCCCTGTATTTCTAGAGGTCTCTAAAAATGCCCAAAGCAATGGTACTTATGTGGGATCATAAAACCAGACAAGGAGTTTTTAGTAAGTAGCTAATTCACTGAGAAACAAAACTGAAGAGACATCTGGACTTTGCTAGAAGTCTAATCAATAATAATAATAATTTAAAAAAAAATCAAAATTGCATTTTTTTTAAATTAAATAACCCTGAAAATGAAATGTTACATCTGTGTCTGAAAGACACCTATTCTTTCTCAGAAGGAAATGAATTGGAACTGGTTCATCTCCGGTTGATCACTGGGAAGGGGTAGGAGACAGAGAGATGGAGGAGAAAAACATTTCCATTTCACAACAACTCCAACCAAATATTTCTTCTGGTTTTTCATTTCAGCTACCACAGCAAATAAATTGATTCTCTGCACACAGGGCAACAGGAAACTACCAGAGTTTTCAAAGCTTCCCAGGGATGGGACAAAGCTGAAAAGATTTTTTTTTTTTTCTCCCAAGAATAGCTTTAGTTTACTGATTGTGACTTTTAACATTGACAGGAGGTGTTGCTTTACTAGTTATTGTCCTTTCCCTACACCCAACCCTCTCGTAATTTTTAAGGACCTTTTTGTCCCTTTTTGTTCTGTCTTCTAGAAGGAAATTGTTCTTTGGAGTAGCAAAGATAAAACTATTTGGAATGCACCTTTCCGTTTCATTCCATCATCATCACTCTAATATACAGGATGGATTAAAAGCTTAAGGCATAGAACTAGGTATGGCACAAACAGAACAGAAAAAAAATGCCAGCCAAACAATTAGCAGCCTTAGAAAATATTTTACGTTTTCAGTAGGATTCCTCCCCTTATTTAGGACACTAACTATTAATTTGCCTTCTTTGTGCCTAAAGCCCTTTCTGTACAGGTGTTACTGCTATCTATCTGAAAAGTTCCAGTTAAGATGTATTGGCAGAACCTGGAGTTGAAGTGAAGTCGCTCTTTAGCTCTTGTTCTACACAATATGTAGTCAGGGGTAAAAATACTCTTTCTTTATTAACAAGGCAAACCAGGTCTCTTCTTCTTTAAAAAACAAAACACTATCAGAAAAATAAATAAATAAATAGATAAATAAGCCTCCACAAAAATAAAGATCCAAATGCTGTCTCTATAATGCAAACCAAAAAGAAAGGAAGAATATCAAGAATTCCATAAAGAATAAAATAATAAGCTGTAAGATCTACTCTTATTTCTCAGTAGTGATTTTTTCCTACCCATCTCCATCGTTGTTCAGCAGTTTTTCTTAGGTGCCACATTCAATAATCCTTCTGCACTTTGATGTCAAACATTCAATAGCTATCTGCCTGCCTCCCACTTCTCTTCTCCATATTCCCTGCAATCCATCTCCTCTGATTAGCTAAGATTTCACCTTCAAGAACACCTCTGCTTCTGTGAGTGAGCGTGAGCGTATGCGTGTGTATTTATATAATGTTTGCAAATATTATCCCCCTCCTGCTCTGCACACTACATAGCAACCCCTGCCGGAGCTCTGGATTAAGCATCAGTGCCATTCTGTAATTCAATTTGGGGGGCCTGCTGTTTCAAATCCAGCCCAGGACATCACTAGAGCAGCTCAATTGAATTTAGGCTCTGCTTTCAGCATTACTTCATATTTAATCCGGCCTGAACTTCATTTCACTTGCTCTCTCCACTCAGATGCTTACTGCAACCAAAAAGACACTTCATATGTTCCCTGATGGCGTGCAGTAGGGGTAATGTTTGCTTACTTCTCTCTTATATTGGCCTGACACTGGATTGAGCCATGTCAGAGCTGCTGGCAGCTTGCACGATGCCTGCAGGAGAAGGGAGTCTGTACCTGAGGTGAATGGCATTCCCTTCCCCACTCACCGGGTCGTTGTACATCTCAACGATGAGCTGCTTCACTCCATGCAGGGTGGGATGAGCCCATGGAGACGGATTTGCCCAGTGCCGGTTTAAATCAAAACCCATCAGAGAACACCTGTGCACACACACAAAAAGAACACATAGATAAGCTTCAACATCTCCTGGCTTCAGATGTAGAACTATCTTTCCTTCAGCCTTCTTCCCTTTCCCAGCACAGATGCTCCCTCTCTCCTTCCCCTTCTGCCAGCTGGCCACACAGGTGTGGAGGAGCCTGCCTGAGCCTGGCGGTCCCCATCTGTACCCGTGTTGCAGCTGGAGATCCAGAGCTACAAGGATGAAGGGCATCTTCAGGCCTTTACTCTGCCCTCAGCCAGGCCTTGATTTAGCAAAGCCGTTAAGAGCATTGAAATCAATGCCCATTAAGTATGTACTTAAAGGATTTATGGCATGAATGTAACTGTTCCACTAACCCAGGGCCATAGTTTCTTCCCCTCCTGCAATTGCCTATGCAAAAAAGTTAGCCAGCCAAGACACTAAGTTAAAATGCTTTTTGGCCATTGGATCTTGTGGACAGTGAAACACACAATGCCACCTTAGATTCTCCTCCCTGCCCTCAGTACGCTGCTTGTACATTTTATTTTACTGCTCTTGGTCCCATGGAGTAATATTCCATTCTGA
The DNA here is from genome assembly GCA_036925125.1 of Oreortyx pictus. Lineage (NCBI taxonomy): Eukaryota > Metazoa > Chordata > Aves > Galliformes > Odontophoridae > Oreortyx > Oreortyx pictus. Next base: position 6,932,524 of record JAUPFR010000010.1, on the reverse strand, counting down.
GTGAAGCCCCATTGAAATTTGGGGCTGTTGGTAGGGGAAATGCCTGAGAAATTAAAGAACTGGAAGAGGCATAAATAGCAGGAGGTAATTGTTCCCTTTTTACTGCAGAGATCTCTCAGACAATCCCTGGCCACTGATACAGTGTAAGAGGTAAGTCCCTTCTACTATCTCAAGCTGAGCTTGGTACCAGTGAACGTCAAACAGAACTTGAAGAACTGAGATCATCTCAGGAATTTTATGAAAAATCGTATAAGTCCACAGAAATAATAAAAGCCCAGGCAGAAATGCAACTTTCTATATAATACAAAGAAAAAAAAAATCAACTTCATTGCTAAGCTTTAAATCTTCTTGAGAAAACAAGGGCTTTCATTGATCCCTGGTCTATTATGAAAATGTCTGTTTAGCCTTAATCTTTTAAACACACCTAGGTAAACAATAGAGATTTACTCCAGTGGCATTATCTTTTGATACAAATTTTAAGAATCTGAAGACTGAAAAACATTAGTTTAATTGGCAAAAAGAAAGGAAAACACTCTCACTTCCCTAGCAGATGAAAAAAAATAAATAACTGTGTATATCAATCCCAAACAAAAGCTACATACAGACAGGTGAAATACTGAACGGTGAGAGGTTGAAAACAGGATGTGGTAGAGAAAGCAGCCATTACCAATCTGCTCATCTCCAGAAGAGCTGTGTGTCTTACCTGGACATCCCAGCAATTTTGCAGACAACCAAAGCTGTTGCTTGCATCACAACATAAAACAAAACATTACAGAAGATCTCTCCTAGTTTTGTTTTGTTTGTTTTTTTCTGGTCAGTTTAAACTCTCCTTTGGTTCTCCCAATCCTATTTACTTTTGATCTCACAGACATTGATATAAGATCAGAAGTACTTTCAGCAACATAGGTGGAATTACATTGGGATAAAACTGGTAGAAGTGCAGAATCACGGGAATGAGTTTTCACTTAACTAACAGAAGCTGTGGTGATCATCATGAATTTTACTATATTTTGGAACAATTCCCAAGAAAACAGCGTGCACTCCCTGCAGGACAACTTTCTTAAGAGATCAGAACCTCAAATCATATACCCTTATGATTGAAGTCTCCCATTTAAATATTTCAGACCAATAATGCTATAGAAAACCAGCACATAGCTCCAAAGTACATTGAAGTGGACAAGCTACAGAGCAGCAAAAGCAAACTTTTAAATTCAAACGTAGGTTACATTATATCTGGGGCTTGGGACTTTTTGGATAACATTGTGTAAGTTATCCCTACAGAGAACAGAAGTAAGCAATGTTTAATTCATGTAAGATAGCAAGGTGTTCCGCTTTGCAATATTTAAATTTTCTGTGAATCTCTATTTGGTGATAAATCTCATAGTTCAAGCAAAAAGAATAGTTGAAGATGGTTGTCTTTGCTCAAGAAGTCTTTATAAACAGAAAGAAGCAATACTTGACAAACAAGTTACTTACTTGGGAAGCTCCTCTGAGCTCTATTTAATAGGATCCTTAATCAATTTCCAAATATCATTTAGCTTGTCTTTGATGTGATATCACATCTCTATCAATTTAACAACAATTAATTCAATTTCTGATGGAGGCATTACTATTTCTTTCCAGTATAGGAACAGTGTAAAATTTTTCTTTTTTTTTCTTTCAAGTCTATTTTTTATTTCCTTTTTGCCTAAAGACACATTTGTATCTACCACATCTTTTTTATTTATCTGTTGCAAACTTGTGGTCTCTCTAGGGAAACATCAAGTTGTGTTCCTTGTTACTTCAGATTTGATTATTGACTCTATTACATGTAGAACTGCCTCCCAAAGCTCACGTATATCAGGTCACGACCAAAACATACGGCAAGAGCCTCCCACATCCTATTACATATCCTGCATTCATTATACTCTCTTGCTCCCAGATGATGCAATCTCCCTTGTGGTAGTACCTCCAGTGCAAGCTCTTGAACAGGATACCTTAAAAACTGTATCTTACACTGCTTTGTAATTCTCGCTACCAACCTTTAAACAGTTCATTTCTAGTACGCATTGCTTGCTATTCCTGTTGTTTAACTATTTATCTGTTCCTTTAAGCACCGAGTAGGCAAAGTGAGAATATAGGTAATCTATGGAAACAGCAGCTCTACAAAGGCAAACAGCTATGTACCAATATAACAGGGTATCTTTCAATATTTAAGACCAGATCTCTTCCTTACTCAGACTGCAAGTGGCTTCAGTATGGTTCCTTATATGACTAAGTGTTTCTCAAATTGGGAAAGGACTTCCAAATATTTCCTGCTGAGATAAGATTTATTTTGTGCAGTAATCAAACTAATGTGTTCTGTACAAAAATAAGAAGGTGGAAAAAAAATAGTGACACAAACAAAGCTAGATAAATTCTAACAAAGGACAGTCTAAAAATTACATTTGAAAAGTGATAAGGAAGAAAACAGAACAGGAGGTGTTACAGGCTCCAACAGGTACAAGAAAAGACAAAAATGGTTTCAAAATTAGAGATAGGTAAAGGAGGCAAACATCTTCAGAGTAAGGGAGTTGGAAAATACTCCATCCCATGAGGCCACGCCAATGAACGTGGAAGATAACACTGACCTGGAGACAGGTAAGAGTGATGTGTACAGACTGTCACTGGTTAGAGAAAAGCATAACCAGGAGGAAGCGAGCTTCCTACAGCAAGCAAAGTAGCAAACTGTTGCTATTACCTGATCGCAGTCATCATTCGTACTGTGAAAACCTGGGGTTTGTATTACAGGATAATTGTTGATAAAAACAACACACGTCATTTAAAATATTTAAGCCATTAATGATTGTTTGAATTTCAGATTGTGCTGGTTAGGGTATGCTAGATATACACGCCACTCACTATGTTTTTTTTTTTTGGTTTTTTTTTTGGTGACAATTTATATTTAAATCAGGTTCTGTCGTTATTCTGATTGAATTAGAATTTGGTTTTCACAAATGTTCTTCAGTCTTTTTCCAAAATTTCTATTTTCTACCAGTAGATAAATTTATTACAGTGTTTACAAATTTACATAAACACAGTACAAATTCAGTCAAAGCAAATGAGCTTCAAAACTGAAATGGAAACTGAAACATTTTGCAGTATTTATCCCTCCCTGCTTGGGAGACAGCCAGATCTCAAGAGGTTACCAGCTCAACTTACTGAAACCAAAAAAATGTTCAGACCTGCATTCAGCTTGCTGGGCAATTGTCTGGACAGAACCTTCTTGCCTCTGGGGGCTTAACTCAGCAGAGGTTTTATAGACTTCTTGGGCATCTGTTGTAATGAAAACATTCTCATCCACTGCTAGAATAGAGGAAGGTTTAGTATTAAGGCATATGCTAGGTTTATTGTTAGGGCTGCTTCCTATTCTTTCAAGTTACGTCTTTACTTTCTGCAATCTTCAAGTTTCAGAAACCTCTGGGACCTCTGTCTTCCTTTCACTTGGGTTCTTCTTCCCACCCCCTGCCCCCCATTCATTTTCCCTACCACGTGAGTACAAGTCTCTCACTAACAGACCCATTTCCACAAGGTGAGATACAGAGAATAATGGAGGAGAGGAGTTAAAGAAATCCTTTTTCGTGGCATATGATTTAATACAAAGGGAACTCTACACTCTTCCCTTCAGCTTTGTAAGGTTGTGTTGGTTCATTGGATCAGTACCAGGTGAATCTCTAGATAATGCTGCACACAAAGCCAGGGAGTTCAAATCCACAAATGGCACTACTGACAGGGTTAGGATTTGAAATTGAAAAGGTAGTGGGGGGACCTCAGGCTTATTGCAATACAAGTGGAGACAGAGGGTAATTGGTCTCCATTGTTGCACTTTGAGGCAAGAGTACCAGCAAGAAACTGCTGAGAGTCTGCAGCCTGCACTATCATGCGGGAAGAGTAGTTATGCAGCAAGAGGAACACATGGAAGACTTGTTTCTTTTAATAAATATATCATTTTAAACCTGTTATATTCACGACATTTTACAAATCAACTCTACACCTGCTGTTGTCAGAGAAGTCAGAGTCTTCATTAGTGCACATTTCATCATTTGGGTGCTTGGGGTTTGCGATTTATGCATTTGCCTATTATTCATTAAAGAGGATTCATTCAAGCCCACATGTTCTAAGGCAATTAGGTAGCAAGATATTCTAACACTCCAGCTACAAAGAATCCCTCTCCCATCTCTCTCTCCCCCCTTCCGAGCTTTCTGCATTTTTAATTTAGAGCTCTGGAAACCTTCACAAAGGCTATTTAACATAACCACTGCAGTGTGCTCCAGGCAGAACACGAGTGGCCATACAGAGCAGAACAGCGTTAGCTACCGGAGACCACACGGTGGAGTAGATGTTTACAGAATGAGAGCTGCATGGTGTACTGACATAATTTTAAATAGTACATGACGGTTAAAGATGTGTTTCTCCATTTTCTGTGTAAACAATGTTAAATAAGAATAAACACAAAGGGATATTTTCTCCTTCCGATGAATACGTGCATTTCTCAGAGCTGGTAATAAGCGTTACAGACACACTCACCAAGGAGAATATGCCTCTGCACCTGACATGGGCAGACTCCCTTCTCTGATCTGCAGGATACATCTCAATTCCAGTACTAAACTCTCTCTCCACAGCATGGGTCCTCAGAAATGCCAGAAGGATTCCTGGGCACGAAGCAAAGCACTGGAAATAAAACCCATCCCTCATACAGGAGAATCCCACCCTGTGAGTGTTCTGGGGATGTGAGGTGGTAAAGAGCTGATCATCAGCACAGTTTCTCCCTACACGTTCTCCAGTCCACTTCTCAGTATTACAAGGAACACCATTCTTAGCGTGTCCCCAGAGAGGCAGCCCACTGCTTCACCAAGCTCCTTCTGAGGCAGCCTGTTTCTGGCCCCACACACATATTTCTGCAGGAGCAGCTCTTCTCCATCCCACCCCAGGAAGGTGCTCTGGGACTCCCACTCCTAGCAGCGTGCTGAGTCACACTGCACATCAATCTTGCACACCCAGGTGCTTTAACCAAGTTATACTGACACCGCCTACAGTGCTTCCATTTTCAAGCTTGATTCATCGTTTGGCCTTTTCAAGACAAAACATATAGTTCACCTTAACGAGAAGAAAACAGCAGTTTTTTCCTTCAACTTTTGGATCCCCAAAATTTCCACTGCAGGCATTGACCACTGCAGCTTCCCTGGATGCAGCCCAAGAGCCATGTGCAAATCACAGATCACAAGCTGTAACCCACTGAGGTGAATTTTAGCTTCACATGAGTTTAATTTACCAAATCTCTATCTGAGTGCTACCTGCAGCCCAAACTCCTACAGGTCCTCCTTTCCAGCCTCCCCAGTGCTTCTCATCTTCCACATGATATCCCAGAACTTTCTGCTTCAGAAAGTCAGGCACGCTTTAAATACATGACACCTCCCAGTCATTAGTGAGGGCTCCAGCAGCTGTATGCCAACATTCCCCACGTTATAACATATATTTCACGTAGTTCCTGTCAGATGAAGTTGGCAGTCTTACTTAACCTGCTCCACCTTTGGGCAAGAAGAAAGGAGTGGTACGTTCCCTCTGGATCGGTGTTACATGAATATGCCCCAAAAGATAGTTCAGCTCCTACTGTCAGATCTATTACACACGGAAGGCTGCAGTTCAAGGAGCAAACCTTAATGTCACAAATCCAGGCTCTTAAGGAGTTTGGATATGCCACAGCTGCACAGACACATACAGCCTTCATTCAGCCCTGTGTATGTCATTATTATGACAGCCTTCAACTGTGGGAGCACAGGGTGTTTTTCCACAGGGTTCTTGCTTTATTCCACACTCAGGATCAACACTGTTCATTAATGAGCGGATTATTCAATATTGTGCCTTTTTCTTATTTCTCAGTACGCAGCCCTAGGCTCATGCTTATTGCATGCTGCTCAGAGCTGTTCTGGAGACAGCTATTCAGTTCCTCACAGCTTTTCTAAAGTGCTTAGCACTGCAAGACACAATTGCTGTATAAAATACTGATGGACTTCTTTTCCCAGCTGCACTGGTAGAAGACGGAATTACATTGTCCCCAGTTCTTTGAAGAATCATGGGAACACACTGACTAAACTAAGAAGCACTCACTAACTCAAATCACCATATCCAAGAGGCCAAGAACTGATATTTAAGACAACTTCATATTATGTAGCATGCATCCAATTTGAGCTGAAGCTGACTGTACCAAGGCCCAAAATGATCATGTGAACAGGTAGAGTATTAGAAACAGCCTAGATTAGGAATTAGGAGAGTTGAAAGTGAATGCCCCTATCAAATGGTAAGATATTAATAGAAGAAATAAGGGTTTGGGGTGTTTTTCAGTTATACCTTAATTCAGCCATTTCACTTCGTATTTTTTTGGATTCCAGTGCTGCTGCAGTTAACTCTGAGACCCTACATGGTTAGCTCTGTGCCTGAACATGCCCTTACTCTTCTGCATAGCATTAACCATTTACTCTACTACATTGCAGGCTGCTGGACAATTTGCATCCAGAACCATCACTTATGTTAATACATTGATGCTACACACACACATTTTCAATAGGTCCACGTCAAAACTCAGCCAGAAGAAATCCATCTCCACAGCTCAAAGGCCTTCTGTCTTTGATACCCTGAAGTGCAATTTTGACTTATTACCAAAACTGTCAAGAAGGCGTGCTCTATTTTGATGAGACAGCAAACAGAAGAGCAGCACAGGACTGGCAACCTGCAGCTGAATGCTAACTAGCATGATTTAACTGCCCAGCACCAGAGAGCTTGACCGCTGGCTTCCTTTTAGAGCTATGCTTGCTAATGGGCTCTAATACACTTAGGTATTTCCCACTCATACTGATTGTAGTCCTGTACAGACTTACCATATCTGCAGCTAGCTCATTCTGCAAACACGTTTTGGATTGAATACATAAATATCCATCCATTTTGAGCTAGCAGAAGAGAAGGCCCTTTTATTGTATCTGCACAGGGATACTCAGTCCACGCACACTGCCTGCAAGCAGCTTATCCATGCATCAGTAGCTAGCAGCAGGTAGAGTCAGGGATACATCCGTTAGCCAGGTGCTCCAATAAAAAGTCCCTTTGCCACTATTAAGTAAATTTACAATTGCATAAAGACCTGAACAAAACTACAGGTTTCATAATATTACAGAAATGGGAAAAATAATGCAGTGGTTCACTTAGGGTGGTAACATAAGACTGTGGGGACACCTTATCCAGCCCATAGAAAAACTGCAATGCCTAAGTTCTCCTCTCGTAAAAATAATTTTATTACTGACCCTCCACAGTGTTTTAAGAGGAAATACATGAAGGATTATGAAGTACCTTAGCACTACAGTGATGGGGATATATCAGGCTCTGTAGATGGAGATTAAGTGGTTTATGGAATCACAGGAAGGTTTCCTGACATAGTCTGAATTTTAGTGAGATTCCCTTTCAGCAAGATTGCACTTCTTCACACTTAACATTCTCTTACAAAATGCTTCTGAAAGCAATAAGATATTCCAGACTTGTTTATGAGAGAAATTTTCTGAGGTTTTAAACATATATATATATATGTACAACAGATCTACATATACATGCACAAATATGTGCCAGCATTTCCTCTAGTTCTTTCAACCCCCTGCTTACTGTAACTAAAGATTTTTTTTTCCTCTCAAATGTGTCTCTGTTCTCACTTTAATTTTCAAGGTCATCTGGCCCACTGGGTGTGTTACATATTGCCATCTAATTAAAGAGAGCAGATTAACCTTATTCTATTAGGTTGTTTTAGTACCTGCCAGCTGAATATTGCACATTAGCAAAGGGACGGAATGGCCAAGTCAGTTAAAAACAGCAACACAAAATACCAGAGCATTCACCTTTTGCAAAGTCCACCAGAAAGTCTGAGCATGATGCAAATGCTCTTCCCATAATCACTGCTACGATGAAATAACAAACATTTCATAACCGAAATAACACCAGTGCCTTGTTTGTCACATAACATTTCAGAAGATGGCAGGCAAGCTATAAAGCCCTGATCTGCCTCTTGATTGCAATCAACAGAAAGCCCAGATGCTTTCAAAGGAAGTTAAATCAGGCTCAGATCTTTTCCAATCACTTCTTAATTTAAGGGGCAGAGTTTTACCATCTGAGCTTCACGGCGTGGCATTGCCTCACCTCAGCCCAAACAACACAGAGAAGGAGGAACTCTTTGACAGCACAGTGGTCTCTGTTCCATTACCAGTTTCTACCTCAGATCACTTTGGCTTTGTGTTTTCCACCAGTCCTATTGGTTAAGCATAGTACAAGACAGCAAGCTTCCTGGAAAACATTTATTTCTCATATTACCCCATGGCATCTCCTCTTACTAAGTCAAAACTGTGTATGAGGAGATTTGATGCCACTGCATGAGATATGGGTCAGTTGTCTGAAATGGATGCTTGTCTGATGCAGAAGAATGGGAGTGTAAAAGCACTCAAACAGTAACTTCTATCAATCACTGCAACACACCAGAAGAATGTGATCTGATACTAAGCCAAGCTGAAACTACACATTTTGATTCTGGAGCACTGAAAACACCTCATTGCAATGAGTAATGGTACAATGAAAGATTAGTCTGAGAAACCTGATAAGAATGTTAAATCTGAAAAGAAAATTGGGGATTTGGAGCATTTGCTTTTTTGTTGTTATCCATAGAAAACAAGCATTTGGGGGAAAAGTGGCCAGAAAAGCTATGCTTTGCCTATCAGTCAATAAAAATTTTTAGTACTGTACCATTTCCTACAATTTATAGGATAATACAACCACTGATGAGGACATGCAACATCTGAAGAAAGGAGCTGAGGATGAAGCACCATACGAAACTAAATCTGCTGGTAATTTTTATTCATGCAGAGCAGGAGAGATTTCAGGTGGAAGATGTTCTTAGCACACTTGTTATCCCAACTCCCCACATTACACTTGCTGATCAAAAAAGCCACTGTGTTGCCTAAACATTCAGGAGTGAAACGTTTCTTGTCAGTTCAGTTACTTCCATGCAGAACTGATGCCTTTTTCTTATGCAATCCTTAAAGAGATCATCCAGTATGAAATTATGATATACCACTGGATCTGGCCTTCTGTATCTCTTCTCATCCTTAGAAATTTCACTTTCAAACTTTAGCAGCCAGAGAGCTCCAGAGCTGTCAAAGATGAGCACTTCTTTCAGTCTAACTGCATCTCCCTAGCATTACGGTCTATTTTGTTTTCTAGTGAACTGTCCATTCAATCAGACAAATTATTAATGGATATTAAAGCACTAAGATATGTAGGTATACTAAAATTATGTTAGCAAAATGAAACAGAAATTCTCAGCCATATGTTACATTTCCCAGAAACTTTGTATACCACTGATCGAAAATTTAAATACGACTTCAATATACCTTCAGTCAAATATTACAAGGAAAGCTTACAATCACATCAGTAACATCTCTGAGAAATTCTCATGCCTGTTACCACAGGCTCAAAAGCTGGCCTATGTCATCCTCTGTTAAAAGAACAAGTATTCATCATCTCAAGTATATCACGTGAAATTTAAGATGCCACAGCAGTGGAAGGAAATACAGTTCAAGATGACCTCAGGGATAAAAAATACAAACACTCACATGCTTATGCATGCTGCAGGACTTGTGTCCTTTCAGTTAAAGGAAATGGCTGGTTGGGTCCTGCTGTTTATGCCTATGTTATCTTCTGCTGAATTTTGGGGTCAGTGGATGAATTTCAACCAAATTTGACAATAACATCAAAGACTTTCAGTTCCTTCAAATTCTATGAAGATAGGCAACTAAGCAGAAGAAAAAAGGGTGCTTCTATGATCATCTCCACTGAAGAAAATATTATGTAATGAAGTAAAACTTTATGAGGCAATAGAGAATCCAAACATTAAAACATGCAAATGACAACACACTAAACAAACCAGGAGCCCACAAATTTCTATCCACAGGACTTTCAAAATGTGACTGGAAAAAGCCCTAAGAAATAAACATAATACTAAGGCTAGCTCTTCTTTGAGAAAGGAGTCAGATTGAAGACCTCCAGACGTTCACATTAATTTCTTTTTCATTTAATTCTATGAAAATCTCTAAATAAAGGGAAAGTTTCAATTACTGTTCCTAGCTCAGTAGACACCAGAGAACCCAGCTGTGGGACAGCAGGCTTCACAAGAGGCCTTTGGAACGAGTTATTTTTCTTTATGCATATTTGCAGTCTAACACAGTTCAGCACCTTTGAGATACAATCCTATAGCAAAAATGTACAATGAATGAGAACATATATGAGTGGGAAGTGGAGAAGCAAACAGATTTCAATTTCAAGCTTTCATGGCTTAGCATAAACAAACATGAAACAATTCATCCTTAGAATTTAGAGGTGGGAGGAGGATATTGACGGTGTCCTCTAGACACACAGGGAGACTGAGAAGTAGGGAGCCTGGAGCGAAGAGAACATTTTAAAAACTGTTTAAAGCCTTAGGAAAGTTAGAAGCAAAGATGAAGCTTGCCTGTTTCATTCATTGGGCTGCAAGTAGAATTCTCCTACCCTGCTACCCCCGAGACTGTTAAAAAATAAGTCAGCCCTGTCAAATGTTGCTTTCTCCTTAACAAACATGACCTTTTAAAAATCTGAGTTAAAATTCAGAACGAGTGAACAGATTCTAGAGAAAGCCACAGGAATAGCTTCTAAAGAGCTTACATTCAGCTAAGGCTCTTTATGAATCTGAAAAGCCTAAATGAATTTTTTATTTCCCCCCCAACATGCTGTTTTTCACAAATCCATCTTTTGCCCATATTCAAGCTGACATGGGACTAAGGTTTTAATGGGACAGTGCAATGATCTTGTAGTGATCATTAAGCGATTAGACAGCTTTCTTCTGTTCCAGATTTGTATAGACACTCATTTAAGCTGTAAGCAGACAAACTAAATCCCACCTTCTGAGCAGACTTTCCCATTAGCTTCCTTATTCTCTCAACATTAAAAGCAAGGAAACACTGCATAGCTGTTACTGCCTCAGCACCAGCAGTGCCTCCCATGGCAAGCTTGTCTCGAAGCATCACTGACAAAGCCAAGGAATATTAGTTCAGACTACATCCATGATCCATCTGCTTCTAATATGATGAAGCAAAGCCTAAGTGCTCCCACCCCATCCCACTGTGCCATCTTCCCAGTGGGGTGCAGGAATCAGTCCCTTCAGCTATACTTTGCATGGAGTAGAGCTTCCATATTCAGCAGGCAATCAGAAAACTACTCAATGGTGCTGATATGTGGTTTGCCCAAGTTAAGACAAGGATCCAAGTGCTGTGTCTTCCAGTGTGGACTGAAGTAGTTTTTTGATTTTGGGAGTTAGTTTTTGCACCTGGGAGTATTTTGGAAGTGGACTCTTGTTTTTCCTTTGCAACAAAATTTCAAAGCAACTTGTTCTTAAGGCCCATGAAATGGGATTGCTGGAGGCATGTAGAGAAAAGAGCAATTTACTACTTTCAAAATCAAATTGTTCTTCTCTACTGCCTTGACCTGAATGTTTGCCAAGAACACTGTGGTATCCCTATCTGAAATTCACATTCAAACTCACAGGGTGGAATTAATCAAATAAAACAAACTCTGACAGTAGTGAAATGGGTCACCCTGACCACAAATGAGCTTGAAAGAGAAGATCTAAGTAAACAAATTTAAGGCTTTCAAAATTAAGTGGTTCACCTGTAATGGTAACACATGGAAACTATAGTTCCATGGCCAGAGCAAAGAGGAGATGAAAATGGCTTTCTTATGTTTCAAAGTAAATATATTGAAGCCTGGAAGACAAGAACAGAGACATAGAAAAAGAAAGCAGAACATTTCTAAAGACCCCTGGCAATCCAACTTCACTCGTCAGCCTCTGGAAAATGGATTACCTATGTGTGGTATGAGTGAATCTCACTGTTTTGTCACCCTAGTGGTAGAATCTTGTATGAAACTCTGTTTTATGAACAGAGTTTTGAGACTGGCCGAGGAAAGCAGGAGTTATACCACTCTAATCAGGAGGTGACAAACACATGCATCAAAACATTTCATTGTCGAGATGCAAAAGCCACCTAATTCCAGAAAGATTTTTGAAGTTGAGAAAGTAGTTTAAGCAACATGATTAGAAATGATGAGAAGAAAAATGAAAAATCCAAGTGGAGAAACATAAGGTTTTTTTCTTCTTTAAAATATATTTTCAAAAATTTGGGCAAGGTCCTGAATGGATTCATATTTTATTATGCAAAATTTTGTTTTGAACAGATGAAGTGCACAGGCACTTTCTTCTATTAATTCCATCTGTTTTCTAATCATCTGATAAAAATGGAGTGAAAGGTACACAAAATGAGATAAATCACTTCATAGTGAAATCCATCAGGCCATAAGATAAGACACCACACAGCAATGAGTAAATATTGCAACAGAGGAAGTTAAATGCAATAAATATTTTAATGTCATTTCCACGCAAAGAAATCAGCTTGTTAATGCCACTGTCCCATTGGAAGGAAAGAAAAAATCATGAGCCTGATTTGTAAGAGCTCCTAAACAAAAGCAAAGCACGGAAATAACCTGTGATTATCAATAACATGAGACCGTATCAGAAAGCATGTGCATTTAAGAGAGACAACACCAAATGCTTCCTTCGAAAGGAAAAGGACGTCACAATCACTTTGTATTTCCCTGGTTTCAGCTTGCTTTTCCAATCTAAATCCTGAGGATAGCTTCAAAGGATAAGTACCGATTAGCAAAATACTCCAGGTGACTGAACGAATTATTATTATTGTTTAGCACAATGCAAGGTGATAGAAAAATCCACAGAAAAGAAATGTCTGATATCTGGACAGACACTTGAAATTACGCTGCTGAATTTTTGCTTCTTTGTAACATTGTCAAGTGTTATAGTAGATGCCTGAAAGCAATTCCAACTAAAGAGTGCGTTTAAAACTGAGGATCTTGAGCAACAGGTGGAACAACAATTCCTAAGTAAAGTGCTATTTTGTCACACACAGAAAAATCCATATGCTAGTACCAGAAGCAAAAATAACATGTTCTAACAAACTACACATAAAAAAAAGTCTGAAGAAACATTTTTCTGTAGCAGAGAGGATGGAAAAAAAAATGCATCAAGAAGAGTAAATATCTTAAGAGGAATTCATCCTATATCTAAACTCTGGTCAGGCAGAAAGCACAAATACCCAATGTCCTCACCATGCAGGCTAATGTAATCACATCCATCGTCTTGATGTCTGTTTTCCTCTCCCTCACAGAGATCCATCCACATTTTAGTTACTGATGTGTTTCGTCTCCCTTAGGTCCCAAGAATGAAATATCAAACAGACCAATTCTTATTGAACAGACCATTTCACTGCATGATGTGGCTAATTAGTTTATGTCTAGGTACCCAACGTTGACCTGGACTTCACTGTCTATTAAACTATGAGTCACTTCACATAACCTGTAATTAGGGATGGAGATTTTGCATTCAGACATTACAGTTCTACAGTTTTCTCAACTTCCAGAACTAAAGACTTGGTACTTCAAGAGCTTAATAAAAGCTCCTAAAACTCAGGCATCTATGGTTTGGATTTCACTGGCTCTTGGAACATTTCACAGGCATTAATGAAATGTTCTCCAGTGCTGCAGCAAGGCAGGTGCATGATATTAGTCTCACTTTGCAACTACAACGACCGAGAAACAGAGGGAGATTGAATGAATCATCCAAGATCATGCTGGACTTGTCTGACAGAGTCATAAATAGCAAATCAGGTCTCTGAAAAAAGTAAATAAATCACATCCCTCCCTGCAAGAAGCAGAAAAATATTTGGTTCATTCTGACTGCATGCATCCTTCCATGCTTCGGGGTTACAGCCAGCAAAGGAAACATTGCTATTCCAAGCAAGGTCATTCCCACTGAAAATCCAGACAGACCTTCAGCTGTAAGTAACAAGTGTACCAAAACAGCGCATCCTCACAAGAATTTCATTTGAACATTTAAGATCCAAGATATGCATGTAAGGATTTAAGAGGCCTCAGTGAGTCTCATTTACCTGAAGAGAAACCCAGCTCCAAATTTTCTCACGTTTTTCTCATGGTCACAGGATAGCTAAGCATTCCAGGTTCACCACACAATCTCCAGACGCGAAAAAGCAACTTGCCCTAGACTAAGGCAGGCAACTGTAGCCAAGATAGAAATAAATTAGTATTGGTGTCTCTTTCTTCATTGCAGCAGAACAGCTTACCACCCAGTGTGTGCATGTGTGGAAGAAATGAACAAACCCAAGGAGCCCTACTTCCCACAAACACTACAGATTTACCCCCTATTCCCAGGAATGCAATACACAAGTGTAACTGGAAAACAGTATTTTATTTGGCTTAAAAAGGCTGTTAGCTTTTTACTTCTCTTGACAATTCTGACAGGATGACTATCAGATGGAGGTTCAGAGAGAGACATGAAGCAGAAAAAGGCCAATTATCAACTTTTTTCTCCTTCAGAAATAATTGAAACTGCTTCCCCGTATTGAAAATACACAAACGTAATATTGAAAACTGGAAGAAGTCTTAGCTAAGACAATCAGTAAAATAATTGGGACAATTTTCAAAGACGACAAAATCTTCTCCCTCCAAATTTGTGACCACAGCTCTTTTGATTCCCCCCAATCCTGGAAGTAAAAGTCAGGACTTCTGTTTGTGAACAAGAGCATTCTCAGTGCAGCTACAACATGTGCTCTGCAGCTATCCCTGTGGCTATGCTGCTCACATTGGAATGACTAATGGGGCTCATGGTTTGCTCAAACTGAAAAACAAAGTTGTAAAAAGCAAACTCTTATTGCAAACACGGTGTGCATAGCTTTTACTAATGCACCACTACAAGAAAGGGACATTTGAGCAAAGTTATTATTTGAATGGTTATAACACGTGGAGAACGAGAGCTATCGCTAAGTTTGGCTTTTGAATCTCTTTCTAGAGCATTTTCCAAACTCAGCCCACAAATGTATCCACTTCTATCTTAACAAATGCCAGGCTGCCAGGCAAAAATGAGACAAAATTGGGTTTGGAATTATCTCAAAATTAAGAGAACTCTGGTAGAATTATTGTTAAACAGTGGGAAAAATACACCAATAGAATACGCACACAAAAACCCAACAACACTGAGCCACATCCAGTCAACATAAAAGACTGTGCAACTCTGTTTAGTTTCTCTACACACGAAAATGCCAGTAAATTCATGCTAGCTGTTATGCAGACCTTCTGACTCATGTTAAACAGCTTAAGGAAAGCAGATCAACCTTACTGTAACCATTCCCAGCACTCTCCACTTCCTGTTTTAACAAAGAAATCTATCCAGACAGCAACTTAGTACACCTGGGACTGTGCTGCCAAACACAGACAGCTCTAAGACACTCTAAGGCTAGAGTAGATAACCAACTTTTGGCTAAAAGCTAAACAAAGTGAACCCTACTCAGGTTTCAATTTTATTTTGCAATCTGTGAAGTAGCCCCAAACAAGAAAGAGAGCATAGCAATCTTGTATTTTATAAAAGGTATTCACATGTGTTATACCCACTATGCAAAGATCCCAGTCTGTAGTGCAAGATCAGACAACTGAAAATAGCAAACCCCCAGTCAGGTACACAAAGTCCTTCATGTTTTTCAAAATATTAAAACCTCAAGAGAAACTGTCCTCAAGCAATTTCAAGCCATATTTCATAACCCAAGGAGGTACACAGGTTTATCCTTTCTTTCTTTTCTTTTCCATGGAGTTCTCAGAATCGAGCATCCAAACCTTTGAAATTCTCTCATGGCTCATTTGTAGGCATCTCACTGCATCCGAGTGAGTGTGGATGAGAGGGATAATTGAAAATGGGTCACGTGAGCATCAAAACAAGCAAAATGTCCCCCTCCTTTCTTTTTTCTTCTGGTTCATGCTTCTAAATGAAATCCCAGGCTGTCTTCCAACTGCTGCTCAGAGCTGTCACAGAGAAGGAACACGTAGAGAGCACTTAAACGACTGACTGACCTATTTCCATCCTTGTCTGTGCTGCTGCATCTAAACCCTTCGTTCTGAATTCCACACACATACATGCACACGTGCACGGCAATTTTTCTGAATGCTCCCACAAGGAACTATTTCCAAAGTCTAACCTCATCTCCTAAAGGAGCTCTCTGTAGCCTCCAGAACAGCTGTTAACCCCATGGCCTAAGTGCCCTCCTTAATTAGGTTAACTTTTGGGAGCTTACCCTTTGGGGGAAACATCAAGAGTTCTGGCTCACTACCTTGTCTTCTCTTGTATCAGGTCTGTTCTTCATTGGATGCTGTGCTATATCCAAAGAATCTGTGTTCAAGATTATTTTAATTTCTTTTAAAAATGCAAGCATGCAGAACACAGCTGTGCATTGAATAAATCTAAAATTACATCAATAGTCAAAGCTCTGTACAGATCCAAAGACCACCAATAAAGCATCCAAATGGCTCATCCCTTCCCGCAGCACTGTAACCAAGGAACCTCAAGAGTGGCAAAAGGTCTCAACATCTGAAGTGCTCTCCAATCTTCCTTGCCTCTTTTACAGCAACAAAATGAACCTTATTGCTCTATGTCACTTCTGTGCTGCTAGGCAGGAAGCAGCAGTCAGTGTCTCACTGATCTGGTAGAACTTCAGAGACATAGAAAAGTTGACTGGATGAAATGAGACTTCAAAAAAAAAAAATAAAAATAAAAAATAACCAGAAAGCCCTCTATGAAAGGACATTCAACAAAAGATTTCAATGAAATCTCTAGTCCACAGCAGTGTGATAGAGTGGTGGCAGTATTTGTGATATTATAGTGGAACCAATAATGCTTAGGAGGAAACTTTGTTGTTGTTTCTCCAAACCATGCCCTTCATGAGCTTCCCCCCCTCTTTCCACCCCTTTCAATTAAAAGGGTTATAAAACAAGAAATGAAAAAAATGTTAATGAAGGCAATATAGAGTATTAAAAAAAAAGATTCTTTTTGAATATGGCCACATTATCCTTTATTGGCCCCTGAAAAAGGATAAAGTAAATGTTGTTTCATTATTATTTCTTGTTGTAAGAGAGCTCTGACATGAGTGAGTATAATTACTGCTTCTGTAATTTTGTATCATTCCCTCAGTAAGTTTTCTGTCTACCTAATGTGCTTATTATAAAAAGAACTGCTGGTCAGCAGGGTGCCAAGAGCTGCAAAACGTTGTTGATGATTTGGGAGTAGAGCATGCTCTTGTAGATTTTTAAAAAGCCACATTGAATGGATCTGGAAAACTAAACTTTGAGGAGCCCTGAAAATGGTGAAGAACTTCAGAATATTCAGGTACTCTGACCCTTAAATTCATATTTTATTTTTGGTAATGAACCATAACATCAAGCGTCCACAGATACACAGCCAGATAGGACAAAGTTTGGTTTCCAGCTGCAAGCTTCATGTGAGGACAACCTGTTACTTTCCTTCATAGCAAATGATCGTATATGCGAAGAGCAGATTTTAGCTCTTACACTCTAGCCCTGTTGATTATCCAGGAAAAACACAGAATATCGAATGTTAATATGATTCTGCTCCTCAGTGTCATTCCCAAAAGACTCCTGAACTTTGTCTCTACTTAAGTCAAAGGTTGACATGAAAATGTGTCAATTTTCTCACATTTCCTACCAGAGCTCACATTTGGTCTATTTTGTAGGTGGTAGAATCAACAGACTCAGCCTATTATAAGGTAGCTAATTCTTAGTTTCTTGTTAGCAGACTCTGTCCCACAATATGTTGCTGAAATTTGTGACAAAGATTAACTTTAAATACACACCCCAGAGTAGCTGTAGTCCAAGTACATAAATTTAGGAAGCAACTTTGGCTGAAAGCTAATTTAAATGACAAAATAAGTTTGTGAATTTGCACTGAGTCCTCCCTCAGGACTACATAGGCCTTTACTCAATCTCTGGGCAGTGGATTTAGTATTTCAGAAAAAGAGAAAAAAAAGCAGACGACAGCACCTTCCCTCCTGTTCAGTTCTATATAATGAAAGCCTGCTGCCCAGCTTTTCCAGAGATTAAAAGACTGTGAGACTCCCACGTAGAGGCATGCTACACAGGCAAATGCCCATTAAATGATGCCCTCTTCTAAAGGAATTTATTTATTTAAAAAATTTGTGATATTGTTCTGAAAACAGCTCAAAGCATGTTAACCTTACAGAACAACTGGAAATAGTCTCCAGTAGAGCCTTGAAACATGCAGCTATTGTGTTCTTGTTACTCACAGATCTAAACACTTGCAGAAACTACCATGATCTTATTTTTGATGGCATCAACTGCTCCCAGAAATATATTCCCACATAAAAACATATCTGCTTATGCACAGGATAACTGTCATGCTATTTCAAGAACTAAAACCAAATAGTTAAATTGGAGGGATCATCAAGTCCAGCTGCCTGACCACTTCAGGGCTAATCAATAGTGAACATATATTATTAAAGGCAGTATCCATTGTGCCCTGTAACAGAAAGCCTTTAACTTGTTGGTAATCTTTAATGATAGCTCACAAACAACCAGAAGAGTCCCAGTGATTAAGCAAAATTTTAAACAAAGGGGAACATCTCAAATGATATTTGCCAAAGATTTCTGGTTTCTTTTTTTCTTTTTTTCTTCTAAACAGATAGAGAAGTTCAGGATTCCAGGTTCTGGGTGAGTTTACCAGTCTCAAGGGAAAGAGAAAAAAAACAAAGTGAGTACATTAAGGCATAATTCTGTCCTGCAGCTGAATGCTTTTTTCCAAATTCCATTCCTCATATGCCACGTATCCTGAGATGTCCCATCCTGCCCCAAAAGAGATCCTTAGGTAAAAGGACAGAGGCAGCTGCTCTGGTCTCAACACTGATGCACTTATGCCTGCAGGCAATCCCCTGGGAAATTTTACTTGCAGCTGGTTTAGGCTTGCTTGTCCTACTTGACTCATTCACACAAAGGAACAAAATCTGATGGCAGCAGCTGTGTTAGGAAGCCAAGCTATTATCAACATTTATGGGTCAGAACTGGGTGTCTGGCCTGCAGGAGATGAGAAATGCCACCAATAAGCACGTGCAAAGTAACCAATACATATGCATAACCAATACATATGCATCATATGTACATGTATATCATATGAGCAGTAAAAACAGAATCAAAAGAGAAAGCTCCACAGCTATGAAAATCCATTTATCTTTAATAACTGCAGAGACTTTACACGGGACCAATGAGAAGCTACAATTCCAACTCCAAAGCTCAAAATTTCACAGTCAACTAATTAGGTGCTTGATCTTGCAGTGTGCCACAGAGGGTCTTGAATTAAAAAGAAAACAGAAAAACCTAAGTACTCCCTCTTCTGGACCCCAGAACCACCTGACATACCTCAGTGTCAGAAACCACAGCACCTGAGAAACACCCTCTGCTTATGAAAATCTGAGCTCCAGGTTCCAAATCCAGAGCAAATCTAAAGCTTTCCTCACAAGTGGAACAGCACTGCCCAGCTTGCTGTTTGCATCATTCTGCTCCAACAATACATAGTGAAAAAGGCACAGGAGCATATAGAGAGCAATAATGCTCATTCTCCTTTGCTGTTTTCTTGAGGTACTGATAAAGAAACACGGAGTGGTATAAAATAAAGCTCTTAATATCAACCAGTTATATTGTAATAGTTCCAACCTTGGAAATGACTGCTCAGCATTTCTACCATAATTTTTTTCATTTTATTGTTGGCAACAATTCTACTTTGTAAGAAAACTCATCTTCAGATAATTACATGGTAGCATAAAAACATACATGGCATAGTTTAGGTGACCATTTTAATTAAGATGACCAACGACAAAAAATTCCCTTGACAAAAATAAGTACCAGCCTTCACTTTGGCTAGCTGGTCAAAGTCAGATCAAGTCTATTCAAGAGTTCAGATTTTAACACATTTTTTGTCCCTAGATGTAGGGAAAATACTGTATTGTTTTCAGGACTAAACAAGAAAGGTCTGGAGTATCTGGGAGATACAGCTTTTGTTTATTATTCCTTGTCTATTAAAACAAAACTCCAAGTTTGAGCGGCCATTCAGGAATATGCAGGTACAAATCTGTTTCGATCATTCTAGCAATGATCAAAATGGCCAAAGCTGACCTTCCTCCTGCTTCTGTGGAACTTGTACAACTATAGATTAAAATGCTTATACCTTAAAACCAACACCATCTGTTTAATTCAAAATTTTCAGGAAAGTATCAGCAAAAGTTAACTGGATTTTCTGAGAGATTATGAAGTTTTATTCCTGTGATGTTTCTTCTGTATCCTACTAAGCTTACATGGTATCAAAGCTTAAAGCTCTCTGCACTGGACAGTTGAAAGAAAGAGCCTCCAGCTTCTATTGATTATAATGGAATTTGTCATTTGAAAGGAAGGAATAGGCTCCAGAACTTGAACTTGAAGAATACTTCAGTTGGATTAAACGATTTAAGTATGTAGTGTGTCTAATTTTTTCACTCAGATACCTATAATACTAAAGGAAGACCAAGAAACCATCAGACATACAGGCTTCTTGCAAAAGAAATCGATCTGCACTGAACAGTGCTCTGAAAATCATACATTTTAGAGCTAAAAAGTGGCTAACCAATCATCTTTCCTGATTTGCCACACCCTACTTGCAATGCCCATTCACAAAAATAACCAATAAAAAATGATGACACAGACCTGAAAAATCCAAAGTTCTTAGAATATTGATCTATATTATTTCAGACAGGAATCAGACAGAAGTCTGAGATAAATTCATTGCTTGAAATATCCAGGTTGGCTGGATCAAGCCAGATGTGGTTATCTTTCCTCCAACTTCAAGATGAAAAAGGACTTGACTGAGTTCCTCTAAGGTAGCAGACATTTGAATTCCATGGGAATTTATGAATCCTCAGCTGTGTTGTTACTGTTAACAAGACTTGACAGTTAAGTGCATTTCATTAACAGAAACTAGAATAAGAATGACAAGATTTTAGCAGATCAGATCTGTAATTGAAAGGGTGACCAATGTAAGGAATAAGAACTGTCTGCTAGGACTGTGCTTTGCTACTCACACCAGTATAACGGCGTGTATCTCCTGTATGTGACCTGTCTTTCTCTTACACTAGTTAGCAAAGCATCAGCAAGGTAGAGGTGTCAAGAGCAAGCCTACATGACCGTTAGTTTCTCCTCTCATGTCAACCAAAAGTGGAAGAACAAACAACAAAAAGATTTTAGCGGCTGAAAATGCACAGATTTACAAGGGCACAGCAGAAAGTGAAGGAGAAAGACTGGCAGTTTGTCATTTGGATCTTTTCAGTCTTGGAAGAGCAAACAGAAGATCTATCCATGGACAACTGCTGGGGTACAAAACTTGCTGGGAGGGCTTGCATGGAACAGATATTCTCACCACATAAGCTTCCTCGCTAGCCAGCACTGCCAAAAGATTGACTGGGCCTTGAACACCTGTGAATTTCCAAAACCCACTAAACAAAACTACCTCCAGCTGCACAAAATGGCAATTTTATCCAGGTGCAAAAAAAGACAAGTAGGACCATAATGGCACTCAGCTGCAATAGAACAACAAAAATCCTAGAGCTAGAATTGAAATAACGCTCGCACTGGGAGATGAGTTCACAGTTGTGCCCAAGCAGTGAAGAAAGAGAGAACAGAGGAACATCTAAAGGTAATCCATTCTGCAGAAGCACACCTTTTGGGTCAACCTCCCTTTGCAAATGTATTTTGACACTGGAAAACTCCTTCCCCAGTCTAGAAAAGCCCCAGTATCCATTGATATATGAAGATTACTTATCCTGATTGTATAGTTATCTATTATGTTTCCTGCCACTGACCAGAGGGGAGGGAGAACGAAAAAATAATCACAAAAAAAGGGGAAAAAGCCCTACCATTATTCATCCAACTACATTTAGTACTTTGTCTTCCCTTGCTATAACAGTTCACTTGATTGCCTTGTACACCTGCTGCGCCACACTTTTAGCTCTGAAAGCACTTTGGGAAAGTGGGGATCATTTATGATGTGCTTGTACAGCATCTAGCAGAACAGGATTGTGGCTTTTGGTGTACACCACAGTCTTATCAATCATCTGAACGTTCAGGCTCCTTTGCTAGCTTGTTACAATTCAAATTAATACATGTCATTTATTATTAATGATACATAATCCGGGAAGTTTTGCACACTTTTGTATCATCTTTCTTGCAGCTCTTGAGATTCTCAGCGATTCATGCAATCTTGCACTAAGACTTTCCATAATGCAGATTACTCACTGCCTTACACAGGATCAGACCACAGCTCAGCTCCCTTCACAACTAGAGACTGGGCTAGTTTACAAGGAGAAACCATTCCTTCACTCAGCTGTTATTTGAAGATCAAATACAAGGCCTCAATCCTCCTTTCTTCCCAGAAGCATCACACAGAGGCACCATAGAGAAGTCGAGACTTTTCCTAGATCCAACAGAGCTGGCAGACTCCCAGGATAACTGCTACATTCGCCTCAGGGTGCTGGAAAAGCTTTATCCTTATGCAAACACTTGGATTTCTGAATGGCTGTGATGAAAAGGGAGGGGGTAGCTAAACCTCCCCCACCACAACAGCATTCCAGTATTATCAGAAATCCAGCTGTTCTCTACAAACAGGCAGGATTTACTGTTCATACTTTGGTTAAGGAGACAGATGAAATTCCCCTTCCCCATCCATTATCATTGTATAATCTATACAATTCATCAGCTCAATGGCTGTGTCAGTAAAGAAAAGGGAAAGAGAACATTAGTATTCAGAGCACACGCGCCGCAGAAGACAGCAGGCTTATGATCCGCGCAACCTGAAATAAGCACTTCTCTTCCCTGGGGACCTGGGTTAACACTGAGTAGCTGCACGTTAAGTCACATACACTTCTATTAATATACATCCTTTCCAGTGTGGGAGGGGAAGAAGAGGCAGAATACCTGTCCCACTCACGCTGGAAGAGATGGCTCCTGCTTGTGTGGTTCAGGAGTGTGTGTCCACAAATGTCACATCCATCCCTTTCCTGAACACAACCCATCCATGTCAGCATTCTTCCTCCAGCTCCCGGGCACCAACCAGGCAGAGCCATCAGCTGTCAATCAGATGTCACATACACCTCCTCCCAGGGCATCCTGACATCCCCCCTCTGCCTGGTGCCAGAGGCAGCAGGGAAGAGGTAATCTGCTATGAGATTAATTGCTCCCGCTGCCACGTCAGCACCATTATGTTGGCTGCTGTATTTAAAGGGGGTGGAGAGGGAAAGAGATTTCATGGACAGTTTTTCACCACATGTATAACAGGACATAACAGCTGCATGGAAACAGCTCATCTCCAGCCTCTGACTCAATGAAGCCCCTGAACGGGCAGTAAAAATAACCATTTGCACCTACTAGCATATCATAAGCCTAAGAAACAGATATTATAGGCAAGGTTGATTGTGAACGTACCAACAGCACCCAGGAAAACAGTGGCCATCCCATCCTTCA
Organism: Oreortyx pictus; assembly: GCA_036925125.1. Lineage (NCBI taxonomy): Eukaryota > Metazoa > Chordata > Aves > Galliformes > Odontophoridae > Oreortyx > Oreortyx pictus. The sequence continues at coordinate 6,908,971 of JAUPFR010000010.1, read as the reverse complement.
TTTCTAAAGTGTCTGGAATAGCTGCACAACAGCTACCAACATCTCAGCCTCCAGCTTCAGAATTGCCTTAAGCCCATTACACCACACTATCAACATAAGGGATCTGTCCCTGCTCATTCCTACCTCCTGCTGTGGTCTCATTTTCCTGACTGTGCAAGAAGCCAAGTGAAAATCATTTTGCCAGGCTGGATTTCTGCAGGATCAGACCTTTTCTGACTCCCAGCACTACCTCACAAGCACCAGCCATGGCACAAAGAAGATGACAGGGATGTGTGGCCAGGAGGGAACAGAGATGAACTGCCCCTTCAGCTGCCAGCACTCACTTTCCTTAGCTTAAAGCAGCTGTGAAGCAGCAGTCTCCAATCTCTACCTACTTCAGCAACAAAGATTTGTGTACTAGTAGCTACATAAATAGTTTCTCTTACAGACATAAGCTGAGTTTTCAGACAAACACCTTGCAAACTCCCTCTAAGATCAACACACAGTTGATCTTCTGAGAGACCTCACATACGTGAATTAGCATAGGCAAAATGGCATTCTCTCTTCTGCCTAGAAGTGATACATCACAACACCAAATCACTTTAGTCCATTACTGGAAAGGGCAAAAAAACAAGGCTCCCCTGTGTCACCAAGATTAGGGATTCTGCAAGCCAGCATGCCAGCCAAGATGTGTGAGTGGGATCTTCAGGCAAGCATCTGCCTTTTCACTCCCCAGAAGTGATGCACATCATTAGGTTATTGAATGCTGTTTTAATAACACCATATTGTTTTGGATTATGGATGTTTATTATTCAGATTTGTCTCAGGATTTTTTTTCATGTTATATGACACTGCCCTTAGGTCTAATATTGTAAATTATACGGCAAGCTGCCATCATTTTAAGTGCCACCATTTAAAACAAAAAACAACAAAAAACAACAGCAGAGCAGCTGCCGCAGTGGAAAAGAAAACAACAAAAAAGCAACTTAAACAAACATTCCCTTAGGCTGCTATTGTTTTCCTAATAACTTGGATGGGATTTCCCCCTCACTACCCACACAGCAGCAGATGGAACAGGAATACACAACATCTCCATTGATATACAAGAAATCCTTCCACCATAAGCTGAAGGTGAGCACTGAACCCTTTACTTGTGTAACATAACAAATTCTGACCAGAAGCAAGGAGCCCTGCAGAGACCATGGGAGGGATCAGCAGCTGATGATGGTCTGCTGTAAATGGGGACCTCAAACCACAAAGCTTTTTCATCAGCTGCTTTGCCTGAAAAGAGGCAGTCTGTAGGTCTAGGTAATCAGATGCTGATTAAATAAGGAGAGGTGCAGAACGGACATGGTGAAAAAGTTTTTAAGATACTACCTGCAGTGAAGCAATCCAAAAATAGGACATGGACTACGTACATGCTGGGTGTTCCCATGCTTATGGATAGAAAACAAAACTCCTTCCACACTGTCCCTCTAAGTTGTTCCCTGGAATGAACAGCCGGTGATCGCATTAATGCAAAATTTGACCTCAAATTGGTCATTTCTGCAGTAAAATACTTCTTCCCTTGATTTGCAGTTTGCATTTTTCACTTAGTTTTTACAAAGACAAATCCTTTTAGCATGAACTGTCACTCAAACACCCTGGTAAAGCTAAAATACAACAGTATCCTGGTTAGGTCACCTAGACCAACATACATGAGCATCTAGGAACCCGTCAAGAGCCAGGAGAGTACAGCCAAGTTATTCCATGCTAGACAGAAACCTCTCCAAGTGAAGAAAGGAGGGAGAAGTCTAAAGAAGGAACAACTCTGCTCAGTAGCCCTGATAGCTAAAGAACATCTTGAAACCCCATATACAGCCTGGTTATCCATAGGGCTGTAGGCACGTAAGAGCCCTTTCCTGAACCAGATCTTCAGCAAAGGAGCACTATCGTTAATTTCATTTGAGGGAGAGGAAGAGACAAAGCTTTGTGACTTGGAATCTGTCCCCAGTGCTAACAGCTATGCAAACACTTCCCACATCATGCAACATCTGCCCATCAGCCTCCGTACGGACACCTGTTGAAGCAGGAAGATCTCTGGTGTAATTGCAGCAAGGTGCAATTCAAGTTAAAGCTAGCTTTGTCCCATGTAAGCAGGCAGATGCCTAGAGATTGCTGATAAAAAAAGACAGTTGCGAGGAAGGCACTTCTTGCACCTGCCTCTGGAAATGTCTCAGAAAACCATACCAGCAGATGGCGCTTGTAAATACACAGCGTAATTCTTTGGGGTAGTGTCACAGCAATAACTTTTCTTGTCTGATAAACAGGCTTTTGGAGCAACCCACCAGCCTGTAAGTCACCAACAGTGTTAAGAGATCAGCTTGTTACACCATGAGATAGTGACCAGCCCAGTGTGTTTCTGTCTCCTCTCACTTGCGAAACCAGAAATAAAACAAAACATGTTTTGATTGCATAGGTATATTTAAGGATACCATTTTTCTAAGCAGTACTGCTTGGTACCTATGTCGTGCCTCAGAGCAAAAGAGTGCAACATGCTATTTAAACACACGCTAATAAACGTAAGGTCCACAGCTAACCTTATATATGAGACCTAATTATTCTTAAATTGCAGCTAGGGAAACCAAAGTGCAGATCCACTGTAAATAGGCTGAAGTTAGCTGCAAGTCTTCTGCAGATTAAAAGAAAAACACAACAACAACAAAACATCCCAAAACGATCCACCAGTGACTTTGCTCCTTTGTTTGCTACTTTTAGCAAGAGCTTGAATCGCCATTCAGACATACAAGCTAGACAAAGGACAGAAAATGAGAAGGAAGTCCAACATTAGTTAGCTTTATAGATGAAAGTAAAGCAAAGAAATCCAAATAAGATCATTGAGACGTAAGAGTAGCTATTCAGGAGCAGGAAAAAAAATGGGCATTTAATCTGAATTGACTTTAACACCCCTATTTATCGCAAATATATTCTATAAGAGAAAGACATGCAGAAATGGATTCGGTGAAGGTCAAGAATAGGCTTCTACAGCAACACGCAGACATAAACGGCACTCGGGTACAAAACTTCAATTCACTTGTCTGGGATTCATGAGTTGGGTGCTTATCCTCTGCATAACGGCTCAAAGGTAATAATCACAAATGGTCCTATTTAAATGGAAAATAAATAGCCCTGTCTCTTTAAGGACATCATGTCTCATTCTCAGTGGAATAATGGCAGATATAAAAAAGCTATGATTTCAATATTTCTCATTATGACTTCTCTCCCCGCTTCTGTAAAAATAAAAGGCTACTCTGTAGTCCCTGATCAATCTAGCTAAAAGAGAAGGGCTCGCATATAACAACAAAATAGCAGCTCCAACACTAGTTACGTATTCATCACATGTGAAAATGGTCCCATAATGCTGCCTTCAAGCCCTCGCAACAAGTTGTATTAAATTAGGTTGTTTTTTTTTCTTTTTTTTTCCCCTGTACCAAAAGCAAAATAAATATAGCTTTATTTAACGCTGCTAAAAGGTTCAGATTCAACTGGAACCCCAAGGCATGTGGCTTTGTTGTTAAAGCACATATACTGACTCTATTGATTGGTGCAGTCCTCTGTGCAAGAGAATTTGTCACATCAATAGCAACTGAAAAATACTCAGGAGTTGTAATATCGTTTAAATGAGCAGTTACCACATCAATATAAAGAGCATTTTCAATGGCTGTAGATAGGAACCCTTTTGCAAGCCTGGCATTTGTTTTAAGATGAAAGATAACCATTTTTTATGGAAAAAAATGGGAAACTGTTTTTGTTTGTTTGTTTGCTCGTTTAAACTAATAGTGACCCAAACCACTGACCATGATCACTGTTTTATGATTGTAGCATTATGGACAATAAGAACAATGGAAATAGGCATCCAAGCAAGAGAGGAACAACAATGCTAGAAAATCTTCACTGCTCGCTTGCCTCCCTGGACTTTTCCACTGCTGATGCTCAAAGCACAACTGATCACAACTAAGGATCCACTCCAGACTCTGCTTTCTATGGCCCCAACTCAGCACGTTCTGGAAAATCTACAACAGATTCAAATGCACCAGGGAGAAGGACAGCACAGATTATTTCTGAACATTCCTTAATTCCGAGCAGAGGCTGGGAGAGGGAAAGCTGCTCTTCTGCCATGTCTCATCCCCTCCCACTTCCACAAGGAAGAAGGTGATGCTAAATGTGATCAAGGCAGATAAAGAAAGTGGCTCATTGCCCTGAGCAATCTACAATCTATGTTAAGAACAAAAACAAAGAGAAAGGCCGCTGAGAATTGGGTGAAGCTGACAGCAGCCTAATGTAGGCAGTGCTTCCTACACTGGGGCAGAAGCCGAGCAGTTTTGGGTCAGAGGAGACCAAGTGTCAGTGCATACCTTGCCTGAGCTCAAATGGACAGGTACTAGGAAGATGGAGCCACTACACATTACTAATGAAACAGAAATCTCATCAGCTCAGTAAAAGTATGGGAAGCTGTGAGAGTATGTGGGAGAAAGAGCACTATGAGCATCTCCTGCTCTGACCTCTCCATTGACACCATCTACTGCTGCATTGGTGGGAACTTAACTTGCGAGGTTGACGCCTATGCTTTGGTCACAAGTGGATTAAAATCAAACTAACAAAAAATAGAGAAAACTCACAGCAACAAACTAATCTCCATTTCACGCGATTGAAAAAATGCCTCCTTTTTTAAATAATAGGAAATAGTCTTATATTTTCAGGGTATGGAACATACTTTCCCTGATGGTGTATTTTTAGAGTATAATTCTTTCTCAATCACATCCTTTCATCCCTTGGGTTAATATACCACCGGCATTTTTGTCACTCAAGAAAAATCCCATTGAAGGCAGACGAGAAGCAGCATGTGCTGCAAGTTTTGAAGGAGATGAGAAATTTCACACTATCCTGATATCTTCTGGGTAACTGCTTATTTTATGATGACTAATAGGCAATTACTATGGTAATACTGCAATACAACATGTGTGAGGTTTGGGAATGAGAAATTATAGGTAACTACTTTGGACTCATTTCTATGGTAACAAAAAGTAATTGTCATTAAATACCAGTTATAGTGCGGCAGTACCTGGTAATTATAGATTTTTTATGCCCAGTAACATAAATAAAACCAATAAATTTATTCAAAAGGTCCATGATTGTTTACTTATATGCTGTTACATAGAATACACAATGACAAACGTCTAATTAGGAAAAATAAACTCCATCGAGAGCTTCATCTTGTCATCTGAGACGGATACTCGGTTTTTCAACGCATGTGTTTCACATTCATGAAATGAAGCTAGTAAAAAATACCCTTTCCCATCAGAAAAATACATGAAAAATAATCAAGAGATGTTAGGAGAATGACAGTGTGCACATGAGCAGCTATGTCTCACAAGAAGTCAAGTGATGGTATGAATGACATGACATACCCAGCCACTGTGAACAGCGAACAATTATGTATGTGGTTATATATACATATATACACCCTGCAAAAGTCTTAATATCAAAGACCAAAGACAGCCACTCTATTTTACAACATATATTTCTAATTCAAAGCTACGACATTTTAGATAAAGTCCTCTTATGCTTTTACTGTCAAAAGAGCCTTCAACCATAACATGTGAACATCAGTGTTTAACTTTGATTATTAATCACAGAAATGATGTTCACAAAAAACCTTTGTAGGATCAATCTGAAGTGTTTAATTTGATCTGAAGCAAAGTTTTCTCATTTTATTGCACACTCTTCAATAAGGATCTTACCGAAAGAGTTTTTAAACAGATAATGGCCATTATTAAATAAACAAAAGATTGTTATTATAAAATGTTAAAACTAAACTTTTTAATTGTTTCTCTAAACCTTCCTCTTTCACTTTTTTTTTTTCCCCCCCCCCACACAGAACAAATTGTCAAATTCAGCCCACTTCTGCAGGCAGTTTCAAGCTTTTATGAAACTTTGTTTCTGGGTCTAAACTATACCATTTGTCCAAGCCATTTCATCCCAAAACAGCTTTCATTTCCATATGAACTCTGCCACCATCTACAGTGAATTTGGCTTTCCAATCTCAGTAGGGCTGGCCTCCTTTTCACCCAACAAAGTGTTTTGTTGAACCCTCACACAAGCAAGTAGAAAACTGCATTGGCTTCAGAACTGTCATACCTGACACCAAAACAAGTAAGGATCAGAACTGGCATGTGCTAACTTCCCCCATCCACACAAACGCTTAAAGCCCCTACAATCAAGATAGAAGGATATTCTAGTGATGACATATCAGAACTTTTGAGCTAATTTATGGCTTTAATTTAGAGATGGGTAGCGCTGTCACAGCTAACTTATCAAACACTAAGGGGAGCATTAGTGGGTCAGGCAACAAAGCCTTTAAAAAACAGTCAGGATATTTCAAGCGCCTTGTCATGGCATTTCTGAGATAACTTGGTGAAGATCTGCCAAGACTAAGAAATACATCCCTTTTGGTGCTAGTATGGGGTTTCATCTCTGGAAGGTGAGACTGACAAATTGGAACTAATCTAAGGCGGTGTGGTACAGTCATCTTGCCTGCAGGGACACATTTCAGCATTCAACTGCAGAATGCCTGTTTAAGAACAAGCTCTTGATAAAGGAAAGTTCAGGCCAAGCCTGGGGATGCACGACTTTTAAAGCAAGAACACGTTTTTTTCTTAGTCTAACTCCACCTCCCCAGGGATGGTAATAGATTCAGAAGATGATAATGCTAGAGCACAAGTAGAGAAAAAGTCAAGAAAGCTCTCTTCTCAGCAGTAGTATTCCCTTACTTTCTAAAATTATTTCACAGTTTAATCCATCAGAGGGATGGAGAAGTTCACAAATATACTTATTTTTGCCATGATCTTTCATGATAAAAACAAACAAACAAGTTAAGCTCCATCCCCAGTAAGAAGGGTCATTTAATTTTGTTGAGAGCTGTGGACAAATCACCATCCAGAACAGAGGGCCAACCATGCTGAAGAGCCAATGTTTTAGATGTAATGACCTATGCCTTTTTGTTCCCAACAGTATGGGGCCACACATACACCTCCAAACACTTGCACATACTTGAATACATCAGTAAAGTTTAGCGATCTTTTTTGCATTAATCCCGATATAAATGGAATTGACATTCATTCCCACGATCATTTCTTTTAGAGCCCCCTCGGAGTAGGTGCAACATAGAAACAACATTCCTCACAGGTGTTTCTGTGCCACGAGCAGTCATGTTTTATAGCAGTGATATTAAACTCACTTGTTGCTGGTTATGAACATTTCACCACAAGAAAGTCCCTGTAGATTCACAACCTATTTGGTCTGCTCCCTTGAGAGTGAGCAACAATTCATAGATAATAGACAATTATTGGTATTATTGTTGCAGTTTTGGCTTGAACTCCCAAATCTTAGTTCACTAGCACTCAGAACAAAGGAAAAAAAGGATTTCAGAGAAGAGCACAGGACCACACCATTCACAAGAGTCCTTAATCTCCAAAAGCAATAATAAAAAAACCTCATCAGCCAAATGTATTCTGCATACACATTTAGACAGGGCAGTATGGTGACAAGAACTACTATATCTGTTCCCTTCTACAAGAACTGCTGAAACACTCAGGCTTTTAATGGTGCTCACTACACGTGGGAATTCAGAGGACAGCAAAGTCCATCTGACAGCATACTTTGTCAATTGTATAAAGCTGAGTACTGTTGGGGTTAAAATAAACTCTCTCCCAATGGCAGAGGATCAATTTACAAACTCAAGCATGAGGTTTAATTACCCATTTCATTATCTTAACTTGCATAGTTCTGAACTTGCACCTTCAATGAACCAAAGAAACAGGCAGTAGCTGCTGCTTTGAGAAAGAGGGAGATAACACGAAGAAGAAGTTCAAATGACTAGAAATGCTCCTGCTGCCTGTGTCACCACAAACCTTGTTTTTAAGCCAAGGAGGATTGTCCCCAGCTGATACCTCTGTGTTATACCACGCCACATTGAAGATTTCAGAAAGTTCTATTTATGTGCTAATCTGAACAAAGACCAAAAGAGATGACATAGACTTATCTAGTCAATCACAGAGAAGCCAAAGAGTTAAAATTTCAAATAGTAGCAATTGATCCTTAGAGACTTTTTCTTTCTTTAAATTCATCCAGCAAATTCAAGCAAACAAATTCTGATGTGCTTGTGGATTTTGTATGAGCAGAAAATAAAGTGTTTGCTGTAAATTATTCACTCAGCACCAGTTAACTACAACGCTGGCACACTACTAGGCTTTTTAATATTCTTCTCAAGATAATAGGTAGTATTTTGCTTATTACCCTCATTTTTAAGTTATTAGTTACATTAGGCCTTTTGTAAATAAAGTGAAGAATTGCAAGGAAATCAAATGCTTTTCCAACTACCTCATTAAAAGTCCTTTTAGTTCAGGAGGGCTGAAAATTCTGCATATCATGAAAGGCTAAAACAATAGCATAATACCAGGCTCAGCGATTCCAGATGAATTCACTTGCCCTTTCATAATACCTGGGTTCCCAGATGGCTTTTCAGGTTATAAGCCATATGCATGTCTAAAGCTGCATGCCTCTCAAAGGGTATAAATAACAATGCAGGAGAAAAACCTACAGGGCAGGTGAATTTATGGCAGGAAAAGAAAGCTACTTAATTGCAACTGAACTTGCCTAGGTGCAGGGCACCTGCAATAAGATAATGTAGTATCAGATTGTAGAGCCATTTTAAGGCTTCATTCCTACAAGGTGACACAGCCATTACAATAAATTCCTGGTACTGTGATACACCACTACTGCAATATTGCTCTCTGCTTTCAGATTAGCTGAGTTGAGTGAGTATCAGCGTAGCTGGAGGGTAACTATTTGTCCTTGGAATTTTCACGTATAAAACTTGCATAAGCGTGCTGAAATTACTCTGGCAGTTTCCTCATGCTTCAGTTTAGGAAGCAACAAAGCACAGGCAGGCTAAGGATCACGCCTGAAAGCAAAGAACAGAGCAATCACAGCACCAAACTCTGCAACTTCTATCTTCTTCCTCAGTGGTCTCCCCATCCACACAATAATCTAGTCTCATTCTGCTTAGCAATGCAAAACCTAATTAGATCAAACCTCAGAGTAGCCGGGCTTCAGAGTATAGTGTTATTTAGTCTTGCACTGTAAGCAAAACCGCACACGCTATGTATTACAATTCTCAAGGGTTTCTCCAGAGAAGTATGTGGTAGATGTAATTGCCCCCGCAAACTAATCATCAGCTTATCAACTGCTTTTCATTATCACCTCTAGCAGCACATCTATTTTGTAAATAAATGCATAAAGAACAAACAATTTTAGGGAAAACAAAAGATTATCTGAGTATGTTCTCAGAGGAGGAGGAGGTGAAGCAGTAATTCAAATACTAAAATGAAGCAAAATTAGCATAGGGTGGGTGATTATTCCATTCTATGTATCACTATCTGTTACAGTACAATAATAGACTGAAATCTGTGACTTTAATGGATGATATGGGTAGCTGAAGGAAACTGTGATTGACTGACACATTTACAGAGAGGCTGATGAGCAGCATAATGAATGCATTTATAAAACATAGCTGAGGTCTAGCTCCACGCTGACTTCAGTTCCCACACACAAAGGAGGTTTGTAAAGCAGATATCCTTCTATTTTGGGGAGTTCCTGTCTACCCCTTGATGCAAGCAAATTTTCCACTGTGTTCCCTTCTTCAGTGGGGATTTCAGGAAACTTCCAGTCACATGGGACCCTCCAGTTTAAAAGAAATGAATTAAAATAAACCATTTGGTGACAAAAGAGAGCAGTGTGTATAAGGCAGATATAACAATATAGAGATTATTTCTCCATATCATACCTGTAATTTCCCAGGTACACTCCATCAGGATTGAGCATAGGTGCAATCTTGAACACCAGGTGGTCTCTCAGTACCTTTGCAATAGGATGCTGGCTCACAAGGAAATCAATTATACCTGAGAAAGAAAGCAAAGATGAACTTGAAGAGGGAAGTTTATAGCATTAATAATTTCCAGGTATCTATTTGAAAACTCACATATAAAAGATTAAAATGATCATTCCTTTTGGTTCCTGGCAATGTTCTGCTTCAATCAGAACCAACCACTGGCAGTCACATAGCAGTTTTTACTTGAAACAAAAACAAAAAAAAAAACAAAAAGACCTCCAGAAATAACAACATTAAGAATAAATATCCTTAGTCCATCTTGATAAGACAAGTACAGTGCGACCATAATATCAGAACCAGTCAAGTTACTGAACATCAGCTCAATCACAATAACAAATATTTTTCCTCTTAAGTGGTAAAACCGAGAACTAATGTTTAGTTTAGACTTAGCACTTCACATGGCCAGCACGTATGCATATGGGCATGTATTGCTGTTCAGCTCATGACTGGCAATCTGTTGATCTGAACCACCTCAGATTTGTTCAAGAACATATCTAGATCTACCCCAGACACAGAGATCAGGTAATCTAAATGTATAAAGAGGCATAAAATGTCCCACTATATTTGTGAGAGTTAAATCTACTCTGTACCAGGCACAGGGAGAACTGGGGGACTGACTGAAATCTAAGGTCAAATTCATCAGTTGCTTTGCAGCCTTACTAACCAGGAGCTACTCCACTTCAAGGCAGCTTCTTTATTATGGCAGCAGAGCAAATGAGAGATCCTAAACCCCTGTCCTCCAGGCACATCCAGCACCATACCCCACCAGGGCTCCTGCCTGTGGGCTTGTGCTCAGGGAACAATTCATCATCTCCTTGCTCCAAGGTTGGCACTGGGGCAGGAGGCAGGCAGTCTAGCAGTTCCATTCATTGCCTATTCTCCCACTGAGTTGGTACTGACAGAAATTGTTTCCAGGGAACAAATGTCAAGATAAATTGAGTTCCTGTGTAATCTCAGGACACCCACAGATAGGTCATGACAGTTTGCTATTTATTGTAATGTCCATCCTGTGAAGCAGGAACCATTTACTGAATTTCCCCAGAATAAATCAATCACTATGCTCTAGTAACTGGATAAAATTAAGCAGAGAAAAATTAAGGCTGATCATCAGTAAAATCTCACTAATGGCTAGCTCTATTATGCTGTGGAATCATCTCTCCAGGGGAAGAGTGGAACCCTGTCATAGGGAACATTTAATGTTGGACAAGGCAAAGCCCTAGGGAATAGATATAACAAGCACTAGTTCAGCACAGAAGAGATGGCATGGGCTAACTAGCTGAATTCAGAAAGTTGACTTTAAACTTGATTACTTATGATGCAATAAAACCCTTTAGAAACATACACACAAAAAATTCAAATATGTGCCAGGTTAAAAACACTTGCTTATGTCCTGGCTGAAACATACAATAAAACAGGATCAAAATATCACACTCTGTACTGGTCCTTCATTTGGCCTAAATTCTAAGGCCCACTTTGTATTCCAAATATTAACAAATTTAAACTTATGCTGTTATTGGAATGAGTTCTTATTTACTGAAGCATAAGGGGAAAAATGACGTTTATGAAATATTTAAGATGGTCAAGGTATACCCGACTGTAAACTTCACCAATTTTTTCATCTGCTAGTGACTAAACCATAAGACTAAACCCTTTCTGCAACTGGGTCCTTCACAGGAAAAGAAACTAAACCTTAATTTCTGAGGCAAATTAGCATATACATGATAACATTGCTCAGGAAATGTTTTTGCAATTATCTCCTCCCAATGAAAGAAATCAAGCATTGATCTGCTTTTGGGCTGGTGTTGTGTCTCTTGTTCATTATACAACAGCAAGAACAAGAAGATAGACCCCAAACAACCAGGTTTCTTCTATGAAAACATAAAAGGCTTAGCTAACTTAAACTGCTGCTATGACTGTTCTCTCTCAGTCCACAGTGCACAACTGGAGGGTTCAAACCTGCTGAAAGGAATTCAATCCTCCACCTAGGTAATAGCTTCTGGAGACAGTATACTGGCTTTAGTTTTAAAAAGCTTGCTACTGGACTGAAAGGCCTACAGCAGTTCGTGTTTTCTTTAAGACGTGAAAGACTTAAACACCTAGAAATTAGAATCACTAAGGTTGGAAAAGACCTCTAAGATCATCTATTCCAACTGTCCACCTACCACCAATACTGACCACTAAACCATGTCCCTAAGTACCACAAATACATGTTTCTTGAGCATCTCCAGGGACGGAGACTCTGCTACTCCCCTATTTCCTTGGGCAGGCAGTGTCAGCGTTCAGCCACTCTTTTGGAGAAGCAGTTTTCCTAATATTCAACATGAACCTCCCCTGGCACAACTTAAGGCCATTATCACTTGTTCTATTGCTGTTACACGGGAGAAGAGGCCAAAACCCCACATCACCACAACCTCATTTCTGGAAGTTGTAGAGACCAACACAGTCTCCTCTTCCTCTTCTCCAGACTGAACAGTCCTAGAATCCCTCATTAAGGATGTGGCACAAGAGCCCAACGTCTCAGAGCTTTGCTTTGGCTGTAGCTGCACCGAGGAAGAGCCTTGACCAGATTCTGCTTGCTTTCCTCCATTTACTGATGCATCCATCCACTCTCACAGAGCTTGCAAATACAACTCAGCAACTAGAAGGTGTAGTTATCAGCTTTGCAAAGCAAATTATTATTCCCTAACCAACCAGATGCTGTAGCATGAAAGGCTCTGTATAAACATGATATGAGCAAATGCTGGCTCTTCACAGCACACTGTTGCACCAGGTACACTGGACAAAAGGGAAGAGACTAATCTTAAATACACAGCAGATTGTTAGAAAATCAGACCCAGCATCTCCCAGTGTACCCTCAGTCTATTAGGACATACTGCAGTTATGTTTACCCAGTCAGAAACGATTTACTCTATTTGCATGGTTAGGAGACAATATTACTTAAATCTGATCAAGTCTTAACCCATGAAAAAAATACAAAACAAGAGTTAAAAATAACTGACAAACAGAAATATAGCCAGAAGAAAAGCAACTCCAAGCAGCAAAAGAGAAGCACCAGATGAAAATGTACATGAACTTCACCATAAAATTATTGTAAACATCCAAGTAATCAATACAATTAGCATAGACTTTTGTCTTTCAGAGGAACCTGATGGTCTCCGGATCAATAACATTTAAAGTAGAAAGACAGATATCAGACTATTAAAAAAAATATCATACCAGAGAACTTGGTCTCGTTAATAAATCAATACAAACTAAATTTTACAGCTTCTGTAATCAGCAAGAGACATATCAGTGTATCTCATTAGGCTGGGGTTAGGAATTTGGCAGCAACCAAAGCCCATTTAATATCATTTACTTCAAGGCAGACATGGCAATACAACAGATGCCCTAATTTATTTGTTGATCTTTGTATTAAAGTAACAGTTTGCTGGTAAACAGGAAGGGTAATGATGCCAGTCACCCTTGTTAGTGGCTAATAATTGCTTAATTTGTCCACTAATTGACCTGTGCTACTGTTGAAGCACTGGATCATGTTGCAGGGCATGAAGTAAACAAGGCCACTGTAATGTTACTTTAGAGAATGACTTCTGGAAATAGAACTACTTATTGCTATAAATTTTCTCTTCACAGATGAGCAGATTAATTGGTCTGCCAATTAGTTTGCTATTAAAGAAAAAAATGTCTGCCCATAGATTAGTTGGATCTTCGAACCACAGCCCCAGTTTGGGTCAAATGAAATAATCCAATCTGAATCAGTCACACCATCTATGAAAAATACAGCAAATATTATTTGAAAACAAATCGCTACAATAGAGGTCAAAGAAAATGTCCCATTAACTGTGTATTGAATACTTTTCAAGTTACTTCAAGATAAAACAAAGAACTGTATGAAATAGGCCTACTTAGACACATGATAGTGTGCAAAAGTTCTCCAATTAAAATAAGCAAACAAATAGACAGTATTTTGGTATATTCCTTTCTGGAAAGTAATTAAAATAATAATTTTTTAAATAATAACATGCAATTATAGATGCTGCCTGGAACCAGAACAGCTCAGAAATCAGCAATGAGCCGTGACACAAGAGGCTTATCCATACTCCACACAAAATCTAGTGCAGACTTTGTATTAACTTTAAGGGGCTCCCCGCAGCTGTGAGGGAAAGGAAAGAAAGAATTAAAAACAGGGAAAAGGGGAAAACAGTGCTGACAACTGCAAACTGTTAGATTCGCCATCAGAAAGGTGCTACAAATCTTAGCAATGAGCTGTTGTTTTTTCAGTTAGCCCTTCCTGGCAAACTTCACTGAAACTTCAGCAAATATGGACCAGACCTTCTCTATCAAGAGTCATGTTGCTGCCATTATTTTTTCTCAAGACCAGATGTGCTTGCTGGAATTTCTCCTGCAGCTCAGCACCTCTCACCTACCATAACACCAGATCTTGTGACACCTCTCTGCCCTAACCCAGCTCACAGTGCTTCATTGGCACCCTCTGCCATTGTCCCTTCTGTAATGTGGCAGTTACTTTCTCTGCTTACCCAGAAAGAACAGCGGAAATTATGTTTCCTCAATCAACTGCTTTAAACTCTGTTTAAAACTTCCTGCTGTCTCTAAGGTGACCTCTTCACATTTGCTACTTCCAAAGCAAAGCCTGCATTATCCTGCTTCCCCCTCCCCACATCCTTTAACTCTGACAATACATTTAATTGTGTAACTATATAATACGTTTGCCCTGTTCCTACTACTGAAAATCTAATTACCACAGATGCTAATGCAATATGGCAACTGCTAATGCAAGCGTATCCTGGACTGTGTTCTAGCATATGCCAAGAAAGAAGAAATGATAGATATTTGCAGACCCATTTCCTAACATCGAGTAGTTAGCTGCTGTCAGCTCACCACAACTTGTAGGTTAAAAAGAGTGCAACAACTAAGCGTGAGCATAACAGTACAGTATAGCCACTGGAAAATAAATATCAAGGAAGTCCTGAATGCTCATCATTGTATAAAATTACTGAAACGTCCTGTTAAAGGATGCTGAAATCAATAGGAAAGATGCTTGCACATCTGTGGAAAAGTAGGAAAACAAGAATGTAAGGTTTGGCTTTTTTTAGGAGTAAATAGCAGCAAGTCACCATTCTGTCACTAGGGAGATCCCTTTTGGAAAAGAGATCCTGGTCTGTTCATCCGTCCTCTTTTCTTCTTGTGGCTGCAAAGCGGAAAAAAATAACAGATGAAGGATACTTCTCTATCCCAGCATAGCAGGAAAGATATCATTGTCACGCTGAACCTCACTCAGCACAGGTCATAGTAATGCCATACCAACATGGGGGCTGCAGAATGCAGATCTGTGCTGTCAGAATGCCCCCAGGGACAGTCAATAGACAGAAACGATCCAATAATACCTTAGCCTGAAGTGTTTCCAATATTCAATCCCACAGCAGGAGGTGGAGGGGGAAACAAAACAAAACAAAAAAGCACTTTAATGGTGATAAATGAGCAGAGCTGACTCACAGCAGGATTATTGACATGATCTAACGTCATGCTGACGCTGAAATTATCCCTACAAAGGATCATTGTGTAGAGTGATCCCTAAGTAGATCATTGCAGATACTGATCCTACTTCTTCTCATAGCACTGCTTCTCCCCTTAGCGCTTAGAAACAGACCAGCAAACTCAGAAATGGGAGGAGATATAAGAAGTGAAGAGAAAACAAGAAATCTCATCCTAACTCATCCTAACAATCTTCTCAAAACAGAAGGGATTTGTGGATTTGCAAAGTGATGCTTTATTAATTGTTTTCCTTGTATTTCCAAAAGTTAGTTTGGAATCCATGGCTAAAAAAAAGTTTGTTTCATCAAGAAAAAATAAATTCTGAGCAGTGAGAAGTACTGGAAAAGTAAACCAAACACACTGGTTACAGTGTTACATGAAGGAAATCTCATTGCCTGGAGTGTAAATCAACTGTTTCCAGCTCCCAGTCCTGATGTATACCTGCATGCATAGGCCTGAGTGGTTGCTGCAATTAACAAGAGTGGGAAAATCCAGCACACTCTCTGTTTTTCATTAACTTTCTCTCCGGATATCATCTGTACACACAAGCACAGGAGAAATGCTTACACTCAGAGAGGGATGCAATGCCATTCACAAAGACGTCAGGGATTATACATCGCACCCTACCTTTCCTCAAGCTCGATGCTCAGATTTCATCTCCCTGCAGGATAGACTCAGAGCAGAACTGTACAGGCCTGAGGGTGCCACACAGTGAAAACTAATCGAATGTTAGAAAACAGAAGTTGACAATGGTTCCCATGCACATGAAGCTCTCAAAGGAGACAATGGCTGAGCAATGTCGTTACCCATGACAAGACAAATAGGAGCCAATCAAGAAAAGTGAAATGGAGTTAGGAATGTGACCTAGATGCACTCCCTAACACATTGATGGTTGGGCTGATCTGTATTACCAGGACTTTTTAACCATAACACAATGCGTCCCCAATCAGACAAATTATTACTTTGTTACATAAAAATTATTACTGTGTTACATAAGATACTGTTGCTTGAGAGTGTCATTGACAGAAAACACTTCAAAATATCTCTAGGTTTATTTCAGAAGGGTTATTATTATTTTTTAATATGTCCGGCCCTGGTAGCTGTTAAAAAAAAACAAACACAATAGCTACAGTTACCTGATGGATTGCACACATGGCCCAGTTTCAGGAATCTTTAAAGAAGTTTTAATCAACCAGAGACAGAAAAGTTGTATGCTTAACTTCAAGGATTCAGCTGTGATAAGCATATTGATTAGGAGCACATCAAGCTGTATTATGGCATATTTGTTCTTTTATTTACCATTGCTCTCTCATCTATTCTCTGCTGTAACTCCACGTCTCTTCAAAACACAGGATTAAAAGCAAAGGAAATTTCAAATAATGGGATAAAATGAATGTGCAGGAAATGAATGGGTGAATTAGATTACAGCAGATGAAACACTGAGGTCTCAAATGCAAAATGCAGGGAGTTTATTTAATTTGTTACTCTTTTAAAATGAAAATATGCTCACTGACTTGAATTAGTAATTTCCCTGTTTTAAGATATGTTAGGCCATTACAGCTAGGCCTGTTTCCAGAGTAGTGAAACAAATGGAAAACAGCCAGTCTCCCAGGGAACACACTAGCTCACTGCATTTTGCCAGCCCAATGAAACAGTGCTAATGTCAGCTCCAGAGAAAACTGTGCTTCTGCTTTAGGGCTGTGTGCAAAGGAATTGGTAATGACTAGCAACAAATGCTTAAAATGGCAAAGCAAGGCACTATGGATTTTAACTCAAGTTTTAATGTGCTTGGTAAGCACTAGGAGTAATTGATTCAAAGAATGTTTAAAAAAAAATTAAATTGCTTCCCTCCCTCTCCACCAGTCAGCGTGGGTTCCAGCTAATAATTAACCTGGCAGTCAGTGTGGCTGAAACACAAACCCACATGAAGAAGGCAAGAGGTAGAAACAGCAGTTGAGAGCCTCCCAAATGGATTTTACCAGAGAGACACATAGTTCTGTAAGTATCTGATCTGATTCAAGGCATCTCATCTGCCCACCTCCATCCCACCCCTCGGTTTGTCCCACATATTCTTTGTCACGTAATGGCCTGGGGACCACTCTGGAGTGGCAGGCCTCCTTGGACAGATCAGTAAATCACAATTTGTGAAAAGAAAGCATAACAGTTGCATAATTATTTTACAGCTCTAAAATTACAAACAACTCTGGACATTCTAGAACCCGAGAATTTCAATTGTGTTCCAGAACACACAATGAAGGTATAAAAATCCACCTCATACTGTGGTATGGAAATAGAAGATATTTCTGCCATTTCAGTTCCCAGTAATATTGATATTATTAATTAAAAAAACGCTATCTGGGAACTTCTTGCCACAGTAAAACAACTCTGGACCACGGAATAAGATGGACCACGCAATGCAACTAGGTAGGCCTTCTTGCCTGTTTTAATGGGCCTGATGATTAAGAATGTATGGGATAGAGTGGGCTGGAAAGCACCGTGTGGATTTATTTACTTACACTTATACTCTTTGCTTTCGCATAAAGGAAATACATCTGCATAATTTATCTTTCATGTGCATTGATTGTTCCACGCTTTCTGCTTGATGTCTATGTTTAGACACCTCAAACACTGTCTCAAAACACCCAAGAGTCCCAGACACGTGTTCCAGATGTATTTCATGCAGGGAGATGATGCAGAGGAATGGATGTAAGAAGAACCTAGTCAGACAGCAGTAGAGAAGTAGAATCAATTCAGTGCAAAAAATAAGAGGTGAGTATTTGGGATTTCCTTTGTATTTTTATGAGCTTTGGCTCTTTCCTCATTAAAAAGATTCATATTTGCTTTAGAGGACATGTGATTTCTGGCAGTGGGCTGAAGCACAACACCCTGATTTAGTACTGAAAAGATATAGATACACATTGCCAGTAAAACGTAACTGAAGTTGGCATTTCCGACAGCTAGGGTGAGGGACCAGGAGTCAGACCATGATCTCTAGCACTGCTGATTGTTAGCAGGTTGCTACCAGATCCTGATATTTTACCAAGTTCTACTTGAGATAGCAATGGCTAGATCTGCAGGGCAACAAAGCTTGTATCTCTGGGGCCAAAACCAGCAGATGGATTTTTCAAACTCAGGAAGCTTACTGGCCCTGAATACTCTTGAAAATAGGGCAAGTGGCAACAATAAAAAAGGTGTTTCTGTTCTTACTCAGCTGTAACTACAGGTCATCTATGCTACTGACTGTCCGTTCCCTCCCCCAGCCCCGCAGAGAATAAGGCAGTAAACATTCTAGCAATTGACACAATGAGAATTGCTGGACACTTCAGAAATGCAAGCTTGAGTACTCTCAGCACTACTGTCGTCTTTTCTTTCACATAAATCAAGGAGCACTAAATGTGTTCCTCAAACTACAGGTGGTATTCAGCATCGCACAGCATCGCCCCAGGTAAAATACGGCATTCTGAATTTTGTCTGTTGAAGCTGTCAACCACAAAAGAGGCAATTAAGCATTTTGTGAGGGCAAGTCGAGTTCTTACTTTGAAAGCTTTCCTGATTTCTTACTGCAACCAGAACCTTGTCCTGTCTGAAAAATAAAATTAGTAAGCAGAATTTGGATGGCAGAAACATGACGACAAGAAACATTTCATTGCAAAAGACTGCCATCATCTAAGCCGTATTTTATATAAGGTTACCCTGATAAAGCAGGCTTCTGGCATGCCCTAAGATTTGCTTTGATGCTGTAGTGGTTGTTTAACACCTGGAGACATGGAAGAACGTAGCAGTTTGAGCCTTCGTCTCATTCATTGAGACCAACAGCTTATGGCCTCAGGACTCATTTTGATGCAATTGATTTCTCGGGTTTTAGAAAAAAGGCATGGAGAAAAGGCTGGATTCTCAATAGCTTCCAACATGGAGGCTCGTAGCAGCAGCAGGCTGCTTGAACGTTTGGTCAGAGGAGCAGCAGGATGTTAATAGCAACATCCACCTCCACCCAGCACAGCACATGGTACTTAATGCGAGTGCAGGTGGTACATCAGGTTAGTCTTTCCCACTATTTCATTGTATCCATTTATTTGCTTCCTTACAGCAATGAGATCTCCGTTAAATTTGAAAAAAAAAAAAATAACAATCAGACCCACACAGGAAAGCAGAATGAGGCCAAGGCTGGATTTGTTTGCAAAAAATTGCAGGAACGATCAAAAGGGAGCAGACTGCCTCCTGACCTCTGCAGAGACGAGCCTGTACTTCAGCTGCTTAATTACCCTGATGGCTGATGTAGCTTGCTTAACTACAATCTAATCTCCCCCAAGCCCCACAGGCAGTCATACAAATCTCAAGGAGAACTAGAACAACAGCAAAACCTGTGGAATAAACTTGAAAAAACGTGTCAGGCTGTCAAAGAGAGGACACACTGGCAAGAGTATACAGCTGCTCCAGGATTGCCCGAAGAGTTCATAAATTCTGTGCACAGCACAGCCTGAGTGGGTGGCTTTGTTTTCTTTAATTTTCCTAATATGCTGTAAGGAGCTTGAAGTTCTCTTTGCATCAAAATGAGTCGATCAACATCCCCTAGATGATGTCTCTTTTCCTCCTGGGAAGAAACAATAGAGTTCCTGGGGAAACACTGCAGGAATCAGATGATCTTGCTTTATTAATGAATTACTTGGGATTTATCAGAATCGTTCTAAAGATGTTGCTTCAGAAGATGATGCGTTCGGTCATTATTATTCAAAGTCTGTCCTTCCCACGAGTGCAAGTCCTCCAAGACAGCACTAAAAACATTTGCTGGATTATGGCCCTCAATTTTTACAGAATTAACTAATGTTAAATACAGCTAGAGTTTAAGCCTTAGAATTGAACCAATACGCAGGAGATTCTGCCTTCCATGATGTGTAAGACAAGAGGGTCACAACCCAGTGCAGTGCCTTGATGGCAAAAGGGAAAATAAATGCAAGCAAAATAGGAGGATCCTGAATGCATGAACAAGAAATTAAGCAGGCACGTTCATTTGCAGAGTTAACTCAGGCGTTGTTTCCTAGTATCGCTATCAACTTACAAAACATCAGTCTTCTGATCATGGCACTGAATGGGAATTTCAGCTGCACACCAGTAGCTCATGCAGCACTAACAAAGAGGAGAGAAAAAACAAAATCCCTTCATTCTTCAGTTTTCTATTTCAAGTTAAGGGTCTTACACAGAGCAAAAATCTAGGTTATTTTGTTATTGCTGCTCCACCCAGGACCGGTCTGAACCCCCTGCAGGCTGGAAGATGACAGTTTTCTTCCCCCAACACAACAACTGGACATCTGGAAGTCAGAACCCCTTCAGGGACCAGCAAGGGGACCACACCACAAGTGTGAAATTTCCAAAGTCGCCTGCACCCAAAAAAACCATTCCCAGCAGCGTTTCATAAGCAATGAAAATAAACTCTTCTGTGGACTTACGGAGAACTAGGCAGACTTTCTACTTGGGAAACCACTAAAGTTTGCTGAACAACAATGAATAGCCAAAGATGACACTTCTCCTTTCAAGCCTTTGATGAATTGTCTCACCAGGACTCCAAGCACACCCTATGCCCAGAGCTAGCTCCTGAACGTCTGGCATCTATTCCTTTCTCTGGGAACCAGGACCTGTTGGGTTCTCGCTGGGCTTGGTTTAAAAAAGGAGGGCAATGGGAATGGAGAGATGAACTAGAACTACCTAACACTTCCCTCCAGGGTGTGTCATGTAACATATTTTTACATATCAAGTGAAAATATGCAGACAGTTTGCTCTTGCTCTTACAGTATTAACTGAAATAAGGTCTACACAAGTCTACAGAAGACAAATATTAACTACATAAGAAGATGGATAGATCAGCCTAAGCAAAAATGTGCTGCAAAGAAAGAAGGCAAAAAGGTAGATTTCTCTAGAGAACGACAGAATACATTTACATATGAAAATCAAATACACAGCAAGAAGGAGAAAAAGGCATTGCATAAATAATGCTAGGAAAAATGAAAAATCTGTGATTTTAATCGCATTCTAAAAATGGTTCCCAACATCTGCACGTGTGCTGCTCAGTCAAGCAGAGACCCTGGAGCAATAGGTATGAACCAGACAGGCACACTAGTCTGAATGATAGAGACACAGCAGAAATGCAAAAGTCATTCACAACTATCTTTTCCATTTTCCTTCAGCTGTGGAGTACTGAGAGAGTATATCCAGGGTCACCTCTACTAAATTGTCTTCACCTTTAATAACCCAGTGACAGTTACTGTTGGCCACAAGTGGAGCACTCAGCTATACAGGTTGCTGGTGTGACCAGCTCTGCTCATATGGGCACAGAGCACATAATGCTGGAAAGCAGCAAGAGCACACAGGGAATAAGCAGTCTCTCTGGGCACTGAGGTGCATCAACTCCTTGGGCCCCACAGTGTGGGATACACACACAGGATTCAGAATGAACCAGGAACCTGAGCTGAGAGGAACTTGGGAAGGAGCGCACACTGCATCTTCTTGTGCTCCAGCTCAGAGGTTCAGCTTGCTCAGCTGAATAGAACTAAGAGTTCACTCCTTGGAACTGAATCCCTGGTCCTGGCCTCTACTGGAACTGCTGCTTTGCAATTCATGGATGAAGATAGCACAAACATACATTCTCCAGATTCTAATGATGTCGTGTCTCCCCCATAGAAAGCCAGTAAGATCTTTTGCCCTCCTAACCCTTCTGGAGATAAGTGATATTCTCTGTTGATGTTGATATGCAAATACTTATGCTAAGTCATGTATAATGGCACCTTTTGGTTGCCTCATTGATTTCTGCTCTACTAGGTTTGCAGTGTATATTGCTTTACTTCTGTTGGATTTTCCTGTCCTATTAGAAAAAGGAACCAAAAACCAAAAACGGTGCAAGGGAGCCTGTTTCCACCCAGGCCAAGTCACTTGTAAGACTGCTGAAGTAAAGCAGGGCAGAACAAAGTCCACAGGCACTGCCCAGTTCTGCTGTCGCCTAATGAAGCAGTACCTCTAACACGGACAACTATGAAATCCCATAAACAGAAAGAGAAGCCCTGCTGATTCAATAAAGAGCTACTTTACACTTTCCTGGGGTTGCTTCTGGTCACAAGAAACACAAGAGGGGAATCAGCATCACAGCTGACCTTGCTCTCTGCAAGAGATGGCTACTTTCCCCCTGAAGCTAGTGCCAGCACACCGCCTTCTCTGGGCTTGCACCACAATACAAAAAAAAAAAAAAAAAACATCTGAAAGTAGCACACAGGTAAAACCAACCAACTGTGAGAGAAAAGTAGGTCTTCACACATTTCCTCCTTGATACACACGAGCTGGTGGTAGGCACAGCAAACTCTGATCTAAACTGAAATGAAACAGAAGTCTATGTGCATGGCACAGTCTGCAACTTCAGTCTGCACAGATAATGAAAGTAGGGACTGTGTGAAATATCTGAACTACTTCTGGGTGACTCATGAGCTGACCAGATTGAAGGAAAAAAACAAGAGAGAGATCTATTCAACAAAATCCTAATCCTCTGGGAAGATATGATGGCCAAGAAATTGCTGGCTGCATCTGAATTTTCTTGCCTTGAATTCAAGATGAAAGATGTACATCCTTAGGCTGCTTCCAGAGCTGCTGGAGGGGACTTGTTGGGTAGCTGCTTACATCAAGCTCCAGGAGGAAAATGCTTTTTTCTGTGATTTTGGTTTTTTTCATCTTTATTAAAAAAAAAAAAAAAAAAACCCACAAAAGTGACCGTATCTCTACATGGAAAAAAAAAAAAACAAAACAAAACCACCATCAACAAAACACTACAACAGCTTTGCTTTACCCCTTGCCAGTGGAGAATGATCCGCTCCTATTTACAGTGCATGGTATCCAGGCAAGAATAAGCCCTACAGAAATAAATGAGGGCCACTCTATCAGCTAAGACAAGCTCCTGGCTGCTAAGCAGCAGAATAAGTTGTAAACCCCCACTTCCCCTCCAAAGAAAGCTGCACTGAATATCCTGAAGGCAATGGTAATTAACAACGAAGAAGGAATATTCAGAGATCAAACTGTCCTCACATGCTCATGGCAGCCCTACTCATCTCTGCGTGAAGAGGTAAAATTCTCCAAGAGAAGAAGGAGTACACATTTCCATCTGAAGAGCACTAAGGAAGAAGTTAGCAAGATGTAACTTTCAGGGCTTCTCTAAGCACTGAGGATCTTTGTTGTTGCTGCTTCAGGAAGGAAAAATTTCTTTAGGAATTCTGTTTGGAGACATTGTTATTGCAGAATCTACTTTGAAGCATATTAAACTAAGTAGGAATAATAAGATACTCTTGTTCCAGAATAAGAATTTCTCAAGAAATAATCTACTGCACTCTACATTCACAGCCTGCCTGGATGCAAATGAACTCTCAAGTGCCAGCAAGCCCTCAGACAGAACCTCTCTCCAAGCACTTAGCAGCAATGGGTTTAAACTCTGGCAGCACTGTAACCACATAAGCTAATGTCAAGGTGTTATTTTTCTCTTATCCTTGGCCACTAGGAACATTGCCAAGAAGAAAAAAATAAAAATCAGAGTTCACATGTAACTGAAGGCCAAGAATGGCTAAGTATCATGAACAGTTAGGCAGAATTTTAGCATCTCTTGACCACAGGAAGATGACGTTAATAAGTAGCCTCTTTTGTTGCATGAAAGATAGAGACATCAGAAGGGAAGGAGTGCCACTGAAAACACCTGACAAACTGAGACCCCAGACTGACACGCCACACTGTAAAGGTTTATTTCTAAGCCACTTAGAGGGGTCACTTCCCAACTGCTGAATCAGTGTGGGGCAGCCAGCCCACCTGCAGTGAATTATGGGTTAATTTCCAATGGATTCCAGTTCTGACTCAGGAGAGTAAAGCTCACTATTCCCCACTCCTCCCTAGAAGAAGACAGATGCAACTTTAAAAAGACAGTACTCTTGTCCCATCTCTTTGGAGAAGGCATTTTGCAGCTCCACTCTTCTATTTTGCCATCATTTGACAGATTGTAGAATCATAGAATGATTTGGGTTGGAAGGGACCTTTAAGATCATCTAGTTCCAACTCCCCTACTATAGGAAGGGACACCTCACACAAGGCCAGGTTGCTCAAAGCACAGAAGAGCTGACTGCCTTGTTCCCCAGCAAAGAACCTGCATCCTCCTGTTCTCACTTTGCTGTCATGACTTGTCATGCTGTTATTATTGTCCATACCATATCTTTTCCGTAATCACACAAAGACCTGGCTTATGTTTGACCATAACATAAAGCAGGACTCAGCTTTTTTAATATTTTGTGTGCTGGCTCTAAAATGACTTTTTCTTCTAACTTTGGAAGGTTTATTTTTTTTTGTTTGTTTGTTTTTGTCATAAAGGAGTCCTACACATTTTTCCTTTCTTTCCTTTTTAACTGTGAAAATAAACCAATAGTTGATATTTTCTTTCTTTCTTTCCTCTCTCAAACCCTCTCCCCGTATTCTCTTCCCTCAGTGATAAAGTCACAAAAATGTGGGAAAGGAAACAAGAATACAAAATACAAAAATACAACAGAAAAACAAAATAGAGCTTTCACGGTATCACTAATAAAGCATTCTTCAAAAAAACTGCAGTATTAAAAAAATTAACAAGTTTTTCAGCCATCTCCAAATATCTTCCACATAGAGAATAAGCAAAGATTAAAACTAATCTCCGCATCAGAAGACGGATGAACACCAAGGCTGTATTACCCCGTGCTGAACATGTAATAAGATAACAGAACCTTGAACCTGGCACATCTGGAAATGTTTACTTAGTGGCCATTCCTATCACTAAGAGGCCAACTTTCCAGGGAAAAGTGATTTTCAGGGAGGTGGTTGAGTCACTGTCCCTGGAGGTGTTGAAGAAACATTAAGATGTTTTACTAAGGGACATGTTTTAGTGGGGTAATACTGGTGGTAGGTGGATGGTTGGACTGGATGACCTTGGAGATCTTTTCCAACCTTGGTGATTCCATGATTGTATGGTCACAAACCCAAATTCTAATTCCTGGTCCAAAAAGCATCTAATAGAAGTTTGCCCAAGTATTATGGCTCCATCAAAGCAACTTGAACACCTGTATTTCTTTTGACATAACATTAAGCAGGATTGCTAAAGCATATACGTCCAATTTTGGCTGCAGCACATGCCCTGTTACTCCCTTCTCTCAATCCTTTGGGTGCAAACCAGGACCACACTGAAAGAGCAAAAATGACCTCTGAAGTGCTGTTCTCTTAGGGAAGAACTTGCTTTTATCATGAGTCCCTTCTACTTGCCCTCCACAGTAGATTTAAGTGGCAGAAGTCAAGGAGACTCTTTATAAACATGTACACAATACCTTGCAACACACAAAACAGGTGAGCAACCTGTGCAGGGGCAGAGAAGGAATTTCACCCAGGTGCTCTCATGTCAAAGAAAAGTTTCTAGCAGCCAAGTGCTAGCCACACATGAATACAGGCACCTCAGAGCATCAGCTTCTGCAGTGGCAAAAGGAGAAGGAAGGCAAACACAGGGCAACTCCGAGACAAAGGAACTGAAAACAAAATGAAAACAAAAATCAATTCAGCTGAACTGAGTCAGGGCAGGCAAAGAACAAAGGGTCAGGAGACAAAGCTGGAAACGATAGACTAGCAAGATTAATATCAGTTGTGAGGAAGAACTTGGATGCTACTGAAGGAGAAAGAAAAGGCTTAAAGAAAAGTGTGAAAACAAGAAGAGAGCTAATTGTGAAACCTGACACGCTGCTACAACACCTGCAGCTTGATCAGTACACATCTCACTGTTGCCCTTACAGAAAGGGCTTCAGCTCACAGCATAGACTCCTTGAAATTAATGACAATTACTCACTGTGAGCCATTGCTTTTTCATTGACAACAGAGCCATGCAGATGAGATCTAAAGACAAATACCCAACTTCTTAAGTTTTTACAGCCCTGTTCTGATTTTTGCATATTCATGCTCTGGTCTAACTCCACTGGGGCAGGACTTCAAGATTTCTCCCCAGGATTTCCCCACTAGCACCAGATCCTCCAGCACATGACCCAATGAAGTCAAACTCCTTGTGAAAGCTATATGCATAGTACACTGGATGCTTTTGGCCACAAGTGATGTACCTAGAATCCCCCCTTCAGGCCTGCTCTCTCACCCAGGCCCAGAGAAGCTATGCAACATAATATACACAACACAGTAACACTCCCCAAAAGAGCATCACTAGCTACCCTCAGCTATTTCAGAGCAATATGCATGTAAAATGGCCTCAAACTAACTGGCAACTAGGAAGAGACTAACATCTTCAAAACCTACCTGGATTGCAGTTTCCATCTGCAAAACAGACCACGTTAAGGGAAGCTAAATGACCATGAAGTTCATCTATATCAGTATTTCCTCTTTTTCCTGTCCTCAGACACCAAAGAGCCTCTGGCTTAGAGGCAAACTGGTTAGGGATGGAAGGAAATGATCTTTAAGTTAATGTTAGTCAGAAGTACAAGCAGTGAAGAAACACTGCAAAACCAGTGTGTTTGAGGGATTAATTGGGCAATCCCACCTGAAGACAAACCAAATAAGCCTGCTGTTGTGCAGTGAAGCCTTTCTCAATTCACTCTTGAAGACCAAGGGCTCCTTTAACTCTGATTACTGTTAAGAGGATTAGTTAAGCAGAGGTAGTCAAATGCCTGCCCTGGGCAAAGAGCAAACTGAATCAGACAAAACCACTTGACATTTCTTCGCTGTGTAGGCAAAGCTACCTTGTTGCCCCAGGGATGAGGAGTTTAGACTGGTCCACTCCTACTGGAAGAAGCAAAGTGAGCATGAAGGTCTAGGCTTAGGGGGTGAGCCTGTCTGCTGAGCCCAGTTTCACAGTAAAACTGGTGCTGAACGGATGCAAGAGATAAGATCAGCTTCTGTTACTGGGGACAAGGGGTGTCTCAGCTGCACAACAGCTTTCTTCTCAGAAGCCCCAACTCCTTCCTCCAAGTTCTCTTTGGCTCCAGGATTCTTTCTCCCCTTTGCAGACTGAAGCCTCAGCCACTCTCCCACCACCATGCCTTTTCTTCAGGGGTTCCCTGAAATACTGAGGAAGCACACATGGTAAGAGTGAATAGCAAAACCATAGAGCCAGAAAAATGTACCCTCATTATAAATTTCCTCCAGCTCAGGAAACCAGTTGTGTAACCTCTCATGCCTGCCTGACACCAAAGCAATTTGATTCAAAATGTGCTATCTTGTAACACCAAACGTCACTTTGTGCAACAGAAATTCTTCTTATGGTCTATTTACATCAACATTTTTAAGAGAAGCTTTTATTTCCATTACTCCAATGTGGACGCTTTGTATTCTCAGAACAACCTCTCTCCCCTGGGATACTTCACACTAAAATCCCATCCAGGAGATTTACAAGGGACAGACAATAGTGTTTTTCATGTTGCTTTAGAAGTCAAGGAGAGTGTTTCCCTTTGTATTAAAGCTTAGGAGCTGTGCACTTAAAGGAAAAAAATAAAAGTCTTAGTGAGAAGGATGAATGCAGTCTAGCAACTTTAAGAGAGCCCTGCAGCTCATTTTATGCTTGGGTAGTTGAATTCTGTTGTCTTTGTCTGCTTCTCATCATTAGGTTTCCTGAACCCCTATAAAAGAGACCATGAACTGCAGCTTCTGTCTGCCATGTTCCCTCACTGCTTGCAAGTGCTAGGCTGTGCTAAAAGAGTAAAGTAATCTACTCCCACAACATACACATAACATCTTACGCACACAGGATGCCATCCATTTCACAGAAAGATTTTTTGGACCAACAGCAGTCACCTTTGCGATGGCACTGCAATGGCAGAAATGGCAGACGCATTTTCCTATGAATTGCAGGTGGGAGAGGAGGTTTGCAAAGGGCACAAGCAGATAATGAAAAGAAATGGAAGCTCAGCATTCTTGTACCTTCGTGACAGGAAGATGGTACGAAGCCCCGTAAAAAGGAGCTTCTGTTTAGTTCCATTCTCTTCAGTAACAGAAAAGCAGTTAGCAAACTGAAATACTGGCAATGGTGCCACAAAGGGCAGTCTTGTGTCTGAGAGCTGCTGCACGGTCAGGGCAGAGCATCCTGTGCTCAGAGATAAATCACAAGCTACATCGTAACACACACGCAAAATATTCACTTCTTTGAGCTTAGAGGCAGCCAGATTAGTATAAACATTTGCTTCCAGCCCCTTTCATTTAGGGGAGAAGACAACTGAAACCTGGCATTAATATAACAAACATGTAAATACAAGACCTGCACGTTCTATGGAATTCTATGTTCTTTCGTCCTCTGCTAGGAAATACAGCTGAGAAATGAAGATTTAGCTTGCTAGAAGGAAAAGTACAACAAATAAAGTATCTAGAACAAGGTTAGAACTGACACAAAGTGTGCATTTATTCCAACACAAATTCAGTCTGAGATGAAGTCCAACAGGTAATGCCCTCCAGTTCCTGAGGATCCCATCATTACTGCAAAAGGCAATTTTTGGGCTCAGTGTTTTCCTCTAGTACAGCTGCTGAAACCAAAGCATCCCATACCAATACCTATAGAACACAGTTCCATTTTTCTAGGTGAAAGATTATCACCTGTGTTAATTCAGAAATGTTCTTTTCACTGTAAAGGCTACATAAGCTGCATATACTCTTGCATTTAAAACATGCCCTATCCTGTCTTTCAGCTATCACTTACACTCTAATGCTCAAAGATTTATGCTTAGTGAAAGAAGCAGATCCAGACACAGCTTATTCCTCTTATTACTTCATAAAAGAAGACAAAGTTCAGCAGAAATTCCAAGCAGAAGTTACAAGTTCCTGAATGACTCTACACATCTGCAATTGGTCTTTGCCACAAGGTGAAAAAGAAAGAAAAATAAAAGAAGGAAGAAATTAAGAAAAGCAAAAGTTCTGATGTAGCAACTTTACTCATTTATTAATTCCTTTAGGGATTCTCTAGGAATAAAGAAAGAAACAAAGAAATAAAAAGACATCTTGAATCTGTCCTGGAATAAAATCCTTCATAGCACATAAAGGGGAAATAGCACCTTAGTCATGCAGAGAACAAGCTCAATAACCACAAGCTGGTGGGCTATTATAGAACAGCAGAGACAGCTGGTGGAAACCTTGTTTTCAGGTAGCCTGTCCCCTTCTACCTCATAGTTTAAATTTTGAATTAAAATTTGTACAAAAGTTTTCATTTTTTTTTCCTGCTTTCTAGCAGGAAGAGGGTGGGGGGTTACAAACAGGTGGAGAATGTTAACTGAAAACCAAAAGACACTGACCAGTGTAGTGTGGTTTTTCATTTCATATCATCTGATTTAAGCCGAAGCTAGAGGGAGCATCCATTTAAACAGCAGTAATGAAAAGAGATTGATTGAAAAGTCATTTTTGCTCCATTTCTCATGGATAAGAGTCCCAGGTGCCTGTTTTCCTTACATTCTCTTTTTAATGGCTGCTCCCTGTTCAGCCCATAAGCTTCAAGGTCAGCTTCAGGTCAAATTGCACTTAGTACAAGATGCTCTGCATCTGCAATTCTGGCTGTGGGATCCCTCTCTCATCCCTACTGCACTAGGTCTTCCATTCTGGGCTCCTGGCTCAGCAAACTTTATTTAAAGTGCTTAGGGCACAATATTTTATTTCTGCATTTAAATGGCATCAAGGACATCACATTGGCAAACATATGAAGACAACACATAGCTCCCATTCAAACAGAAGATTCTGAATCTATGAGGACAGTTCATGCCTAAGCACATGCTAGACTTGCAGATATGCTGGCAAAAGCCAAAGCGTATAGGACAAATTTCAGCATGCTAGCCAACAAGACTCTACAACACTCCATGTACATTTACTGTCTCCCAGAAAAAAAATCTAGCAGGCAGAGGAAGGAAAATAAGACTAAGAACATTGGAAAAAACACTCTTATTGCCAGATCTTAGATGAAATTCAAGCCTTTGAAGAACTGTCTTATCACTAGCTTTTAGAGAGCAGGGACTTGTACACAGATTTTGCACACACGTGCATAGTACATGTGTATGCAGGCAGTACAGAATCATAGAATCATCAAGGTTAGAAAAGACATACAGGATCCAACCATCCACTCATCACCAACAGTCCTCACTAAACAGTTTATTATCTGATATGAGTTCCTGTCTGTAAGACAGGAGTGCTTACTTGTCCTAGAAGTGCAAAGTAAAACTAAGACAGCAAGTAGTACATATATTTTAAAATATTTTCTTAAAAATGCTGGTTTTTTTTTTTTTTTTTTTTTTTTGAGAAAAGGGAGGTGGGGAGAACTGGTTTTTTCATGTCTTATGTGAGGTACAAAAGAAAAAAAGAAAGGGATCCAAAACCGTAACTTCAGAAAATCCTCTCAGAAATCTGAACAGCCCACGAGAGATTAATTCAAGTTGTAAGATGAATTCTCACATTTTTTTTCAACGATAAAAGCTCTCCAGTAGCAGCAGTGACTCCAGTCTGTTAGAAAATGTTCATAAGAATAAACTGAAAACAGAGCCCTCTTCATCCTAGACTCTATTCCTACTCACTCATCCCCAAACACGACAAGCATCAATGCTCACGATGACTGTCACAGCCTGAGGAGGCGAGCACTGTCCTACCCTTGGATGTAAAGGGTACTCATGTGATGCTCTCTCTGTTGACTAACTCTCCATCCCTGACCTTGAACTTCACAACAAGCAGTTTAGAGCTATCAGGAAAATGTCCTAAAAAGGCTGACCTGAAGCATTGTAATAACTCTTAAAAGACCAAAACAGAAACAAAAGGTTCGTAATCCATCTTTCTGTGAAGAGGCCCTTTGGGGTTTTGTCTGCCTTTTAATGAAGAGAGCTACAGCTCAGCAGCTGTACCACACGTGAAATATTATGGCACTTGCTTTTAACTGCTGGACGAGGTGTTTAATGATTCTAGGGAAGTCTGACTACTGCTGCTAGCACTCCACAGCAGAAAGGAGAATGAGGATTGTATCTGAGTTCACAGTACTCTCACATCTGCAAGAATAAGGGGTATTTTCATCAGAATCACAGCTTACAGTGGATACTTCAGTATGGAGTACGAAGAGGGATGACCCAAACAGTACAGCTCTGAATTGAGAGAATCTTTTGCGGTCTTTTCCCCACAGGTACACAAATATTCTTGTTTAGGTCTTCCACATTTGGATAAGGTGAAAGACAAAAGATCCATAGTCAGGACCAAGTATATAGTGATGCATCATGACTCAGTAACTTCCTTCTTGGGGTATCATGCCTAACTAGATAGTGGAAGCTGTAAGAGTACACTGATGCCAAGACCAAGAAAGTTGGTGCTCCTGTTACACTAAAGAGCAGGAAGAGATATGGCTGGTCCAAACACAGGTAAGGAGTTAGTTATGAGCTTAGTGCCTTAAAAAAGAAGACAGACCCAGAACTGAATAAACTAATCAGAACAAAATAGAAGAATGAAAAATGAAAGCTTTTAACTTATCACTGATTCCTCTATTGGCTGATTATCCAGGCCCAGGCAGTCAAAATACTGTTCTTTCATATGTAAGATGTTGCTTGCACCTGGGGAATCTTTGGGATTAGCTTCCATATCTTAATACTTCAGGTGGTGAGTATAATCAAGCATTTGAGAAGAAATCTCTCTACCGAGGAAAAAAATCCTGATGACATGTTCCATACGCACTGACTGGGCTCACATTTGGATATTAAATCTGCAATATCTAACTCTGCCAAAATTCCTCCCAGGACTCCAGAAATAAAATTCCTTATTATGCCTTCACTTGACTGCCCGAGGGATCCTTTTCATCCCTTCTTTTGACCCTCCCACGCAAAAGTTTCCAAAGATGGAGCGAGCACCCAATTTCACATCTGGCAATGCTAGAAACAGCGCAGCAGCAGCCTTGAAATGTTTGCCATTTCTACTTGTCTTGACACTAATTATACACACAAGGCAGCTTCATCTGTACTAGGCAGAATGGCTCGATGCACAGCGGAGTTCAGTGCCTTCAGATCTGTGCATTTCCAAGTGAGTGAAGCGTGCATTATAACTGCAGTCACAGCAAGTTTCTGATGTGCTTCTCCAAGACTGACCCCTCCTTTTTTCTTATTTTCCCCCTTTCTTTTTGCTTTAATTTCCCTAAAAAAAACCTCAAAGTTTTTCTGAGACAATCAGAGCGTGACTTCCATCCAGTTGCTTCACCAGGCTAAATTTGCCACCTGCTTTTTCACATCCTTTTTTTTTTTTTTTTTCCCCTTTTTTGGAGGAACTCTCTCCATTATCAAAATAATATCATTTACAAAATACCACCTCAGCAGCATGCCTCAGCCCTCATTTCACAGGGCTTTGCCAGTAGCCATGAACAGAATCAAAGCATCCAATTAAAAATCCATATTCATTAACAAACACCATGTGTACTATAATGCTCCACATTGACTGTGTTACCACAGGAGATGGGAAACTCACTGAGTTTCCCTGCTCTCAGTATGGATTTCTGTCAGGGGGGTTGAAACTGGATATCTTTGAGGTCCTTTTCAACCCAGGCCATTCTATGATTCTATTCTACAAAATGTTTTACCTTTGCTACTCATGGGTAAGTGAGAAGAGGCCTGGTATACCCTTAGCCCATCAGGCTAGGATAGCATAAGTGACAGCTGTTGATCTTCTGCCTCAGAGAGATACCAGATATGGGACTTGGTCAATATGAGAAACACACAGAGAAGACCATGAAACCGTGCCAGACCTTCCCTACTGAAGTCTTTAGGTATCAACAGGACCAGTTGCAAACCAATCTGTAGCATTACGAGCAGCCAATGTAATAAGCTCTGAATAAGCTTGATTGATGCAACTCATTGGCTAGGCAGGGCCATATCTGAGCTGATGTAGTAAATTAACACATTCCCCTGGTTTCAGGGAAGTTGCATTGATTTACACCACCAACAATTTACCACCATGAAAAGTCACATACCGTAAGTACAATATTTCAGACCTATACAATGAAGTTATACGAACACATGCCAGGATTATTTATTTATTTGAACCCGCAAGTCTGGGATTTACAGCTCTTTATAAATACGAGCTGCGTAATTTGCTTTCTATTTTTAGCAGGAATGCTTTGTTCAGGGAACAGCTGTCAGCCACTGGGAGCTGTGTTTCTCAGAGCAGCAGCTTCAGACAAATAGAGGCCTCTTAGAATTACACTGGAGAACTAGAGCCATTGCTTCACAGTGGAAAAGATGCTGAAGATAGTAGATAGCTAGAAAAATAAGCACTTAACTGAAAATCACTCCTGGAATTTTTCCATCCTTTTTTCCAACAGTAAGGAACCTTATGTCATCATATCACACATCTGAATCTCGAACTCTCAAATAATCCGGAATAATCTCAGAGTCCACTGTTCAGTTTTGACCAAATTCAGCAAACATTCACAAGTCTCAGAGCTGGTATATTTTCACTGACCTCTGGGTAGAGGTGAGAGACTCCTTATTATCTTCGCTATGGAAAATAAACAACATCACATGAACTCAGTCTTCTATCGGACCAACAAACTTCATCAGTAGGAAACCAGATCTGGTATTTCCTTTCCTTACAAAACCATGATGTTGTAAGCACTCACCTTGGCACACGAAGGAAGAAGGCGTTTCCCCAGGGTGGACTCGTGCAGTGATGAACACCACTTTCTGTTCAGCACCCGGACGCAGGTTCACTGCAGCAGAGTGGGGTGGCAGAAGGAAAAAGAGAGACAAAAGATCCGTAAACTGGGTTCCATATGTAGGACACAAAGGAACATTAATATTAAAGCATATCCTTTTATTAAAATCGGTCATACATTATAAATAAGCACAATCTATAATTAAAGTAGACAGCGTCACTGGGTCTCCGCACCAGGCCACAGCAGCACACTGCACAAGGGCTGCAAATCTAATGACACTCAGCCAAACCTGCAACAACAAAGTTAGCTCTCTTTTTTAAAAAAACAAGATTTACTACAGGGAGTTTAACTGCACTGTAATTGCTCTCTCACTTTTGACGAATATCCCCCCGGGGCGACAAGAAGAACAGTAGGGGTCCATTCACACCGTAATGCCAATTGCACCCTGCGTAAGGCTTGATGTAAGCCTTAGCAGTGCCAAACAACGGTGAAGTACTAACAAATGACATTTATTAGCACGGGATTTGCTCTGAGGGGTCTGGGGGTTCTTTTGTCTCCCAGCTATTTGGGTCAGCATCTGCTCTGATGAAAAGTGATAGTCAGGAACAAGAAGTACAGAAAAGAGATCAGAATTAACCTGGGGTGAAACAATAACTGTATGAATCGCATTAAGGAAATGACTTGCCCTAATAGATTAAATAGCAAGGACCTCCGAGGTAGACCATAAAAGGTGGCTAATGGAGCACTTAATCCCCTCCTATTTAAACCACCGTGCTTTGGCCATTTGCTTAGTTGTAAACCGGTTGGGTCAGGCAGTATGTTCCCCCTGTTTGTGCAGTGACAGCATCCAACAAACAGGAAATAAAAGTTATGCCTCTTCAAAGTGGCTTGAGGACGTTTAGGACCGTATGAGGTCAGGACCTCAGTTAGTGTCTTTCCTAGATCTGAACACAGCAGGGTAAATACTAGACACTGCAGGATTCAGTTTAAATCTTTGCTGTGAAATAAAGTTCTTACACCGAAAGGCAACTGAAAACTAAATCCTTTTTTAGAATTAAATTACATTATATGCATTACATGCATACCCAAACATGGAATGATATTTGGAGCCTAAGACCACCTGAAGGTTGTTTGTTTTTTTAATATTCCTGGTTCTTGTAAACATTCAGCTCTCCCATCTCAGTTTTCTCAGCTTTCATATCTAAGAAAATCACAGAAATAATCAATACATTTTGGTTGTTTCTGATTGTTCTCTGGAGGCAACAGGAGAAAAGATCTCTGTGGGGTATTTATT
Organism: Oreortyx pictus; assembly: GCA_036925125.1. NCBI lineage: Eukaryota > Metazoa > Chordata > Aves > Galliformes > Odontophoridae > Oreortyx > Oreortyx pictus. Next base: position 6,873,502 of record JAUPFR010000010.1, on the reverse strand, counting down.
TCCTTATCCCTTCTTAATATCCTACATCTGTTCACCCCACAGTTTAACCATTCATTTGTTCTCTCATATTCCAACTTCCCCACTCTGGCATTTCGGAGCCCCAGAAGCCAAGAAATATAAGAAAGAATGTCTCTGACAAACACAGTGGATGCGGGGTCAAATCTGTCTGCAGAAGAAAAGCGAGAGCAGCAAAAAGGAACATATCAACATCAGCTAGAAGCTGATGACCACTCCATCGTTTGCATTAACATCGAGCAGAGTGGGAGGAAGGAGATGCATCAGCAAACTAACTTCAGTGAGCAGGAGAGGAAGCCTGTGATGACAAGAGGAGTTTTCCAGGGAAGATGATGCGTTTTAATTTTAGTCTTGGTTTCTCACCACCATTATTTCAACTGGCAGTAAGTTGAACTAATTTTCTTTCTAGTGAAATTTGTTTTGCTTATGAGGGTAATAGGTAAGTGATATCTCTGTCTCTATCTCAACCCACAAACCTCTTCATTTCGTTTTCTCCCCTGCCCCACACACTGTAGCTGGGTGGGAGTATGGCAGCCAGCCAAGGCCAACCCAGCAACGGATACAGCTACAAATCACCATCTCACATTTCAACATTAAACTGAAAACATAACTTATTTTCCACATCAGGATGAAAGAGATCAACCAAACCTAAAATAACAATAAAAAAGGCTAGATATGTGTAAGCTTTTCACAGTAGATGCCAAATCAAAACTACAGATGAGGACAACCCACTTAGACATGACTTCTCCAGCTTCACTATTGGAGAGAACGCATTTTGTTGTGCTACCTTATGCCCTTACAGCTGCCACAGCAGTGAATCTTAGAAAATATCAGATGTAAAAGATTTTCCAATGAAAAAAAAATGTATAGGTTTCTGGAATTATTTTCTACTCTTCTTCCAGCAGGTGTGTTGAAGCCTGAGCTAAACATTTTTCTTCCCATCTGAAGGCTACCACTGCAGTTACTATCAACCATGTTTGCCTTGCCTGAAGAATTTGACTGAGACCTAAACAGTGCGTGTCTATATCTACTGGCAAAGCAAATTCCACGTTGCCTTCCTTTCTCAGGTGCTTTGCAGCACGAGGTGGGCTGCTGCCAGCATTTTGTATTCAAAACCCCATGAGCTGAAGGCTCCACCGAGGAAATGAAAAGAACTCCATTGCATTACACTTCCCTGCACTGTCTCGGCTTGTCTGTGTCCAACAGAGCTACAACATCTGCGTTGAAAGCAAACACTGATGTCGTTGCTGTCCTGGCTGTCTAGTCTCTGCCACGTTAAACTGCTTTAGCAAATCAAATCCAAGCAGCATTTACTGCACTCTGGCTTTTCCCGAGGGACCAGATTAGCACCTAATACCATTTGTTGTTGTTACTTCTGCTCACAAATGTCATTTCAAGTAGGAGTGCACATCTCAGGAACAAACGTTGTAAAAGAATGTCGTTTTTGGTCCCTACCAAATCCCACTGGAGTAGGTGGGGTGAAATAAACACAAGGTCTTCTTGCCTGCTTATAGTTGCCTTGCAGTCCACTTCCCAACATCTTCTTTCTTAAGGCTCATATAGACAGCACAAAGAAACTAAGGAGGTAAAACTGGCACCTTTCATACCACAGAAAAAGCAAAGACTGCACTACAATTTCTGAAAGTTGGATGTCTGTTCTGAGGTCCTTTTTACTGGAAGGGGAGTAGGCAGGATTTCAAGTAGGCTGCAGAACCCATGGGAGGTCAACCCTATGCAAGGCGAGCACCTCTACGAAGTGCCCTTACTCTCACTGCTTCTCTTCACCTTCTGCCATGGTAGTCCCATCTGGAGCACAACAGAGTTTTGTTCAACAAAGCCTCACTTGTGCCCAGATTCTACCCAGCAACGGTCTTGCATGGCATGCACAAAAATGGATCCAATCCTCTTGAGCTCCAGATTTTCATTCAGGCTCTGGGCCTGACTCTGTCAGGTGCTTAAATACATGATTTAGTTTGACAGACTTCTATTGTGTTTAAAAATGGGCTTAAATGTAAGTGTTGGCAAAAGAGCTTTGCTGAACTGGGGCCTTTTAGCAGGAAGCCTGCTTCTGAGATCACTGTCACAATGTTTTAAAGTTGGAGATTGTGCAACTATTATCCTTTATTGCCCATTTTATGCCAAAGTCTCTCTTCTTTCTCTTTTTACATCCCTCTTAAAAGCAAAGCTATTTTGGAGCATTTAATATTATTTAATCTCTCTACTCTGGCAGCATTAGAAATTACAGGAACCGTTACAATGGTCCTGTGAGCATGTATGCTTTATTGATGTATATGCTGACCTAATATCAAATTGATTTTGCTCAGCTTTTCTGCTGACCATAGAAAAATGCAAATTGGGTATTATATTTGCACACTAATTTTACTGGGCCCTTGTGTCTTCATAAAAAGATAAAGTTTGGGCTAATAAAAATAAAACATTTCTGGTGCTAATATAGGCAAATGTTTATGTAGGCAGGTAACAAATTGGTTTGTCATTTAGGGGAACATAAAGAGCACTAAAATCATCTTTAGGCAAAATAGATTGGGGGCTTTTGCTTAGCTTTTAGCTTTCATTTGCAAAATCAATTTAATGTGGCACAGTGTCTCAAAGACGGGGTGACACAGGATTAAGACATTCATTGTATTCTCCCTTCGTAACTGCTCCTTATTCAGAGGCCATGGGATTTGGGTTTGCTCCTGTTCAAAGCAAATTAAATATATTCCAACCAAAAGGGGAAAAGGAGCATTTAGAGTTGTGCTATATATGAGCATCCTATAGGGACAAACACGGGGTGGAGTAGGAATGAGAGTCTCATTGTGTTCTAAAGGTAGATGTTATACTATCAACACATTTCAGTGCCACCAGGAATCTGAAAGTGTAATACCTGAATGATCTCCTTGCCTAGATAGTTTTTTGTTCCCCCTTCAAGTCCTTTGTAACAAGCCTTTCAGTTCTCTTTAACTGCCAACAACCTCTGCTGAAATGCAGCTAAATGAACGTCAATGACAGTTTAACTAGATGGGCATATATCAACAGCCTAACTTCTATTTACTGAAATGAGCTGACCTATTTAAATCCCAGAGTGGGTACTATTTCCATCCAGATTTTGCTTTTCATCCTTACTTTCCCCTTCTCTCCCTCAATTGCAAGGTACTTTGGAGAGGCTCCATGCAGTGGGAGGTTACATAAACAGTTTCAATGTTAATACTTGACTGCATTTTCAACCTAATAGCCCTAACAGCAAAGGGATCTGACTACAAAGGAAAAGGCCAGAAGTGTCTCCTGGTAAAACTATGCTGAAGCCCAGATCAAATGACACTGCAGAGCTATTTGCAAATCAGAAATGGCAAATGATTGTAGAGCAAGATTCCCCTTACCTCACAGTCTCCCTTGTTTGTGTTTAATCTTCATTAACTTTTAGAAGCAACCATTTTTCTGTTTGGTTCTCCTGATACTGTCAACTTGCCACCCTTCTGAGGCAGGAAAATTAACTGCACACAAAACCAGTCAAAGTACACTCACACCATCTTTCCTCACTCCCCCTCTCTGCTGAAAAAAAAAAAAAAAAACACTTCCAAAAAAAACTGAGGTTTTGTCTTTAAATTATACATACCCTCTTGAACGTTAGAACATACTTTTCTACGAATAAGAACAGCAGTCTGGAATATGAACAGCACATTATCGTCCTCAAATGGCCAAGGTGATGACAACTCGTAATTAAGGATGCAGACAGTAGCCTTTAATGTCACCTACCTGCATCACCATTGTACCATAACAGTTTAGCAGGCAGGTCCCCAGCCTACTTTCTTTTTCCCTCTCCTGCTTTGCTATTTATAAAGTCAAGTTGGAGTGTAGATAAACCCCTTGCCCTCCAGAGACCACAGGCAGGCAGTAAATTATGGGAAAGCTAAGTGGTACATCAAATGTGTCTCCTCAAAGCTATATATCATCTTGTTAAATTTGATGCCTAATCCCAGAACCCCAGAAATCATTCCCCAAATCCCACAAAATGCTTGTGTCCTTCAGCTGGTATAGAACAAGAAAATAAAGTTTACCTGCAGGAAAAAAAAAATAAAATCATTCTAGCCCTCTTTTTTTCTAAATGTCTTCATTCTGCTTGGGTGTCTTTCAACACTATTCTTTAGCATCAAAAAACATCTACTGAATTTGAATAGACGAATGCTCATCTACAGTACTCATCCCATTTTATTTTCTTGCAATGTATTGCAAGCTTAACAAACAAAAACACATCCCATTTATCTCTTTCTAAATATATTATACCAGATAGAAATGCAGTATCTTATGTACATAGCAGCACTTCTCCAGTTAACACAAATGACAGTACAAAGACCAACAGCTGTTTCACAAACTTCTCTTAAATGAATTCCACAACCCAACGTTATTGAGGAGGAGTAGAAACACTAAGGAGCTGCCTGCAGCCATAAAATGGGCCTCATCTTTAGGGAAGGAATAAGTGCTAACTAGCACCTATCTTGTTCTGGCTATTCACAGCTATCTTCCCTCTAGAAATGCTCCCTGTCCCAGCAGCTTTCACTCTATACAAAAGGCTAAAAATAAAATATTCAGATGGAAGACATTTCCACCTGCAATACTACAGTTACATCAGTATCTTTTCAGTTTGTCTTTAAAATCCAGGGATTCAAAAGATATTCCTAGGGCGTATTATAAAGCAATTTTCTATCAGCTCTCTCCAGTGGAGAGGGCTAAGGCTATGTTTGTTTGCTACAAGTATGCATGGGCTGAAAGATAAGGGAATAATTTATGTCAGAATTTCAGCCAAGATAGTGAAGAGGGAATTACCAACCACTCACAGAGTGGTCCAGCAGTTACAGGAGCAGCCAGGACACCTTTGTTCCAGTTTTACTGTGGATTTGCCTGTGATTAACTTCAGTGCTTAGATTTTTCCATATTAAAAAAAAAAAAAAGAAAAAAAGAGAGCATAAACATGTGCACTTCAGAAAAAGACTGAGAGTCCTGATGCAGCTTTATTCAAAATTCTCATAAGTTTCTACAGGCAGAGCTACATCCTCGCACCTGTGGATACTTAAATAATAATAATAATAATAATAATAATTTAAAAAAAAATAAAATATCAGGGAGTGCTGAAGGGGCTATCTACAACTGTTAGGAGATGCAACTCCAGAATACATGAGACTAGCACTTCTAATCTCGCAAGGCCAGTGAGCAAAGTAATAGAGAATGGACTAACTGCAAGACCAACACGTAGAGATCAGGAAAGGTGTTTCTGCAAAGCTGTGCCTGGATACTACCCATTGGGGCTATGCCTCATAATTCTCCTAAGAAATAGCCAAGGGCTCAACATGAACAGCAGTAGAAAATAAAAGGGAAAGGAGCACAAAATGATAGACAAAACTGGATATCTACTTAGCTATTTTGTCCTAAGTAGGGTGTGGCTCATTCTGGGAAGAAAAGAAATCAAAGTTTCCTTCCCCTGCCAGTGGGCAAAGGTTGAAACCAGGGGAGCACGCTACAACACAACTAATGTTGTCACTGGATTCATCTCCTGTATTCTACTTCTCAGATGCTGATACAACCATCATGAACCATTCTCACTTATTCCCAAAATACCAGTTATATACAGGAGCGGGGACACTCTCTGCTTAATTAAAGGAACACAGGAGGTGATTCTTATTTTATTTTTTGGTGCATCTGACACAACTTTGAAAGAAGGTGAGGAACTGACAGGGTTAAGAAGAACAAAGTCTTCTGTGTGCAAGGCCTGACTTGAAAGCAGTGATCCCAGGCAGGACGTGTAAGGTGTTCTGCAAAAGGTTATGGCCTTTACTGAACTATGACAGCATGTTCTTTGGTAGCTGAGCTAGCAGTCAATAAAAAGCAACCTGCTGAAATGAGATTCATGAAGAACACTGCTCCTTGGAACGTGACACTGACCTCCAGGAAGCGCCAACACTGCCTTCAGAGAGAGCCTTGAGTCTGCAAGACAAGACAGATGCCTCTCTCCTCACATTCACTGCTTCCCTGAAATCAGAATTCAGATCTGAGCATGTAGCCCAAAAAAATTACTGTGCTCAACAGAGGGGCTTAGATATCTAATTCAAACTTCAAAATATCTCAACAAGATGGGGGATGCACAACCCTCAGCTTGCCACAGGGCTGAAACACTTATACCTACCCCTAAATCAGCTTAGAAGCAATCCTGTCTTTATTGTAATATTAGACATCATTTTCAAACTAGGATAGGAAAATAGTCCTTTATAATGTGAGGGGGAAAGCAAAGATGGGGTGGAAAGCAGCTCCTCACACATGAGAATTTGAGTTGCCAGCTCTCTTGCACATGTGAGAATACTTAGCCTGTACCTTATGAGGCCTGTCAGGACAAAGCCCTGTCACATTCTTGTCCTTTCCTTTATAGAAAAATGGCAACATGAATACTCAGAGGGAGGGCATGTTTGTTTCTCATTAAGAACCAAGAATTAAGTAAGCTACCATCTTCATTCACAGACTATTTAATGACGTTTTCCCCTCCATTACAAAACCTGGACACACACACACACACACACACAAAACCATCCAGCAGACTGCTGTAGACTGCTACATCTGTCCCCTGTCTTTCTGCAAACCAAGAACAGTTCCTCACAGATACACCATTCTTCTCTCACGTCTACATGCAGCCCATTAACTTCGTATGCACGAATGTCTACCAATCCTATTTGACCAAAGAGGTGGTGAATGTCCTGTCTTTAGAGACATTCAAAGTCAGGCTGGATGTGGCTCCAAGAACCTGTGGTCCCTGCTCATTGCAGAGTAGTTGGACCAGATGGCCTTTAAGGGTCCCTTCCAACTCAAAACATTCTATGGTTTTAATGGTTCTAATCATGCTTTCGGTCCTAACATTAGTCAGCAATAAGTTTCAAGGGTAAAGACAAATGACACAGTATAATGCACGCATGAAAAATCATTTTGTTGTCTGCATACACGTACACACTGGAAGGCTGTGCAAGCTTTGTACCACACAGCTAGTCAGCAAACTGTTAAAACCAATCTATACATATGCAGTCTTTCTCTCAAGGCAATAAGCCTATGGAGAATTTTAATTAAAGTCAAAGGAGCTTTTAAAAGTGAAGGGGGAGAAATCTAGCACAGCAAGAAATAAATTAATAAAAATACACTCCAAGTTGAAGCTCAAGGGGATCACTCTCAGTCATCATTTATTTAAAGGATGGGACACGTCAAAGATGGGAATGTCAAGTGGGAGATGCTGTGAAGCAGCAGAGGACAGAAAAGGGGCTGATGAACTGGATGCCACAGCTCCTGTAGCAGATCATTTTTTTGTCACATAGGTTCTATCTATGCCTGACCACCTGCTGCTTGATATTCACTACCTCTCAAAGTTAGTCACCAAAATACCTGTATTTTCTTTCACACCTGATCTGGTGAGGACCTTTCAAGCCCATCTAGACCATCCTTACCTGGCAAGCACCCAATTTCTACAGAAAATGATTCTACTGTCTCACCCGAGGATATTTTCCTTGGTATCCGTACAGCAATTTCCTTTGCAGAATTTCAATCTATTTCTCACTTGTCTCTTCTGTTGGTGTTCATATTTTTTAAAATGCCTTAATTTTGCATGTCCCCTTTTAGCTTTTGCTCAGGCAGTGGAATATTCCAGAGGAACTAGGTAACCCCTGCAAATGAACTCTTACACGCAGTCACACCAAAGTTATGCTCTATTCTCATGCCCGTATGATCTTTTTATAGAGAAAGTTTCAATGCCCAGATAAGAGCTGGCATTCTGCTCCTCACTTGTCACTCTCATAGCCACTGTATCATATCTTCTAGCCTTTTCCATAGCAGGGGGGAAGAGATTTCTTCACTTGAGGCCAGTTGCAAACAAGCAGTGCCACATTGCTTAGCTTTAACAACTCCCAGTATCAGTTGCTACAGCAAGCTCTCGTCACCTCGGCCTTCTGCCTTGTAACAGCTCACTGGGGTGTAAGATGCTTGTGTGGATCAGTGTCCTCAGCAGTTCCCTAGGTCCCCAGACCTGTATTCAAGGGAATATAATGCTTCTAGTTGGTGCTCCGTCACAAACCTCCCAGCATCAGATGCAAATGAAAGTAATCATCCATAATAAATCATGTGATTATGCTGGAAACCCATGCGTGTCTGATCCTTCAACTGCTAGTATTATGGAGATCCAATATTAACTGCATATCTTGACACTCATTATCTCATTTACAGAGTGCTGCACTGTCTATTCTTCACCAGCCAGATCCCTTGGTAGGGACAAAAGCTTCATGGATTGGTAAGACCCCACATGAATTTCTGTGTAGGAACATGGAAATGTAATTCATTTCCAACATAAAAAAAATCTGAAATTTGAAATCTAATACATATATTTATTAATGAATGTAAATTGAATTATGCTTTGCCCTTTCCCGTGAAGAAAATGCCCTCGTCATGGAAAGAGGGTTAGAAAGGTTAAAAAAATAAAGAAAGTCAAAGTCATTACATTCCAATCAAACTTGATAAATATGTAAATTACAGCAACTAAACACTTGGCTTTGACAAATGACTTCCATGTAATGGATTTTTCATAGTAATGAGGCTACAGTGCAATTGTTTTTAAAGCCTTATATTTCTCATCAATACAAAATGTGAGTCAGTATGCAGAATGGGGATATTTACTTAAAAAATTAAGAAGAAAAAAAATTCAGACAGTAATTGATATCACAGAGGGATGCCACATCCTGTGATGGTGTCCTTGCTTCCATCAACACTGACATGTTGTTTACTGCTCTTTAATTAAGTAGCTTGAACTTGATGTGCTACTCAATGCCAGAGAAGCATAAAGCCTGGGACTTTGTTGCCTGTGATTCATTTTTTTATATATTCATTCATTCAACACTAGAAAGAGCACCAGCTACACATGCTGTGTAAACCCTACAGGACCCACAGAAATGGAGAAAAGGAGAAGAAAATCACTTCAAAGAACTTTAAGTAACCTCTCTGCTCACATGTATCATCCCAACCTCATTCAGGCCTTTGGCACTTCAGACCACATCAGTCATCGTGACATCAGTGCATTACCTTCTATCTGCCCAAGTCACTTATAACCTTCAACTCATAAACTCCACGATGAGCAGCCTCAACTTGATCTTGTACAAACTTCCTAATACATGCTGGATTCCAGTCAAGGATTCATGCAGAATACCCTCATTCTTAGAGTACTGTTTTCAAATGCCTTACCATTGTACTGAAAATGATCTGGTATTCAGTAAGACATCTTGCAGTTTCACTCTAGGCTTCACCTTCATTTGGCGCAGCCTATTTGGGAATCTCTAAAACACCAAAGGTGACTGGGGCCAGCAACAGTTTTTCAAAACAAAGTGACAACGATTGCAGTGAAAACGCGTCTAGAAACACTGATGTTTCTTTGATGTGTGTTCAACCTTAGCGTGAGCCCTAGCACACAGGATTATGTTGATGGTGTCCCAGTCAGTGCACACTGTTAGCAATTAACCAGCCAGTCACTGGGACTGTAAACAGGACTGTATTTGGACAACCAAACTTAGTGACCAGCTATGTTGGAATAGACTCCTCTGTCAACAAGCAGACATATTTTCACTGCAGACATCTTGCTACATCTGCAGATGCATTTCTAACTTTTCTCTAATTTAAATGAGAAGACCCAAATTAAGTGAAAGAAGCAAAGAAGATTAGCTCTCCCCTTTAACCCATCTCATACAAAGCTAAATGATACTGGTGTGTGAAGGGACTCAATTTACAGATGTATGGTAGAAAAGTTCTAGGACAACTATAGGGGAAGTTTCAAAGTGCAGAAGTACATCATTTAGTACAATTTAGGCTGCTCAGTTATTCCTATTTGAATGGGGGCGTATCCATGTTCCCTCAGCAAAAGGATCTCTGCTACCTGGCATTTGCATTCCTGAGCCAGGGCTACAGAACAGAGCTTAGAGTTGCCCTACACATGGTCAGTGCACCTGAAGGTCAGCCCATACTAGATGCTGACAGATCAAAGACTGCACTGCTGATTTTAAGTTATTTAAAGTAAAAACAACCCTTCTCACCCCAATCTGTTGAAAGGACACAAGAGTGAGGAAGGAAAAACACAGCCAGGGGAAATGTCAGCTGAAAATAAGGACAGAGGAGGTGGAGGAGGGAGCTGTTCATACATCTTCTATTAAGCCTTATAAAATCCCAGCTATAGCTCTGCATGCATGCATTTCTGTTTCTGATATAGGATGCATATTCCATGTAATGCTATTCTTGTGAGCCAAGAAAATCTGCATGTAATACAGCAGGAGAATGCTAATGGCTTTAAACAAACCTGGAATCCAACACTACCTGCCTTTATCAAAGCTATATTTTAGAGCAACAGTCAATCTTGGGGTTTCTCCTTGAGTTACAAATCAGTGAACACAACATGATCATATGCATGTCTATTTGTACTAAGTGTGTCCCCCAGTTTCAGAGGAGGTACAATCCCTCCCAAATATCCCTAGGCTATAGCATAGGTATTTTTCAAGCAGCCCTTTGTCAGTAGAAGAAAAGCAATTTCAAGCCCATTCAAGTGATGAATTCAAGTGGGTTAAATAGCTTACCTGATTCAGGCTGCTAAATCATGCGCAAGACTTCCAGCCAAACACCTGCATCCCATCTTCCCCCATCTCTGTCCCACTAGGCTGTGAGGACTGTCCCTGTTTGGCCTGACCAACATCTCTGATTGAAGACACTTTACCCATTCCTCTCCCATTAAGAAGCATCTGAGATATTTATGCGATTTCAAACCAAAGGTAAATGAATAGAGATGCTCCAGACAAGAAGAAAAGCAACAGCAGCAACTGACAGACTTAATTCTGATGGCCTGTATCATTAGTTACTACCAGTAAATGACAGAAAAGCTTAATATGAGTGAAAATTTAGGTCAGTGCTTGTAATGACTACCCTCTGAGTTTAGGAACTTATTTAGAAGAAACAGAATAGATTACTCCTAATTTGCCTTATCTTCATATTCCTGATCTATTGATTATAATAACCATGGCTAATGGGAAGGAAGATAGGTTCTACAAGTATTACCATGCAGACAGCAGGCATGAGTCAACGTGGATTTAAGCAGTTTTGTTTCCAGAGTGATGGTGTAATGCAGAACTGCACGTTCCCAAGGCAGAAAAGGAAAAATAAGATTTCTGTGACAGTAAGTTCAAGGAGATTTTCAAATCACTGCAGAAAAACAAAAAACAACAACAACCCCCTCAACTTCCATTCAGATCAGACATGTCCAAACTGACATTTAGGACTATACTCTAAGGAGATTTTTCAGAAGTTGTCAAGGATGAACCCAAACCACTCTCCTAATTTTCAGAAAGCTTCAAAAATAATGGAAAACTTTTTGAAGGTCATTCTCTTCTATCAAGGATGCAATAGCATTGTCTGAAGTATGAGGACTGAAGTCAAAAATCCTGTGTTCTGTTTGTTGGTCTTCCACTAAACTGATGAGTAACCTTTCAAAAGACACTCAAGAATAAATCCAAAAGCAGATTTAGCAACTGAAGTAACCTAAATCCTATTTAAGCCCAAAGTTTAGATCTTCAAAAACTGCATTCAGTAGTCATCTATTTCAGGAGATATCAGCACCCACAGGCAACCAGAGTTCTCCCTGTGGCCAAGTCCCCCAGAAATCCACATGCATCTCTTTCTCCCACTATGTTCAGGAAACATTTTCAAATTGTAGTGAACAGAAAGAAAAAAAAAATGGCAGAAAGGAAAAAAAAAACCACAATGGCAAAAACTCCTATTCTGTTTAGTACTTACAGGCTCAACAGTCTTGCCCAAAATATGGGAATTTCCCTGTTACATGAACTAACTGTACATACCTACAGTCCTTTTTGGATTTTTACTTTCACAATTAATTTTCTCCCATTTTAATAACACTAGTGACAATTACCTGTTTTTTTTTATTTGTTTGTTTTTTTTCCCCCCACGCACATCACTTTGAGATATTGAATGGAAAAGAACTTTACATCTGCATGCATTTATTACTAAAAACAATTCGTGCGTGCTTTTCTCTTCACTGGGAAAATTTGGAAAGCACTTTTCCAAAATCTGCACCTCAATCACTAAGTATTTTATCTACAAAAACACAGACTTCAAGGTTTTATTTGCTTGAATAGACAGAAGGCTTCAGAGGAAGAAGAAAAATATGGCTTTCTTAAATGTTTTGTTTTCGTAATCTATTCCTTTCCTACTTATCTGGCTGTGGATCACACACACACAGTGGCCCTTCATGATGTCCAGATGATACTACTAAGTCAACAGTGGATATATTATGCCTTTATTTCTAACACAAAATTTACTGCTTTTTTTTTTTTTTTGGATAGAAATAGAGAACCTGAGCTGCATACAAATGGGTCACAGCACCTCATGTTTACCATTAAACATGAATTAAATCTGAGTAGCTTGGCATATCTCTATAATAAAAAAGGCACCGTTAATAAGATTTCATTAAATGGAGAGCTAATGTGTAACAGCCTTATATCAGATATGTGAAAACAGAATTTCATAACAAGGCTGGGAGAAGCATTATCAAGGACCTAAGTAGAAAATCTGTCTTTCTCGATACTGGAGGAATTTATATTTGAAGAGTGTTCTTTCCTATTGAGATCTTCATTGACTTGTACAAAAATACCGCTTTTAATCTCAAATCCCCACTGGCATTTTCATATAAGCACTGAAAATGCTATTGGGCTTTAGAGATTTAATTTAATGAAGGAAAAGTATTTCTATTAAAGTGTGTAATTTTTTTTTTTTTAGTTTTTTCTTATATATTTAAACACAACATATTCTGAGGAACCAGGGAAACAGGATTATTTTAAGCTCTGAAAAACTAACCTGTGCCCTTGTAGAGCTCCTGCCTCGCAAAGAAAGCTCAGCAGCAGTGGCAGAACCTGTAGGTGGCACCTGAAAAGGGACCCTACTGTCCCAAGCCACATACACAACAAGAATACCAAGCCTGGAGGAGAAGGTAAATGAAAGAGGAGAAGAAATGTCCCCGTGCAGTCAGGTTGTTTATGCTAAACTGTGGCATCATTAAGCTCCAGTCTGAAATGTCAAAGATGGCAAAAACTCACCAAACAGCTACTAAATCTTCTGCATTAATGGACTGATCCTCCCATCTATTTGTGTCAAAAAGCATTAGGTCTGGCTGGGTAGGAAACAAATTCACTGTTGGGGTAAATGAAAGCCACTCCATCAATTTGGGCAGAATGGCACCCATTGGCTCCTTTGATGAGATTGACTCTGAATGTGCCACCATGGATTCCCTGCACGTTAATTCTCACAGTACTCTTTTTGTGAAGCTAACAATCTTTGCTTCATCTGTGGAACACAGATCACACGAATCATATTTATCATATGAGTATTCATTACAAATACAAATTCCTTTTCATATTGAAGAAAGAGAGTGCACTTGACACCAGGAGGCCTCTCAACAGGACACTGCCAGTGCTGACAAGATGAACAGTAAACATAAGTAAAAGCAGTTGTTCTGACTGTGTGTAGAGCTTATGCAAAGTCAAGTTTCCCGTGGTTGTTTTTTTCTTTTTTTTTCCCCCTACAGGTTATGCATTTATGTAACAACCAAACAGATCATTGGGAGATGATAATGCAATCTCCCTATAAACCTATAAAAAGTTCCCTTCTACAGCTGAGTCAAGTTATTGAGTAAACACAGATTGCAGAAGAAAATAGTCCAGAATTTATTTCTGAACTTCTCATAAAACTCACTGCTTATCTTATATTCAGACAGCAAACTCTGCAGAGGGATCATTTATGTAAGGGTATACAGATAACAGGACACCTAGATGCCTTCACAAACAATCAAAAGGATCACCTCTGTTTTCTGAAGTGATGTAACAACAACAAAAGCAGAGAGCAAAAGGACTAAAACGAATATTTAGTTCCTCATAATTGACCAATGAGCTAATATTGGTTTCAGCAGGTCTTCAGCCCCAGAGCTTCATCACAGCACAAACACCAACCTGCTTTGACCTTTGAGTTCCCTTTCCCAGATCTAGCCATTGGCCTCAACTGTTTACATTCTCAGTCCTTTCAGGTGTTTCTCCTTAACTGTGAAGTTATGGACAAAAAGATAATTCTGCCATTAACTTCAGTAGATCTAGGATTCCTCTTTTGTATGGTAGTACAAAATACAATAAGTAAATTCCCTTGAGTACAGCAGATTACCTCACTACCTGAAGTCTTCATAGCAATGAAATAAGCCAACACTGTGATTGCTGCAATTAGGAATTCACTTAGCTCGCTGTACCAGGCTCATAATCAGCATCAAAAAACAGTGATTCATTTCGTAAGTTAAAGAGTTCTGCAGGTATAAATTAAATATTACTAATCTGGGGGACATGAGCAATAACCTGTAGTATTTGGAAGAGCAAACAATGAAAAACAATTTTCATTTAAATCTAATTAGAACATGGCTGAAAAAAAGGTAATCTATGAATCTTTTATTAAAGGTAACCCTGGTGGATATTTTGACAGCTAGACATTTGAGCTCGACAACTATTTCATCCTAACTGCCTCGGTTTATTTTTGTGGTGGGTACAGGCAAACACAATGGTCCACAGTCTGATTTAATTTATTGCTCCTGAAATAGTCCCCTCCACGTAGGCAGCTCAAGAGCAAAGAGAAAGACAGTTCTTATGTCTGGATGAATAAGTATCCAGGTATCTCTCGTTTTATTTAACATACATCCAAAATTATGCAAAATAGCCACAGGAGAATGTTTTCGCATTAAAGTGATTGCTATTATCAAGTGCTTGGGCAATGGCAGTTCTGGCACCTCACTGAAGCAAGAAGATATGCACTGAGCTTCACTCTGTATAAAAACACAATCCTTCCTTGAATGCTGTCACACCACTGGCAGAATACTTCCATTCTTTCATATAGCCAGGAGAATAATGATCTGATTTGATGATGCAAGATTTGCATAAAACAGAAATCCATCAAAATCTATCTGGCCTCCTGCCTCATCTCCAGTAATGGGTAGCAGTGGACACCTATGGATATAAAAGCATGTGGTACACAGAGAGGAATTCCTTCCCAGTGATTTCCTCCAGATTCTGATAAACAATTCTTTCATTTTAGAGATGATCCACAGATTTTCCATCAGAAATGAGACTCACTGTCTACCCAAATCTGTTTACCCAAATTTGTGTCACACTGGTTCTGAATCAAAATTAGTATTTCAGTCATGACCAGCTTCAAGTTTGGATGCAGGTGAAAACTTTACAAGTGATCCCTGTCACTACAGAGAACCAAACAAAAATCTCAGTACTGTAGAAAAAACAGGGGGTCAGGTTCAAACCATGAGGGAGCATCCTTCCACCAGCATAAACTTTTACCACTCCATTGAAGCCAATGGAGCTCTGACTACTTGCTCGAGCTGAGAAACTACCCTGAGTCACTGCCTTATCTCTAATGGCACTGACAGGGGGACAAGGTGGGTGGGAGAGAGAAAACAGTTAAGGAGGAAGGCTGATATAGGGAGCAGACAGTATATTTTTTGAAAGAAGTTGGCAGAGTTAATAGAAACTCTCTCCCATTGCATTCTTATGCAAAGCTCAGATCTGAAGGTTACCTGCTTCCCCAGTGACTTGAAATGGAATTTTTTGTAAAGTAATCTCTTCAATCTGTCTCTTCCTCTATTTACAGAGCATAAAAGTAACCATAAAATGCCACTGTTTTTGAGCAAATCTAATCTGCCCTTCCAGTAATACCAGGCCACATGATGATTATCTCATTTTCCCTTTGACAAATGTGGAATTATGGGCTGGTGACTGTCAAAAAAATGCATGTCTCTACATCAGATAAATAAAAGTAAAGACAAAAAATGCGAAACACTAAGCATAAGCAATAAGAGGCTAATGTCCCTGACTGGTGACCTGTTCTGCAGAGTTAGTGACATAGAGCAGCCTCATTTTTTAAACTGCTTCTGGTTCTACTCATTTTTTTCCACCCTGAATTTCAGTCATAAAACAGAAAAAAAAACAAAAACAAACAAGCAAAAATACCTTTTTGTTTCTGCATAAGGAAAAAAACAAGATTTAAGCAAAAAGGAAAGCAATAGTATAGCCTGGTTTTGGACATCCTGGTTTGGAAAAAGACAAGACCTCTCTGCAGAGAGAAGGTTAAAGGTTTCTGAATGGGAGGGTTTTCTCAGTTATCAGGGGATGGAGAGGAAGAGTGAGTAAAAGCAGACCTCAACAAATACAGGCAGAAAATGGCAAAGAAGAGAAAAAAATAGCATCTGTTCTAGACTACTAATTGTCAAGGACTGGGAGAAGAACCTGTCCTTGAAACATCCAAAGCAACACCAAGTTCAGCATGAAATAACAAGCAGTCAAACTGAAACAGTGACAGTCTCAGTAGGAATGCTACTTCTGCAGCAGGTACACTCTGCAGGAGTGCCAGAACACTGCCGACTGACCTGACGTGACCACTGAAAAGCACAACAGAACTCTTTTTCCCTGAAGAGAGCAAAGAAGTTTCACTGCATGACCAAGCAACCCATAACCGTACCTGGGACAGACTCAGTGCCTCAGTCCCTAAACTCAGAGGAAAACTTTCTCCCATTCAGCTTGACTCCTACAGGTAGAAGCCTTGGATATATTTAGTGTGCTGACAGTAGTGAAGTTTGTACATCAGTCCCAGAAGTCAAGCTGATGTGAGACCCCCTTTGCCAGCACTAGCAACAAATATTACATGGAAAAAGGTCACTTGTAGCCTCAGGCAGAGGAATGAACAGTTCCTCTAGTTCACTGGAAAAATACTGGAGAGCAAAGCCTGACAAAGGATGACCTGAGGCTGCAGGACAGAATAGGCAGGAACCAATCCAAGAAGACACTCAAATCTTTTCGAATCCATGGGATTTAGAAGGTAAAGGAAGAGTCAGGCACCTAAGCACCTTCTTGTACCTGACTTTCAACCAGGATTCAACCCACCTGGCTTGAAGTATTTAAGTAAAGAGTCAGCTACCTTCGGAGAGCAAAGCAGGTCTTTGCGGGATCAGGCACCCTCAGCAGTTTCCAGCCTCACTGCACGGACTGCTGAGTGAGCCTGGAGTCTTCATCCTGGGCAGCTCAGAGAAGTGCTCTTGTTTAGCCAAGGCAAATCTGTGATTTAATCTCTTTCCCTTTCTCCTTCAACAAAAGAAGACCAGCCCTTTTCCAGGGCTATCACAACTGAACTTACCATAATGAATTCTCTTTGTGAAAACATCATCATGCTCCCGCTTTTCACAGAGACCTCAGCAAAGCCTCAGATCAGAATTCATGGATATGGTCCTGGTAGGTGTAATACTGCCTGTGTTTTATTCCAAAACTGAGTAATCCAAGGGACACACCTTGGGAATACACTGCGATGGGACAAAGCAGCATAAATCAGCTTTCGGTGGTACAGAGTGCAAAGAATTGAAATAAAACTACTGAAGTCCTGCCCAGGTCCAGTAACTGCATTAAAGAATCCCCATTATAGTTATTACTCTTTATTCCTGCACTTTCATTTTCCAATGTCACGTGGTACACTCCAAAGGCATATCTGCATTACCAAAGTATTACCAAAGTGGAGTGAAACAGCTTAAAGTTTCTTTTATAGACAATACATCTATTCACGGTAGATAAAGGGATTAAAGATCCTACTAAAATCCATTAGAATCAGGAGTAATACTGCCACATATAGTTTTATTTTGCACTTTTATTATACCTTTCCTCCTAGGATCTTCGAGCACTTGTCAAATAAGAAATTAGGCTCTGCTACTTTACCAGAATAAAATAAAAACTCTGCTTTCAAATAGAGAGGACAGCAGCAGTGACAGCTGAAGGTCACACAGGAACAGAGCCTGGGTACTCTGGCTTGTGGGTTTCTGCTCTAAAGCCCATTCCCTTTTTCAATTAGAGGGATGACAGCACCACATACACATGGTACTTAGGGTAAACATTTGCTTGAGTTCTTCATCTCCTCCTACCATTATCTGCACCATTTTTATTTGAACGCCTCATTTTTTTCTCCAGAGTTTTCTGCAAAATTCAAATGAACCGTGAACAAGAGAATGAGAGGTTTATTGAGCCATAGCAGGCTAACACTACCCATGTTGCAGCATGATTCGAATACTTAAGTGGCCCAGATGCTCTAACATTCAATTAATGAATTCCGGAGATTTGGGGAGGGGGTGGAGAGAAGAAAAAATTACACAAGATGTTGGTTTTGCCATTGCATTATCCTAGGTGTCTTACCCTGATGAAGGTTAATGAGAAGAGTTCAAACGCTAAGACATAATTAAATAGCAATAATTAAAGAAGCTGACACTGCTAGAAGTAGCATGCTGGAATAAAGTGGGATTGTTTCCCTTTAAAAGAAAGAAGGCAGGTATTGTTTAAACACAACCTTAGCAGGTTTGTGAAACAGTTTCCCATCTTCCAAAACACAAGGCAAACACTCATTAATTGGTATCACTACATGTTTAATGTTGTTTGCCTTGCCATCGCCGATCCCATTTGCCTATTTTTTGGATGGTAGCCTCAGCACAAATGAAGCTCATTTGGCAAGTTCACACCCTGATCAGAGACAGACATGTGGTCATCTTGGCTGATGCACAGCTGAAAGGTGTTCATATACTCCCCAGGTAAGCACAATATGAAAACTGACAGGGGAAAGAATTGTAAGGCAAGCAGTGCTTTGACCCACAATATTCTGGGAGCACAGTCAGTGCACAACATAAAGCCAAGTCAATGTTTGGAAATTGCCCTATTCAGATCCTGAATGCTGTCGGCATTTTGGAGTACTCATTGTCCTTGCTGATTCACAAGGCATGCAGCAGAAAAAAAAAAAGCACTTCCTTCTATGTTTCTCACATCAGTTTGCAGCTGCTAGTTAACATTCATCTTTTTGTTAATGACATCAAAACTTCCCACTGTTCAGAAAATTTCACTGATTTACCAAACACTTAAGAATTACTCAGCACTGTCAACAGATCAAGCACTGCCATGGTAAGTACAAGTTTGCCTGCTGCTGAAATCCAACTCTGGATTAATGGAAATCAGGTGACACAATCCTGCCGAAAGCAATATTCATGTACATGGGTAATCTAAAGGACACAACCATCCAATCACAAACAGGCCCATCCTGCAAATGGGTTATTCAGATGGATAATCACAGGTGGATTATTTCAGCTAGCAGAATGAAAGATAGTGAATGTGCTACATAATTTTGCCAGTTCTGAATTCACGTGGTCCATGTGGGTACCTTCCAACTTGGGTTGTTCAGTGATCTCCTGTTGATGACCCAAAGATACAAAAAGGAAAGCAAGGCCAAGAGAACATAGAACATAGCCTGTGGAAGTATCTTCAGTGATGAATCACCAAGCACAGCACGACTTCCCTTAAAGTTCTTTGTAGATAAAAATAAATAAATAAATGGGTAATTCCTTTTTGCTACCCAGTTAAGGAATCCCATCTCCTTCCTTTCTGATGCATAACCCAGGGGTGCAAAACCTGATCAGTGACATTTGTTGAAAGATCTTTCAAAGGAAAGTCCTCAAATCTGAAAGAACAAACTTAAACCATCTGAGCTCAGATGAATCTCATGGGGCCAACTCAAGTAAACCAAAACATCAGACCAGAAACTGGATTTGAAACTTAGGTGTGTTTCTGAATTGTGAGATTCTCATCCCAATCCAGATGCAAGTTTGCACTGCTGAAAAGATGGAAAGATGAAGAACACACCATCTAGATCTCTTTTAACGTTCTTCCATCTGTAATGTCTTTTAAGATAGTTTGGGGTACTGATCATCAGCTTTAAAAGGGAACAGAAGTTTCCATTCCCTGTTGTAAACATCAGTTACTTATGAGACTGCAGCTTCTCTACTGCTCATCAAAACCCAAAGGTACTTAGTATCAAAATGTACCTAGAGATATTTGTTAAGTAATACAATTGAAAACATAAGACATTTTAATATAGATTTATAAATACGGTCTGACTACTGCAGGTACAAAAAAGGTGAGATAGATTACTCCAGCAAAATTCAATTTGCTTTTATGCACTTTTCATACTACTCTTCGCAAGAATATATCAGTAAAAGGATAACACACATCTAAGAGGAAAAAGTGAACTGTAATGGAGGACAAGCACTGCTCCTGGTTGGATAAAAGTAAACCTATGTTCAGATACATTTCAGGAAGGGAAAGAAGAATGTGGCATTAAAGACTCGATGTAAGTCAGTTCTCCTCAGAAAGTGACTTGTCTAAAAAAAGAGACAACATTTCAGCTCACTACTGACCAACAGCTTCCACGGTACTGATGAAACACCAACCACTACAAACACCTGAACAACAGTATTTCCCCCTTTGTAAACTTGACAGCAGTCAGTCAAGGCAAAACTTGCAGTGTTTTTATTAAGTTACAGAACTGACATTAGAGCAGGAAAGCAGCACACTCGTTTTCATGAGTCAGACTAGTATTTGAAGGCAGATCTCAATGGGTGAAAATCCAGAGCATAAAAGCGCATAACTGAACAACCACAAATGCTTTCTTTGGTCATTTTGTCTTATTTGGAGACTAAACTGATGAGGAAAACAACATGAGAATAAGGCAAACCAACAGAAAAATACTAGCATTCTTATTCCCATTATTAAGGTATGATGATATTAAGGTATGATGACCTTGTTGAGTGGTGACCAAGGGGAATCTGGTTACAGATGATTAGTGGCTGAGCTTCTGACGGTAGAAATATGTCTCTTATAAGTTTTCCCCCAAAGTTAAAGCTCTCTGCTGTCTCTTGCTACCTACATATGTCTTAAATTTGAGGCAGGAACTTGGCAGGAGTTTGAAACTAAGCAATATGTGCTATGTATATATCCATGGAAGCTCCAATTTGAAGCTCTGCAGACAGAATCCTAATTATAACCTAATAAGCTCTACCTCAGGCTGATTCCCCAGTGGTAGAACCTGGCTAATCAAATTCCTAAAGCTGACCTCAAAGAAAATCATCATTCCCAGGGGAGAACCAGGATGGAAAGATTGTCTAAC
Organism: Oreortyx pictus; assembly: GCA_036925125.1. NCBI lineage: Eukaryota > Metazoa > Chordata > Aves > Galliformes > Odontophoridae > Oreortyx > Oreortyx pictus. Next base: position 6,852,367 of record JAUPFR010000010.1, on the reverse strand, counting down.
TCAGACAGGCTAGATGACAAGACACCTGATTCCAAGAGATCAACCACCCCTTGCAGATATGCTACCACATCAAAAATAAAACAAAACACCATCACCCACCCCTCAACCAAAACCTGTATGATAAAGCTCTCGAATCAAGTAAGTACACCCATTTCATGATCCGTATCAGCGCCCAAAGGTTTCTCACGTCCTCATTTATCACCTTAAAAATGCTTGTTCACTCTCAGGATCTCTTTGCAGAAATGTAACAACTGCCAGATACTCAATTTGCACGTCAGAAGATACAGAAGACAGCAACCTTGAGCTGTTTGGAGCTTTAAAACTGAAGTTCTCATTACAATCACCAGAGAGCATGCATCTAAACCTGTTCTCAACAAGCCATTGCTGATCACGTTTCTCTCTTATATTTTCTCCTCTTCCCCAAGGAATATATATTTTTTTAATTGCTTGGATGGTTAATAATCACTTCATGAATTGATAAATTGTGAATTGATAAAAGCTTTTCAACAAATATTTAGAGAATTTACACAACAGCATTCCACGCCTCGGTATATTGACCAGAAAACAAAGAACAAATCCTGATTATATTTAACTGTTTCATCCTTTGAAATATCTTTAATGGAAGTCATAATAGCTTGTATTAACGGCCTTTAATGGAGTTCGGTATGCAAAGACTAAAGTTCACACAATCTAAACCTAAAACACAATCAGTTTGAACCCTCCAGGTACATGGAAAATGCAGGGACAGCAAACAATCAAAAATTCTAGGAATATCTTCCTCAGATACATAGATGCATCAGTATTTTGGTGTTCAAAATTTCTTATGGACTCATTACTTCTTCCTGCAAGGATTTTTCTTATTTTTGAGAAAATATTCTGGAATAAATGTACTCAAATACCACAGTCTTCTAGACTGACATCAGAATAATACACACAGAGTAGAGAAGAAGAAAAAAGAAGCACAAAGAGAAGCAGAGAATAAAGTTGAAATACTGTACATAAACCTAAGAAAAGTTTGATCAGGTTGGCTAACATTCCAGTGGCGAATCAGCTGTAAATAATTTAAGTATAATTCTGCTATTATCTGTTATCTTTTGGTCACCTCTTGTATCACACATTCAGCAGCATAAGAATTATACCATTGTCTTTTACCTATCAATGGCAAGCAGTCCTGTGGAACTCCAGCTCTACGCTGTCATAATCTCTGTAAAGCTTCTTGTCAATTTTCCAAGGAACATACTTGTATATACATTTTTTTTCTTCGAAAAAGAAGTTAAGAAGCAGAATGAGATTGCCAATATAAAAAAAAAGAAAGCTTTTTGAAGAGATTAAGGTCAAGATGGTTCCTAAATAACGTGGGTAATTGGCTAGTGAACAATCAAAAGACGACCATGCTGCGGTTTCTTTCTTTCAGAGTGCTTTTAAATGCATTGTTTCATCTCTCACTGTGATTTATACCACTTTTATACAGCCTGCATTACAAGAAAGTTGTGGCCTCCAAATTAGATAGGTCCTCTAGGAACTCAATTATTCACCCAATGAAAAGCTACATGAAAGCCCTCCATCTAACCATTTTATTCTGGCAGGGAATTGTAATGAAGTGCTGTTCCAGCCAAACATGATGGTGGACAAGTGGAATATTTGCAGGCAGCACATTTGAAACTATATACAGATAGTATTAGGTTTCTGCTGGGCCTTCAATTTCACTAAGTCAAGTTTTCTCATAATTAACAAGGATGCTCTTTTCAGTTAAAAACTAAACAAAACATACAATCAAGATCATATACAGCTGCTTCAGTGAAAAATCAGAAGGTTTTGGCCAGTGAAACTGCCAAGAGATTGTTATAACTGAGCAGAATAACATGTAGTTCTGATATGTTTCAACACATTGACAGTATGCACAAGTTAGATACAGCAAAAAATCTAATACTCTCTTTTCAGAAATACACATCCTCCTTCATGTCAAACGAAGCCACCACTAAGAGTAACAAATATCCACCATTTGAATTAATTTAGACCAAAAGAAGAAATTACTAACAGAAAATTTTACTTACATTTTACTGAAAGCACAATATTTATTATCCTGGGCCAAGTGCATAGAAGAACAAATGCACTTACAATATCCTTTCCTCATTCAAATGTTTCACAATGTAAAAGAGGTTGGAAGAACAATGAAATTAATGAAAGTAAACTGAAGCACAACTTCTCGAAGTTAGACCCTTTTAACCTGCCATACCTGTGTGATCTGGAGACGTGCATACCTCAAAAGAAATCATTTCTGAAGCAATGGGACAGATTCTGCAGTGATGCTGGGAAGGCATCTGCAGAGCTTTGCCCATTTACATCATTCAGGGTAGTAACCTGCGACAGAGTATCCTCCACAGCATCTTCTTCTGCTTTCACATTTAAATGCTCACAACTCCATATTGGGAAACAAGTTTGTATAAAGCTGACTTTCCATAAAGGAAACAAACCATGTTAAACATCCATCTGATGTGCATTTTACCTGGGGTACTTCCCTCTCATTGCCCCATAATTTTTAATATCCTCAGGAAACAGCATAATATTAGTACAATATTCCAGTGATCCACTTATCTCCACCAAATAGTCCCTCTCTCCTCTGTCACTCCCCTGAGCATGAAGACAAATTATATATGGTTTTTAAATGCATTCTTTTGGTAATAAAGAAGCTTATCTTATCAGTTATTGCATGTATTAAAGTGTTGTCCCCTGGAGGTATAATTTTCCACTCTATCCTACCCTTATTTCAGTATCTGTTAGACTGAACTATATTTACAATCTCTGTGTACTAATATCTGACCCTTGGCCTTGAGGAAGGAATGCTGATCCCCAGCTTTATCCGACAATTCCCGTTTTCCTGCAGTTACACCTGAAAGTAAATGAAGCTTAGTTTGCTTTCAGGGTTTATTGATTAAGTACCATGAAGGATGGTTGTTGTGAACTAACTTAGGTCATAATCGCTTAAATAGGTCTCTGGAGCAAGAATAGTCATTTTCTTGCAAAGATAACAGAAACCACACAACCACACATGCAAGATAAAACACACATGGGCTTTTAGGGTGAGTTGGTGTTTTGTGTTGTAAACAAATACCATACAGAGGAGCACGTTTCCCTTTTCTTAAAATCTCTCCCACCACTTTCCCTTAAGCTTACAAAAGGAAACACTGGTGATCATAATCTTTGAGATGCTGCTGTGCAGTCACATATTTTCTTCTTACACAGTGGCTTTCATCACAGATCTCAAATTACTTTTTGAACACTGATTAATCCCTACCTGCGAGATAAGCATTCTCATACACATAGGAGAAAACAGAGTGTTCAACAGCTTATCCAAGGACACAGAGTTCCTGAGTGGTAGAACTGGTAACTGAACCCAGACTAACTGGGGATCAGATTAGGTGACCCTTACACTATTTTATGTAACGTTACGCAAGTCACACCTCAATTAAAATAGTTTCTAAAGTGCACAACATGTTTATTAGATGTCAGCTGCAGGACTACAGTGTGCACTCAAAAGCTGCTGCAGCTTCTATTCTGCATGGAAGCAGTCATCCCCTTCACCCCTCATTGGATGGTGATACTGTAGTACCCCTTGCTGAGGTGCATCCCAGTGCCAAGACTCCAACACATCCTTCCTGTCTCCTAGGAGACACTGGACATTCCTCTTTCATTGCCAATCTCCCCTTCTCCTTCCTGGCTGATCTCCCACACTCCCATTGTCATGACATCCCAACCAGATCTAGCCCTTCCAAATAAGACTTTGAGAAGTTTGCCTCCACATCCTGATAATAAAAGGCAAGGGCAGACCATAATTTCAATAGCATGCTGCCAAATATTGTTTGTAAGAGATTATCATCATGGGTTTCAAGATAAAATTCAGCAACCTACAGGAGTGGCAGTGGGCAGGAAGATGGCTTCAGGCTGGAGAGACATTATGTTGGAGGAGGCTGGAGTAAGTGAACCTAACAAGAATATAAGGCTAAAAGTGGTTCCTGATGAAAACAACATCAGATCATCACCTCCCAGTAAGAGTTAAAGCCAGAATTTAACTTCAGGCCCTGGAGGACAAGTATAAATAATCAACAGAATTTCCACTGAAGAACAAGGTAGAGAAGAATACCACTCACACTAATGTCTGGAGTGTGAGAGGACTGCAGATCACTGAAACTAGCCTACGAAATTCTGCATTATCAATGTGAAATAATTAAGTTTTAAACTGAAAAAAAAAAAAGTCATTTAACTTGTATTTCTTAGATTGACATTTAATAGTTCATGAGAAGTAATTTAAATAAGTCTGTTTGTAAAGTACCAGGAAGATATCAGCAGAACTCCTACATTAATATGTACAGATATTTAATATTTTCATAGAAAGTTAAGAAGGCAATTGAATTATGTTCAATAAAGTGCTGTATAAACTTCAAAATTACGAATAAAACACATTAAGACCTGAGATAAACTGGATTTTAAAGAAGCAATACAGAAAAGTATCATTTTTTAGTATGTGCAGAAATGCAAGTTAAAGAAAATATGCAAAAGATCAGATCAATGGCATAATCTGTGCAGCTTATTTGAACACTGTTTTGTTTAATGAGCAAATTTCTGAAGTCTTTCATTTCTACATTATGCATTTCCTGAGCACGCATTCTGATATGCTGAACAGTTCTCACCCTCTATCAAAGAAAATTTTCATTTGACCAGAAACTAAATCCGCATCCAATTTCTTCATCTTTCTGCCTTTCCTTTTCCATGTATGGGTTATGCCCTTTATTTTCTTGTCCTAAGTCTATGGTTGTGAATGAGAACACTTAACTTAGAACATAATTATTGGGCTCTACTCTTCAAAACAAAGAACTAGGTCTATATATTATTTTGAGATTCGGTATAAACTTCCGTGACATGTAGTCAGTAAGCACAACAGAATGACAAACTCATAGGGAATGGATAATATGCCTGCATTCCTCACTAATCACCACACAACTCCTACTTCTCACTTACTCACACTCTTCTGATCATTTAAGAACAACAACAACAAAAATCGAGATTTATGAGAGTTCTTTTTGCAATGTTCCTTAAAGAACAAACGTCATGGGACTTGTAAAGAGTCATCTGAAAAATAACTAAATTTGGGTTCCCACGGAAAACATGAAAGCCAACAGTCCCACCTGAGCATTTCTAACATGATCCAGTTCAGTTCAAAGGTCTCTTGCAAATGTTTTGCCAGCACTACACAGATCCCAAATGTGGTTATGCTCAGTGTTGACATTCTTCAGGCTGCACTGAGATTTGTAGATCACAATCATTGTTATCCTTTAGGAGATATTGTGAAACAAACCTTGAGAAAAAATTCAATCAATAAGTATTTCAAAACCAATACCTTGGAAAGAGCATAAGAAAAGGATATGAATGAGCATTTGCTGTGCAGAAGCAGGTTTTGCACTAAGTTACCTTTTACAGAACAACAAAATAAGGGGAAAAATATCTGTGCGTGTTATAATGAAAATTTCCCTTTCATTTGAAGGTGGAAGAGACTATTTACTGAGTTCTCTGAGGCTGAAATATCTTGCTTGAAATCAAAACTCTTGAAAATATTAGAAAATTTAAAATCAGATGTAGTCTCTCAGGATGTTCTGTTGGACTAAGGGTTGACAATCGATTTTTCTGGCCTCAGAAGCTGATCTCATCTAGGATTAAAGTCAACTGTGAAGTCAAACTCATTCCCTTCAATGAATCTCTCTTCTTACAAGAAAAAGGATATATATTTTACACACACACCATGGTAGCTCCTCGAACTGATTAAAACAGTATCTGTGCAAAGAGATTCTGTGTCGCAAGAGTCTTAAAATCAATGAAGCACAGAAACCAAATTCAATGAAGAAAGAACTCTGAAAGCAGAGCTCCTCATCATTATCCTAAGATCTAAATTAGTCTTAAGATCCAAATTTAGAAAGCTCAGTAACAGACTCTCTTACTTGGTACCCTGATATGGTTCAGCTAAACATTTCAAAAAGCACAGATGTTTTGCAAAACTTTTTCATACTTCCCTACTCTTACATTTTAGAATTGCACTGAAAATAAGCTTGTTTATTTCATGAACAACACAATTATATTCCCTGACCTGGGGGAAGAGTATTTGGTAGCATTTCCCTTTTGCAAAATACAGCCAATCAGGTTTGGTGATAGCTGCATTCACTTGATTCTGGTACAAGGGAAAACCACACAGCAAACAGGAAACCTTCATCTTTTGCCTCATACAGCTCCTCCAGTTCTTCTCAAAATGCCACACTATGTTGTTGAGTTCCTATAGCACAGTGTGAGTCGAGTTTCAGCAACAGGTGTGAATAATTAGCTTTACCAGCATCAGCAGAAATACACAAAGCATCCAAGAATAAAAGCTCAGACACACAATCAAATTACTGAGCCTGAGAAGATAGTATGCATCAGATGAGACTGTTGCTGTGGTTCAACATGTTCGGAAGGCAAACTAAATTATCTTGACTTAAATTTCAGCAAAATATGGCCAGGCACAATGACATTACTGCTCCCAGCTGATGCAGGTAACCAGATAAGCAGGTGCTATTTCATCAGATGTCCTTAGTGCAGCTGCTGAAGTAGATTCATGTGAGAGCAGATAAAGTCTGCATATACACTTTATATATTATACAACACAAGGTAATATTTTAAGGAATTATCCTCGAAAACCCTCACTGCACATTTGGGTACGTGACTGAGGTGATGAAGGCACTGAAGACTTGTGTTTGGTTGTTTTAGCAAGCTTTGCTTACAGATTCCTCAACAGTTCTGCTTCAAGATCTTAACGCCTTCCTTAAACATAAGCTTCTTAGCAGGCAGAAAACAAAAACTTCTCCCCTAAGCAAAACACTTAACTGCTGGAAAGATATTTAACTTTCCCTTTGTACTCGGTCTTGGGGGAGAGAGGGGGAAGAGCACTGAAATTTCTTGCTCCACGTTACTCTCACCGTGCTGCATCAGAGCTGGCTGAATCAGTCACACTGCATTACGCTACATGGCTGATTTAGCTGTGTATGATGAGTCACTGCAGTCAAGCGTCAGCAAAGAGATGTGCTACTTATGACAAAAAAAACCACCATCTTTGCAGGTGCTGTGTTGTCAATTTTGCCTTTAAACATGGATACTTTTTAATTACTTTTTAAAGCATAGTAGGAATATATTTACTCAGCTGCAACTGAAAATAAAGATGATCATTACAGATACTTTTATTTGTGCATCAAAGCCCCCAGTGAGTGTGGGACTGCTGGCCTGAGCACTGTGTGTTTGCATGGGAAAGCGACAATATCCTCCGGCCACAGCACACCAGAGTACATAGGAGAATGTTTGCCCAAAACAGGAGTCTGGCCTTGGAATCCCAGCAGACAGACCCCTAAAATATCATAGCCATAAGAAAAATCAGTTTTCAAGATTTTTTTAAAGGAATGAAGTGGAAGGAGAAAAGGGAAGAGGAGAGACAAAAAAGTCTATGGGCTCTGCCAGCGAACAAGGTAAGAACAGATGTCAAGTTTCGATGACCTTTAGGTCTCACCTGGCCCTGTTAGGCATTGTCTGTGTGCCATGGAAAAGCAAATGAGGAACAAACAGGTCACTGGCATGCTTTGGTGGAACCCCTACTCTGTTCTGCTTTTCAAAAAGGTTTTTTGGCACTTGACATGTTTTCTTCTTTTTTTTTTTTTCTGTTTTTCTACTGCATCTAGATTTTGTATTTCAGCATTCACAGATCATAGCATAATGCCAGAAAACTATATAAATCATTCTCCCAAGATAGATCTCCTCTTCTTTTCCTCTGCCTTCATTTCCTACTTCCTCTCATTTGCTTCTGGATGCCTGGGTAGATTTAGATTAATCGTAGGACTGAAATGTTACACAGAAGGGTTGTATTCATGCCTGATCTAGCTACTGCATCCTACTGTAATTCATGTACATCAGTAATAAAAATAATCCTCTGGGAAAATATCACTCGGAACAGATTTTTCTCTGCGACTGTCAGCACATTTTCATCCCAAAGAAAACTAAAAAAAAAAAAAAAAAGTGAAGTAGAAGCCTTTAATGGAAATATCTCTAGGTAGCTGATCACTCTAGATCACCAAAAAGACAGTTTGTTTTCAGTCTGAAATGAAAAGAGCAAGAAAAGTGCAAAAACAAAATAGTATTCAGCGCGTTCTGCGTATTTGTTTTGTTCCTTCATTTTTACTTTGCATTTCCTGGTCGAAGAAGCCAAAGATCAGAGTTTTCCACATACTGCAGAATCTATTCAAGTACCACTTAATCACTTGCCAACAGCTAAATGAGTGCTCCAAAAAGACCCGGTCCTGTGCTCTTCACATGAGCATAATGTATCAGAACGCAGGTGCAACACTCTTCTAAAAAGCAGAGTTCACACCAATTTTTCCTACTGTTAAGTCTCATTTAAGCAGTCTTCTAAAATAAGCACGTTCTAATTGAACTGCTTACACTACTTGACAGCATATTTTGCGGAAGAAAACTTAAAGCACATTTTCTGTTTCTAAAAAGACAGGGAAATAAAATAAAAGTTCATCCAAGGCCATAAAAGTTCACAGATTCCTTCAGAATGTATAGGCGTGATGTAGACCAAAGTAGGTGATAATTTTTAAAGAGTGTTTACTTACAGGGTATATTAGCAGAGGAAAGGAAAAGAATTTTCCTCTGCTTCACTACACACACTGACATGAACAAGTAATCATTCAAATGCTTTTAAGATATGCAGTCTTGCTAGTACAACTCTTTGGAGTCACAGAGAAATGAATGTAGATTACAGCAGTAATAGAGAAGCTATAAATACACATACCCTGCCAGTCACATCTGCTGCTTTTTTTTTTTTTTTTTAATATAAGTTCATGGTATTGATATATTTCTTCTCGTGGATGATTTAAACAGTTATTTAGGATGTCAAGATTAAAAATAGTCTTTTAAGGAGCAGGTAAAGTTATGATTCCTAGGTTTTCTTTACTTCATTTTGCAGATGTGTATTTCACCTCAGAAGAGAATTGGCTTTCTTATGGAGTATCTTAGCCATTGATCAAACATAAGGTCTTTAAACAAATAGAAAGCTTAAACAGTATTATCTGGGAAAATACAATCAAATAACACACCAATTATTTCAAACAACTGTTTGGCTGGAAAGGATTAGTTTTAACACAATTTGAATTTCAAAGTTAAGGTAATCTTCTTCAAGTTCCCAGACTGTTCATGCATATCATATCCACATTTCTAAATGACCTCATGTTTTTGCTTTACAGTTGAAGTGTGGAAGGGGTGCATGTGAAAATACAAATGACATTTTATTTCCGTTGTTCTTAAGCAGGGATACAGCAAATCCTCCCTCCCCTAGCTCAACCCCTCCAAAAAAGCACCCACACTGATCGCTTGACATTTCAGAGCTTCACCCAGCTGAAAATGGGAAATATTTCTAAGCCCTTAAATTGTCAAACGGTGACATGACTTTCTTCCTAGCTATCATGAACACTTTTATAGTTCTCTGTAAATTCATCAGCTCCTGACACTGCCCCCTCCACCACACATCAAAACAAACAGAATGTATGGAAACACATTATCACTGAAAAGTGGTCTATTCACAACAAAAAATTAACTACTCAGGCTAACAGTACTGGAAGAAATCCTGCTTATTCTGAGGGACATGGTACAAGCACCACAGAAGAAGTCAGACAGCAAAGGACCTCTCGCAGTTTCTAGTCCAACCAACTTCTCCTAAAGGGCCAGTTTCAAATTTGGATTTAGTTAAGTCAGGAACTCTTCATTCCTACACAATTTTAAGTCCAAAGCCCTTCTTCGGATCTTAATGTTTGACAAGTGACCAAACTTAGAGAGATTTAACACTGCAACATGACTTTTGCAGATCACCACCATTTACATAGGTAAGGACACAGGATTCAGTGTTCCTGTTTAGTGCGACCTCATTTAACAGCTGTACTTGAACAGAATATCAACACGTCCATTTTCCATAGTAGTGCAGCATCTATTGTACTATACAAGTACCGTTCATTACAAAGGTAATAAAGACAGTCAAGGTGTCCCATCTTATTTGCAAGGTGCACCAACTGCCTCAGTGGCCTCTGTAATTACTAACCTGATGGAAAACACATCAATGACAACTGAGCAGCAAGGTCTGAGGCTACAGCAAGCATGGATGTGCTCAAATGCAATAACCACAGGTACAGAAATAGCAAAAAAACCAACTTACCTTCAGAAAGCCTCAGTTATGCAGGGATCTCCAGTGAGATACCCTTGCCTCCACTGCCAGCCCCTAAATGAGATCTGGGGAGGGGTTGAATCCTGGCTCAACACCTTCTGGTTACTCAGGTACACTGTATGCACCTGAGCTTCCCTGGATTGGCCCTGCCTTACCACCAGGTGCTCAATCACCATTTCAAGCCCTGACTTAGCATTTCTGCTACACCTATCAACCAGCTGTGTCCCACATACAACAGAAAACATATTAGCATTTTGGACCTCATGGAAGGCAATCAGAATACCATTAAATAGTACTTGATGCCCTGTACCCAATGAACTAGCAACTTCTCTTGTAGCACCTTGTACCACATCTGGCAAGCTCTGCAGGTGAGTAGAGAAGTTAATGTGGATAGGAGTGATCAATGGCCAGAAATAAAGCCTCTTGGCACTCCAGTGGAAAAACATTACTAGTATTAGCATCAGTGCAACACCATGCTAAATTTTTGTGTAGCTTCATGTGCAAGGCTTTCTAGCCTTGAGTTATTTAGAAGACTGTCTTGAAAAAAATATATATTCCAACTAGTGGAGACTCAGGTGGACACCCAGGAGAGCTGATACTGAACACAAACTCTCTTCACCAGCATCTCAGGGCAGTTATACATGTTACAGCTGTTCCCAAGGCACAGCTGAGCTGCATGACTTGCACTTCCATCAGCAAGTTTCAGCAGATCACACTAACCTTGACAACTTTACAGCAGCCATTCCCTCCCACTCCCCCCCCCCAATTAATAAGCATTTTTTTTTTTTACCATTGTGAAGAAAATGTCACTTCCTAATTCCCCTTTATACTTAAATACATCACTGTTTCTCTGAGGGGAAATGGTGCATCGCATAGTTTTGTTCTCTACCTTTTGGTTTTCTAATATCTTTTTTTCTCTCCTCAAAAAAATGGAAGAAAAAGAACTGGCAAATTTTTCTGTTCTATTTACCCATGATTAGAGTGTGCTGAGCAGAAAGAGAATAAGTTTCAGAGGTGGTTAAACTGGCTACAAGCCTGCCTTGCTCAGCAAATTCCTCAGAATTCTGAATCACTCCACAATTTGACTTAGCACAGAAGTTTGATGTAGCAGGCACTAAGATAAAATAAATAAAACCATGACCCAAACAAATTTAAATGAATAGGCTATGAAGAGTTATGTGAACCAAGAACTTTCCTCACTAAATATTAATTTCTTAACGCAAGCTGTAGTCTGTGTAGCACTAAAGATCCAGGACCTTTCAGACCAAGACTAACTAAGCAAGAAATATATCTTTTCTTGCCGTAAACCTTAGAGCAGTGCTAGCAAATGCAACTTTTTAAAGGTAACACCACAAGACCTTCCAGAGCAGTACATAACACAACTCATCTTTATTAGGAGACAAGCATCGTTTTTCACAAGGGAAACTATGTCCAAAAAGAGCAAGAAAGGAGATAGATCACTTAATCTTTCAAGAGATAGAGGCAGATCTATGTGAAAGGTATCATGGAAGAAGGCATGAAAATGAAGGCTGGTGATCAAAACAAAGGGATATGTTCTACAAAGAACACTTTAACATAGCAAAGAAAAGAAGTGAAGAGATATGCAAGACGCTTGCAGGTAAAGGTGATCCAGACTTGATTTAGGACAGTAAATAACACTTGCATTCAAAACTCAATGTGACTGTCCTAAAAAAAAAAAAAAAACCAACCAGCAAGTAACTAACAAATTGTATGGAAAATTTGGAAAGATTGCCCTTTATCCAATAAGATATGCATGGAATCTTTCACATAGCATGGCAAACTTCAAAAGCCAGTATCGTTCTGGGGATAATATTACAACATGCACAAAGCTATTTGTCGTGCCATAATCAAACACCAGAATTAGTTCTGATGGAACATGCAATTGCTTACCCTAGACAACACTCACTGTCCAAACAGATAGAGATTTTCTAGTTAGAGAGCAATTTTTTAATTATTATTTTTAATCACCACTGAAGTCATCTCATTAACATGAGCCAAAAGGAACTTGACCTAACATAATACACTATGTCAGAAATGAACAAAAAGAACATTCCTTTCTAATCAGCGACCATTTTCAATTAAAATGTCGACATTTGGATTCAAGCTTTCTGCAAGAGACTTACATTGGCTAATAACCTAGCTCTCCTAAGCCAGTCAGTTTTATCTGAATAAAAGATCAAGGTAGATCTGTAATTAACTATTCCTTCAGACAATCACATACTATATATATATAGCACAGAAAAGCATTCAAAAGGACTGGATGCTAGATCCTAATCTCTCTTGCAGTACATTTTGTAAAAATTCCTCAGTTTTGTCCTTGAAAAGCTTAGAATTTCCCTTTTTATTGGTGCTATTTTGGTTCTGTTATACGTTCCATCTTTGAAGGAAGCCCGGACATATCCAAGGCGACAGCAAAAATTAAGAATAACAGTTTACCGCATGTTACAAAGACATTCAGTTTGCTTTCTGGAGTTCCAGCACTTCAAGTAGCCAGGCCTAAGACAGATGAGCCCTTTAAGAACACACAGCTAAGCATGCTGCCATGAGAACATGTTTTCCCTGTGCAAATTCAAGAAGCTAGCACAATAAGTAATAGAGTCTAGAAGTTTGGCGGAGAAAAAGAGGTCATCGCATGTTTGGCAACACATCATTAACTTGCTAATTATGCACTAATGGACATCTGATATTTCAAAAGCACTACTTGATGCAATTATGTTCCGCTTTCCTACATTAAAGGAAAGATGGAACAGCTCTGCATCATCCACCTGCTACGTTTTTGTACGCTTTATAATGCCCACTTAGATCAGAATAAATGAATTGCTTCTACCCACCACTGGTACCAGGCAACACATACACTAGTTTTAGTGCTTAAAAATATATACCTTTGATCAGCAATTAGTATTAGAGATATCTGCTTACTGAAAGACTTCCACAGAGCCCAGTGTAATAAATTACAAGGTTAGAGACACACTGCAGCTTTGCCAAATTCTGCTGAACATGTCTGTTAAGTCCCAGGTTCACAGTGCCTGAGCCAATGCTAACAAAATAACTGCTCTTTCCTGTTTTATCTCATGACCAATTTCACAGGCACCTATTTGGTTAGCTGGGGCAGTAACAGCACAGCTGGCTATGACAGCCTAGAGCTAAGTGCTGACTCCACCTACCAGCCAAAAAGAGGAAAACAACACACTACCATCAGCCATCTTGCTAATCCAAGTGTACCTGAAAGCAGCTGTAACCTGCCCAGCACCTCACTGCTTGTTGCTTTTACTTTCTCCTCATTTGCCTTTCTCCTAGTGCTAGAAGATTTTCCCCTTCGGTATGTTTTACCCAGATATAACAAAAACCTGCTTCCACACAGTGGGTTATTTAATGCTGACCTCCATGCCTGGCAGTCTGAGCATTATAAGGAAAGCAGGATTTGTTGCCTGGATGGCTGGCTGTGAAGCCATGGGGGAAGCCTGATGTCTTTGAGCTTCTGACTGTCTGCATTGGTGGTAGAGTCTTTACACTGGCCCTCAACACCTGGATTCCCCTTCTTCTTGCCCCTGAGGGTCACATTCTCCCCATGTCTTATCCCACCACTGTAGAGCGCTTTCCAAAGCTTTCCATAGGCAACAGAGTTTCCTGTGGCCTTCAATGGCTATGGCTCTTTGTTGCTAATTTATGTTACATCTTACCATAGGATTGGAATCCCCTTACAGGACACAGCTTCAACTCTCACCCTCCTCAGAGCTTTCCATTTTAAGTAGTAAGAACCTAAACCACTTCAGGGCCCCCAGATCTGCATGAGGGGACCCCCGCTGCTGACAGACTGTTATCCTCTCAGCCCTCCAGCAGGAGGGCCCAGCTCCCATACAACACCCAAGGGGAACCAGCATGCATAGAGCAGGCTGCAGAATGCTCAGAAAGCATCTATTCCCCCCTCCAAGGGGATCAACTGCATGAAGACCTGCTCAGACACTCAACATGCCACAGATGCAACCCAAAACCATCAGCAAGTATTTTCTGTGCAATGCCTCAAAATCCAGTGTCAGCCGTTCAAGCAGAGTTGACCCATTGCACTCCTAACATGAAAGCATGTACATGACATCCTGAGAGCACTTTTAAACCATTTAAAGGACAATACAAGAGATCCAAGGGAAAAAAAAAAATAAATAAGGCCCAGTGAAGGAGAAATGAAGTCTCATCAGGATAGGCCTGGTTACATCCAGGCCCCAGAGGGCTTTTTCAAAGCTTCTGGCATTCTCAGATAATTTTGCTGCCATGATTTATACGTAGCTGGGGAAGACCTCAGATGAAAATCACATGTAGAAATCTGCAGTGCTGCCAGGTGGCCTCTGGAGGGAAGAAAGTGCTGTGAAACTTCTGGAATGGTTTAAAGCTCTGAGTCCCTGCGAGGCAATTTGGATTACAGGATGGCCCATAGCAACATGCTGTTCTTGAATACACAAAGCATAAATACAGCAAATTGAGTTAATAGGTTTTGTACTGCACATGTTGTTTTGTTTGCAGACAGTGCTACTAGAAACCGCCTCCAGTACAGTCCAGTTTCTTTCCTGACTGTTTTGTCCAGCTCCTGCCTTCTCATGTAAGTATTCATTTTAGAGTGGCAACTGCGTATCTGTAAGCACTACGCAGGGACTGGGAGGAACTGCTCACATCAGTTGCCTTCTCCACCCCAGACAATCATGTAAGATGAGTCACGATCAGATAATCCCTTAATACTTGCTTTCCTCCTTTTTTTCCTCTGTCCCTTTGGGTGTCTCAGAGCATGTTTCATCTGTCAGAGATGTCCCTGACTGATAGCAAACTGGCAGGTGCCCATCAGCACCCATCAGCAACTGAGCATCCAGAGTCATGTGCAAAAAGCACTGCCACCCACAGCAGACGAGCTCACGAAAGAGGGCACCAAGTATGCTACACCTATCCATAAAGAAAAGGAGCACAGATTTAAGAGTCTAGTCTTATTTTTACATCTTGCTATTTTTAATTGCTAAGCATCAGATGGTTTACCACACCACTGTCACCTCATGGGTGCAGACTAGCTGCAGCTTGGTGTGTGCTTCTTGCCTACTAGGGAGACCCCAGAGCACACCGTTCCTCAGCGCCAGACTCTGAAACAGGCCTTTAAAAAATGACATTGTATCCTACACATACTCCGGGTAAATTGCACAGATTTATTTTGTTTTCTAGCTCAGAGATAGCCAAATGAGTGATTCCATATGTTTGTAACCTTTCCCCAATCTGTGGCAGATTGCTTTATAACCGTTTGCAGGCAGCTGATACATCGAGGGCTTGCTCACCCCCTTGCAGCGGGAGCAGTCTTGTCAGCTCATAGAGCCTGCTGTCCATATGCAAGCCTGGGCCCTTTCCAGTCTGCTCAAGGGGCCTGGTCCCTGTTGAAATACTCCAGAAGGTCTCATTTAATCCCAGCAGCTATAACATTTGTCCCTGTTATTTAGCTTACAGTGCACAAAAAGACAGACAGAGGTGTTGTTACAGTGCTGAAGAATGAGGGAAAAGAGAGAGAGAGACAAAAATCACACGGGGGGGGGAGGAGGGGAGGGAAGATGATAAAGCTTGAAGGTGGATTAAAAGAACACAACGTGTATTCAGCTAGGAAGACCTGACGTAAGTTGCTTATTGACTTCATAACAATGTACACAATTGTGAACTGTCCTAAGGCTGTTTTAAACTATAATTCATAGTTTACCTGGCATTTAGCTGGGCAAACCAAAGCCCTGCACGATAAGTGCCTGAAGAAGTAGCACTGCTTTCAGATCTCACAGCTACAGCAAAATATTCTGCTCATCATCTTTGATCCAGCTCATCCCAACAACCCCTGAGAGCTCTCCCTTGAGGGGAAAGAAAGAGCAGGCCATCAGCTGGAGAAAAAGGCAAGGGAGATTGATCACTGTCTTCTTTAACCACGGGAGCTACAGAAGAACCCACGGAACCACCTCTGTAAAAAGAAAGTTTGAGTGCTAAGGGAACAGTGTGTCAGGAGAATGCATCATAAGATATGGCACAAAGCTCTGGATGGTGGGTGGATATTTGTGCTAGGAAGCAAGGAACAGGACAATTTCAATGTGAATTTGGCACGTGCATCAGCGCACTTCATTGACATAAGCCATTTGAAAAATACATCAACAAGCAATCAGGGAAATGTTCCAGCTGGGTTTCTGTGTCTGCCTCTTCTGAGGCATTATCATCCTTGAGTCTTAATTCAGGGACTCTTCAATACAGGACAGAGAATCTGATGTCCAATGTCCTGCTGATTAGCTGGCAAATTTAGCCAGGAGACCTGGAAGATTCTCTTTTTGAGTAGAAAAGCCAGTTGCCAGCACCAACTGATTGGCAATAATGCAAACAAGTCATTCCAGAGTGTAACTCAACCACACCACGTGTCAGCATCCCATTATTGCATTACATTATGCAAATTAGCCTCCAAGAAAATGCAAATAGAGAAGTAGAGAGACTAATCTCTGCAGGCACCAGACTGTCAAGTGCAGCCCCAGCTGCCAGCCCCTTGCAGGAGTTAACACCCCACTTCCTGCAGAACAGGTTGCAGTCTTTGCAGTGGCTCACCATTTACCTCTGTTCCTTCTCTGTTTTCTCAGCATCAAGGGCTGGCATCTGTGTACTAAGAAGTGGGGAACTAAGGGAGCTCCAATACTGAACCCACGCCATTAGAACCACATGAAATAGGAAATACTGCCCTGCCTCTGGAGCTCTGCTGACCATCCTGTGCCACCTCTCCTCTCCCAGGTCAGGCCTGAACAAGCCCAGAGAAGTTTCATGCTCCAAAATACAAAGGGAAAAACACAGGTGGAAAAACACTTATGTAATGTTTTCCTGGGAGTTGGAATTTGCCAAACACTGAACTCTCCCATTTAGCTGCAGACTCAAACCACACTGCCACCTGCTTTTGTTCATTTATTATTTGCTCAGTCTAACAATGAATTTTGTTTAAAGAGATCTAGATCCAACCTGACTCATATTCCCTGTCCGTCCTAGATGTGACCTCAGTGCTCCCTGCCTCTCTCTTTCTACGTGCCCAGTGCTCTTATTCTACTATTCTGTTCTCTCCCTGTGCTGGGCTGTGCTAATCCCATCTTTGAATCCTTCCACCGGCTTCACTTAAAACAGCACTGTAAACCGAGACTTCTCTCTCAACTCACGGTAGCCTAATTTCCCCAGCAGCTTGGCTCTCATCATTTCCTCCTTCCCCTTTACATCCCATGCCTCCCTTTAACACTCCCAACCAGCTCCTATATTTTGCTCTCTCTCAAAGCCCCTTCTTGCATGCAGCCCCTTAACAAACAGGCATTTTTAATGAATAATTGCCTGATCACACTTCCATTTACACCATTCCAGAGAGACGTTGCTTCAGTGAGGACTTGCAAAATAATTGTAACAAAAGAGTCCTGTGCAACTTTAAGACCAAACTTTGGTGATCTGATCCATCCCAGACACTACTTGGATGTAATATCACTGCTCTGCTCAGCATTCTAGAGCACTGAAGCAGGGCCTGTGATTTCCTGTCTCATGAGGCACAGACCACCCTGTTAGGGCCTAATAAACACTGGGCAATGTTTCATGTCCTTATAATTAATTACATCATTTGACCCATACTGTGGAAAGGGAGGCACAAAACCACTGAACAAGATTCTTGCTATCTGTAAAAAAACTGGTCAAATTCAGTAGCAACATCCAAGAAACACTTGAAAAACAAGAGATTTTCAAAGACCTCATCATAACCTAAAGCAATCCTACTGCAGGAATTACATGCTTGATTCAGTCAGAGAGAGAAAATAAGTACACTAAAGAAAGTTTTGTCCAAAATCGTTTTTGTATTATACAAAACACGTTGGTGGGCATCGTGAGTAGGTAGCAGAGGAGAAGAGAGAGGACAGAAAAAATCCTTGTTTTTGCTGTGTAACATATTGTACTTGTTTTTGCAATTCAAGATCTCATAGTCTTTTCCCAGTGGATAACTGTTGGTTTCACATATTGCAAGAAGAGTTAGGAATTCCAGCAACAGAATTAAATGCAAGAAAAGTAACCAAAGCAACAAAACAAAGAGGAGACGCTTTCACGCTACCAGGATAGACAAAAGACTTCAACATATATTAAACAGCCAGGATTTTCTTTTTGCATATCATGAGTTAGAACTTATCCTAATCTTGTCCTGAAAACCTACAATCACATCGCCACGTCAGTGAGCACAGCTTTGACCACATAATGCCAAACCCATCAGCTCTACCAGGGCTGCTTCAGTCAATCGTCAGTCCCTTGAGTCAATCAACAGCTGGTATTTGTAACACTCTGTACTGATTTGGCATGGGAAGAACCTATTTTCAGCAGGACATTAACATCCACATTGAATAAAATGCTCATCTAGGTGTTTGTTTTGTTTTAATGAAGAGTGCAGCTTACTTCCTTCTTACAAGTTCACGTACAAAGGTGTGAAAAAAAGGATATAGGGAGGGATGGCAGTGCCAGTGTGAATGGCAACAGTTGCCATTGGGACGGTTCAGCACCATTAATTGTACTGATATTAGCTGAGAGCGAGTCACTCAAAGGGAGGCGGCATAGTTTCAGTCTTGATGACAACGTCTTTCGGATATTTGTTTCAAGAGTAAGGAACAAGAAGAAAAGAGCACAGTCTCAGTGGAGGAATGATGAACATCTGGTCTGAGGCAGACGACACTCTGGAAATGATGGCCATGCAAATCACCGTCTGTACAAGCTCAGAACAAAGAGCGCACACAGCAGATGATATCTTAGCTCACGCTGCCATTTAAATGGGATCTGCTAAGAAGCAAACATGCCATTTTCATCTGCAGCAGATTTGTTTTATGACATGCTGGGCTTGACTGAGCTTCTCAGCTAAAGGCGTGAAGAATTCATGAAGCCAAGGACATTAGAAGGTGGGACGTTGTGCCTGCCAAGTCCCTCCTCCACTCAGGACCTGGAGGCCCCCAGCTCATTGTGGATCAGTTGCAGCACATTGTGCAACCTGCCACCTTGGCCCTAACTCAGACGTCAGCCAAACATCATTAGGATAACTACAAATTCATCCACTTGAATAAGTGAAAAATATACATTGGTTGCTCCAAAAGTAATGTCTCCTATGTATATCCATGGAAACTACAACAGATAAAAAAAAGAGCACAAAAACACTACTTGATAGAACAAACTCTTAATGACAAAACACTATTTTCCAACCTAGTCACCACCATTAGTCAGTTTGTGTGGATGAGCTGATTGAGATGCTCCTCACTTGATGGTGTAACAGATGTGTAGTCATCTGGAACATGGCTTGTCTTTCATGTCACTGTTACCACTGCTGAAATGTAACACTCACCTGACTGTGCTCACATTCACAGTTTGGACTCCATAAACATTCAGCAAGAGCTGATGAATATCAATGGGTGCAGGTATTTTCTGCATGTAGGAATTCAGTGCCACACCTTTGCTTCACGCACACCAATTTCTCAGGCTGCTACTTTGCTGCTATCAGGTGCACAGCAACAAAATGGAGTGGAGTATTGGTGGAAAGGGTAAAACTCTACTGCCATACCACCAACGTCTGCCTCTGACTTTGTGAACCAATACAGTAAAATAGGAGGCATTACTTTCAGAGCAACCCTCATACATTACCCAAGCAACACTCTCCATCTATCTGGGCTTTGGTTTGCATCCACGTTTCAGAGACACCTTATGAAGTGAATCAAGATTTAATCTCAGAGTATCCAATAAAATATGTGGCATTCCAGAATAGATAGCAAGGAAACAGCCACAAGCAGTTGAGCACTGGCATGAGGTATGTCATTAAATCTAAACATTTCTACACATTTCATAGCAGCTATAAAATCAAAGGGTTTGGAGGATACTGAGCTGGGTATAGGTCAGCACAGAAGATGAAGATTGGGCTTTCAAGGAAAAGGAAATAAATCCTGTTTTGTGAGGAAGACAGTACCAAGCTACAGCTTCATCAAGATTTCCTGTTGTTTTCACTTATACATTACAGCTGAAGATTGCAAGGGTTTGGTTGTATTTCCAAAACACCACCACTTTTTCAACTAATGTTTTCCAATGCTCTAAAAATCTACACGTAAGGAGAAAGACAGTCAAACAGCTGAGGAGCTACCCTGAGCAGAAACTGCAGGGATAGCTCTGCACCACTGAACTCCTTTGGCTGATCAATCCTTGCTCCAAGCTGTGTGCCCTCAGGGTGCAGACACTGTTTTAGAGTCAGAACAACGTGGCAAATTTGCACACTAGCTTGTTGTCTCCACAACTGCCAGTCCAATTCTGGGGATGTAAACACTTAACACATCTTGAATTAGGACTTACTGCTCTGAGTGGCAGCTGAATCAATCCTTCATGTTGTAAGCATGTCTGCTGCTCACAACAAGGCCCCTACAGGAAACTGTGGTGATGGTGGGGAGAAGACAAACCTCCATGAAAAGTCTGAGAAAGATAAAAATTTGCAGTCCACCATCACCATGAAATAACTCAACAGCTGAAATTAAATCTGCATGGGGCAAAATGTGTGTCCCTGTCAGCTACACAAGCTAAGACCATGCAGGCCATATAGGAAAAGCCTTTTTGCTGGTAGATTCACATCTCATCACTGCCCATTGCAGGCAGACAGAACAGGACAATCTTTAGCTGGAACCTCTAACTGCAGTTAGGCCTGCCCAAGAGCTCTCCCATGTGAGTTTCTCTGATCTAAGAAGAGTTGAGCTCAAGTTGCCATTTTCAATTTGGGCAGAGGAAAATGTCATAAAAGCATCCCCTCAACTGTTTCCCACAAAGACTTTAGAAACTCATTTTTGAGACTACCATCCTTCTGTCAGATTTGGTTAGCTGATGGCAATCAGCAGCTCCAGAAGTTATGATGGCATACTATGGAGGGGAGGAATAAAAACAAATCATGGGAACAAAGCCTTAAGGACTCAGGGTTGAGTACTTAGGTTGAGGACTTGACAGGTGCTGCCCACACAAGTACAATTTGTATAACCACTATCCAGCGAAGCAAGCACTGCATGTCTCAGCTGGCAGCTGAGAGTAGGGACGTAAGGCACAGAAACGAGTTGTTTCTGAGCCAGTCATCACACAGAAGTAACTCTTTGTGGAGTTTTTCACATGCATTGTTAAAGTTGAATTGTTGCTTGAAGGTACAGAGCAGAAAACCAACAAAATCAAAACAGACTTTCAGAAGGGCAAGGAAATATGCCAACAAATACGCTACACAGGGCTTCACCTTGTCAAGATTTTGGCATGCACAGCCTTGAAGAAACAAAAAAAATCACCTTTTGCCACTTGCTCTAAGAAATTTCACAATCCTCTGAAAACGTACAACAGAGTAGCTTGTAACGTCAAAGCTGATAAGCAGCCTCTGGATGGAAGACAAGGCAGCTCTGTTTTGCACCAAGATATTTTGTCATGAAACCAATCAACAACATTAATGGGAAATAAATTCATTCATTAAAAGAAAGTTCTTTCTGCTCACGTTCTCTGCTCTGGCAGCTGGCCTCCCTGAGATTGCATACTTCAGCACTTAGCCCCAGAGGAAGAAATTGGGGGGAACATTTTTCTTTTTATATAAATAGGCATAGTTTGATTTAACCTCAGAGAAAAAGCCATAGATTTCCCAGCTAGACAAATTATAAGAACATATGGAAACTACATTGACATTTGGACTGAACTTGTTTATATTAAAAAAAACCCACATGACAGAACTGACTTTCTCACTGTCATTCTGCCTCTGGCAGTGGTCTTCCAACTAGATCCAAAATACTTGGAGAGAAGGGAAAAGATGCTGTAATAAATGGAGACTTCAGAACATTCCTGAATATCCAAATCACCAGTTATTCTTCCTAATAACCCTAGCGACTTCACACGCATTCAGCAGCACGTTTGAGCCAAAACCAACTCGGCAAGAAGAAAGCAAAATTGTCTTTCTTTCTAGAATGTTAGTGTCTCTGCTGAGGTTAAGAGGGTTGTCCGAGAGAGAGAAAACTGAGGAGCTGTAAGAATACCTATTGGCCTAAGTTAGAAAAAAATGTTTCATGCACTTTTTAGCTTTTAATTCCCTAACTGAATTTCAGTAAGGGTTCTTCTGGACAAGGATCAGTGGAATTCCTAATCAAAACCACTACGTGCAAAAAAAAAAAAAAAAAACCATTTCTGCTTCCCGACATGAAATATTTAGTGCAAAATCCCATGAGCTGAAGTATAATGACATCACACTAATGGAAGAAGGAGAGAAAACCTTCTAACAATTAAAAAGCTCCTTGCTGAGAAAACGCACGGGAAATCGTCATGCTGTCATTTATGCATCAGCCACAGCACTTCGGACAGTACTGCAGGCTACTGCATGCCCATTTGGCTCATTAATGGGCTGCATCAGGAAACAATGAAGACTATAAACGGAAGGAGGTATTTTTTGTTTGCTTTCAAGCAGAAGGATAGCATCAGTTAAAAAAAAGACAGTATAGTACCACTCAAAGCTGCCTTCAGAGCTTGTTCCAAGTGCTGTTTTTCCCTCGACAGTCCCTGTGCAAGCATGGAGCAGCTCTGAAAACATCAGAGGTACCCCAGTGCCAAGGAGAAAGGAGCTGTGTGCTATGCATGTTTCCTGACAAAAACAAAATTCTTTCCACCTCCTGCATCTCCGGCAAAATTGCCGATGAGGGTTTGGTTCCAGAGCCATGGCTGCCAATACGATAACGCACAAGGCAGAAAGAGCACAGTTTGAGCTTTAGAAGCCAGGCTGAGCATTCAGCACCAGCAGGTACAGAAACCTTGTTTTGACTTTAAACCTGAGTAAATCTGATCTGGGAGTTCACTGATGGAGAATAAATATGGAAGAAACTGATTTCAAATTGTATCTTCTGAAAGCATGAGCTGACAGGACAAAAATAGCAAATGCAATAGGTACCTGACTGCCATTGTTACTTTTGTTTAAGCAGAGATTGCTGCAATGTTCAGGAGCTGCATAAAAGACTCTGCAATATGCAATCAAGTCACAGGTCTGAAAACACACCAAGAAACATCCAGTAACTTTCACAAATGATAAGAGCTGGGCAGATAAAAGAAGTAATTACATCTTCTTTGAAACTCTATTTAGCTATTTTTAGTGCTTTAATCACGGGGCCAATTCTTTTACCTTTCTTCATATCACACAATCCTTTACTCTGCAACTATTGGCACTAGTGAGGCTACTGGTAAATTAAAAGTTGCTATCAAGCCAGAGTTAAGGGAGTCAGAACCTGGCCCAGAACCTTTTAGATCAGAAGCAGAAACTCTGACCAAATGCTGTATCATTGGTGGCAAAAATAAAAAAGCCCCACAGATCTCTTTGCTTATTGGTGTGATGGATGCAGTCCAGAGCTGGAGGGTAAGGTTTCTCACTGTGACTGTTAGCCAGTGGCTCTCTCCAGGGCTGTGCTAATCAGACCAACTGAGCTAGATCACAGTCTGATGCAGAGAAATACAGACGGCTATTAAGGATTGGACTGGGACCAGCTCATTCACAAATGCTATCAAGCTTTCAGACATCGGAGACAATCCTGGGCAAATCCCAGGGTAAAAGTGAAAATATTTCCTGAACAGTAGGCTTTTAGCATGAACCTCCACATCAAAGCCTGCCACGACTGCCAGGCTTGGGAACGGCTCCATACATTGCTCCACACTGGTTCAGTGGTCTGCATCAGGGTAGAAAGGTCCAGAGCCAATGCAGAGATCTTCTCGATTGGTCTATTTGTACTGTGGATACACCATCACAAAGTCCAGCAGCAGCCCTAGGAGAAAGGTGCACAAGCTATGCCCAGACAACCAAACCTGAGGAAAAGGCAGGTCAGATCTATTTGAGTTTTTACTTTGGAGACTTGTATGATCTGACAGAGCAGAGCCAGAAGATCATCAGTGCTTAAAATAGGCATCAACATTTGTCACGTTTTATATTTCACCAAAACATGACAAATTTGAATTCGACTTCAGTACTTCATCCTTCTCCACATCCAGATACTCTCACTCAGCACAGTGTTCTCAGCCTTGCTTGCTCAAGTAGGGATAACTGATTGCCCTCGACTGTTTCCTCTTTAAATCCCAAGGAGTTTCCTCTGTGCTACTTTGGGGGTGGGGAGACTGGAGCAGAAAAAGGAGCAATATAGAAAGCAACCAAAAAGGATTAGTGTCCCACTGTGGTGTTGGTTAGTGACTGCTTCTGAAAGAAGCTATCTTTAAATAAGAAAACCAACCCATGCATCCTGGATTCTGTAACAAACTTAGATAGCAAAAGGAAAAAAAGCAGGTTTAAATAACTGAACACGATAAGTCATTGAACGCAGACTCTGCTCCCCCAGGAAGCACGTGAAGCCTAACCACAGCTGCAAAAGCTGTGTTCAGGCACAATGTCACCATGCTGACAGCATCTCCTCTCTCCTGAGGGTGTCACTTAATGGAACACAGGGAGGATAGAGAAGCAGGGATGGAAGGACTCTTTCCCCTTAGTCAAGCTTGCTAAATTTGAGTAGCAGGACTTTTCCCCAAGGTTGAGAACCTTTCTCCCCATTTCCACTTTCATCTAATGATGAATCAATCTCTTACTGCCTGCATCAGAATAAAAATGGGCAACATACTGATGTGCTGTGGGCCAACCCAGGGCACCCTGGCCCAAGGGAGGGTGATCCAGATACAACACAACAGAGCATAGGATTGCACCTGGCAGGCTGCCACAGATGAGCTAAACAAGAAAGATTCTGAACGACTCTTACGTCATATAGAACATGGGCAAAGTGAAATTACTTTGCTCAGAGGAGGGTTTCCTGGCACAGCCTAAGTTACCACCAGTGTGAACGAGGTTCAAAGCAACGTGAATTAACCACAGTCAGAACCCTGGTATACACTGACCTAAGTCAATTGAATAAATGGAATACTATTCCAGAACTCATTTTTAGAAGAAGCCATCTGACAGCTGTTACCTTGCAAACTGCTCTGTAGAAACAGGTGCAGCGTGAGCAGAAAGAGCTACAGTTTTCTTCCTTGCTGAGCTGTAGCACCCAAGATAGATAGTTATACTGTGGACTGTGCCTCCAGAGGGCTGGAAAGCTGGAAGAAGAGCTGTGGAGATGCAGCATTCTCTCCACAGAAGGATGCTATCAGCAGCCATCTCATGTGGTGAGCAAAGAAATCTTGCAGAAAATCAGACCTCAAGTGATGCATGGCTTAATTACACAGTGTATTACTTAAAAGAATATATATATACACACACACACCTCTCTCTCTTGACCTCAAGAAAGCACTATGAATTAAAAAGAAAAAAGGAGAAAAAACAAAAACTAATAATAATCAATTTAAAAGGAACAAAGCACCAAACATTTGATTCAGAACATTATCACAACACGGTATTTCCAAACCAGCCTTTTGAAATCGCACACAGGAAGGGTAGATGCATCTGAATTCTCAAAAGAAAAGAGTAGCTCACCCACTTGTTGTTTTGAGATTCTAAAAGGATCAAAAGGGCCATTTTAATGCTCCAAATCCTCCACTATAGGAAAAAAAAAAAAACAACTCACTCTCTCTCAAACATTTCAAGCAGACTGGATGGAAAGGAAAAAGACTGATCAGACACATGATGATTTAGGGAGATCTGAGTGCAGAAACTTGCAAGCATTTCCACTGAATGCAAAGCAGTAATTAAATGCTTCCTATAGAAAAGAAAGGTTGTCCCTTGGACGCTTCTGTCAATCTGCATTTAACAGACACAGCAGCCTTCTCACTGAAGCACACAAGCACTCCAGTACCTTGCTGAAGTGACCTTAGCTGTCAGCCCAGCCTGTCCTGTTCAATATCTGTAGCTCTGCTCAGTGCGTTATGTGAACATGTGTGGGGATGAGAAGATGCAAAAAAGAAAAGCACGATGAGCAGGCAAACCATTGGCCCCAATTAAAAAATTAAACAGGTGTCCCGAGACTGTCAGACTGAAGATGGAGCATCTACGTTTAATTAAAGGGATAAGTTTAGCAGAAAATGCCACTCCAGCTACTGTCAGAATGCATGATTAATTTGTGATAAAATATCCAGCACTGTCTAACAGAAACAGACGGCTAGGGGACACATATTTACACAATCACTTGTTACTTCTTCAAGATATTACCAATGACCCTGGGCTTAGCATCAGTGCATTAAAGTGAAATTCTCACATTTATTCTTGAAGTCTCACAACTTGCTGGAGGCATTTTGCTGCAGCCCCACGCGATGGCACAAGGAAGCCTGGAAGCAGAGAACAAGCAGCAGGGTCACCTGCCTCCTCCTCCAGTCTTGGTTCATCGGTTCCTCTCCCCACAGTGACACGAGGGCATGGCTCTTCCTTAAGCTCATCAGTGATGCCAGTCCCTTCTAAGTGATTCCTTATCAACTAGTTTCCCTGACACAACAGTGGGTACTGCACCCACTGCTAATCAACCACTGTTTCTAATAGCAAATTGGGTTTTTCTTTCCACCCCGTGATTGATAGACTCTGCTACTGAGATGTTAAAGAGCTCAATTATTTCTCCTCAGTCATAGAGACTGTTTTATAAACCATTTAGGTGAGATAACATGCAGAACCATACCTTCAAGTCTCACATCTCCTTACCTTGCTAATCAAAATAACAATTGTACAGTCCTCATTGTTTTTCAGCTTATGAGATGAGCTGGTTTTACTTCCAGCTCCTGGGACTGCAGGTGAGACTTCCAGGACTGTGGCATTTTCTTCCCAGGGAGTGAAAGTTGCCTTGGGCTGCCCAACTTTCCTCCATTCTGTGATCCAGTCTGTGCTTTGTTTCATGCAGATTCGCTGGAACAGTTTGATGCATCAAGCTAATCAGACTCTGGGGATGACACATTTATGGAACTTCTGCTGAGTTTTTTTTCCCCTAGGTTGATACTCCAGCATACCAGAATAGATAAAAGAATCTGAGGGCTCTCAGCATTTCACACAAAAGTTATTTTCAAAAAAGTCCAATAACCAACTCTCTTTGTGCAAGTTAACAAACACAAGGTAGCAGCACTGAACAAGCCAAACTCTTCCAGAAAAGAGACTACTACTTCCCAAAACACAAAACAGTACAACTAGTATTTAACAAGATATTATCTGATACAGCTGACATCTGAATTTTAGTTCCTGAGCAAGCCCATGGAGGGGAAAAAAAAAAAAAAAAGGCAGGAATCATTACCTTCAGCTCTGCTTGACATCAGTAATTTTTTTCTCCTATCCTTGGCCATGCTCCTAGCATAAACTCCTCTTCAGGTTGACTTCAGCAGAGATTTTTTTTTTTTTAAGAATCCTCTAAGTTACCTTCAACTGCTTTCTAGACGTAGACACTCGAACAGCAACATGAGTCACAGCACGAGAAATGATCACAACTTATTTTAGCATATATCCTGCATACTTTGTGTTTGTATAGGTTTTGATGTGACCATCTGTACATTTGGAACATCCAGGCAGAATGACCCTAGTTTCTCTGTAGCTGCACAAGAAGCCTACACCTTCAAAGAGCAAGATTTTGTTCAGAGCCAGTGACATATGGTTACTTTCAGATCTGGGCCCTCAGAAGGATGACTGTCAGGCTAAATACAGACCATCATGCAAAGCGTATGGGATGTAGCACTGTTTGGACATAGACCTGGTTAAATTTTTTTTATAAGTTGATTTTCCTTAACTACTGATGAAGAGATTTCTTTTAGCAATCTTTATCAGAGTGCACAATGCTTTTAATAAGCGACAAACAGCTACCTATCAACCACAATCAGCGAGGATGTAGCCTCGAATATTGCAACTTCTGCTTTCAATAGATGAACAGAGGAAGAGGTAGATAATACTGTTTATATATATATATATATACACACACAAGCAGG
This sequence comes from Oreortyx pictus, assembly GCA_036925125.1. NCBI lineage: Eukaryota > Metazoa > Chordata > Aves > Galliformes > Odontophoridae > Oreortyx > Oreortyx pictus. The sequence goes on along the minus strand of JAUPFR010000010.1, from coordinate 6,824,145 downwards.
CGAAGTTTGTAAGTGCAGACGTTTCTGATTTGCAGTTAGATGGCTAAGCTACCCTCCTCTGCTTCTCAACAAGTTCTAAGCACACAGGATGTGAATTTGCAAGACACTATCACTGCCCAGTCCCAGCTGAATTAAGACAAGGTGTTTTCTTAGATCTTGGTGCCCAGAATTACTAACCATCAAAGGAACAGCACAGAGCAGCCTTTCAAACATGAACACTGTAAGGAACCTGTGTCATCAGCGCTTACTTGCACACTTAGATGCAAGTAACACATAGTTATGATTTTTGATATAAAAAAAATTATACAGGATGATTGTGGGGAGTCTAAGATGCTTCCCATCTCTCACACAATATAACTTTCCTTTGATGGCCATGTTTAATGGCACTACAGGGGTTCTAGTGATCATGAAATTAATGTATTTGCATGTCACAAGGCTCTCTATTACCAGACCTTCTCTGGTTGCTTCTAGCTGTAGGACACAACAAACCTCCAGATACGGAGAGCTTCAGAAATGTAGGCATAATCCATATTCTAGAGAAAAGCAATAAAAGGAAACAAAGACACAGCAGAAATATATATCAAGAGGTCATCTGATAACTCCGTGGAGAGTCAATACACTTGTTAGTATTACCTGAGGATGAACTGGGCTAACTGAAGAGTTATTGTCTCCATTCTAACTGTTAGAGTACCATTCTGCTTCCTTTTGCTTCCAAAGAAAGAGGGATTTTTGCAGGCTTTCTGCAGTTCTCGCATTTTCAGTAATTAAACTTATCTCTAAGGCAATCACATTTAGGATTACCAGGTTTTCTATCTCCAGGCTAATAGGGTCAAAATGCTTAGCTGCCCTCCTGCCTGCTAGTTTATTGCATTTTGCTAATGGATCATTTCCTTCCATGGGGATAACATATTGGCTATTAGGTGTTCTCTTGTTGCAGTGCAATTTTAGGTGGTCAGGCAGCAATATTAAGTGCTCTTGCTATATATGTCTTTATTGCCAGATTAAATAGAGTAACAAAGCAGTTAGAATAACTTCTCACTTACATTTGCTGTCAAAGATGGACACCTGTAACTTGCTCAATAGTTCTCCAGTTTCCACCTTGCTCCTGCTCTCTTATTTTACCACACTTGTCGTCCCAAACCACAGTAATGCTCAGTTGACCCTATTTAAGTTTCCATATCATGGAAGATCCCAAGTTCAATGGGTTCCTATTTACTTTAACTCTACTCCTGAGAAGCTCTGCACCTGCGTTATTACTTTTTCCTCAGCATTATTCCTGCTCTTATTTTGTTTTTCCTCACATTTACTTGCTTAAAGTATCTTACAGCAGTAGTCAAATGTCTGACCAAATAGACATTCTTGCGCATTAGGAAGGGGGGAGGAGGATGTAAAGTGTGTGAAAAAAAGAAGAAAATGCAGTAAGCGAACAATTCATCTATACAAAATGGAATTTGTATGCAAAATGGCATTACTTAGGCCATGTTCATACTCACAGAAATTGCTATTTCCTTCCATTCTCATCATTCCAAAGCAACTTTTATGTGTCTGTGACAAACTAGAGCTGCAGTTGTATCTAATGCATTCTGGTCTTGAAGCAAAATGGAATAGTAGTGACTTGCCCTTCCAAACACCGATGTTCCAGTAGAAGCATTTAATATTACTCATTAGATGCTACTAAGTGAATGAGTTAAACTGATAGAGGTTTTTTTTCATGTTTTTCTTCCCCTCTAGTACTTCAAGGCCATTACGTTGCACAGAAAGTAATAATCACTCATCAGGCTTTCCACTTTGCACAGAGCCTTATTTCCATAGAGGTGAAAATTTAGTAGTTCACTCAAATGCTCTTATTTTAAAGAATTTGGTGCAATCAATGTGAACCTCATATTTTTGCCTTTTTTTTTCTTTAATTACCAAAAAAAAAAAAAAGACTAAAGACAGCCAATCTGGCAGGGTTTCCACTCTCAAGAGCTCAAGACAAGATGAATTAAAGTTAATTGGGGGTAAAATGAAGCACTTTAAAGTGCATCTCTGGAGCTCACAAAACTGGAAGAAGCACACAGATCTATTCAATTATCTCTGACTGTGAGATTTGTTTTGTGGAAACCATAGTACTCAGTCCACTTGTTCCTACTGCACTCTCTGCCCTGATCCCATCAGACATCATAGGCTAAGCCCTTTGGCTGAACTGGTACTACAGCAGGAGAGTCAACAAAACTCAAACTTGGACTCCACAAGAGATGGTACTGCTTCTTCTTCAAACAAGAGTGCTTCTCCTCAAACCAGTCACCTCACTGGCATTATTTTACTGATTTGATTGAAGTGAACAGGAACAGAGAAGAAAAAATAGATATTTTAGAGAAGATTAAAACTAAAGGCTTATCACTTCTAGGATGGCTTCTGCAAGAAGAGAACCTAGCTAAGCAGGTCAAACTGCTACCTGAGTAATTCTGGTCTCCTTTGTTCTTCTCTACCAAACACAAACTTACAACTAATCCTAAGCTGTTTGGTCAGAAACCTGAACTACACCTTTCACCTCAGAAGTAGCTGCATTACAGCCCTGGCTGGAGCAGCTGCCATGTAGATAGCTGTACCCCAGCACAACAAATGCAGATTCTGCTTGAGTGCACATACCTGGCCCAGATCAAACCCTGCTGTGATGTGTACCCAGAACTCTGCATGGGCTTCTCAGCCCCAGCTGCGCAGGGTGAAGGGCAGCAGCCTGCACTGGGCTCCTGGATTAGCTCAAGTGTGGTGCAAAGTGGAAGTTTGGCAAATTATTACTTTTTACACCACCTAATAACATTGCAATGCAAATGAAATGTGCCTCAGACCAGTCTAGGCATGTCTTTGACTGCAAAATAGATTTATCACACCGCATACAAACTATGATTTGCTCTGGGATCTCTTTGAGTGAAATCAAAGTCAAAGTCCTCTAAATATCCTCAAAAAGTGGAAAGACAAGGAATAATCACATACAGACAGTTTTTGATGGGATCCTGGTTCAGGCATCTTGTTTATCATCCTCATAGCTTGCAGAAGGTGAGCTGATTTTCTTTCTTTCTGAGGAATCTGCACAACTGGCCAGATAGGTTTTTAGTTTTGCTTTTGTTTACTTCATTCTCTTTTTTTTTTTTTTCCCCATTGGTAGTCGTGTGTGTTTGTTGTCTTTGTTTTTGTTGAGTGGGTGGCTAATGAGAACAGGGGAGGTAGGTGGGAAGAGAGCTGCTTTCCAGTGCTGGGCACACTCTGCCTCCTGTACATCACTACTGCTCTGCAACTTACTGACCAAACTCCCACACCACAGCGGAGGCTTCAGGTGCAGGTGTGCCTGGAATAGGAAACAAGCTCTACTGCAGAGAGGGAGAGCAGCAGCAGGAAGAGCCGTGCCCAGCCTTTCTCACACATTTTTGACTCAGTTGGATCTGTAGGCCTCACCTGCTTCTTTGCAGCTGCCTTCTACAAGAAGGCCAGGCCATGCCCTAAACTTCAAGGCTGAACTTCCAGTTGTGAGGAGTCTGGATGTCAAGTGGTCCTTCCAGGCCACACATTAATATAAGGCAGCACAGTACAACTACAAGCGTGACTAAAGAGCATGCAGCAGCAAACAGGCTGTGCAAGAAGGAGCCCTTGCTCTTTGAAAAGCTCAGGCTATGAACTAGAATGTCTTCCCAAATTATACTGGGAGTAGAAGGGGAACTAGCACAGCCAATCAAGTTGGGTTCAGTATGATGGTCACCATCTTCAAGGGTGTCAAGTCACAGACTGCTGTCAAAACCAATGGCAGTTTCTCAGGGTAAGCTCTTTGGTAGGCAGAGCCTGCAGTTCCAAGCTGCAAGCTGACGTGATATAATAAATCATGCTCTGGTTAAAGGAAATCAGCTTGAAAAAATGTATTGAAATGACCCCAGGCTCATGAAGTACTGACGGAAGGTCTTCATTTAAGTTCTTTGCTTGAAAAGTAATAAACATTTTTTTTCCTACTTCCTTTGTGTGGTTTCCCTTTGATGAGTAATAAATAAAAAGGCAGTTAAAAACAGAAAACAAGTGCAAAGCCCTTTGTCCCCTGAAAGGGACAAAGCCTCCATCTGTTACAGAGAAATCCAGCAATCCAAGTACCAGCACAGAGCCCACCTGCCAAAAAGGTTTTATGTTTATGTTAAGTGTGGCTTTAAGGAACAGAAATGTTCTCGTAGATAAAGGCAGCCACAAGAATGACTAACCGAGATGCACAGACAATAATTCCCTCCTTTGATTTCCTTTGCTGTCACCACTATCGGTTAGACATCTGAATGAAAATCAGCTTAGAAACTTTGATCCCTTTAAAAACAGAAAAACAAACCCCATAATCCAGAAATCCTTAGAGGAATACAGAACTTCAGTGGCCTCCTACGCACTGCTGTCAGTGCAAGGCTGCAGCTGTGGGGAGGGACATGTGGGGTTCTGTCCTCCCCAAAAGCCCCAGGCCCCACAGCCATCCTTTGCTCAGACCCATGTGAAGGGACTCTGCTCTTCAGCCCTCTGAGGAGCATGGCTCTCCTCGTGGCTTGGTGCTCTGTGGGCTTAAAGGAAGGAGAATTTGCAACTAGTATTTCTCTGGAGAGGAATAAGCATACTGCTCTAGCAAACTGGAGACCCCTCCGAAGACTTGAGGACTTCTAGACAGTTTTGTTTTCCTCCTCACAATGTTCTGTTTCAGGTATATCCAGTCTCTGAAACTCCGGGCCTGCTACTCTCAGCCCACTACCTTGGGTGATGCCCCAAACATAGGCAAAGCTACTATGCCTCTGCATTCCCCATCCTTGGGTACTGACACTCCAAAATAAACTCTAACACTGTGCACTGGGTATAGGAAACTCCAAACCGCAGAAACATCAATTGCTTCAGCACGAAAGTTCAAGATCTGCTATGAACCCAGAGAACAACCTGCTCACAAGTGCCGTGGAGCTAGAGACTATACAAGTGACCCCCTGGTCACCCCACTGAGCTCCCGCTGGGCCCAGGATGCCAGCACAGCTCAGGAAAGCAAGCCAAGCTCTGGAGCACGGAGCAGGAGCATGACCCCTGGGTCCTGTTTCCAGTTATTTCCTCCAAGCTGGTGCAAAGCCATTTCTTTTAATAGCATTGGCCCTGGCTTACCCCAGGCAGCTTCTCCACAGGGCACACAATCACCATCTGAGTCGGCTTCTCACGCTTCCTCTCTTCAGTGACCTTCTGGGCTGTGCTCCTGCCCACCCCATTAACTCGTCCTTAGGGGATGGAGCCACACATGAAATACCTGAACTTTCCAAAAAAAGCCCATCACATCCATGGCCACTAAGCACAATGTTTCCTCCCTGTGCCCTCCACATAGCCAGGTGTCAGACACTCAGGTCTGAAGCAAACCTCATTTTCCACCCCTTCTCCAGCACAGCAGTCCGATAAATGGCTTCCCCCTCACTCCTAAACAAGCTAATAAATGTTAACTGCATTTCTGCGGGCCCTGGGGAAGGACTCAGCCACCAGAAGCCAGCCCTGCTATCTGCTGCAGGTCAGGTGCCTCCTCTCCTCATTGGGCAGCTTACAGGTACAACATGCACCCCAAGCGATGCCCTTCAGGAGGGATATGGGGAACAGTCCCTTCCTTCAACTCCCATGCCCTGAAAAGGAATGCTGGCCCCAGTGTTGCAGAAAATGAAGTGCAGCTCTGAAAAACAACATGCTTTAACACCCCTGCACCCTGACCATTAACTATAATTGCATTCTACATCAATCATACGAGTTTTTCCCTTAAATGTTAAGTATAATTTCTGCTATGCAAATAGTTCCAGCTTCATTAATGTATTTTTGGTTTCCAGTAGAAGTTATTCTTTGATGAATGTCTCCAGATGTCAGTATCTGAAGAAAAGTATTGGGGGGGAGGGGAAAGGAAGAAAATTCTCTCTGATGCAACGTAAAAAGGTCCACTGGAGAGAGGGGGTTGGGAGAGATAGGAATGTAATTAAAACAATTAAAATTCCTATCTCATGACCATTTACAGATGCTCCAAAGTGGCTCTAAATTAAAGGGAAATGTCACAGAACTTGGATGCTTCTGCCAAAAAGCAGCATTAAAAATGACAAATTCCAAACAGCCTGAAGACTCTTGTTAAATCCAAAGAGCTTCACAGCTCAACCGAGGCAAACCAAGGGGGTAGACCAAAAAAAAAAAAAAGTAAAAAATGGGAACCAGATCCAGCAGTCAGCTGCAGAAGTGAGGGAGAGGGGGCTGGGAATAAGTTATCCAGCAGAATAATCAACCAACATGAGACCTACAAATTTTTAGATTTACTCCCACCACATCAGGGATCTTTTCTATCACCTTCTCTTTCACAGACTCAGCCTTCCTGTTACCGTGGTCCCAGCTATTGCCTTTTCTAGGTTTTTATTTTTATTCTTAAAGCGTGACAGTGAAAGACACCTAATATCCAGTTTTGCTGAATGAAGATTCTATATCCCCCTCTGGAAAGAAAGAAAAAAAAAAAGCCAAACATGTCACAAAACAAGACACAGTCTCAAATCAATGGAGAGAGGAATCTGTAGGCCTATGAATCTTATGCTTTTTTCCACTGTTTTTCTCATTTGGATCGAGAGAAACCTCCGCTGGTGTGCTTGGGTGGGAGACCTGCTTTTATTTTTGTTTGCTTCTCTTAAAATAAATAAATGAATGAAGGGGCCATCTGCCTAAACTTCCCCTTACACTTTTCCACTTAGGTTTAGACCGGAGAAACTCAATTATAAGAAATACAATAAATATTTATTGAACTGGTGAAAGCACTAGCATATGCTGCACACGCTCTGTTTTCCTGGATATTTTTTTTTCCCCCTGCATCAAGCCCTTGTTCTGTCAGAATTGTTTTCATGTTAGTATTACTCAGTCACTCCCCATGTGTCAGTAAATGCAAAACATGCCTGCTGTGAGACAGAGAGCGCGGGTGCCACTTTGCAGTTCCTCGGGATGCGAGCTGGCACAAAGACAAAGCACACACAAAGGATGACAGGCACCACAGCCTGCTTTTCCAAACAGCAAACTGTGGAAATGATAATACCTTGGGAACGGGGCTGGGGTGTGGGGGGGAGGATGCACATAGGCTTCAAGAAACTGAAATTCAGCCGTAGCTTGGTAAGGGAGGGGAGCTGCCTTGGTGGAAAGCAGACCCGCGTGGCACAGCTGCTTCAGGAAAGCAACATCTGTGCATGGGGTCAGGTATTACAGCCTGGTAGCAGAGCCCATTAAGTGGCCATCTGTAGATGGTTTGCTTATTTACAGGCATTTCAATAGCACAGCTCATCATTACCTAATAAATGTTAACGAACTTGGCCGTGTCATGCTGCTGTAAAGGAGGCACGTTTTCGTTCCCTTTCCAGGACACAACAGGCATTAACTCTGGATGCCTTCACTTGCAGTCAAACCAGTCCCTCACCCCTGGAGGGACTGAGGACTACCCTAGGACTCAGGAAAGGAGGATTTGGTTCAGGCTCTTTTCTCAGTCCCTGTCCAAGTCACTGACGATCCAACTTCCAGAGCACTTGGGCACTGCTCAGCACCACTGGGCCAGGTGCCAGAGCCATGTCCAGTGCAAGCACTGGAAGAACAATCAGCTGAAATAATCTCCAGAGACCAAAGCCCGACATCTAAAATGAGGAGCATGGACCTATATGATCTGATCTCACATCATACAGAAAGACCGTGGTACAGTCCGGAAATTAGCTCAGCCTTTCAGCTCGCAGCACAGTGCCAGAAGAAATTATAGGACAGGAAATTATTGTTGACTGGATCCATCATTATTCTTTTACCATCTGTTACCTTCAGGTTTAGTGTTTTTCATAGCTCATGGATTAGTAGAGAAATGTAGCGCTGTTTTTCAGCAATTGCATTCAATTTTTACTGACCAGAAGCTGAAAGAATAAGCTCAGACCTTGATCAGGGGTTCACCTTCAATTCCCAGGGAAGATTTCTGTCATGAAAAACGCTACAGAATCATTAATGAGCAGTTATAGTGGAAACCTGTTTAATCTCTCATCTATCAGAAGGCACCTTTGGCATTGCCATGACCCAGGCTTCCCACAGCACCTAGCACTTACATGGTGGTTCACCTTCTCTAAGCACTTAATTGGCATAACAGATTAATGTTTATGGATTAGCTGACTCGGAAAGAAACCACCACATTCTGGGTTTCTGGTATCCCCTTCTTTCAGGGCATAGCCTTAATTGCTGGACAGGAACAGCTCATTAACCTCTTAGAGACCAGCATTTCATAGGTTTTAAGCAATGGGCTACAAATTCTCCCACAGATGTACATTATGACTAGGCCAGTCAATACCTAACACTCAGAATGACGTGAGCTCTCTCTTGCCATGAGAGCAGACGCTTAGGATACTACTGAGGTTCAGGTGGCACTATTGCCTTCAGCTGACATCCCCAGAAGACTGGATGCTATGAGAAACCACAAATATCCAGAACTTCATCACAGACATTTGGTGGGATTTCAGAGTAAGCGTATACTCAACCAGTGAGTGCTCAAATAGATTTGTTACCATACGTGCCTATCCATCCACTGTGCAGAGCACACGTTCACACTGACACCACTGTTTACAGAATCAGAACCATCAAGCAGGTTTACTTAGCATACAGAATTGGGTATCTTCCCAGCAGAAACATCTTAGCTGAAGCAAAAGTTGTGATTTGTTTAGTGGTGTGAGGAATTAAGAACCAGCGAGTGACATGCAGTGCGGTACCACAGAGGAGACTCTCTCACCACAGTCCCTTCTGACTACTAAATCAAGTAATCTCAGCAGTAACTGTCCTCTATTTCTATAAATGATATCCAATAAAAGGTCCAGAATCTTATTTAAATTTGCACTACACATTTTTCTCCACCTAATAGGGTGGTTCCTAGGGGGAACCAGCTATCTCCACTGCTGGCTCCAGCTCCCAGGCTTGAGGCTCATCAGAAGACTCCAGCACTGAGAGGGAGACATGCTAAGTCAGGTCCTAAACATACTGTGCTAACCCAGTGTTCCTATTAAGCAACTGGTGAAGCTTTCCAAAGTCTCAGACCATTGGAAGAAGTGCAACCCATGTCACTAGGCTGTCTGGCACTCAACATGTGCCACCTCCATTAAAGGCATGTACATAAACACACATGCACTCTCACATAGGCACACCGTTAGCAAGCAGAGGAACACTGTTTTAAGTGTCTGTGCCTCCCTCTTTCAGCAAAGCATACCAGCATCCTCACTTCAGTCAATGAACACTGTTCTTAAAGGATAACCACCAGCTTAAGTAAAGGCTTAGCAAGCACAAATGCTGCCTGTAACAAAACACTTTAGGATAGAAATAATATTCTTAGGCACCTTCTTCGGCTAGGATTTAATAAGTGTGAAATCAATGTTATAATCAAACATAATACTCATTTCCCAGAATAATCCTCTGACACAGCAGTTGCTATTTCAGCTGATTAGAAACATTGCTCAAGTAATAGAAATTCCTGATCAGTAACCCAGGAGTCCAAGGCAAGGTTAAAAAAAAAAAAACAAACAAACCCAAGGCAGTTACTTCCCTTCATCCTAAATGTTTACAAGTGGAGAAACACCTGTAGGAATTCTTCTGTTACCATCAACTCAAACATCATGTTCTCCCAGCAGCAGATAAATAATGGATGATTAAGCTTTTGATGCCTAAACGCTGACGTGTTTGGGATTAACAGGCAAACCTGTGCTCTTAAGGTCTGTTTTATATTTTATTTTTCATATTTCAATAGGCAGGAGCAGGGAGGGAATTTCAGGCTGCGAATTTCAGCAAGGGAGCACAGAAAAGACCTCAGGCATCAGCAATGGGATGCTGCCCGTCCTAGGTGAGTTCTACAGGTGGGAAGCATCTATGTTCAAAAGGCTCCCTGTCAGACAAGATAGATTTCAATAAGGAGATGAAACTGATGAGAGGTTTTCTTTCTGCATTTGCGTCTGCTTTCTGACAGAGCAGACCTGCGCATGCGTGAAGGAGTTATGACTTGACAGCACGCTGTAAAGCTTTCCCTTATCAAGACAGAGCAGCTGAGACAGCCTCTTCTATAGTTAGCTTTTTAATTGAAAGATTAGAAGTTCTCTTATGCACTTGGCATCAGACACAGCATTTCAGAAAAGTCACCCAGAGTCCAGGTGCTTGATAATCCGACAGCCTGCAGGATGACCAGGGTCACTACACAAGAGGGAGATGAGCCTGGTCCTTCAGCACCAGATCAACTTGTGCCAATTAAGAGCTCCATCCAGCTTCCCAGTTACAGCTGGGTGTGCTTCAGGTCCAGTGCTGGGGGCTAACCCAATTCGTTGTAAAGAGAAAATTCTTCTGAGATACATCTTGATCCCTATCTCCTAAATGCTTCTTGGCACCAGCACATTGGGACCAGGGAGTGCTTAGGGCCAGAGCCCTGACGCAGGCAGCTGAGTACCAGGCTGTGCATCAGGCTCAAGGGGCTCTGGGGACGTGGATGTAGGAATCACCCAGCTGCAGCTTCTTGAGTGAGCCTATGAGAGTGGATTAACGTGACTAGAGAGAGGGGAAAGGACAAGCTAGCAGTAGTGCCAGAGACGCTTTGACTGTGCAGCTTGAGCACCAGATTTTATTAATCTAACCCATCTTTGACTCCTTCAATCCCCCAGAGAAGTAGCAAACACTTCTTGGCCAACCCCCCAGCCCCAACACTTTAAAACTGGGGAACTCAAAAGCTCAGACCAAAGTCCTAACATCACTGCACAGCAGAGAAATGAAGTAACTGCCAGTATACAAACAGAAACCAACAATAAACACCTTCACAAGAGATGGTCCCTGTCAAAACAAACACAGATGCACATTTTCACTTGTATTTGCACTGCCATACACAGCCCAAGATATTTCCAGATTCAAATCATTAACAATTACAAGGAACAGATAAAGAAAAAGAAGATAGTGTCATTAAAAATGGAGCCTGTCATTTAGAGAGAGCACCTTGTGCAAATACCCTCTGCTTCATCTTGCAGTGCTGGGGGATGACACCTGCCCAACCTGCTGAGGTGGTTGGCATCCCTGGCACCCCAGTGCCTGGAGGTACAATCACTGCCAATAAGCCAAATTTTGTTTTCTTCTCCCTGGTGGAAATTAACCACCACTTAAACGGGAGGATGTGAATTTTTCCAGCAGGGAATTTGGTTCCCTTACGTTTGAATAGGGTTTTAAGGAAAAAGTCAGTGAAAGAAAAGGAGATTCGCTTCCTTTAAGCAGAACTCATCCATCACCCATCTGTCCACCTTGCACCTCATTATTTGTTATTCAGGACTCAACAAGCCAGCATGCCAGTTAAGATTTTCCCTGAAGAAAACTGGCATCTAGACAGACAACAACTGCTATCAAAACGTTTCTATTTCTTCACCCTCCCTCACTCCATCCTTTGTGGTGGGAATAAATATAAAACCTTTAAATAAAACAGGTTTTGTTAAAACAGCAAAAACAAGATGGAATCAAAACAAATCACAGAAATCTGTTTTCTTTAGTCAGACTTTACTAGGCTTCCATTAAATGGTTTATTGTGGTTCCTTTCCTCCTCCTGAGTTCATAACTAAGAGGGATTTGGTCTCGAGCACATTTAAAGCTTCTGGATACATGGTGCACTTGTTCAAACCAGAGATCCAAAGCATAGCTACAGCCATGCTGAATCTTTTCTCATCATCACTAATGAGATAATTTAGCTTAGTGGCCTAGTAGCAAAGCCAAAACATGGTAGCGACCTCCAGGAGTGCTCCCCAGCACACCATGAGCCACCCACACATCTGCGGCATCACAACCTCCAGGTTGCTCATGAAAGCACGACTTGTGAACTGACTGCTGTGCATCTGAATCACAGTTGAGGTATCTAGCTCTGGATTTGAATTCTCAATACCTGACACACTAAAAGAGATAAGTGCACAACTACAGCCCTCAGCTCCTCCATTTCAGATTTGTAGAAAGCTTTAGCAGGGAGCATCACTGCCAGACACACAACATAGGCCAACCTGGGGCCACATACTGGCCCAGGCTTAAACACATCTTTAAAATAAAGCCTCAGATGCCTTTGAAAATAAGGCCTGTGGCCCAGACAGAAAGCAGCCTTGCGACAAACATGAAACGGTAAATGAGGTGCCTTCATCTCCATGATAATGTGTTCCTACCTTTGTATCTTGCATCAAATAACAACATCCTTCCTTTATAACACTCAGAGCAAGAATATTTATTAGGAAAAACATAAGCCAGAAAAGGTGAGACTTCCCCCCTTCTCCGTTATCTCAAAGTTTCCTGCCTGTCAGTCTCGCACATTGGCTGATGCGTTCTTTCATGTAATACATAAATATAATTTTTGCAAGAATGTATCTGCCAGTGTGCGTGCTGCAGGGCTCTATCTTGTGCATGCATACAGCACATCCAGGAGCTAATAGCTTATAGAGAGGCTGTGTCAGCCGTTAGATGTGATGAATACGGGAAAAGGTGGGTTCCTTTTCTCAGACTAGAACTTCCCCTGAGCAGGACAAGCAGAGCTCAGGTAAGGAGGAGTCAGTTTGGAAAAGAACTGTACAGTTGTGTGACATGGGCTGGGCTTTTAGTGAATGTAAGCACATGGTGTTTCCACCCCTCAGTTACAGGTGAGGAGCTTCCAACTCAGAACAGCCCTGATGCATGCTGGTCAGACACACATACCTCCAGCACAAAGAGGTGCATGCACATATGACACCATCTGGTAACGCAAGGACATTTATCAGCCCCTTGGTGTTTGTGGGACCCTGAACCTTGATTGTGATGCAAGGCAGCACCCACTGTGTATTATGGCTGCATCAGGTGCAGTAGCAGAGCTGCATCTCCAGTCTCTTCCCTCTGAGCATCACGTCACCATCATATCACATTACTGAGAGCACTGGAAGATGTCATACAAACCATGTCCAGCTTCACATGCAGAAACAAACACACAGTGTTCTAGGACAGAAATGGTCTTTTCAAATATCTCATCTCCAGAAACAGCAATGGAGTTTAAATGTCAATTACTTAATAAATATAAACCAGCAAGATTTATGGTCCCACACTGTTCTTTTTCTTTATTTTTTTATTTTTATTTTATATGTATCTGCTTTACTCCTTTAGCTGCTTACTCATTTGCACTTACCTTTTAGTCTGATCATGTAAACGGCTTTGGAAGAAGTACAGAGGAAGAATAAAAACATAATGGTTTCTCACTGCTCGAGGGCATAACTCTAATTAAAAAGAACATTCTTGCTTTTGGCACCCAGACTCCTCTCTCTTCAAAATCTGAACTTTGACATTTTCAAACTGAGATTTAAAACAAGAAAATAATTCTCAGTACCTCAATGAAGGGCTGCCTGCACTGTACAGTGGAAGAGGGTTGAGGTGAGGGAGAAGGAGGTATGAAGCCAACAGACTTAGCAGGGAACTGGTGCTAGGAAATGGTAGATTTGCTCAGCAGTGGGACCTCACCTTCTGCTCATATATCAGCATCACAGCAGGAAATCATAGAGTGAAATGAAAGGAAATCATAGAATCACTGAGGTTGGAAATACCACTGAGATCATCTAGTCAAGTCATCAACCCATCAGCACCACCACACGACTAAATCACACCACTCATTTAGACATCTACCCTTTCCTTGAATCCCTCCAGGGATGATGACTCCACCACCTCTCTGGGCAGCCTGTGCCAATGCCTCACTACCCTTTCTGAGAAGGCTTAAGGAGTTCCATGCCACACCAGAGTGCTCCAAGTTATTCTATGTGATAAGGGAAAACACTGGTACTACACATGAACCTGCTTTTGTGGATGTTCCAACTTCCAGACTCAATCAATGCCACAAACAATACTACAAGTGCTACCTTGGGCACCGGTGTGTTGTAATGCCTTTGCTCCTGTAGTACTCCACAGTGCAGTATGACTTTCCCAAGCGATTCACTTTACTCTTAGACTCTAATACTCACTCCAAGCCACATGACATGAGACCTTCCTTAGATGCTTTTCACTATATAAAGCAACAGAACATTTTAGCACTGAACAAACAGGATGTTCATACCAAAGGCCTTCTTTCACATATCCTGGAGAATGGCACTTGTTACTATAGAAATGAGTGAGAGACTACTTAGAAATAAGAAGAGAGAACGTTACTTTGCAGGAGTCTAACACTGTCTTTCCACACATCATGGTCAACAAGCCATGCTCATATGTACCTGCAGAGCAAATACCAATCCTGAAGCCAGAAGCTCTAGCAAAAACCTCCAAGCAGCACTGGATCAGAGCTCCAAGCTGCTCTGGAGGCATCTCTGGTTGCAAGATGCTCCACATCAGCAGCTCCAAGTCAACAAATGGCCAAGTTTTTCCTCTCTCTAACTGTACATTCTTATCGACACAATAGCCAAACAGGTCACACTGTATTTCTACTGCAAATTTACCATCCCCACAGCCACTAACTCCTTGTTTCCCACCCTTACCCCAACTTCAGGGGGAACCCATTCAGCTGCCCTTTTAAGTTCTTGGGTGAACTGGCAGAGGAAAACCTAAATCAGCCACAGAGGCTGCTAAGGTCACGAGTGTGGCAAACTAACACCACTGCTTTTGGTTATGATCCCTTTACTTCTGTGATACACAAATTTAAAATTAAAAAAAAGCACATCTTAGAATTAGGTATTACTATCACCTAAAAATCATTCAGTCTTGGATCTGGAGTGGAAAAGGTATAGAAAAGGATCTCAGAAAATAAAAACCAGCAGACAAGATCTAGAAAAAGAAATAATTTTCTGCAGGTTTGGAATCAAGATTCATTGAAAGCCACAACTCTAAAAGGTGTAATAACTAAAAACTGGTAGCAATTTAAAATTAACACATGCTATTCTATTTTGAGTTCAACAGATCACACAGCATATTTCTTCATGCAAAGGAAGAATTCAACTGCTATCACTTTGAAGGAATAGTAGCGTTGTTTTTGTTTCATATTTCAATTCACATGAACCATTCACTAGCAGCAAATCAAAAACTGCATATGCATGGATTTCCATGCTGAAATTCAGTTCACCTGCTCATGTAAACAAGGGGCTAAATTCTTTCACTAATTCACATCCAGCACATATTACTTTGCAATGTGCTTGTAGCTAGGTCTACTGTGACAGAGCAGACATGCTTTACAAGTGAGAAATCTGCACACCAACAAACAGCCTCACTGCCTTACCGCTCCTGCAGAAAAGCAGATCCTCTATAGCCCACCATCAACCCACCTGGCAGAAACCTTAAGCACACGAAGCAGAACGCTGATGAAGAGCTATCAGAAGTACATGTGTTTCCCATAGAAACATTTGTTCAAAGAGCATCCTTGCAATAGGATGTGCTGGAGAACTTGGAAGCAGCTGCAGGATAATTTATCGTTGATTTGGAGATCTCATCCATGAAACAACTTCAGCTAGCTGCTGGATGATTGGCAAGCTCCATCCATCGGATGCTTCAAAGAAAGATAAAACCACACTGGAAGTGTTACTATTGATAGATTTTTTCCCCCTTTGCTCCTTTTCAGGTGAGGTGTTTTTTTTTTAGTCTTCATGGGTAACAGCAAATATATATGCATGCATGTTGCTGAGGAATAGTCAGAGGGAGAGGTCCCCACCAGTGAGAGGTCTGGATGCTTTGAGAATTTCTATCACAACCACAATTCCACAATCATTGCCCCCACGGAGAGAAAAAGTGAAACATCCACAAGTTTTACTGGAGTTTTGTTTTTTTCTTGGGGGGGTGGGGGGTGGGGGTGCTAATTCACTCTAGCAGTTATATCTGAATGAGATCAGAGGCTGCAAAACTCACCCACCAAGCCAGCACCCACACAGGTTCTTTTTTTTCTTCAAATCGTTCAAGAGTGATTTAGACACTTGAAAATAGCCCCAGACCTCAGCCAATTGTTTGCACCTGAGACACAGTCCAATTGTAATTATTCTACTGATTGATCTTTAAGTGATAGATTTTCAAAAGAACCTCATAAAGAAAAGTGTTCAGTTCCCATTCAAAGGTAATAGGATTGATACCTAATCTTTTTAGGATCCTCTGAAAAATCCACTTTAAATTAACCTGTGGAGGAGCTTCCCACTTTCAAGAGTACGAGTTAGTAGAATTGACTATTACCATGTATAAATCTGATGAATGCTAAATAAGATGCTCCTAAAGCATCTGTCCATATGTCTCCATCCTGGGCATTGCTATCCATTCTAATTCAACTCCGGACCTGTGCAATAGAAATACTCTAATTTTCACTAACCATATATTAGCTTTGCCATATGGAAAAAATATGCAGTGATGAGAGTGGTGACAGAGCCAGATTCTTTTCCATATGTAATCCACAGTAAAACAGAATTAAATCCAGGTCTTTCCTCAGGAAAAAGCCAGGTACAGACCAATTCTGTCCCTGTGGAGGGAGAAGAAGTTGCCTAGCAAACACACTAAAAAAATCTCACTCATCTTCTTCAATGGGGTGAAATCTCTGCATAATTTTTATAGTATTGTACCTGGATATTAAAACTTGATTGTATACTGTAAGTTCTAGGACACCAAAGATGCAAGCGAGAAACTGCATTACTTGGTATTACTGAGAACACTGTTGTTACAGAACTTCATCAATATCCTGATGGGATATTTTAGATATTTTCATTTACACAAAAAGTGAATCACAGTTATGAATTTATGCTTTTCAGTATTAAGATGCTAATAGGCATGCAGCCGTCTGAAAGAAGCATTACTCAGCTAGGGAAACTGAGTATTTGTCCATAACTGCCCAACAGAAAGTAGGTTTAAGTCAAAGGCAAGAATCTGGCAGTCACAGTGTCCTCTCTCGTGCACTTATCTCTCTGTAGATCAGAAGCTCTGAGACCAAGGGGAAGAACTAGAAACATGGGCAAAAGTCTTGGATTGCTGGGGTACGTGACTGTGGGCCTGCCATCCCCATTGCTTGATAACTGTTCCAGGTGGAAAGCCAGTCCAGAGGACACCTTTGATCTGGGAGTAGCCATGCAGCCCGGGGTTACAGATACCTATCCAGCTTCAGGACTTGGCTTGATCTGGCCGAGGCAGACCACTGCCTTGGAGTAGGCATCTCTCAGAGAAATAGCTTCTCAGATCCAAGGACTAAGGTATAACATTTCTCTGCTTCTGTTCTAGGCTAATTCCTTCTCTCTGCAAGGAAATCCAAGTCTTCAAATGAAATAAAGCTTTCTCATTCGTACCATGGGTGCCTCCAAACAGATGGTCATATGTTCCCCATTCTAAGTGCTGATACAGCCCAGAAAGGTTATCTAATTACAGAAACAATACTTATTGGATGCACTAACACTTCTGCAATTTTAATAGCAATATGATATCTAGGATTTATATTATTTTCCCTTTCTGATTAATTATTTACATAGAGACAAGCTGAGATTATTAAGTACGTGTGTGCTGTGCCAAGCTGCAAAGAGATTTGAAAAAAAGAGAAGTTACAGACTCTAAACTTCTGGAAAACAAGAAACTGAGTGCTTCCATGGTGCAGTGCTCTGCACCAGGGCTACTGGTGCATCAGCTCAGGGCTAAGACTTGACCCAGGACACTACAGCCAGAGCTTCCTAGTTTGATAGTAAACTACAGCAGAGAATAGAAACTCATGTGTCATCCTGTCGATCAAAGGGAGCTGCATTTAATCTGCAAGCCTAACACATTGCCACACAGGAGAGCAGACAGCTGGGAAACATCCCATAGAGCAGGCAGCTCCCAAGGACCACTCACCTACTCCCCATGCAGCATGTCCCCAAGGAAGGCAGAGAAAAACTAGGAACAGTCAAGACTGCAGAGACACATTTATCAAACACCCAACCCACTTCAAAGCGCAGCCAAGAGCTCTTCAAGTAGAACAAACTCTGTGGGAAACACATTTATTTATTTATTATAAAGAGGGGAAAAAAGACCAATGACTTCTGTTTAAAATTTATCATCTTTTCCTAAGATCTAGTAGTTCCTGGAGATTTGCCCCAGTATTTTAATGGGCTTGCAACAGTGAGTTAGTACTAAGTGGAAATATCGAGCCTGACATCTGTTCAGGTGGGATGATACCATTTTGAATATTTCATTATAAAATAAAATAAAATGAATACAAGACACTCTTAAAGCTTTGGAAAAAAAAAGTCTGCCAGCTCATACAAATCAGAAAACTATAACCAGTACAGTCTCAAACACAAATCTCTGTTTTACATCTGAGCCAGCACTTGTTTATCATTCAGCATACCAAACGTCTCTTTGTTAACTTCCTAAAGTCCAGATGTTTATAGGAAACAGCGCTGTTATCCTCCTCTGCTGCGGTGGTGAGACTAAAAGGAGGAAAGGAATTAATCCCACAAAGTTTTAGTCAGATGGCAACTTCGCTTTGATTTGTGAATAGCAGTTTTAGGAAAAGACATTTTGCAGAGCAAGAGTCTCTGCTGAAAAACACCCCAAAGCCTCCTCGTCTGACCAGGAGTTTCTGGTCATTAAGAACAAACAAACAAAAAAAGCCAGAACCACCACCACCACCTGCATGACCTGGAGAGAACAAAAAAGCAGCTCCAAATAAAACCTATGTGGTGTGGCAGGCTGGGCATGGATTCCCCTATTTTCCAGCAAAAACTTGACAATAGAGTAAATCTCAGGTAGCAATGAGGCCTGCTGCGTAGGGAAAAGCCAAATATGAATAAGAAACCCTTTCATCACACTGTCACAGGAAACAAGTTCCCTGGGGTTGGAAGGAAGGCTATGCCTTAGACTATTTGCTCTGTAATGGGCTTTTTCTTTGCAAACAGCATGTGAACTGGAGGAAAAAAGAAAAAAATCTCCACACTGGTTTGGTTCCTGTAGTGTGTAGTCCTGGGCCCAATGAACCCACACAGCTCCCAGCACATGAGCAACTGGATTGGCAACCCTGTTAACCAGAGCTGCCACGCATCTTCTTCACTATGTATCGTATTAAAAATAACACGCTTCTGATTTTAAGGTTTTTTGTTTCCTTTTTTTTTTTTTCCATTCAGAAATGCTATTGATGCATCACCCTCCCAGAAGTTTAAAAGATGCATTTTTAGAAAGAGAAATGTAAGCAAGAAGGTCTGCAGGTCAAAACAGCACACCTGGATGCATGTAGCCCCAAAGCCAGATGGATTGTTCTGATACACCGGTGGAGTCTGGGCAGGGGTGATGGCTAAGACAGGGCTAATGGCTTTTGCCTCTGTGCAGAGAGAGGACTGGATAGATGGAGGAGGCTCTTATCCCATGCATGTTTTCCAGAGACTGGTAGGCTCAGCTATATCCAGAGAAATAGACTAGAGTTACGTGCTATCGGCATGGACAAAACACATGTTAGCTCTTGTCACACCCTCAAGAGCCCTAAAAACCTCACCTTAACAAAGGGTCATACAACAATCCCCAGCATGCTACCAGAACAGATGTTATCCTCTAGGTCACATAAGTAGCTTTCAGGAGGCCAGACAACTGATCCCAGTCCCCAGATTACATCTTGACAGCTGGACCAACCCTCTTCCAACTTATGTCGTGATCTCCCACATCGATGAAACTAGCTTAGTCTTTGTTGCACTGTATTTACTTCTGTTTTCCAATACTAAGGAAAAGCAAACAATGTGGAAAACCTTTAATTTCACATTTTCCCCCAGCTGGTAAAAACGATAGCTAGATATGCACACATCAGTATAATCATCTCCTAAACAAATGGCACAATGACAAACTGAGGGGGCGGGGAGAGGGGGAGCAGAGCGCAAGCTGGTGTTTTCAATTTAGAAAGTATGCATTATTTACACTGCCATTATTCCACTCAATTTGAGTTCACACTTTAGTCCTAATTTCAGTATAATCAAAGTCAATGAATATTTAATCAGCATTGCTTCCAGAAATTGAGTAATGCCATTAACATAATGTCCCCAGGACTTCAGTGCTGATTTTCCTCAAAAGCATGGGACTTCCACTCCTTCTGTCCTCCCCCCTTCACTTTAACTAGTTGATGCTCTGATCTCCACCTTGGCTGAGTTTAACAAGGTGGAACTTGTCTAAAATGCAGAGAATAGGAAAGCCATTTCCCAGTCACAGAGATGTCTCACACCCATATTGATCCAGCCCCAAGATGGTTAATAAGAACCAGGCGTTTCTCTTTGAGGTGACTCAGTATGGAGAAGAGTCCTAATAACAATAATCCATTTGCACTTCTGAGGAACCTTTCAACAGAGGGGCTTGAGTCATTCTGCAAACATTAATTAATCCCTTCCGTTCCCCTGCAAGGGGGCACTTATTAATGTGATAGCTATACTACAGATAGGAAAACCAGAGCAGGACGAGGTTAAGTGCCTAGTTACAGCCACTGGGAATCCATTTGGGCAGAAGTTCGGAGCTCTGAATGGCTCCAAGTTTCATTTCCTAACCAACAGACTGTACTGCTTCACTAAAATATGATCAAGAGAAGCAGCGGTACCTATGAATATTTATGAACAATACAAAATTACAGCATAAAAAATTGTACAGACATTTCAGAGCTGCTAAGTGATGGCTCCAGAGCTGCGTCTCTGTATGCACAGAGCACTCAACAGTCTGCACACACATGCCCCCACCAGCGGGGCTGCATCTAATCCATCATCTTTTCTAACATGACTATCGCTGTAATATCTCAGCAGTGCCTTCAGCTGAAGACCTATCACAGCTTTCCATCTATCTGGGCTAGCTTATAAAGCTTTCCTCAGTGGTGTCAGAAAATCTGTGGGGCATATGTTTTTAAATACCAGATAAATTCCCCACTTTCCCTCCTATAAATCTAGCTAGAGTCTTGGTGCAACCTGGATCAGAAATGAACAATCACTTGTTCTGCCATAAAATTAATCCTTATGTATATTAATTGGGAAGAAACAACATTCAATTTTGCTCACACAAGACACGCAATTAGGAAATCTGAAGTTGCATATAGAAAATACTTTGAAAGTTGCTCTAACACAATTTTATAGGGTTTTGGAAGCTTGGGATCATCACATCTTCATAAGGACTCTTCCACAAGCGTTTTCTCATTCAACATTCACCACTGCTCCCCCACGGTCAGGAGTTTTCACATCTAACACATGCTCTGATGAGGCTCCAGCATGGAGAAGACATATAGCAATGCAGGTGCTCTATTCAGTAGTGAGTGAGAAGAGGTTGAGAACTGTTGGTGGATTCTGGATTGTACGCGTGCACATAGCACGTGGAAGATTTCAAATCCAACCCTGACAAACGGCCCTCAAAACACTTTTATCTAAAATTTTCACAAAGTTCTTAAAGGTTTAAGCCAGTATCGCAAATATCTGACTATTTTGCTGAATTATACCTGGTGGTAGCCAGCTCATTTTTAGCCCCGCTGGCCAGGCTGCACATTTGTGCTCTTGGTAACAGTGGAGTGGAGCAGCATCTGACAAATTTATACTCTAGAAATTTTCCTGATGTAGGCAAACATGAAGATCTGTTTACAGTACATTTACAAAGACTTATTTGCAACTCATCTGTAGAGTTTTCTCTTGCAGAGAGAATGGAAGAAATAAGTGATGCAGTTTAGAGCAGGGAGGGAGGAATAAAATATACCCACACAAATGAACAAGGAGCTGTATTCGTTAAGCAGGAGTGGTGAGGAATTTACTATAGTTTGAAAAAGCTTGCACATATCACTCTGGTATTAACCATTACACAATGAGAGCTCCTTGAAATCCCAGGGGAAGCACCTCCATAAAGTCAGATAGCATTTTTTTTTAACCTATCTAGCTCTTAATAACAACCATTTAGAAATCAGAAGCTTAATGGTTTTGTGTAAGTGACATATTCTCTCTCCTGTTGAATAAGGTTATGTCAGCCAACACCCTCTGACACCTTCCTGATTATCATAATGGCTTTAAACATTATTCTTGGAAAACACCATTACTACCCTGGCTGAGATTAAGGCATCACAGCACCAGTTGTGTTTGAGCAATAAGATGGAATGAAAAACTGTGGTTCTGCCCTGAAAAATCCCACCCTTGCTGGCTCCAAAAGAAAACCAAGTACAATGACAACATCCAGAGATGCTTCCTTTTAGGAAGGAACAAAAGATAGCATACAAATCCACAGCTTGCCAAGGGCTGGAAGGGCACTCAGCTTTTGCATCAGCATCAGGGAGGTCATTTTGCAGTGCTCTTCCTGACAGGCAGGGTAAGAGTTAAGCTGGAGGGTGGGGGGAAGGAGAGGATTGCCATAACATATCATCAGTGGGACTATTAATAGGGTACAGGTTATAACTTATTCATGAACTTCTGCACTTTTCACTCCCACAGCATGGCAGGGCAGCACGGGAACACTTATGAACGACACTACTAATGCACCAAAGAAAAAGGAAACACAGCTCTGGTGCTGATGCACATTAAACCTATAAAATTCTCTTCAAGACTATCAGATCAATCAAGCAGACACAGATACTACAATTAAAAGATTTGCCCTCAGTGCATCACTATCCCCTCTGGGTCTTAGAAGCCTTTGGCAAATACAGGGCACATAAATTTTTCTATCTTGGGCTTACTTGTATAACTTGTATAATTCTCATTTCAGTAAATGCTTAGGGGTATGGTCAGACTCAACATGCAACACGTCTGCATGGGGCCTGTGGCCATGGAGGCCCAGAGCCCTCACAGAGGTGTTTCCCTGGCTCTATGCAAGCCCAAAGCATTTTGGAGTCATGACTTTCCTTAGCCATGCCACAGAACAATTCACATCACACTAATGCTAATTCAGTATCGGCATCAAGCAGAAAAATCCAAATAGCTCCACACCCTGGAAAATCTTTTCTGTGTTTTTTGATTCTCATGTCCAAAAAGAGGTTTTGAGTGCCCTTGCAGACTGATGAGAATAACCACTCACATAAGGAGGCTACAACTGTCCAGACAACAAAAACAGCTCTCACAAGAAATGTGAAAGCCCAAATTCACTCTGCTCTTTCAGCAGACCAGCTCATACTGGCTCCAGAAATATTACCTACTGTCTTGAAGGAGGCCAGAAGCATAGCACAACTAATTTAAGACTTTACAGATATGGCAAAGGTGATGGGCTAAGTCAATAGATAGGCTGAGGGAAGAACTCAACTATACCTAGGGACCAAGTGTTTTCTTCTCACCAGCTTTCCTGGCAAGAGATTTAGCACTTGTCACTGGTCGCTGTTTTATCTCCACTGTCTTAATCGTCTTGCTGCTAGTTAGGGCTCATTGTATGTTATATTGATCGTTTCTCCCCACTAATTGACTGTGTGGTTGTTGGCTTCTTTAATTGCCACCCTGAAAGGCACTGTAAATTGTTCTGCATCAACGTTAGTGATAACAAAAGAAAAAAAAAAAAAAAAGAAGCACATAATACAGCAGGGAAACATCTCAAAGAGGGCAGCTTTTGTGCCCAGCCTGCACATGCAGTCTAAGGCTGAATTGTACCTATTTTCCAGCAAGGTTTGATACGTAAGCAAATGAAGATGTAAGGTACAATCCATAACCCCGACAAGATCCCTAGATCTCTCCACTAGTGGCAAGAAAAAGACCAACCATTTTCAAAAGAAGCTACCTAAATTTTTAAAGCACAGCTACTACCTATCCTGTGAGATTTTTGGAGATCTCTCAGCTCATTTCATCCCCTCCTTTTGCCAGCTCATGCTAAAAAACAGTTAAGTTGCTTTAACTGGATTGGTCCTTCAGACCCCATATCTGCAAGCATAGTGTGCACATGCAAACCCAAACACAGCAGCTACACTAAACATTTAAACATTGTGGAGATGACAGAAGACTACAAGAAGGAAAATGAATTAAGGCCTAGAAAAGAAAAAAAAGTATTAAAAAAATACTTAGCTTTAACAGTTGGAGTCTGGAATAAATTTGCCCTCATAGATCTCATTAAATGTTTAATTAATCATATGCACTTTTATCTTCCAGGGTTTATCCCGGAAGAGTACTAAGATCTGGTTCTGAATGTTGGTTCTATAATGAAAGGGCAGCATGGCAAAGTTCATCAACTGCTCTCCTTCCTTCAGTCACTCCACCCAGATGAATAATGCCATTTCCTTCTCAGATTGAAATAAAAATGTAGCTGCTTTACAACATCCTAAATTTCCTAAAGTACTTTCATACGAACGGAATCACTGCAAATACAATGAAAGCTAAATAACAAGAAAAAAGCTACCAGTATTTTCAGCTGGGCTGTGTACAATCTTGTCCCAGTGCTGATTATAAAAGAATCCCAATAACAAATGTGGCCAGCCCTATGTCCCTGCACCTGGCTTTGGTGAGATGGGTTGCACAGTCTTTAGCACCTGGCTGGCCCCCTACAACCTCGGCTATTCCTCTTGGGTGATGAAAATGCCAGCTCCTTCCACCTTCACACGCACCAATTCACTGGGCAGATAAAGGCACTGCTCAGTATCGAGGGTAGAGATGCTCACTGACTATATCCTGATGGTCTCTTTTTTGGACTGGCATTAATACTGCAAATGATTCCAGGCCTTTTCTTAGAAGAATCCCAGGTCAAATTTAATCCTATTGAGTAGCAGTTGGGAGACCACCAAGGGAGGAACATCACTCATTTCAGCAAACAGCCAGAGGCAGGTTTTACAAAAACAAAATTATAGCAAGTGGAAAGGATCTCATGTCAACAACATCAGCTGGCTGCTTTGCATTCCCAGAACAGCGCCATATACAACTGCATGAAGACATTTTCATCTTACAGGTAAAACAGCCTTCCTAATTTACCCAATAAGTAGTGCCATTTCTTCACATGGCTTTTCAACCAGGCAATACAAGAGTTTGTATTTCAGTTGATAAGGATACACTATTAAAATTCATGTCTGCTGTTCCTACACGTGCTAATCTCTCCACCAATCCTGCTAACCCCTGTCCCAGAAATAATAACAAATAAATAAATAAAAGCAACCTAAGAAGAATCCACCTGCAACACTTGAAATCTTTTCCCCAGCTTCCTCCAAATCACTTGAGTAGTTCACGCTGTAAGCAAGGAGCCAAATAAGGGTACGTTTAATCCAGTCACATTTACAGCCCTTTCTTTAATTTCAGAACACTCTTTTTGAACTGTAATGGAACAACTCAGAACTTGCAGCAGAAGCAGAAAAAAGGAGGAATGCAACTGAAGCAAGGAAATCCCAGGATGCAGTCCCATCCATCTTCAGATGCCACATCCTCAACAATATCTGCTGTGACCACCAATTCATTAGCACAATGCAGTCTATTTATAGCCACCAGCCTGTCCCCCCCGGTTACCTATACAGAGCACTAGTTAAATACTTACAGGGTAGCAAGCCAACACAGAAACATTTTTCTCAGGCTTCATTGCTCCCCACCATTAACCTTATTAACCTTTAAGTACAGCAAAAGGGTTTTCTGTTCACTAAACACTGGCTTTGAGCTGAAGTGATATGTGTGGTAGTTGTAGAAAGGTGCACATTCCTCTTACACACACCATGCCCACCGGCCCCATGAGATCAACTTTTCTCTAAAACTAAATTCACACTCCACAGCTTGGAAAAGAAAAATGCATACATCCACACACAGGTGAACCCACACATCTCATCGTAGTGTTACTGGAAGAATGGTTCGCTACATAAATGGGAATGAGATACTCAGAATTAAACTTACTGAAAGCACAGGCCCACTTAGTATTTTTGAAGTCCAATCCAATGATACATTTCCATTTTCTGACAGTTTAAGCTCTCTTTCTGAGTGTTAACATTCACCTTTCTTCAAAGAACAAGCCCTTATTATTCTCTTGCCTTCTAGTCCTGTCCTATCACCTGTTGAAAACAGTTCATCATGAGGAAGAACAACAATTATGTGTTCCCCATCAGTCATGTGTAGTTTTCATGTCATGTCCTATATGTGGAACTCTTCAATATTACTTCTCAGCAAACTTCTTGCTGGAATCTGACCTGATATTATTCCTAGATATACACTTCACTGTGGAGGCACAAACAGAGAGCATGGCAGAGGTTCTTAAAATGGTAAAGGAAACAGAGAAAGGAGTTTTATATCTGCATTTTCAGATGTTGGCAAAAGTTTGCAAGCATATTTTGTGTGTGAACAGCACCCCTACCCACCAGTATTTGCTATGTCTGAAGGTGCCAAAAAGCAAGCCTGAAACACACACAGGGGAAAGGCTGCGCTGAAAAAAAGCCAACTTCCTATCTATCTGCTCACTGCAACCATCAAGCACATAAATGAGTCCTGCACTTTTCTTTCCACATTTTCACTCTGTTGCCACTCTCCAAAGAGAAGGCAGCATGATGAGCCAGAGGAGAGCAAAGCAAAGCATCCCTGTTTCAAGATCTCATTAACTGAGAAGTTAATAAGTGCACTGAAGCTTTCATTCCTCAAGCTGAAACAGGAAAAGCTAAGAGGAGGAAAAAAAAAAAAAGTAGTACTTTTACAGAGTCAATTTTTTTTTTTCTGATTTAATGGTGTCTCTGTACATTTTAATAGCTGATCCTCCACATGAAACCCACAGGAGCAAGGTTTAAGGAGAAAGATTTTGCTAGAGTTTTTGCATCCACTTCTCAAAAAACCCCTTCTTTCCACAGAAAATAAGAGCCTGACTGAACAGCTAGGAGAATCCTCACCTCCATGTAATCTAGAAGCTTATTAGTTGCTTTTTGACTCAAGTCGTTACAGTTCACTGGTTTCGTAGCTTCAGACTCATCTACTAATATCTTCCTCAGGGCCTCTTACCTTCCTCAGTGTCCCTTCAGCCATCTAGTGTTTAGAGAGGAGCTTGAAGCTTCAGAATCTAACAGCAAAAGTGTAGCAAGAACTACTGAAGTTACCTGACATTAACATACCTAGGCAAATGCACTGATAATGTTCAAAGCTTTTCTAGAATGTGCTGAAACATCAGAACTACCAATGAATTGGTGCAGGAATAAGTAGTATTGTTAAGTGATTGGGGCAGAGAGACAGGAGCAGCAGACGAATGCAAATCCCACTAGGACTCAGCCTTAAGAGCCCCTTCACTTGGTAGAAATCTTTTATTTAATTTGGACCTCAGCTTCACTCCCATTTGTTTCAGAGAAACAGAGAAATGGGGATACCCTTGCAATCACATTCTAGATACACCAGGCTAGATTTTTTCAATCTGAGCTTAAATATTTTTAAAAAGACATTGAGAAGATTTTTAAGATGCTTAAATTCCTTTCATTTTCTTGAGGGAAACTGAAAACACCTGAACACTTCCATGGTTTTTTTGTGGTGAATCTAGTTACCTGACTTTACTCATCTAAACACCTGTAGAAACCTAGTTACCATAAATACATTGATTGCACAAAGCAGCACCAAAAGAGAAACTGAAATCCAGTAATACCCAGCCCTCAACCTCCCCCAAAATGCCACAAAATAATAAGAAAAATGGGTATTTCCAAATTCGTGCCCAACATGCTAGCAGCGTGCTTGCAGTTATTATCCATGCTGCCCATTGAATCACTCAAGTAACATGAGGGAATCGTCACTGTAATGGAAACCTGGAGTTTTTGTTATACGGCACTGGCACTTGGTGCCTGGGAAGCCACAGCAGGAGCCTGAGTTCCCATTCCTAGCACAACATGTCTGCATTTGGCTTGGCTCCGTGCCCTCACAATTCCACAGCTCAGTCCAACAGCCACAAAGGCCATTGCTGGAGGGAGCATTTCAGCATGTTCCCAGTAAGCCAGACTGGCTTCCACAGCTTGAGAAAAGTTCTGCTTTCTCTCCTGCCCTTTACAGCTTTCACTTTGGGTCATCTCCCTTCCAGCACCAGGCAAGGCAAGAGGAATCGCCCTGGCTGTTGCAGTCAGCTGCCGACAGTACATTAGACTTAAAATCCCTTTTAATATTCTACTTAGACACACTGTAAAGGAAGAATGGATATCCAGAATAATTAAAATATATTTAATTTGCATGGAGCTCAGGGCATTGTTCTGACATCAAACATCACTGTCAACCATATGTGGAATTTCAACTGCCAAGTGCTTCATTTATGTGAAAATTAGCTTAAGTGTACAAAGAATGAAAAATTTATGATTATTTCACATTTTAATAAATGCAGCGCTATGCATTAATTTAGACTTCTAAAACAATTTTGACAGTGACAAGGGAATCCTCCACAGACTAAGTGCTGTACTGTGCTGTGTTTCACATGTCCTGCGGAATTATGTGGCAGAGCACTGAGGCAGTTAGATTCTTATGTTTTTAAACAAAGATATTATATAACTATATCACTTAAAATACTGCTTCAGTTCACTCTTTCTTTCCCCTGTTTTCCCAGGAGGGAGCACAGAACCTATCAATAGCTTTATTATGCTTCACAAACACATTTGCAGCAAGAAAGAAAAAGTGCATATACATTACATTGTTTGGTTTAACAGGCGTTGGCAACTTTCCCCAGACTTTCTTCATGTGGGAAAATGACTTGGATGGTGACAGCATCTTCCCCAAGGTGCTAAGATCTGACACCAGCACATTATTTTTCATGAGTATCTTCTGTTCTGCATAATAAGATGCCATGTTTTACCACCTCTCATTCCTTATGGGCTGTGAGGGCTTTCTCCAGACCTAGACTGAAGTCCCTGGGAAGTACTCATATTTAGGGCAACCTAGACCATGAGAAAATGTTGGCAGCACCATCAGAATGACTTCTGTCAGAGGTTTCCACCAAATATCATTCTTCCTATAAGGACAAAATGTGCATTTTGCTTTGATGACAGAATTAGTAAAGAGTTAAGATAAACATCAGAAATATGATATAAAAACCCTGAATGAAAGTATAAATGACAAAGTTTTCAGCTGCTGCCAGCCCACACAAGTCTGACTTATGCACCTTATAAGATGTGTGATGTATTGTCATGGTCTAATACAGAACCTTCTGTGTCCATATAGTACACCCAGAATCTACAAAGAAAGTTATTAAGTCAATTCTGCAAGAGTTCAGTAAAGAGAGCAAAACCAACTTCATCCTGCCATTTCCTAAGGTGGGGCTCTTTGAAAATACACCAAAGAGCTTTGTTCTTTCTTTTTTCTTTTTCTTTTTTTTTTTTTTAAAGCAAAGTTATAAAAATGGAAATTCTATCACACAGCCTCACCTTGAGCACAGATGAATTATAAACAGGTTTGATCCTTCAGATCCACCTAGAGCTCTCAGCATGTGAGCTTATCTGGTAACCAAAAGCAGTAAAAGCCTTCATCCTATCTGATCATCCTATCTATCAGCTGTGAAAGGAGATGAGATCAGAAGTATACCTTGCTATTGGCTTTCAAAGCTGTTCCCTGATAGCAAACTAGTACTAAGAATAAAGAAAATTAAGATCTATTCCAGCAGCTGTAAGAGGGTCTGATCTCCCAGGCCCGGCTCTTCTAAACTCCAAATCATGAACGACAAACCCCAGTTCATAGCTGAGTTAGTTATGTTGTTTGTTTTTCAGCTTAACACACAGAAGCTCACTCATGTTACAAACGTAACTAATTTTCATTTGCATTTATGCAGCAAGTGCAACTGGATGTTAGATACCACTTCTGTACCTCAGCAGGGGAAGTGCTGGCGCATAAGGAAATGCCCCAGCAGTAAACTGTCTTCATGGGCTTTGTACTGGATGGTAGATATCACCTACCAGATAATCACTTTAAGTGGGATTTCAGAAGTAGTCTGCTCTACTCTTAACACACTTGCGCCACAAATAAAAGTATACTTTAATTGTCGATTTCAATAGAAATACGAGCCTTGTCTACCACACTTTTTCCTAAGCTTTTCTACAGTCAATATATTTGATGAAAATTGTATTTGTGTATTTGTAAAACCACACGTGGATCAATTCCATTGGAAGAATGCAACAAAAAATTTAAAGGAAATCTAGAAGATGTATGCATTTAAAGACAAATTAGAGGCTGACATCTAGTTTATTATTTTTCTATCAATTTGTGTAGAATATAACATTCTGAATATACTGGAGGAGAAGCTCCATGGAATGCAGTAGGAAATTTTCAGCCTGATGATATTGAGATTGTTTCTTTTGTTAAGCACTTGCTGGAGGAGGTTCTGCCCGTAGCCTAACACCAACAGCCTGCCCCAGGGATTTGTTCCTAGCTCATGCAAAGTGTTCCGTCAAGAGCTCTG
Source organism: Oreortyx pictus (assembly GCA_036925125.1). Classification (NCBI taxonomy): domain Eukaryota; kingdom Metazoa; phylum Chordata; class Aves; order Galliformes; family Odontophoridae; genus Oreortyx; species Oreortyx pictus. Next base: position 6,793,926 of record JAUPFR010000010.1, on the reverse strand, counting down.
TCACTGTACAAACTTCTCATACCAGTAACGTTAAACTGGAGGGCTGCAGAAGTGGAAGAAGGAAAAAAAGCATTAGATTTTTACTTCCACTCTGTCTTCATAAGTCACCCTTGCACCACTGCCCTTGTTTCATCTTTAAACACCAGATTATTTCTGTAGAATAATTAAGGTCGAAAAAACAACAATAAAAAAATCCACTAATGATCAGATCATCTAGTCCAACCATATACCCATCCCCACTAACCACGTCTCTCAGTCCCACACCTTAATCACCTCTAGGGACAGTGACTCCACCACTTCCCTAGGCAGCCTGTTCCAATGCATGGCCATTCTTCCAGAGAAGAAATTTCTCCTGATACCCAACCCGAACCTCCCCTGGTGCAGCTTGAGGCCTTTACCTCTCAGCCTATCACTGCTTCCTGACAGAAGAAGCTAACCCTCACCATGCTTCAACCTCCTTTCAGGAGCTGTAGAGAGTAATGAGGTCTCTCCCCTGAGCATCCTCCCCCTTTTTAATCTGCATTTGGAAACACTGGCACCAAGGTTGATCCCAAAAGAGGTTATAACAGAAGAATTCAGGCAACATGAGCTGAGGATCTGCCTCAGTAAGCTTGTCTGTGCAGCTCCCCATAAACCAGTTTCCCAAAGAGAGGTGAATACAGATACCACATATTGATCACATGGAGCACTTATTAACTGATCCCTATTTAAGTTTCCACCCAGGGTCCCACAGCACATACTCCTCCTGTGTGTGCAGATGGAGGCACACATACTAGGGGAATTCTTCACAGAACAATGTCCCTATGGTCCTGCAGCTGTGATGGCAGCAGTGCTCTGCTGGTGCTCCTAATCCTCCAAACAGGAGGAATAGGATCAGCTCAGTCACTGAAAAATGGATGCTGAACACATCCTTCCCACACCTCCTGCCAGCTGCTTGCAGCAGGGTTGGCATGAGATTTACAGCCAGCTGCTAACCTCAGCAGGAGGTGCAGTGCCACAAGAGCAGGTAGATGAAACAGGGAGAATCTGTCAGGAACTTAAGAGAAACAAAGTGGAGAAAAAAAAAAAGAATTAAATAGGAAGAGGGGTTGGGGGATAATTACAAAACAGGTATTTTTAACATTTGTTGGCAGAAACCCCAACCCTTGTATTTAAATGGCTTTTTTAATTAAAAAACAGCAGGCTATGAATGCTAATCTTTCTGAGCAGAAAGCTCCTGATGGTTTTCCTGTTTCCAAAAGACTAAATCAATCAGCAAGAAGGCTAACCCCATCTCGGGAGCATTCGTTTCAGAAGGGCCCAAACTTCCAAAGTCAAAGTGCAGTACATTTCTTTACATACAGAGCAAGATATATACTAGCACTAGAAGTACAACATTCACCAAAATGCTCAGTAGTGTTCTGTCTTTTTTTCTTTTTTCTTTTTCCTAGATCTGATCTGTCTTTCCTTGTTACTTCAAAATGTTTTTTTTCTTTTTTTTTTTTTTCCCTAGCTAAAAATATCAGTGGAGGCCTGCCAGGCTAAAATGCGCAGCTTGAGTCCCTAAGTGTTTGGGTAGGGAATATTCCAATTGCTCCACATTTTTGCCTATGTAAACTATTTAACTTGCAAATCAGAAAGCAATGTTGTATGACACACTTGGGTTTTTCTTGGAACCTCAGCAGACATGCAGTGAAAAAAATAAAATAAAATAGTATATAACCAGCCGTGAGAGAGAGTGATGTCAACCATGTAGTACAAAAATAAATTGTTAGCAATTTTTTATGAACTGAGGTTTCCCAAATGTAAAGCAATTTAACAATTTTGTGTTATTGCATTTCATAGTATCTGTGGATAGAGGGATTTTAAAAGAAAATCTGGCCCTATTCTAATCCACATAAAGAATTATGCATCATTTTGTTTCTTCCCTGCATTTTATAGTTGTACGAGGTGCTAGAGAAATAAAGCTTCATCAAGGAAGGCCACCACCAGAAAACAGCATGAGAAAATCCCTACATAGCAGCACAACGGAAGGCTTTATAAACATGACCCAAATTAACAGGATTTTGAACCTCTTTCAAGTCAGCAAGTTCCTGCAGTGATTTCCACACTGGGACCACCCACCCTGCTGTGACCAGGGGGAGAGGCGATAGCATCCCATGTTTCTCTGAAGGCACACACACACACTCCCATCTCCAGTCACCTGGCCTTTTTCAGCATCCTCATGCAGCAGAGCAGGTGCTGTGGAAGTCCCCCCTGCACTGCTGTGTCATTTCTTCCTCCTTTGTCACTGTGTCAGCTCCCGCTGATGGAGCTGACCTCCCTGTTCCTCAAGACATCGTACTGAAGCCCTTCAGCACACTCATCCATCTGCCAGCACACCGCACTGCTAAGGAAAGTACATTCAGAATTAGAAGATGATTACACAGTTTGCACTGTCACTGAGGAATATATAAACCCAGCAGGCTACCAGCACAGCCCGTGCTCCTCTTAACTGAGCATGCTTTGCTCCAGCAACCCACTTGTGAAAAGAATCCATTTCAGCCAAAGATTCACAAGGGAAATAGCAAACCCAATTTTTTCCATGCTATCTTGTGTCCGCACACAAGGAAACCCTGTCTGCTGGTCTCATGAAGCATAGAGATGCTTAAGAAACATTTTGTGCCAAGCTGTTATAAAGATGATAAATGAGACCATCACTGATGTGTACAATCCTCCTAACATTTGACTGCTTTAGGATCCAAAGAAATCCTTCAGAAACTGAAGGCAGCTTACTGTCCACTGAGTAGGTAACTGATACAAAGTCAGTCATGCAATAACTAAGGTTGAAAAAGACCTCTAAGATCAATTAGTCCAACTGTCAACTCATCCCTACTATGGCCATTAAACCTTATACCTAAAAAGGTCCTTAAAATCCAAAGATGATTCAAGAAGCCTCAGAGATGTTGCCACCCAATTTGCGTTACCACTCTCCACATGCCTGGATGCCCTGCATAGCTCATGTCATTACTTTGAGGCACTCTCTGAGACTCAGAGAAGAAAGTAGACTCAAAGATGTGCTCCGCGGATTGCTTCCTTGGTTGCCCTTTGTTTGAATCAGGCTGAGCTTTTGCTCTGATGAAAGTAAAGAACAGCTACAAGGAATTTCTCTGCAAATTCATGTTACAGGATGCTGATTTCTCATTATGAGAAAACACAAATCCATTTGACAAGAAACATTCTCTTTTCATTCTCATTTTATTTCACATCCCATAGCCTGAACCTCAGGTGAATTTTCAAATAAGCCAGCACTCATAGCTGCAAAGGAACCTCCGCAGGAAACAAAGACACAGATCACATTGGCATCTTATGTTTTACTGTAGAGTACAGCAAGAAAGCACAGTAACATTGACAAAGGCGGGCCTCTCCTTCACACTGAGTGCAAGGAACTCAAAGGATTTTGCAGACTTTCATGAATTGTGCCCCACAACACTGCCATGTTAGTTCTCTCCCCTTTTTCAGACGGCAAAAATCAGAGACAGGGTGGGAGGTCTACATAAAAACCTGAGAGTAATCCAGAATCCTGATGAAACATACTTCATGTGGATCATTCTGCTCCACAACTATTCAGCTGATGCTTCATGCAATGACTGACTGACTTCATATATTTTGCATTTAAGTGTCACGCTGACACTTGCCAATCTTGGCAAGAATTTTTCTTTTTTGGGGCATATTAAAGATAACAGATCTCCTAATGTCTGAAGCAGAGATAGATTCTCATCGTTAGTCCAGGCACTGAGCAGGCCAGAGCTACCACCATACCACAGAGGCTTTTCAGTTTGATATGCTCTAGCCATTGAACAACAGAACGTGGATCAAAGAAGGCTGAGCAGTTGCCATCCACCTGCTTCTCAAGTGCAATGAAGCAGAAGAAATCTACTCTGACAATTTGAAAGGGGACTACAACCAATTTAGAAGGAAATGATTGCACGGAGTCCAACCCAGTGCCTCAAAGAACATCACAAAGCAATCCTCCATCACTTAGTGTTCTGGGCCTGTCACTCTTCTGATTTAAAAATGAGCTTAGGTAAACTAGTGACACAACCACAATTCACTCAAACACTTCCACTCAAGAGTACTGAGCCTCGTTGATAACTTTATCATTTAAAAGAATACTTCTACTTCTGTTGTGTTTTCTTATTTACTGAAACAGATTTATATGCGTAAATATGGCAAATCCATCCACTTTGACAACCCAGAATCTTTATTTCCTTTTGAGAAACGGGAAGAGCTCTGGGTGTTCATGTAAACAAACATAGTTATACCTAGACATAGTTACCTGTCAGTAACAGAGCTGCAAGTCCATGATCAGTGCTAGCTGGACATTCAGTAAACAATCACTGGGAACAATATTTATTTCAACACCCATCCTTAATCCCTCAGATTTCCCCACAAGAGAATGTTTGTCAGGTCGAACACTCTTGACCTTAGCACCATTTGATGTCATGGAACTGCATGAACTATTCACTGACTTCCAGACTCAAAGCACAGTTCAGCATGTTCTCAGAAACTTCAGACAGAAGCCTGGTTGCGGCATCTCATCCTGTAGTCCCCAGCGCCTTCCATAGCAAATTTCCTTGCCAAGAATCAATGCAGCCTGTGCCCCTCCATGCTTCAGGAGATGGCAGGGACTGTCAGAGCAAACCACATGGGACACCACTGGAGATGTCCCTGGGAAGTCAGCAGAAAGTCAAGGTGAGTGCTATTACCTTGGGGACAGTATAAACACTATGGTAAAAGAGGCATCCCCACAGAAAAAAAGAAAAAAGAAAATAAAAGTAAAAATCCAACAACACTAAAAGCATGGAAAACCCATATGCTAAAAGCCTATGAGCTCATGCTTCCAGGAAAGCATCAGGGAAAGAGGAAAGCATGCTTTAAGAAACACAAACTACCATAGGATGATCTAGTAGAAGTCAACAGGAAGGGATAGAGAGGTTTGCAAGCATCACATGTGCTAGTCTCAAAAGTGCTGCTGGAACTGGTGCCTCCGCTGCCATGGGTGTCACTGCATGCTTGAGATGTGCAGGATGCTCCCACCCAGCCCCAGGGCAGCAGACCCTGATGGACAAGACAAAAAAATGCCAATGCAGCCTTGCTTTGCCTTCCCCTCCACACAAATAATTGGCTGGGAAGGCTTTAAATTAAGGAAATTATGAACATCCCCTTTTTTTCCTTGTTCATAATTACTTTTTTAAATGTCCAACAGTGCATTCACAAATTTATCTGCTTAAAAATCATGACCTCCCCCAGAGCAAAAAGGTGGATTTCCAGACAAAAATCTAAGTAGGCTTTAACCCAGTTGCACAACTCTTCCCTTCTTTAACACCTGTGGACACAACCTATACAGCTACAAGTTTCAGAGCTGGAAACCTCAGAAATCATCATATGTAAACCACTTTCCATGTACTATAAAGTGAGCTCTCTTTGAAACTAAACTGATAATCTGGAACAGGGTGTATCTTAAGATGCGAGAATTGTTTCCACAGTGAACCAAGATACACTTATTCCCTTTTAGTCTGGCTTCTGAAATTTTACACATCGCTGCCCTCCAAATCAGACACATTCCAGACACCATAACGTGGTATTTGGCCCTCAAGCACTGTTTCAGTACATCTCTTCACCAGATCTGATCTACCAAGAGTGGGAAATCAGGTGGCCTGAACACCTCAGGGCAAACAGTGGCAGTTGAGAAGAAGCTCTTCTCCAGAGAAGCATGAGCACAACATCACAATCATTCAAATATATCTGGCTCACATGTTACAAGAGGCTCCTGTCACCAAGGCAGCTGATATGCGAACTCCAGTGGAAAAACAAGGTCCTGGGTTCTTCCCCATCCACATCATGGTCCCACATGGGAGACTACCCTGCCATTCACCACCACCATAGCCTGGTGACCTTCTGTGCCTTTCACTGCACTGAAACCACATGCTCTTCATTCTCCCACCCTTCCTAATGGGGACGTGGACTGGCAATTCCCCTTCAGCGCCTATCAAACACTAGCTGCAGCTGGAGAGCTAGCTCTATACTTCACTGTGCTTGGAGCTAGGCTTTCAATGACATAATTATAGGCCTATATTAAAATGTTCTATTTAAACGATCTTATTCTTCATCTGCAAAGGATACTCCTAACCAAAACAAATTCTTCTATATCATTTATTGTATTTAAGATAATTTAATGGGTTTCTATTCACGCTGGAAGGCAGCAAATGAATAAATTCCATAGCACTTTATTTAAATATTTTAGAACAAATCTTGAAAGATGTTTTCATTTAGCTGAAAGCATTTGAATAGCAGTTTTTTTTTTCTTCCTCTGCCATGGAAAAATATATATATACACACACACACACGTATATGGGTTTCTTTTTATAGCACTTGTTAAAATAAATGGCATTTTTTAATAGAGACCATCCCCATAACAACATATATAATTTGATCATATTATGAAATAAATGTCATGTGAGATTGTATGTTTCAAAGTGGACAGTTTATGTTCTCTTAGTTATTAAATTCAATCAACTTTACTTTTTTTTTTTTCCTGAAGGCAAGTATGGTTTTGATTAAAACGTGACCCCAAAAGCAGAATAATTTAAGTGAGAGTGTATTTTCAATTTTGGAAGGTTTATCTACCTTCCCATAAGGACATAAGTTAACAAAAAAAAAAGTCTTTCAGTGGCAGAATTAAAATTTGTTTTCCTTTGACTGACATTTTTATTCCAGAGTAGTGCATGATACAACACAGGATTGTACAGGGGAAAACTTCTCGTTAGCTAGCATTGCATAAAATTGATAAAAGTGTGCTTGGAAGGCTGCAGAGCCTCCTTAAGGGATACCACTCCTGTACAAAAAACCAATGCCTACATCAACCAGTCTTCACCATTTCTGACTCCCCTTTCTACTGCCTATCAGCTTCTTAAGAATCTCCTTTGCATTTTAAGCACTCCAAAGCTCCCCAGATTTAGCCACAGCCCTTCCATAAGAAGCCCACAAGTCAAAAAAGGGCCCAAACTTAGGCTGAAGTTAGATAAACACTTCATTTTCTAGTCTTGATTCAGTGCAATAAGATGCATAGAATACGTTCCTACTCTTCCCTGGTGCATCTGTAGTCAGCTCAATTAAATATCTGGATGAATAAACAACATTAAAAATAGTCTTTATTTTCTCTAAAATAATCCAACCAGAATTCCCTAGTGTTGCTAGATCCCCATTCCTTCTTTAAGGATGCAAAAACAAGATCTTTAGAAAAGAAAGCAACACTATGTCCCTGAGGTAGCTCCCACTTAATGACCCTAAGATGTAAAACCTGGGTTGAGTCCCCCCCAACCCCTGCATGCTATTATCCCTACCTCCAGCACTCTGAAGCCCTCCTAGGTACCTATTTGAAGCCTTCCATCCATTTTATACGCATCCACCACGTGTGTCCCACTTCAACAAATGAAGCTCCCGTTAAAGATTACTGATAACATGGGCTTTGGTTTGATAAAGAAATTAATTTTAATCAAAATATCACCACCTGCCAGAAGAAAAACAAGGTAAAAAGTGCACTGATGCACAGCCACAGAGTAACATTTGAAAGCACATCCCAGCTCTGTCAGAGCATAAACACTGAATATTAAACACACACCTGAAGCTACATGTGCCACCACCTAAAACTATCACTTCATTTTCTGTTACTTGCTGTGACTTAAGGAAACATCGCAGGCATCACCATCTGTGTCGTTTTTAATTAGCAATAGAAAGTGCACACATGATATATTTCTCAGCTCACCCAGAAAGCTGGAATGGGGTAGCACACAGGGCTGAGACTTTCTTCCAGTGCCTTATTTCATGATTTGGGTGCTCACTGGGAATCATGGTAGAACGGGAACAGCTTCACACTTGGCAAGAAGAAACAGAGGCTTCACATCTGAAACCTGCTAGCCCTGCTAGCCCCTGATTAATGAGGGTGCTGATCATTAGTGCTGCAGATTATGTGTTGGTTTATTGGTAGCATTATTTAGGCTGGAAAAGACCATGAAGCCTCCACCTGAGAAAAGACCAACACCCTCCTTCCTGCAGCGAGCATAGCCATTCCCAGGCAGCGAACAAGGACAGAAAGAAGATGCCACTGCCTGGTACCTCGAGATCTATCAGAGAACTCAAAGTCTGGATGAAGGGCAGAACAATGCATGTACTGCCAAGAGTTACATGGAAGTGAAGTCACCGAGTGCTGCCTCATTCATCACAGTTGGATGGATCAAAGGGGTGGGAAGCTGGCTGGGCTAGAAGGAAAGTCAATAATGTCCTCATTAATCCTAACAGCTCTAAGCATAAAACCAGGCTGAGGGCAAATGATTGCAGCAGCAGCAGGTAGTTTCCATGGGTCTGTCCTTGCTGTTCCTCCTGCATGCCCCTCCAAGAACATAATGCCTCTGTTACTCCTTCCAAAGTAGCTACCAGGGTTTCTCTGCATTCCCTGGCCCCAAGCACTCCTCTCCTGCCAGGAAGATATGATGGGGCAGGGTGGATGGGGCTGACAAATCGGCAGGAACAGCACCGTTACCGCAGGCAACCAAGTTCAGCTGTGAATAAATCAAAAGTGAATAGCATGAGGTCGGATGTTTTACAGATACTTATCTGATCTCCTCATATCCTGTTAAACCTCTCAGGAAATATTCAGTAAAACCTAATGCCTGTTCACTGGAAGTGACATTCTTCTGCAATTAAAAACGACTGGAAATGGCACTGCACTCCTCAGCACAAGTAACCCAGACCACAATGAAATAAAACAAATCTCCTACATAGAACCAGCTGTGGGGCATCTGGGGGAAAAGACACTCAGGAAACTCATGCAGAAACAAGTGCCTCAGACTCACTCCTCGCCCATTCCCCACCCTGCTGTTTGTCCTCTCTTTTCTGGAGCTAACTCTCTCCGGCTCATCCCCTGAAGGATTCACACTGACCTCTCCTCATCCAATGACAAAAGGCAAAAAGTGTAACGATACCTACCAGCATCTCTTTGTCTGCTGTGCTGATAAGGATAGGAACAGAGCCAATTAAACTCAAAACTTCAGAAGTCAATCAAGTTTTTCACCCTCTGTCCCTCTGTTGGAGTGAATGCTGCATCTTCTCCTCAAGTTCCCTCCCTAAGCAACAATCCCATTTACTTTTTGACCTCTGTAAATTAAAAGAAGTTTGGAGCTCTCTTTTTTCCGAGCTGACTCCATTTACTTGTGAAATTGTTTATTCAGGCAATTCCCACTCTGTAGCATCAAAGTTTGTTGTTAATAGTTGCAGACCGTTAATCTACATGATGAATATAACAAAGCCTGTGGAAGAATCCCAAACGGACAAGCATGATAAGAGATGGGAAAAGAGGCTGGCAAAGCTCCAGGTACACGATATTTTTGTGCTTGACCTCTTTAATTGCTGGAACACCAAAACGACTGGTAGATGAGCTTTAGAGCTACTCCAGTGGCTACCAGAGTTCTTTAATTCCTGTGAAAAAAAATGCAATTTAACTTTTCCTCTGCAGCACAGAGGTAACATTTCATCCATTACATCTCACCATAGTGCAAAAATAGTTTAAAACAGAAAAAGGAACCTCACTGCTCAGCAAAGGTATACAAATACCTCTCCTGAGCCTTGCTGCCAGAGCAATATCATAATGCCAACAAGGTATTAGGGGATTTATTTTCATCTCGAGGTCCAGGTGCAGAGAGCTGAGAGTGAGGAGCCTAGGATGATGTTCTGGCTGCTCATTGCAGACTCTTAACCCAAGTGACCATCACAGACACCATTTCAGCAGCCACATTTCCTGGCACTGGGGAAACTGGTGACAGTGAAGTGTGGATAAGAGTGTTTAATAAATGAACATTTTGCTATCGCAAGAAATAGATTATTTCAAATTTGAACAACCCAGCAACACTTCAAAGTGAAAACAACCAAACCACCTAACTTTTTTTCCCCTCATATAGTTTGCTGTCTGGGAAATCGTGGAACTTTTCAAAGACTCTCACAACATACCTGTAACTTTACTCCTGCCTCTTAGATATTTGAAACTGGAAGAAGAAAAAAAGATTGAAGTTCTCATAGAATCATTAAAGTTGGAAAGACCACAAAGATCACATAGTCCAAGCCCAACCCACCCCACCATGCCCACTGACCACATCCCTCAGTGCCACATCTTCACAATTTACAACACCTCCACGGACAGTGACCCCATCAACTCCCTGTGCATCTGTGCCCATGCATCACTGCTCTTTCGGATAAAATTGTTTTCCTGATATCCAACCTGCAACACGTCTCAGCTCATGGAATCAGGACAGAGTTGTTCACTGTGTTTTGTGCTATATCCCCTCTGTCAAAACTAATGTTGTCTCTAAAATCTCACATTCAGAAGCCAAAACACAAATGACACTGTGATTTAAGAATTAAGAACATTTCACAAGTGTGAATTAAAGCACAAAAAAAGTTGTCTAGTGACACGCACATTCACTAAGGGAAAAAAGTTCACATGATTGAACTACTGTAATTCTGTCAAATGATGAGAATGCCAAAGGAATTTATAAAGCAGAATTCCCTCCTGAAATGAGTGAAAACTTCCTGGTTCAACTTTACTGACTTCTGTTAGCAATTTGGTTTTGATTGATGCTCTTATTTTTTGACTAAAAAGTTATTACTGACATCCGAAGTTGATTTCGAAAAATAATTCCTTATTGAAGTCTCATCAATCCAGAAAATATCAAAACCTGAGCCTGAAATATCATTCTTCAACCTGAGATATGCAAGAAATCTCTACTGCTGAGGGGAGATCCACAAGATGGATTAGGAAGAATTTTGCCTTTGGTTTGATGTTCAAATTAGATTACTAATTCACAGAGTCCTTTTACTGTTTAATAAATTCAGATGAAAAGGAAAGATACAAATTCGTACAGTTCTCTCACTACTTAATGCATTCAGATGAAAAGGAAAGATAGAGCGTAATCAACACATGCATTAATTTATGCAGATCTTTCCCCAGCTTCATGTTTTAAAATGTCTTTTTAGATAAAAGGCCAATAATACTCAGCATTTTTCATCTTCAAAGTGCTTTGAAAATCTTAACTACTGAATTGGCACAGCATACCCATCAGGTCCATACAGATTAGCATCCCTATTTTAAAGGGCAGTTCCAGGCAGAAAGGTTCTGGGATTTCCTCACTTATCCAGAAAACAAGGCTAGGTGCTAATTAGCAAATTTATAACTTGCATTCACAGCCCTTAGATTACATGCCACGCTCTCACCAAGTCACCCAGCATACATAACGTGTGTGTGTGTGTGTGTCAAACCTTGAGAATACTTGTCCTCAGGGGACAGAATCTAGCAGGAGAGCAAACAGCGCTCTGAAACCAGGGCTGCAGCAGCAAACTCAGACAAAACACTCCATCTTTGCAGCACTGAGCAAGGCAGGTGCCTTGCATAGCTTTAAGCTTCACCTCACTTCTGTCAAAGCACCCCAGCCCAGATGGCAGAGGTGAAAAGAGGAGTCAAAGCAGGATGGCAGGCAGGCACCGTGAGAACAGAGCTGATAAGCAGATTCAGACCCTCTGATTAGCACCAAGGGTTATGTGAGCAGATGCCTATCTCATGCAGAGGGTATAAACACATCACAGAGATGACTTTCTGCAGTTTATTTACAAAGGAAGAACACTTTCTGTATCTGCTGCACAGTTTGTCCCTGTATGGATTGAATCCCAGATACTGTACCACTGGAAGAAATTCCAGTGACAGCAGCTCCAGCATTTCTCCACTTAACTGTTGTGTTTCTACAAGAAAAATGCACTTCCACACAGGCTCTGGCTATGAAACAGAGAGCTGGGGGCACATTATGATGGACGCACAATGGATTGCATGTGTACTGGCACAGGCTGCACAGGGAGGTGGTTGGGCCACCGTCCCCATAGGTGGTCAGAAGCCATGGAGATGTGGGGGATATGGTCAATGGCACGGTGGGTGGGTTGGGGTTGGACTGCAAGATTTTAGAGGTTTTTTCCAACCTTGATGACTTTATGATTCACTGCTGGGTTCAGAGAGAAGCAAATATCCCAGAAATGCAAGATACATACATGTAAGAGACAGCCAGCTCAAAAATCATAACTACATGGGGACTTATGGGAGGACATACTCCACAGCTATATAAGAAAATAAAAAAGACTTAATCAGCCTTTTTTTTTTTTTAAATGCAGGGTGTTACTGTTTCACTGGCAGATGCAGATTCACAATGGCTCCTTCTCAAGATATTTGCAACGAGGCACGTTCGTGCAGGGTTACGCACTGCTTCCCTGACATGGCAATGGGCTGTAGGCCAAGAGGTGAAATGCCACAGAGCTGTTTTAGCCCAGGGCCTAGCAGACAAACAGCAGGGTGAGAAGGAACAGCTCGCCGGAGTTCAGCATAGAGTAGTACAGTGGTTTGGTTTGCCCTTCCCTGCAGCATCAAACACTGGGGTTGAGTCTTTGCTCTCAAAGCTTTCAAAACTCTCAAGAAACCTCCAGAACTCTGACAGTGGTTTGGCTGTGGGAGTGCTGAAACGGCTGCTGAACCCTTTGATGGTGACACAACACTGTCTCGCTGCTTCCTGGCAGAGGAATTCCCTGTGTCTGTCCCTAGTGCTATATATTACATGCTGATCACAAAATCTGTGCAGCAGCTCTTACCATATATTGTGTCAGCACCCAGCACAACAGCGTCCCAGTCATGGATAGGACTCTCTTCTGACTGTAGCTACCACAGCTCATCAAGATGTGCCTCCCAGATACCAAATCCAAGTAATGCAATTTGGAGAGCTCAGCTTTGAACCAAGCACCAAATGCCAAAGCCACCTCTCATCACTACCTGCAATTATAACCCCTCATTGCCCTGTCTTTGGGATCCAACTGCAGAACCATCACAAAGATAACAGGCCCACCCCCAAGCACCTTAATGCCTTTTGACTGCAGAGCTTACATAAATCTTTGTCCAAAATTTAGGCTACTGAGAGAAGGCTGTGTGTTCCATGAGAAGAGTAATGTCCATTTCAGCTTTTAAACATTTTGGCTTTTTTCATTAAAAATACATACAACAAAAGCCTTACACCATCACCATATACAAAGCAGATAACAGATTTCCACTCCTTAGCATTTGTTATCTACTAATATCGAAAGGTGAACAGAGAAAGAGGAGCAGAAGTTTTTCACTGCAGCCTGTTCATAGCCAACAAATTAAAGGCAGCATTCAAGGTCCTAATACCTGGTGCTTACAGAACAATATTCAATTTGTTAAATAAATATCCTATTCACAATTAAAAATGTCTGCCTACAAAATGACAGCCAAATTAGTATTCAAAAGCAGTGAAGTAAAATGCAGCAGCTTATATCTTTGTGAATGATAATAACTGAACTTCAAAAAAAATAACATCAACAAAAAAAAATTGTATTTGCCTCCTCCTTCACACCCAACAAAATGGAATTCTGCATCAGGTATTTATCATCCACAGATTCATTTAACAACACCATTTCCAGAAAGGAAAACTCACAGTGTCCTTCAGCACTCTGATCTCCAGGAACCCACCATAATGATGCAGGAAGGTTTCTCTAACACCAACACCTGCCCACCATATGGGGGCTACCCTCCATCCAGCCATTTGCTGCAGCCAAACCCACCTCACTGGGGTTTGCTGACTGCTGTCCCTCCAGAGAACAACGTGTTAACGGTGTGTCCTTTTTGGACTGTTAGCTCTCACTTGCAGCAAAACAGCTGCATAACTTTGGTTAGAATCCAGAATTAACATAAGTCAATTTTTAACCTCTTGATACGAGGGCATTTTATATGGTTCCCTGGCACAACTCCACAGATAAAAACTTGCTATTAAAATAAGTCACAGTGTGCAAACCACTAACCTTACAGGACTGTGTATCTTGAGGTTCCCTGCTGTGGTCCTGCGTGGCATCTGAATATTAGAATCATAGAAAGATTTGGAAGGACCCATAAAGTTCTTGGAGTCCAACTCCTGGTTCTGTACAGGACGACCCAAAAGCCAAACAATACATCTGAAAACGCTGTCCAAACAATCCTTGAACTCTATCAGCTCAGGGACACAGGTATGGTTTGCCACCTGTCCTTGCTCATAGTATTACAGAAACTCCTAAAACCACCATGCAAACCTAAGAGCAGTGCACCCTGCCTGCAGCAAGGCTCTGAATCCAGCTATTGCAAGGCTCAGACATGACTGGTGAGCAGAAACTACTGATATTAAATCTCTCCTTGCCACTTCACAGCAGCAGCCTCCCCTGAAGCCCTTAAGCACAGTTGTGCCCAAGCTATATTTCACCTGGAATTTCACAAAGAATCACAGAGTTGTAGGGGTTGGAAGGGACCTCTAAAGATCATCTAGTCCAATCCTCTTGCCAGCAGGCTCCCTAGACCATGTTTCACAGGTAGGCATTCAAGTGGGTCTTGAATATCTCCAGAGAAGGAGACTCCACCACCTCTCTGTGCAGCCTGTGCCAGTGCTTCCTCACCCTTACTGTGAAGAAGTTCTTAAGCACATTTGTGCAGAACTTGCTATGCATCAGTTTGTGGCCATCACCCCTCATCCCATTACCACACACTGCTAAGAGTCTGGCTTCTCCCCTTTGCCTCCCACTCCTTAGATATTCATAGATATGGATCAGATCCCATCAGTGTTGTCTTTTTTCAACACTGAACAGACCCAGAGCTCTCAGCCTTTCCTCATAAGAGAGGTGTTTCACACCCTTTATCATCTTTGTTGCCCTCCACTGGATTCTTTCAAAGAGATCTGTCTTTTCTTTTTTTTGTAATTTGCCGGTGGAAGGACATTGAGACTGAGAGTCTCTCTACTCTTTCCAACTTAACTCTCAAACAAAGAGGCAACAGCTGTCTCCCAGCCCTGCTTCCCTTCATGAACCAGGTCATCTTTACTTAAGAGGTTAAATGAGGACTTAGATACATATTTGCAAGTGTTGACTTACATAACATGTCAAGCAAATGTACGTAGCATCTGAAGGATATACTGGTGCCCTGGCACTTGCAGAGAGGTTGTTAGTGAGTATTTGGCATTGTGGTGTGGGCTGCTCATCTCTAACTGCAGGGTCACGCAAAGCAGGAACAGTTATTTGCTTGCATGAGCAACTGCGTCAGCGAGTGGCTATTCAGAGGAAAGCAACCCCGCCTGCACTACCCTCTGCATTCCCCACTGGGGCCATCAGCAAACAAAGTCTGATCAGCTACCTCCATTTGTGCCTGCATGCTTGAGAGGCCTGCAGATATTAGCATTGATTTGGTTATTGCAAGAGCTACACTGATAACCACGTAACCGAGTTCCAGCCAGCCTTCATTTTTCCTCATTCAGAGAGAAGCAGATGAGAAATCACCCATCTACTTTTGGCTTCTGTACAAGGCAGCCACCATCCGCTCCATCAGCACGAGCAGAGTGCTCACAGCACCCGGGTCCTGGTCCGGCACTGGGGTTGCTAAGCAATATGGAAATACAAATAATAAACGAATAACAGCCACCTGCAAAAGATTACTCACTGAATTGTACCTTACCATGAAAGCTTATGTTTCAGACTTCATCTCATTTGGATTCAAATTTGCCAAAATTAAATTTTAAAAGATGGGACGATTATTGTACGGAATGTTTTGAGATATGTAAACATTTTCTGTTCTATTACTGTGAATCACTTCAGAATTTGCTTTTTTTTTTTTTTTCCCTTTGAGGCATTTAAAGCACGCAGCTCTGTGGAATACAATGGCTGCTTTGCTTATTACAGCACAAACTTGAAACTGTTTGAATATATGTTTCTGTCAGCGTGTATTTGCGATTCCCATCTTTATTTAAAAGGTGACTGTTATTCCATGTAGAAATGTGTCGTTAGCATGATTGATGTCAAAACTGTGTTTGCACTCCACATTAGAGAAGATTAAAAGCTGTTCCTAAGAAATCCTCTTCACAATACACAGCAATGCGAACTCACCATACTAGGAAATATCCCAAACAGAACTTCTCCCCAAGAGACCACCTTAGATTTGGTGAATCTGTTCTGAGCTCAAGCAACTTGGTCATGGCCACATACCCCTTAAAAGCGGAAAACCCTTTTCTCTGCAGTTTGAGTCTGGAACTCGCTGAGAAAACTCCCTCTTTAGCAGGTGCAAGGAGCAGCTCCATGCTGCGTGCATGTTTGCTTGGCTGCAGCCCTCAGCACAACAGGAAGGATGAGGGAATGCAACAAGGCCTTCAGATTGTGGTGTTAGGGGTAGATTGCACTTCTGGAATCAGAATCATGCAGCTTTAATTAGATTTTAATTGCTGTAGCCCCTGGGGACGTGCACCTAAAAGCAGAGGCCCTGGTAGAAGGAGGTAAACAGACAGGCCTAACACTGGTGGCTTGACATGGGCTCCTAGCCCTGTGAAAGCCAGGTAGAAACCATCTCAGACGCTAATTATTACAGCTTTGTGAAGCAACATGCTGTCTGGGTAAAACAGGAATTTCACAGAATCATTGAGGTTGGAAAATACCTCTAGGATAACCCAGTCCAACCCCACCATGCCCACTGACTACGTCCCTCAGTGCCAAATCTCCACAGTTCTGGGACACCTCTGGGGATGGTGATCCCACCTCTTCCCTGTGCAGCCTGCCCCAGGGCATCACCACTCTTCAAAACTCACTTGGGATCACTGTCGACCCAAATGCAATTGCAGGAACTGGAGTTCTTTATATACTCCATTTCTGTTCCACACCCATCCCCCATGGGGTGCTGATAACCACAAGCACCCATCCCACCCCCAGCAGCACGCCAGCTCCTGTTCTCATAGCATCTCAGAAACTGCAGGAACCCTCCACGTGCACAGCTCCACAGCAAACCCTGAAGCAGCTTGACTTTTCTCAGCTAGCAGAGAAGAGGTTGAAGCTTACATTTACTGTAGACGAAAAGCTCTCATACGCAAGCAGTTGCACAAAGCTATAATTTGTAAGCTGCAGCAATTTAATTGCAAATTTCAACCTTCAACACCAGAAAATTATCTTGTGTAGGGATAAACACTGTACTCCACCTTTCTGCACCGCTGGGGTAGGCTTACTACGCACCCAAAATAAACCTAAAGGGTAATTTGTGTAATTTATTGTTTTTTTGGAAGTGACAAACTTAGCAGTCAGCATGCATTCTCCTCCTCTAGGTCTGGCTCAGAGTCAGAAGGTTGGCTTTATGGGACAGACTGGTAAAAGCTGTTTGCAAACCCTGAAGTGGCAACTTAGGTGAAAGCAAATATGTTTTCTGTTCCTGAAAAACAAAGCACACCAAGGTGGTGCTGATGCAGCACAATAAACAGTGCTAATCTAAACTATAAGGGAGGTGCCACATTGAGCAGCCAGATGCAAAGCTCAGTATTTATTTTTTCATGGATGCACTCTCCATAGCTGAGCTCCTTGGGAGACCTCACTCTGCATTATTACTTCAGCTTGCAATCACTGCACACTTTGAGATTAATCTCTGCAATAAACACCATACCAACAAACAGAACTGGGAACATAAGGAAGAAATGTGGATAATTTTTCACCCCCCCCTCCCCCCCATATATCACACGTGCAGCTCAAGAGTCAGTAAGTTTCAAGTTAATCTTGCCTAAAGTCTTCAAGATAAGTATTACTGAAACAGTAAACACAAATGTGATATTAGGTGCTATCAGCTCACCTGACCTATTAACATGAAGTACATCACAGAATCACAGAATAACTTGGGTTGAAAAGGATCTCAAACATCAACTAGTTTCCATCCCCCTGCTGTGGGCAGAGTTGCCAACCACTAGTCCAGACTGCCCAGAGCCATATCCAGCCCTGCCTTGAATGCCTCCAGGGATGAGGCATCCACAATTTCTCTGGACAACCTGTTCCAGTGTGTCACCACCCTCTGAATGAAAAACTTCCTCCTAACCTCTAGCCTAAATCTCCCCATCTTAGTTTAAAACCATTCCCCCTTGTCCTATCACTATATATGAGTATAGATATATAAAATACCATATTAAGGTTTGCTGCTGTTTCTATAACAGTACTTTATTACTTAAACACATGGCACCCCACCAGAGCAAACCCATCAAAGCACTGGTGGCCAAATATCCAGGCTTCAGTTTGCAAAGCTGCCCAAGAGAGGATGTGAAACACAGGTCCCATTAAACTAATCTTCCTGATAGCTTTCCTGGTCTCAGCCTCAAGATTGCATTGACATATGCCACATTTTCTAACAGCGTTTGAATAATCTCCTGCTAAAAGGCATACAACATTTGAGTTTTAGAGCAAGGGACACAGGATTATATCTTCAGTGCTAATCTCTGACATAAGATGTGACACTGAACAAGTAACCAGGTCTCTATTTCCGAGTTTTCTCCCTCATTTATTGCTCAGAGAAATACCTGACCCACTGGAAAAGACTGAGGCTCCAACAAATCCCTACAAATGGTTTTAGAGTAGATAAAACTACATAAAAGCACAGGCAGTTTTGATATAAGCACTGTTTAAGAATATACCCTCAGCACGAGGAAGGGGGTACATGCTAGAAACATCTACTAGCAGCACCATGCTGGAGGCAAACATCAGTATGGTGCAGGAGCAGAGGAATATCAGATGGGAAGAAAACATGACTTTTAAGAATGGAGTAATGGAGTGAAGATTAAGTTTGACAACCTAAATACAAGTTCCTACAGACTGATAGAAAGTCTGCTATACAGCAGGAACCCAGAGAAGAGATAACAATCTCAGCAAAGTCATTGATTACTGCTAAATTATGAGTCCTCAGCATGACACAACCATGAAAAGAGCATAAGATATTTCTTGAGAAAGGTATTTCTCAAGAGATAGCGTCACTGCATAAGGTACTGTTACCACTCCAGATAAAACTCAGCACAAAGCACCACTGATCAAGTAAGATCTGACAAGTACAGAAGAGGTTGAGATAAGCAGGTGAATCAGTGAGCATATCTTCCAAGTGAAATGCAAAAAGCAGTTCAGCCTAGGAAAGGGGTAAACTATATATGACCTGTCATCTCTCCAGAGACAAAAAGAATTGAAACATAATACACAAAATCTCACTAAGACTAGACAACCACATTTCCTCATGAACAAAATGGAACTGGAAGGGAGGGGTAAGAATCAAGTCCTGAAGAATGATGTTCTAGGCTGACCTACCATAAAATGTAGAAAGAGCAACACAAGACTAACGCAGCTACGTAACACTGGGGCTTCAACCACATGGGATGGGTCACTCCAGCCTTGCATGACAAAATCCAACAACAGGTCTGTACACACTCAGTACTAAAGAACTACTACCTCCAAATTCAATAAAACTTTGCCATCTGACAGTTCTCTAGACTTTGGGATAACCTATTTTAATGCAGCCAAACAGTTTCACTGTAAGAAGTTATGGTAGAACGGACAGTCTTGGAAAGGAATGCTTGCTGTACTTCCCAGTGCCAAAATGAACAAATTGATCCTGTATTTTATAAATATTTCCTTTCCATAGCAGACTGTAATGTTTACACTAACTCACCCTAGATGCCATCATCTTATTCCTCTATTAGGTGAGCCCATCCAAATTAAGTTGAATAATCTGATACAGTAATACACTTGTCTTTAATTCGGCCTGAAGCAATGCAATCCAGGCTACAGCTGGAATCATTACTTCACTATTCTCTCTCGCAAGGGAAAAATATATATTATGATGTATGGATTTCTAATTTGATAAAGGACTTGTACTCTAAACAAATACATCCTTCTCTGGCTTTCAGCGTAGTAACATATCCAGTATCCATAACACAGAGACAGCACTCACACTTTCTATCATCATTTTTTCTACAGGCAAAAGACCTCCAGATAAGTCAAAGGACACAAGAAAGAGAGTGGCACATGCCTGCTGCCTTGGGAGACAGCTAGGGATTAACAACAGCAGGACTTTCTGTCCTGAGCTCAAACTCCTCTAACCAGTACCGAGGGATTTGCAGTTCTGCAAGGATGTAGGTCATGCCAGAGGGGACAGACAGAGTCCTGCAGGAGCCTGGAGGCAATTAAAAGCAGTGATGCAGCTGAGCATCACTTCCCTCGAGATAGGAAATTGCAGGCAAGAACCATCTATTCATCTTCCATGTGTCTGACAAGAAAGGATGACTTGGTTATAAAGCCTTTCAGATGTAATGAGTTACCAGAGAAACTCACAAAAGATGTCACTGGTTCCTGAAATATTGCTCAAGTATTGCAGAATTTTCTCTTTGTTAAATAACAAGTATGTATTCCTTTAATTGTGCTTTTCAGACTGAATATGGTTCTTCCAGTAACTCCAACTCAGGATCCTGACAGTACAAACAGACAACTCTCATATGCAGAGCACAGGCAATACTGGCCAACAGGACAACCTTGCACTAAAACAGCCCCACTAGCTTGAATTTTGTGACTCAAACCAGATGAGTCTGTTAGCAGAAGGTCCCCAGCTTTTGCAGAACTGCTTCAATAGCAAAGATACACAAAACATATGGGAAGATTCTAAAAGAGGGGAAAAAAATTACCAGCCACAGATGATCCCATTAACAGATGGGATTGAGTTAGTATTTCTTTTCCCTTGTCACAGGTCAGATACCAGGGAACAAAATACTGTTCAGGTCCCATCAGCATAGAACAACTGCAGGGAAATTCTTTGTTCAAGGAAGGGGAAAACAGCAGGTAGATGCACAGAGGAACAAGCTTAAGGAATCTCTCACAAACCACTGGCTAGAGAGAAACCCACCCATAAGCACAAACATCAAGCTCTACAGCCTGTATATCACTAAGAATTCCCTTGAGTTTAGAAGCCCTGATAATGATGCACATGTTACAATAACCCGGCCACTATCAGCATTGATATTAAACATACACAAAGAGACTGGAATGCTATGAGCAGACAGCGTGGGGATAGATAATACACCTCATAAGTACTACAGATCCATGTGTAACCTAATACAAAAAAGTATGCAAATCATCCCAGTGTTATTGCCACCTCTGTGGCAACAAGCCCATGGTGGTCCCTGCAGAGCCACATTGCCCTTTTCTCCACCCTTTGTGCAGTGCACAAGCTGAGTTGCTCTAGGAAGGGAATCAGGTGGGATCTCATGAATCCCACCATTGCTCAGACTATAGCAAAACACTAAAATCCTTCTCCGAAGATAATGCAATATGGGATGTCACCAGTCGCTCGAAGTTCAAACCTTCTGGGTCCAGTTTCTACTTGACGTCCAGCAAAGAAATCTTACCACTAACGTTCTGTTAGTCAAAAGTTATGCAGCCCTTCCCAACTCACACAGGAAGGGGCTGCCCTTCAGCACCCCTAGAGAGCGAAAAAGCCAACGTGAAGCAGCACATTATCTGTTTTGGTTGAGCTCATCACATGAGGGTCAGCATTTGGACTGGATCCATGATGCTGCCCTGTCCATATGTTGTGAATGGAACCCAGATGAACCTGCACGTGAGCTTGGAATCGATAGTGGCATTTGTTTTGAAATCTGTAGGGAATACACCATTAACAATAAACATTTAGAAAAGAATTTCTCTTCAAAACGCGTGGAACACAATTTCTGACACCTTTTCAGATAGAAAAAAAATGCAATAACACGATGTCATAACATTTATAAATTACCAGGTTAATTAACAGAGAATATTTAGAGACGATGAAGGAAACTTAGAAGAACCTTGTCTGACAATATTCAAAATTCTCAAAGGAAGGTAAAGGCCTCTTAAAAAAAGATTAATTACAAGGTTCTGTTTTTTTGTTTTACCTTGATAAATTTCGTTTACATATTTAATTCTGTTTTGACCTTCAGAATTCTAGCAAAGAACAATTTTTATTAAACCATCTCAGTGGAGGAATTCAGCAGTTCCTCAACTTGTCTCTGAGGTTAACTGAGAATATTAATTATTTAACAGACATAATCAAACAAAATACATGCAAGTCTTATCTAAAGCAACCTTTAATTTATCAAAGTAGGCACAGCGAGGATTGAGGCACAGCAAGCTCTTCTCCTGGCAGGTCCAATTTCTTTTGAGGTTTTGGTCAAAGGCTCCAGATTGAAATGACTCCAGTAAGTTACTATGTGTCTTAATAAGGAAACCCTTCTCACCTTCCAAGCAAATATAACAGCATAACACCTCACCTTTGTCAGTTTCTATGTATCACCAAACAAGAAATCTCCAAACACCTCTCTTGAAGACGATATAAAATTAAATTAAGGCTAAACTGCCTTCCTTCCTTCCAGTTTTATCATTTTATCCCAATTGTACTAGGAACTGATCACCTGATGCTCTTTTTAGCCCAGACCCACCCTGTCATCCCCTGCCTGGCTCAGCTTTAACTACACAAATAAACACTTGTACAAATGGGAACAATGTGCTCTGTCTCATTGTTGGCACACACATAGGACTGAGTCAAAGAGGAAAGCACATTAGAGATAAATACGCCATTGTCATGACAGAGCTATACTTAGCCACACAATTAAAAAAAAAAAAAAGAAGGGAATTACATTGTAGCATCAGTTGATCAAGATCCAATTAAATATCTTTTTTTTTCATCCTTCTACAGTGGCAAATTGCATTTGCCCCACAAAATTAAATTACAACTGGTGTATATGACATCCTAATACAAACTGACATGTCCAAAAGCATGAGATTGTACACGTTAATTAAACCAAATACAGTATTCAAGAGAACATCAACAACTCTTCTGTAGCTAGTACTTCCATAAAACTAAAATGAATTTGGGTAGCTGTAGAGGAATTATATTGCAAAAAAATGAACTGCTATTTAGGAAGCGCAGGGCAATGGAAGACTAAAGAAACTCGGTCTATTGAGAAGTGTGTGAGGTGGAGAAATACTGAGTCAAAAGTATATTAAGAAAAGCAAATTTAGATCAATGAACTGGAAATTAAGCTAGAAAAACACACACAGCAACAGGGCAGAAGTTGAATAGTGATGTGGCTACCTGCTGTGTGGAAAAAGCCAGGAAACCTCTTTTGAGGAACAACTTCAGATGAAGGCTTGCACTTACAGGAAATTCATTCCCACCACTTCAAGGCCTCCACACAAAATTTTCTTTGCTACACGTAAGCTCTGTTTCAGCATGGCAAGAAATTGCTGCTGTGTTTAGTTCCTGAACTGAAAAACACACCTTACAGCAACAGGAAGAGCACCAGACCTCCCAAGGAAAGGCTCTAGCTCTGCATAGCTTATCTCCAAAAACAGCAAGCAGGTATTTCACTTCAGAACTCTGCTGAGTCCTTGCAAACCACAGATTGTGAGGCACTTCTGCCCCTTCCCTTTACAGGGAGGACTTCAGACCATCTCCCACTTACAGAAGCAACAAAAGAGGAAAAGGAGAACCAGGAAAACACATAGGACTAGTCAACAACAGAAAGCTATCAATTTGTGGATTTACATGGCAAAATGCTGCGACGCACCACAATTACAGCACAGGAGCAAAATCTAAGGCTGAAACAAGTAAGAACTTACCCAAACACAACAGCTATGGGCACAGAAACAAAGGAAAAAAAGCTGCTTACCTTCAGAAGGCCTCAGGTACACAGCAAACTCCAGTGAGATACCCCCACCTGCACTACCAGCCCTTAAATGAGGTCTGGGAAGGGCTGGATCCTGGCTCCACCCCTTCTAGTCACAAAGGTACATTGCATGCACCTGAGCTCCCCTGGGGCTGGCCCTGCCTTCCCACCAGGTGCTCCATCAGTGGTTCAAGCTGTGACTTAGCACTTCCACTACATATAGCATCGAGCGATACAAAGTAATGGTATATCTACACACACACAGCTATGTAACTGCACAACACAGAAGTCCTGGCTGCAGAAGAAAATGCTGATTACTCTACTTGTTAAAGGTTAAATTCTTGGCATGCAGGAATGATTGGACTTTTATAATTAATAAAACTTCTCAGTGATTGAAATCTTAAATGCCAGTCAGTCTGCTTGAGATTTTGCTCTTTGGCTGTTGACTTCATCTAAACCACAAGTATTTATTCTCAGTGGGAAAGTGAAAAGCACAATCTGCTGCAAGATGTCCTGTTCCATTGAGCATGGGTCCCTTTCATCATTTGGGTGCTGCTAGGGAGATCACTGTTTTGTTTTAAATTTAGGACAGTAACAGAGTGGAATTTGTACATATTTACCAATGCTGTCATAAATAATCTTCCCTATGTACCTACAGATCAGTCACCCCCTCAGCTGTCTGCCTTACTCCAGCAAGGAGGGCAACTCTTTGCACTGTGTTCCAAAACAGAGGAGATGCTACAGCCTTCACCTCTGCTTAGTTCCAGATTCCTACGTCCTCAATTGCTTATTCCCGTCAGAACTTACAGGAGTATACACTGGTCCTGGAAAAATGAAAGCATTCTTGCAACTGCAAAGAAACCAGACAAAGTGCCAGAGCATATTGACAAAGAGTTCAGTAAAAGATGTGAAATCTCACATTCAAAATTTTTGTTTTTCTGTTTTTTTGTCATTTCCTAATCAAAGAAACTTTAACAAAAACAGAAATGCCAAGAAGTAACTTGAAGGCTGATGCTCTCTCCAATCACCTCCAGGCTTACTTATTTCCATACTCTGTATGGAAAAGGAAGAATTTGGCACTTCTGGTTCAGATTCAAGATGTCCAGTAGACTGCTTTCAATTACAGGAGGGTTGATATCTTAAATTAAATATCAAGAAAGGTGTGTCCCATTAAACTTCTACTCAGTTAATACAAGCACAATTGAAAACACTTGGAAATACAACTTCTTTTCTTAACTATGCTGCAATTTCGTAGGATTATTTATATAAACATTTGGGAATTCTTTAGATAGATTCAACTATAAAGGAGGCTATGAAACACTCCCACGTTACATCTTTCATTCCTCTGAGTCTCACATGGAAGGGCTGGCATCAGTGTGATATGGCCCTATCAAGGCATGCTCCGTGTACTGCTATCCCAGTGTGGGTTCATTCTGAGTGTACCAAAGAGCGTTCCCAGCCAATTCTTCAGATAATCAGTTTATCTCTGGAAACTGGGACTTCTGGGATGCTTTCTCCATCCCATAAGCATGAAAGCTCATGAGAACTCTAAAGGATATGCAAGGCCCAGAAAGCATAGGTTTTTTTTATCTCATATTTCAAAGGACTTTTCGTAATTGAATGCAAAAATCGATGCAAATGAAAGCATCCTTTTAGAATGTTCAGTAAGTTTTCTGTGACTCAGAAATTTCAAATCACTAAAGACAAAAAATTCATATTAAATTAATATTAATTCATATTAAAGTAGGTAAGACTGATTCATTAAAAATAGGCGTAAATCTTGACAAGGAGTTTAGTTCCATTTAGGTTTTATCATCCATTTGCTATGCTGCAAAACGAGGAGGAAATTATTTCCTTTGTAGAAAGAAGTTCCCTAGCTAAAGGCAGCAAAGAAAAAGACATTCTTTTAAGGCACAGCTGCTTCTTCTCCTCCCTGAGTCACTTTTACCCCTGTGCTGGCCCTGCTATTACAGAACTTCTGATGTCATACATGAGGTATTTGCAACTTTTGGATCAACAACTGATGTCACAATTGCGGGACTGTTATTTCCTTGCAGGACTGAACAAGTGCTATCTGATGCACGCAGAGAAAGTTACTGTTCAAACACAACAGCAGAAATAATTGCAAAAGTAAAGCAAATGAACAGTCAAGTAAATTAATTCCTTTTTGAATTACTGCTCCTGTTTTCCAAGTCCAAATGATTCTCATTTCCTATTTAGGAAGCCTGAGGGGATGAAAAAGTGTCCAAGATGGTGAAATTAAAAATTAGCTACTGAGCATGAAACATGCAATAATCGTACTTCATAGCATTTTTATTGCCCCAGCGTTCTATGAATCACTTCACCATCCCACACTGTTACGATGAAAAAAATGACACCAATAAAGTCAAAGCAATTGATGTTATGACTTCATCAATCCAAGACTAAAGGCATGCACTTAACGACAAATATTTTCAAGAAAACTACCTCCTCATTTTGAGGAAGCAGAAATTTCATCTTTGTATCTTCCTGAAAGTTAGGCTTTCTCATACCAAATGATGGAACGCTGAAATAATCCCCAGCATCACTCCTGTGTCCGCGTGACACAACTTTGCTTTCCCTTACAGAAACCAGCCAAGTTTTGGGCTCTCAAGCGACACAAATGCAGTTAGCACACAGCAAGGCTACAGCTAATACAGCTGCCCTAATTCAAAACGCTCTCCCTCCTTTGAGGCTTTGCATCAAGATAGTATTATTTTAACAATGAATTGCATGCAGCTTTAGTATTTTAAAGTCTACAAATTCAGGAAGCGTGAAGCTGAATTATCTCTACAATTTCGCTAAAACCAAATAAAGTTCAATTTATTGCTACTTAAAACTTCCAAGAGAACAATAATCTACACTTAAGACAACAAAGCCGCAGCGCAGTGATCTATCAGATACGACATCAAAGGTACGGCACGCAGAAGTCACCTCCTGCAGGGAGATCGTTCCTGATCCGACAGCCATGCTCAACAGCTACCCACGTGCAATCTCAAATTCCTTCTGCTGATAGCTGCAATTTGACATGACTAAATAAATAAGAACAGTAGTCTGGATGCATTAAAAAAAAAGAAAACAACAAACAACCCACACATACGCTTCTACCTCTGTGAAGCACCACTAAATGCAGACCCTCTGAAACAGCCAAACAGGATGACTTCTCTCTTTAACAAATGCCAGCTTTCTTCTTTATTCACTGGCTAGGCAACTTGACTACGGTATTAAAATATCTGTGAGGATTCTTTCCTTTTAATATAATAGCTCGTTTCCCTTATAAAACCATTAATGGAAAATCAAGCCCTTTTTGTTAACTCTAGTCTAGCTTCCTTGCAGGAGCGCCAGAGGCTTTTTAAAATGGATCTAGTCATGAATATATAAATTAGAAATTGCAGCAGCACTGTGTGGCAACAAAGGACTCATATCATTCATAAACAGTAATACCTGCTTTCTATTCTGATGAAAAAAAGAAGCAAGCAGCATGCACAGAAGTCACTTTCTCTTAAATCTGTGTTTTCCTCACAAATCCAGGTTTACAGCATGAAGTAACAGCACAGCACAAACCTTAGAATGATGAACCAGAATTATTACAGGGTAGGAGAAATCTTTTTTCATGTTATGTCACAATTTGATCGTGTTTCACATGAAATAACAAAGTTAGTAGGCACTGCTGTGGTGTAATGCTTCCTAGTAGATTTCTGGCAGATGCCCTATGAACAAAGCAAAACTGAGTACAGGAAGGCGTAATTCCCAGAGGATTAATGTACCAACAAAAAGAGCATTTGTCAGAAAGGCAGAATAAAACAGTGACATTAAATTTGCAGCTAATTTATCATGCCTATATATTTCAATTCAGAAAAACACATTCTCTTAAAATGTATATTTTTACTTGGGTAATGGCGGAGCAAATGACAACCATGGCCTATTTGCTTACTGGAAACAGACATACAGGGAAAGGTTTCTATGGTCTCTGCATGGCTTCATGGGGAAGGAAAAGACGAGTAATGGCCAAACTGAAGTACAAAGATGTCATTCATACACACCTGCTAACCATTACAGAGCTCTCCACAAACTGCTTTATAACTACAGCGAGTGCAAAACTGGCTCAAGATTAGCAAAAGGTTATTTGTAGAAACATAAATGTTATTTAAGCCACAACAAACTGGCATATTATCTTTAACACATCCTGTACCTTTAACTTAAACCAGCACTCACATTAAATGTCAGTGGCCCAGACCAAAGGAATTATTCCCCACAACATTACTCCCTGTGGGGAAGTGAACCTTTTTGTGCTACCCTAACACAACAGTTCACCTCTGCTTAAAACTGCCTGCTGGACCTGGAGAGAAAGAAACTCCAAAAGAAATAAATGAAGACTTCCAAGACACCTTTTCCAATAGACAGCATGGGAATTCTCTCCAATATACAACATCTGTTAGGACAAGTCTGTCAAAAAGAAAGCTCAAAAGGTTGGATTTAAAGATAGAATCTCTGCATTTTGGGGGCAGCTAGACTCCTTACTCTAATTAAACTCTGACCTACTTTTCCCAAGTTTCAGAAAGTGCTGTTTCAAACAGACTTATCTTCTAAGAAACGTAGCATGTTCTTCTCATTAGAATTGTTACAATGAAAACACATTAGTACTAAAGCCATAAAAGACTGAGGAAATCGTGGGCATTTCCCCCTAAAACTAGTAAATTTTCTTCATAACACTTAAAAAAAATGGTACAATCACAAGTCTGCTTGAAAAGTGGAAGCTTGATGTTTAAGTGTTTCTTCTATTCTGTTCTTTAATTAATAAAAGGATACATGCACTGACATTATAAACACTAATTTGCTATTTAGCATCCCAAATTAGGAAGCATAAACATTTATGCACTTCATTAAACACTACCTAAGAACACTTTGAGATTAACTGGAGACAAGCAAGGCTGGTAAAAGCAATTTCAGACTAAGCATTAACCACTGTAAAGACACTCTTCCTCTTCCCCTTGCTACAAATTTTCCTCAGCTCTGTCCCAGCGGTACCAGACCCTATGAAGTAAGATTCAGAAATCAGTGGGATCTGTGCTGGTTTAAGGGAAGAGGTTGGAATGCAGTTACAAACAGAGAAAGTACTCTTTTGGCAGCATTGACGTACTTGGATTGGCTTAACTCAATCACAAAATTGCACCTTGGAAAGCAAAAAACAAATACTTATGTCCTCAATTAAGACATCATTTAAGCACACGTGTGTACAGAAACAGACAAGGCGGTATTACCCCATCTCCCCTCCGACATTCTGCCTGCTCCATCCCCTTACCTCGATCCCAGCCCTGGAAGGAATCCTCACATCACCCCTCATGTTATCTGCACACATAGAACACGGCAACAGGCTCAACATCAGTGTGTGCTGATGCAGGATGAGAGGATGAGGATGAAAGGAGGATGAGAAGAGATGAGACGTCTCAAATTTACGTGAGGCAGATTTCCATGGTGGAAAAGAACCAAATAGTAACACTCAGAACAGACAAGGAAAGGCAGATATTCACATCTGTGTGCAAAATTAATGGACAGTTAACTAAGATCACAAATGTAACATATCCTCAAGACTGATTGGTACAGGTCCTAAGTTATCTCTACAAATCTTACTCTCAAGTGTTTCATCCTTCACAAAACAAGAATTAAGGCTATTTTCTTTCAGTTACAGACAGCAAGATATAATTCAGACACACCACAAATTACATCTTATATCTTTGTGCCACAGGACTAACTTCAGGGTTAGAAATGTATTTTTATTTCTAATTTAAACCTGTGCAAAAATATCTGTGGTTAAATTACAGACTCACAGGGAAATGGCACTAGATTTTCTGTTACACAGAGTCTTGCCATAGTGTAGCAGTGTAAAACGTCTTGAAAATACAAATGTTGTATCAAGAACAATAACATGGACATACCTAAGATCTTTGTAGCAAAACCAGAAATACGAAAGGCGCCTTGGTTCCTGAAAAAGAATGGCTTATATATATACGTATATATTTACATATCTTTTTAAAATAAATTACCATGACTTTACAACTTTGGATTTTATTTTTCTTTTAATTACATTGGCGATTGCGCTCTAACTGCAAGATACTGAGTGAAAAAGAAGCATTCTTCCTGTGTTTTTGACCAAATATTTATAAAAACGAGCAATTAAAATTTCAGTTCAGAAAAACACTTTGTAAAACACAGCAAAACCCTTTTCTATATCAAAGTGAACGTTATGGAGTCTCCCCCCTTTTGAAGAGATTTTTTTTCTGTAACCTACCCGCACGAACTCCACCGAAACAAAATGTGTGCAAAAGGAGCGTGTGTTTGTAGGATTACAACCTACATACAGAAGAGTGGGAATCCCACTGCAGCTCGTTGGAAAAACTGAAAATTCACTGCTTCATTGTGAGTGGATTTAGAATCTATCTGACATTACTTAAAAACAGATTACGCTGTGGTAAGGCTTTCTGACAGAACTGCTCAAAAAATGAATCCGTCATAGAATGAAAGGAACGTTTCAGGGCAGCTTCTCCCATCAGCAAAAATTCCACACAAACAACAATAATAAAAAACAACACTTATGTAAAACACTAAGATTTTATTAAAAATCCAAAATTTATTGCAAATTGAACTTTGCACTTTCCCTCCTTTCTTCATTTTTACATGACTTATTGATATCCATGATTTTTTCACAGATGTACTTGTTGACTTTGGAGAGTCTCTGTGCAATTTCAGTTTCATCCACAGTTTCTTGTGCTATTCTATCATACAAACATTCTGGGGAGAAAAGAAAAAAAAAAAAGGAAAGAGTCATTAGTCTATTTTTAGAAGAGAAAATAGCCCTGTTTTGGGCTAACTGCTCAAGAGACATTGCACTGAGTAAGCACTGTGTGTATTTGTTGCAAGACAAACAGAAGCTCTCATTGATTCACTGGCTATTTTGTTAAAGATAAGAATTTTTTCACCAGGATTGAATCTTTGGCATGATAAACTTCCAGTTACGCTGTGATGGCATTAAGAGGCTTTCTACACAAAAACAAGGCTTACTCCGACCTTCCACCGTGTCAGTCTTGCCTGCCTAACTCTGGTATTTTTTCATACCTCCACAGGAGATTTTGAATCTTCTCCCACATGAATGGTTTCACAACAGTTATTTACAGCTCCCTGCCACTTCTACCATCGCATCTTCAAGACATTCAGTAAATTATAATGGTTAGAAAGAGAAGCAGCAACCAGTAGGATAAAGCATCCTTCATTTTTTAATTATTATTATTTTTTACATTAGCATTTGCACCTTTATTGTATGCCCTGTCCTGGGGG
Source organism: Oreortyx pictus (assembly GCA_036925125.1). Taxonomy (NCBI): domain Eukaryota; kingdom Metazoa; phylum Chordata; class Aves; order Galliformes; family Odontophoridae; genus Oreortyx; species Oreortyx pictus. The sequence continues at coordinate 6,762,976 of JAUPFR010000010.1, read as the reverse complement.
CATCTGCTTTTATTAGTAGATCAGTCAGGGCAAGAGCTATCTTCTCACAGGTTTGCAAGATGCACTTTGTGTTCTCAACTGTTACACAGAAAGCAAGCAACAGTAATAACTGCAAAGCAATGAAGACAATGAGAGTAGAGACAACCCTGCTCATGGCGTTGGTGGTTCAGTTCCAGGACCCAGCACAGGTAACTGAAACTGACACAACACACCCAACTCCTTAGAGTTGAGCAAGCTTTTCGTTTTGTTTTCATAACCCAAACAGTGTGCTTTGTTGTGTAGGCTACTAGCAATAAACAGCTTCCCAGATTGATTAAACAAACTCTGCTCTGCTTTGCCTACTGCGGTAGCCATTTATTGCTTCATATACAGAAAGCCATAGAGATTATCACTTAATTAACAAGGTTTATAACATTTATAATGCGTCACATTAAAAAGTTATGAAAATTAAGTACTACGCAAGCTTTGTAGTTCACTTTGAAACCTCTCAGAAGTTTTATAAAAGGCCATTTTGTGTTAACAAGGTTTATGGCAGTGCTCACGCATCATGCTTTTCATAATTTCTTCGTTACATATTACACAGTAGAGATTTTTAAAAGAAGCCTGAGATACCAGACCCATTAAGAGCTAATGCTGCTACACAGAAATCTATTTTAAGTACATTTCTCTGTGTCCACAGAATGATGAGAGCATCTAAAACAATATGGATTTTACGGTGTAAGATCTACACTGAACATAAAATGAAATTAACCAGCATGCAACCCCATAGCTGAAATGTCAATCATCAGGAAACCATGATTTGAAGTCTGTCACCTAAAGAGAGGCATGGCACTGAGAACCTGAAGAAACCCAGCATGTTTATAGGACAAACTTGTAGTGCTGCAGACTCATGAATACGGCCCAAAGGCTGCAGCAGATACACCTAGTACGGGGAACTTCCAGTACAATAGAGGCTACTGCCACGACGTCAAGCAAAGAATTACTTGACAGAACTTATACATCAGCAGTGGTTCTTAAAGTCAGTATGACCCAAGACAATCCATGACTATATGGATTATCACAGTTGTTCATCTTCTTTCTCTTCCATTTTGGGGAGGCTGCAGAAACAGTAGTTTTGTAGTAACGCAAGGATGGTCGCTCAGGGGCTCCAAAAATTCATTCAAGGGTTCTGTTGCTTCTTTGCTTTTTGACTTCAGAGGAGTATACACACACACCCCTTATTTCTGACTTAACCAAAGATTCAGGTAGACCTGATCATGAAGGTCTACTCAAACTGAAGTCTACCAAGAAATTTAAAATCTTTCTGTGATGCCTGAACCAAACCAACTACCTTCCATTTCACCATTTGACGAACTGTTACTATTCTTTTTTTTTGTTGTTCTCGACTTCTCCATTACATAACAACTTCTCATTTTATTATTTCCAGCTTTTGAGGAGTTGATTTGATGGGGCAAGATCTCTAACATTAACACAAATGAAAAGGACACAGCAATATGAAAAAACATGTTTATGCACTGCCTGCTGCCACCTGAAAGTGCTGGCCATGCAGTTTAAGTGGCTCAAAAGGTAATCATGTCGTCTCTAGTCCAACAAAAAAAAAAAAAGAGTTAAAGACAAGGATGAAAGAAACACTGAAAAGAGAAACATGGAAAATCCGTGAGTAAACAGTAGAATTCAAGTGATGGCAGAGGCAGGAAGTCAAAGTTTGACAAAAAAACATAGAAAACTGAGGAGATGGGGAAGAGCTGAATTGCTGGGAGCATGAAGTTAAGGAAGAGCACAAAAGGAAGAGCTCAATCTGCCTCACCATGTTTCCATTGGAGTGCACTTCCAAAACCACTAATCAAAACAAGTTAGAAGAAAGTTATCGTTTAAATAGTATAAGCAACACGGACTGGCCCTGACTGAAGTAGAACAGCAAATTCTCACATAAGTAACCTTGCCAGCAGCAATGAGAAGCAACAGCCTCCAGCTGAGAAACTAGAAAGCATTCTGCAATGAACAATAATCCCTTTTTATGGCAGATTTGTCAGTGCACATCTGTAAAATGGGCAACCAATTCTTTTTCCCACTAGGAACAGACAAGGGTAGCCAAAGCCACAAAGTGGACTCCTTACACAGCCAGTATGCCACTACTGCATGTTAAGATTGCACCAAAAGGTCCCAGTCAAAAGTAGAAAATAAGTACGTAACAGCTTGCATTTCCATATTTATTCTCAAGATAAATTAATGAAGAAAAAAACCAAAAAACATGTCTTTTACTCATTTCTTATGGAGTAAGAAAGACAAAGGGAAAACTACCAGCTTCCAACTTTTCCCCACAACACAAGGACACAGACACGCACACACTCAAAGAGGAATAGTATTTCTTAGTTCCAAAACATGGTACTTGCAAGGCACGTTACAACCGCTCTTAAGACAGTTCACAGTTAAGAGCACACAGTGGCTAAGAACAGGAAATACAGAATAACGAAGCTCAATCAAATTGCAGAAGAAACTTTAATAGGGAGATTTCTTTTAGCCCTGCTGCAATTTAGTCTGGACACAAAACCTAAAAATCCAATTTTGGTAGGTATTCCATGAGGAACTGCCTCAGTACTAACTTAAAAAGAAGGCTGAAATACCAAGAGAGACAGAAATGAATGCGAAACACAAGCGTGATGATACAAAAGGACTGAAATTCACTATTCATTTTAAATAAAGAAGGCCTGCTACCTCTCCAAGTACTAAACACACGGACTCAGGCTTGCAGTTACTGAAAGTGTCATTGCAATTTTTTCCTGCCAATGATTTACACTTCCTGTTCAAATTCCAATTCAAGTGCAACATTTAATTTTTACTATTTACATTTTCTCCACTTAAAAGGGTAAAACTATTCTTTCTCAGCTTTGAAGGCATGCATATTTTTATAGTCACAGCTACAACTGTTTCTGTGCCTCATGTCAGAGTTGGTTACATTCTGGATGGAAGAGTGTGGTAAAGCTACTCTCTGGCTTGTTAAAAGCAATAGGTGCATTTAGAAAGATGGTTACGTTACAAACAAATTCCAGAATCGTGTGGTATTCTCCAAGCTTAGAGTCCTTTCCTGCAAGTGGTTCAGAATGATGATCTTCTAGAACCCTAGTGAAGTCAACATACAACTCTCCGACTGTGAAGGACTGCGCTGTGCACAGCTATTGCAATGCGTCTGATTTTTCCTGGATATGTATGCATTGACAATGCAATAGCAATTTTAATTACAGTTTTTTAATCAGTTAATTTTACATGAGCTGAGAAGAAGCGTCTTTCAACTCAGTGATTAATGGTTAAACTTCAAAGCAGGAAGCAAAAGTTTTCAAATAACCTACCTCTGACAATGCTTAATTTGTGAGGTGAGAGAGGTGGCTTGGGAACGGCATCTTTCTTTTTTTTGGTTGCAACTCCTGTGACACTTCTGTTCTTGAGAACATCTGTTCCCCAAATCATAACCGCTAGATTTTTTGTATACTTTGAATCTCCTTGTGTTACTTGCAGCTGGTGCCATTTCTCCTCATCTACCCAAATTCCACTGCCAAGATGGACCTAGAAGGTAGTAATAATAACAGCTTATCTATGGTACGTAGCACACAACAGTCTCCAAGTGCTGTTTGAACATTAATATTAGGTACTATAATAACAGTAATTAGGGTTGAACAAATTCATTTTGCCTAACACTGAAACTTCTCCAGCTTTGTGGGTCAGGGAGTCCCTCTTCCTTTCTTTTCCTCGGTTCTTCTTACTCTACTTTTTTAATTCGATTTCTGCCCACCCATAGCCTACTTCCCCAGACTATGGTTAGGAATAGAGATAGAAGAAGGAAACAGGAAATACATCCAGTATTATTATCAAGGTATGCACAGCATGTAAACCAAGCACCAGCCTAATTTAGGAGCAAAATCAAACATTCTCTTTAACAGGAAAACTTCCCTTTCCCTTTGGCTGAAAAAGACCCAGAGCAGCAGAGAAGGGAATACTTCCTAAACCATATCCTGCATCTGCTGGCTGAGCTGAGCCTGATTGTTTAAAGTAACTTGATGAGCAAAAGGGATTTTGAGAGTTCCAATTTCAGCATAAACCAAGAGACTTCATAAGTTCTGTAGAAATCAAATTCTATAATAAAGTCTACCTAGCCTGAACCATCTATCCAAGTGAATACTGTTTTGTGGTAAGGCAATGACCCACTGCTGCAACATCATAAACTTTCCATTACCCAGACACAGGGAGCAGGGATATTGCATTAGAGTAGTAAAAGGGGATAATAATACAGGTACTGAGAAATACAGCGTAAAGCGAATATGGTCTCCAGCAGGAATCTGCTCAAGTCTAGTTGTGCTTAGTAGTCTTATTCAGTGCTGACTGTGCCGGGTTGACTCCCACAGAGCTACCCAGCATCCCTTCCCGAAGGTTCTCAGTGCTTCAGACTTAAGATGAATGCAGGACAAGAACGTGAGCACCGTCCTTAGCCTGGCACTGTGCACTTGAGCTGATAAGCCTGCTGATAACCAGGCTCTGTCAAGCAACAGCAAGGAAAATGACTCCATAATCAGAAGGGATCTGACATGAGTGCAGCTAGTAAATCCGAGTGGATCCAAATACTGGTGCTGTGCAGCAGAACCACAGTTAATATTTGCCCCACATCTGTCTGTGCTCCCACCCCCTGGAACATAGAGCAGACACCTGCAAAGCCTCTCCATGCAGAAAGCCTTGCTCGCATGCTTTTTAACTTCACCCTGCTGGGCCCACACTTGCTCCACACCTATGACAAGGCAGCGCATGACTGAGCTATTCCAATCACTGATAGAGTTCACTGCACTGGAAAACAAGATGACAGAAGTTGCTTTCAGAGAATTCTGTCGAAGTGGAAAATACCAAAAATATGTATTGATCGGACTGTTACATCCAAACATCCAAAATTCAGGTTTTATAAAATCTGATTAAATGGAGGTTTTGTCTGCAACACTAAAACTTTAATAAAACTTACTGCCTCCTCAACGCTTAAAAAAAAAAAATCTTGTGAGCATAACTCTCTAGGCATAGTTTGTTAGGAGAATTTGTTGGGTTTAGCTGTTTTGTTCTTAGTTTTCCAGATTTTTACTCCTTTCATATGGTGTTACATAAACTCTGTCTGCTACCCATATGGATCTGAAGAATATCACATAAGTCCCATTAAATTCACTGAACATTGGACAAAGCTACTGTAAAATTTTATATAGCCATAATTTTACAGCCCATATTCAAGCAAACTTCCATCTTCCTTTAAACGGAAGCCTGCCTTAATTATTATTGTAGGCTATAGCCTGAAGAAATATTTTATTATTACAGCATCTTTCAAGAGTAAGTAGTTGTATAAAGCTTTAAACAGGAAAATAAGAATGGTCTGGCTACCAGCTACCTTGAAAGAAAAAGTATACAACCATAAAGCAAACTGCCTCTACTGCAGGAATTACTACACTAAGAGGATTCTAAGAAGCTTTTCATAAGTCCACCTTTTATTTAGATTTGATAATGGACAGAAATGGAACTAGCAATAAGCACAACACAAACCCTTTTTTTCTTTCCTTCCCTGTTGTTGAGCTTCTTCATAATTCTTTGAGATAATTCAAAATTTTGTTGTGCTCCGTATATATTCAGTGAGATTCCTTCATTCAGACAGCAGTCTGTGCACAGAAAAGTCACTGTACTGTAAATAAATCAGCTATTTCTGTTTTAATCTGGAAAAGTTATCTTTAAAAATGAACACAACAGCTACCTATAACTGAGATATGGAATGTAGTGATACTAGATGTTGGATTTCTGTATTAGTAACTAAGTTCTAGAGACTGCTCTGTTTGATCAAAAATCTGATCACCTCTTGCTAGAAATTGTTTAGTCTTTTAATTATTCATTAATTCAAGTTATTTAAAATAAAAAATAAAGTTACAGCAAATGTTTTTAATATTTTTGGTTCTGGCAGATCACTTCTTCTTTGAATGTCCTTAATTTATTAAAACAAAGAAACAAACAAAAAAAACACCTATGTAAGAGGAACTACGTGACAGACAGCCACAGCCACAGAAATCTTATGTCTCTCTTTTTCTATTTCTAGCAGTGTCATGGCAAGAAATTTAATCTGTCCATGTCTCAGTTTACCCCTCAGTAGAACAGGGTTGGTACTGTTTCCTATTACTCCCAAAGCTATGGGAAGCTCACCGTATCAATTCAGAAATCATTACCTTCTTGCTGGAAGAGGTGCCCCATGGGCCAGTCCCCTGGCTTGATGAAATCAATGGGAACTTTGCCCCTGACTTCAGCAACAGCACAATCAACCTTTAAGCCCAGTGCAACAAGAACAGCAGCAAATTCAATGCAACGCTCACCATTATAACTGTGCTAACAAGTGCAATATATTTAAAACCTATCTCAGAAGATGGACTTTCTTTTTTTCTCCTCTCCAACGAATGCCATAGGTTCTTTCTCAGTAACTCTGCTGTCCCTCTGGAGGAGAGAGATTTATCTGCTTGGAAACAATCCAGCTATGATCAAACACAATGCCACAAAGGGCAAAAATTTCTAAAAAAGCATTTCCACTACTCTGGCAATGCATGTCACTACAGGAATACTGAAAAAAAAAAACAAAAACCCAGAAATAAAAGCATGAAATCAGGGAAATGGAAAAAAAATAATTCTATCCAACACTAAATAAATTACTAGTTCATATTTCTGGCACCTGATCTGGTTGAAGCACCCCAAAAATAAGAAACCATTACAAATACCTCCAAAAATGCAAAGAAAAAATGTTAAGAGATCTACAAAGAGAGAAAACTCGCAAGTGCCAAGAGGCTGGCAGATGAAATAAAGGTGCGGAAAACATTACATACAAATACTAAAGGACGTACCCTGGCTTACAAACCTGACACAGAGGAAAAGTAAACTAATCTGTCATGGGAATATATACTAAGTTTTCATTCCCAATAATATGCACACACACAAAAAAAAGGAGATGACACGTGTTAAATACGTGTATTAGGCAAGAAAAGCCACCTGAAGAAAATTACTGTCAAACTGACAAAATTATACCATTTTTCATATACATTTTGTCCTCAATAATTATGTTGAATCATCTTTAAGAACGACAGGCACTTTTGCAGTTAATCTTGTAACACAGATCTGAAAATGTAGTATGTGATACTACTCCATTACTAAATTCCATTCCATGTCAAGGCTGAAATGGACATTTCCTCCTAAAGGGCTCTCAGATCGTGGAACTGAATGCATACATATCCTAAGAGAATGGATTTGTACAGGCAATGCTTAAGGACATATGGTTTTGTAAAAGAAATATCATGTTAATTTAATCATAATGGCAACAGCTATAAAAGCAGGCCTCTGTGGATAAGCAGACAATGGATTAAACATGTTAGAATCTGAAATACTATCAGTCAGGTGCTGGCATACTGCAGCTAGACTGCATTTTACCAACTTAAAAACATCTGGAAAGCAGAACTACTTCAGCTCATCTCAAATGCTCCTACCATATTCGGGGGAGCCCATTTTCATCCCAGGGTTCATAATTATCTGCTGGACTCCAACCAAAGCATGAAGGTTTCTCTGCAATATGAGTATAGCACACTAAAAACATTACAGACCTTTTAAGAAAAAAGGTATTTTTGTTAAACAGACTGATGAAACTTCATAACGTGCATCACTGACTGCTGTATATTCAATGGATTTATGTATGTCACCGACTGAACGCTACGTAAATGTGCAAGTGCATGCATATTAAATAATTTTATTCCTTGTGTTATACAGCATTCAATGTTCTCAACACTGAGCATAATATTCAGTGCTGTTCACATTTGTATAATTCCATCATTTTCCTCAGCATTAACAGCACACTTTTGCAAAAACTAGGGAAGTCTGTATAAGCTGGTATCATGCAGGATCCCCAGGATTATGAAAACTCCACAAGAAAAATCACCTGAAGGACATTTACAAACCATTCATGCCACATTTAATTTAATTTAAAATACCTTTCCATTCTCGAGAATATACTTGTCCATTACTGGAACAGGGGCAGGAAAATACGTTGATGTATTTGCTTCCTCACTGAAGGTCTTCTGTACCTCAGGTTCAGGCTCAATTGTTTCTGGTTTTACTTTTTCAAGCTCAATGGCAGGTCCTAGACAGTTAAGAAAAGAGAGCTGTCTGCTATCCCAGAGAACATGGCATCAATCACTTCATCACCCATGGTTAGCGTAAAATACCACAGTGGTCAAGTTCACAGTAAAGTTAGAAAGAGCCCAAACCAGAATCCTACTTGTGAACATCAGTAAGAGCAAAACAAGTAAATCGATCTTATAAAAATTGAAAGATTTAACTCAAATCTAAGAGTTTAATGCTATTCTTGAAACATAAGAACTTTTTCAGATGTGGGTAAGATTGCTTCACTGCGCAGTACGGATCTTTTGCAGCAATTGTACTGAATTTAAAAATCAAAGGACACAATAGTAATTCACTAAATAAGAATTACAATACAGTTGTGTAGAAACCTCCATAATTTACTGAGATAATTATATGTAATGTTATATGGATAATTTATATTTTATAGAAATTTGAAAACTCTTTAGATGTTACAAAGCACCTACAAAAATGTCACGAAGGAAAAAGGCTTAGGCTACTTACGCTAAAATGTCATGCAAGGAAAGATTATTCAAAAGTTAAAAACAGAATAAAACCATAAATTAGAATTTTGAATCTCCAATCCATCCAAATCCATCCACCACTCCAATTTTTATTTTTAAAGTAATCAACCAAAATTAAGCACAGATTAAGAAATGGAATAATGTTAATCATTTATTTTGAGGCTTCAAAGGAGGATAATTATATTGTCAGTCATCATCTTTTCTTTTCCAGGTCAATTTGATCAAGTGCTCCTAAAAAGGCAGAAGAATAGAACAAAAGAATGCGTGAACTGGATTTCATTATCCCATTCATGGCAGCAGTTAAAACAGAAGTCTAGGAATAAGCTATGGCCTGAAGCCTGCCCTGATTGCTTGATGCCTCTAAGCTCATAAGAAGCTCCAGCAGCCACTGAGATCTCACCCACAGAGAATGGTTTGTTAACAGCACAGTTACCAGCTCAGAGCCCAGACTACAGCCATCACCCCCTCCAAGAACTACAAGAATAAACTCACCTACTTGTAAGAGCTATAGTGTACAAAAAACTGCACACATTCAATAAATGACAATTCAGTACATATTTCAGCATCGTGAACCAGCATCCTTCAGTGCCCTGATCTATGTCTGCAAGTCAACCCGGAACCAGAGCTCTCAGGTCACTCTCCTTAAGTAATTCCTGCACTGGAACGACCAATATATTCATTCCTCCCACTTTGTGCAGTCTCATTTACAGATTATTGTGCAGTCATATCAGCATTTCATCCATTGCCAGCATTTGACATTTATCCTATAGCTTATTCTGCACCTACACAGGTAGCTAGCTGTTCCCAGATGACTGCGAGTCGATGCTCAGCAACAGTGAGAAGTCACGTGTGTTGACTTGCACGACTACATAGCAGTGCCACCAACAGTGTCTTATGAGCCATATGCAATGCAAGCGTGGCACAAGGAGAGAAATCACAAAACACATACAATATGCATTACAGTTTCACAGTCATTTTCATAAGCACTTGAACTATATCATGCATATACCACGGTGAGACTGAAACAAACTTTAGTTAAAACACCTGAAACTGTTAAAATGAGTCAAACTGGGGAAATATCTTGATTGATTGAACCATCCGGAGTCTTTGCACAGATCTTCGTGCTGGCAGATGCAGGGATGTAATTGTCAACGTGAACTTAAGATGGAGAAGTGAACTTTTGGCTGTTTAAGAAAACACTCTTCAACAAAGTGCTGTTTTGAGCTTTCTTCAAATGTATTATTCTTATACTTTGAAAACTGCTTCAAGGAAGATACCTAAGTATAATCGCTTTCTTCCTAGAAGGAAACATTTATCTCATTTAAACACTTTTAGTAGGTGCTACTTAGAAGCCTTTTACTGCACATTTATAGCAATATATTGACACAGCTGGGACCCGGTCTCCAGAATTCCCCAAGAAAAATAGTTGACTGAAGTCCCCAGTAACCATAGCTCTAACAGGTCAGAAAGATCTCTATTTCAATTCATGCTTTGCTGCTGAAATTACCTACAGAAAAAGCCTTTAAAATGTCTTCTTTTATACTCCGCTGATTCTTCTTCCCCAGAAGAAATCTGTCTCTAAGTAGGTAGCCTTCCCTGCTTCTTTCAGGAACTACTAAAGAGTGCATTTTCAGCCCCACGTTGTGGGTTAGACATGCAACTTGCATTGTTACCTTCATAGCAGTGGCTGTTGTGTGCCTAATTTATCAGGCACCATACTTTTAAAGTTCTATTTCTGTAGCTCTTGCGCTCTGCATCTTATTCTAAAAAGAGCAACGGCTGCCATCTAAAAGATTAATAACAATGGTACTTATTACACATGGACTGTGAAAAAATAAAGACAATTATTCAAGATACAAGAAGGAAACAAATCTTTTCTTGCAAAAATCTTCCTCCTGATTGTAAAGTTTCCCTAGTATCTGAGGGGGCACAACTTCAAACGCAGGCAGAAGGCTTCTCTTTACCACCTCCTGAGCTAACATAGTCTACTGGGATTTCAGTGGAAACAACAGGAGTCTGAGAAGCAGTAATGTTTTATATGTGCTATTTCCTGTACTCTTAATTGCTAGAAATGTTGGATTTTATTTTTTTTTTTCATCAAAAAGCCAGGCAGATCGAGAGAGAAGTTGAATTGTAGTAATTCTTTAAGTGGTAAAGACACACAAATAACTTGCCTTTCTCCCTACCCTGTTGTCAGTTCCATGACTCAGTAAACTGCATCACTACAAAGACCACAAATAAAAGTAAGCACTTTGTGAATGAATGGAGGTGGGTACACTCTTAGGCATTAGGGAAACGTTAACACTTAGCAGTGTAACATGCATGACTGAAAGAGATCTACACCCAAACAGCATCCCTGATACAGCTTCACTACTTCTGGTCATTCACGATCACAGTAAAGTGTCCATATCTTAATTTGGAGACCTCTCATTTTTAAACGGAGTTCTTGGCCTTTTAACTTTTGTATCTATTTAAAGTTAAGCAAACAGGGAAGAGTCATTGGTTTAATTTTCTGAATCACCTCACTCTCTCTTAATAAAACTAGGGCAAATTAGAGCATTTTCAGGTGCATCAGAGCAAAGATAAACTAAAAGGCTTCCTGACCCCACAGCAGACAAGTGGAGAAGGATTTGGCTGTGCAAATACTTCAGGGAGAACACAGGCAAGGATATTGTGACTGCTTCCACTAACATCACCCTCTTCCCTCACAGCCTTGAGCCCTAGAGCTCTGGCCAAATTCTTATATCCTTCAGGAAGTGATTCATATACAAGTTTTCCATCATTTCAATTATTGCGCATGGATCAGTAGCGATTTCACTACTGCTGTTAGCCACAACTGCCTTCAGACTGCTGTTCTCAGGAGTCAGCAGCAGAGATGAAGGCCTACGTCTGGAGCAGAATATGCTGACTTCTGAATTCTCACTGAAATCAGCATATTGATAGGAAATTAAGAGACTGAATACTTGACTGCATGTTAACTCAAGAGGGTGTTCTATATTTGATCTGCAAGTTTAAAATGGCAACAAGGACGCATTTCCCACAGCTGCAATTCATCAACACAAAACAGCTGTCATCTCATGCAAGCAAATCAGAAGTCTCTAAGGTGAGAGAGAAATTCAATTAGTTTGCAAAAAGTCCAGCCTGCAAGAGGTAAAGCTTAACTTAAATGACATGTCATTTGAAACTTTGGATTTAGAAGATCACCACAACAACCAAAGATAAATTCAGGATGTAATCTATTTTCTGAACTATTTTCAGAGATTCTTCACATACTCAAACATACTTCATTTTTAAAACTGTAAAGAAATAGATTATATAAAGATTTATTTTTTCCTGATTAAAAACAGCACTTCTTAATAGTGTCATCAGACTCTCCAATTCATAACTCGTTGAGGACATCTCTCTTTCTAATCTTTCTAGAACTTGTTTTTTTCTCTGTGAGAGAGGCTACAATGAAAAACTTCAATAGTTAGCAGCAGTTAGTACATCAAATCTACACACAACACACACATGACACACACACAGCACAGCCCATAGGGCCAAATTCTACCTTTGTCATCCATGAAAAGTTCCAAAGGGATCCAGGAGATAACCAACCTCCATAATGCTTTATGGTTACAACTAATTGTTATAAAGGATTTCTGGAAGTTATAGATAATTCACATTTGTCCAGGTATGCAATCAATTTAACTCGTCTTCAGTGTATTCAAGCTGTATTTTCTATTATATAAGAGAGGGCAGACTGATAACAAAGGCCCAATACAGTGAAGATTCCATATTTTTCTCAGCCTTTTTTTCAAGTTTTTCTATTTTTTTTTTTCCTTCTAAGCTTTCTTGACTTGGCTCAAGTGAAAAAAAAAAAAGCCCCCCCTCCCCCTCTTCTTAAAGTAAAAGAAACGAGACAGAATTCAGAAGCTGTCTCCATTTTGTTGCTGGTCTCACCACTCAAACTGTTGTCAAGTCTACCAGCTAAATTGGTATTTTATGCTGTTTAGCCCCATTGCCTACAAACATCTGGTTGACGCTCCATTCACATAAATTCCAGCTAACTACTTGCAGATGAAGAAACATCTCTTCATCCAAGGAAAATTTTTAGAAAGCTCAGTAGAATCTACTGCCAACCACACAGTGCTTTTTCAGACTGTGGAAACCTTGCCTGCTTAGTTTTATTTTAAAAGTTAACTATTATGTTTATAAGTCATGACATTTTGATTATGCAAAGTGTAACAACGACGAGCATTTGCACCCAAACACCCAGTTTAGCTCTTCAGCCTTGAGAAATCTGGGTCCAAATCTGCGGGCACACCTTAACACATGCTACAGCACAGGCACATGCTCTATGAGGTTCAGGTTTGTACGTGAATGGAACTCAGACCTCCATGCAAACTGCATGCATTTGTTCAAGTAGAAGAGCCAACTCGAACTTACATGCAAAAATTAATTTTCCAGATACACAAAGGCAGACATAAGACACAGCATGCTAAGTTTGGATACGTAAATTTCAACCAAGTTTCGGACACCAAGCAAATCTTCAACACAGCAGTACCACATTCTATTAGCAAATAAATATAATTCCGTAAAATATTTGAAGGTATTCCGAGGGTATTATCTTCAATGAAAAGGATGAACTTTTTATTTTGTCTTTTTTCCCATTTATTCCAACATGATTAAATAATTGTTATAAACCAAAACAATTTAGCAATTACTCAAGATATTTAAAATTTAAATCCAAATTACACAAACCTGTATTTTGTAACAAATACTGATAATGGGACACTAATGTAGAATGTTTTCTTCAATTAGTCTTTGACAAGCCATTATTTTTCAAATAGCATGGCTGTTTAAAGCCACTGCCAAGAAGTTCAGGTGTATTCCATATTCTGGTCAGCTACTAACGGGAAGCAGGTGGCAGAAAATAGGAGGTAACACAAACACTTACATAACAAAAAAAAGCCCTAACTGAAAGAAATAAAATAGTTTTAGCCCAAATATTCATTACACTGCCTTTTCTTTCTTCTTCTTTTTTTTTTTTCTTTCTTTTTAAAGCTGGAACATATTGGTGTATTTTGCAGATTAAACTTTATTATCTTTTTCAGCATATACTGGAAGTTCAAAGACCTGTTAAAATACAGCTGCTTAAAACGGAACTCTGATTCAACCAAACCAGAACAAAGACCTCTACTACCATTAAAGAAAAACCCAGACATACATATCATACAAATTCAACGTATATTGTACAGCCATAGCAGAAAACCCTTTTAACATTCAGTGTCCAGTTTAACAACCACTGCTATTCTTCAAAAACATTTCCATTACTATCCATCACATTTGCAAAATTCATTAAAACTTGTCCCATTTAAGTCCGGCACTTACCACTACCTAGTCTTAGAAGCAGTACATCCTGGAGTCTCCTGTTCAAGTCTCTGAGCTCTTTCATTTCTGACACGAGTGCCCCATATTCCTTTAGCTTCTTTGCTTGTTGCACAAGCTGCCTCCGTGTTCTTTCAAGCTCCTGTTGAATGTGTCTCATTTCTTCTTGTTGCTGTTGGTAACTCCTCAGCAATTCTTCATACAGAATCCGAGGGACTACAGCATCGTCCATATTGTTCATCCCTTCTGAAGCCTCCATGAAAGCCTCCTCAGGGCTGGAAGTATTACTGAGACTCATCCCATTTTGTTTTTCAAGGCGAGCAACAACTGCTTCGATGCTTTTGTGCGTACCTTCATTTTGTTTCCTTCCATCTTGCCTCTGAATGTCACAATAAAAATAATAATTAGAATTTTGATACAAATTACATTTCTACAGATTTGTGGACTGTTCATAATATTTTACTTTTGAAAAAAGAAACAAACAGAAAAGGTCTGCCTGAGAAAATGTTTTGCCTATCAAACTCCTATAAAGACATATGCTGTAGCTATCATGCACGTGTAATTCTGCAAAGTGCACACACAAGCTTCTGAGGCTGTTAGCACTCTTTCTTACAGGTCTTTCTGCATTTGCGTAACACTTGTAAACTGACTTTACAATAGGTCATTCCACTCCATAAACTGGATGTAGATCTCCTTTCCTTTAAGGTTTATACTTAACATTTAGATTTCCTATAACAATGGATTTTCAGGTAGGTAAGAGAAACAATCAATTATGTTTGTCACCTGTGATGACATCAGAGCTCAAAGGAGCACATCATACAAAGCTGCTGTATGCATTGAGGGTTTGTCCTTCCCACACAGGGAGACAAAGCCTTCTCTGACTTTTCCTCTGCTACATTAGCCCAATGGGTTAACGCAAGTGACTACATTAACATGTTAACATTATCAGAAAAGACTGAAAGGGAATTGAAAACGCTGAAGTTGGAGACAGAATGTATCATCTCATCTCATTTCCCCAATCAACTGATTGTTTCTCTATTAGTTCTGCATTGCAGGGGCTTCATCTCCTTTGAACTCTTAGCAGAAATTTACCTTCAGTTTTCTAAACAAAATCCAAACTCTATAAAATAAAGCACACCTGTTTTTGGGGGCCCACACAGCAGTATTAAAACTTAACAGTATGTGTAAAAGTCACTACATTTTATCAGCCAAATATTGAAAAAGCATTTGAACTTCCAAGCAACTGCAAGGAAAGCAAATGTAGCTCATAGACTAGAGGCAAGAAGCTGACACTATCAATTCCCATACCACAATATCCATGAGTAATGTGGCAGAAAATGAGATTATTTGATGTTATGCCTGCTCCACGCATGCTCTAAAAAATGCTGGCCCACCATAAAGAGATGTACTAGCATCACTCCTGCAGCTGCAAAACACATGAAACCACAGAACATTATTTTATTCTGAAGGTTGGCAGGCTTTTAAAGAAATCATTTGATATCAAAAAATAAATACAGTTACATAGTGGGCTTCTGGCATCTGGACCTAAACAGGCAACTGTCAGTTATAACGGGGGGATGCTGTCTTGTCAGTTTGTCTTCTCAAGCACTGCTGTATTTGAGAAGTCTCAGAGCACCCCTTCCAATTCCAAACAGTGCATTAGGTCATAAGTGCCACCGAGAACAGCTGGTCACTTTTAAAGCATTCTGCACCCAAGTGAAAGAGCATTGTTCCAAAAACCTCAAATGGCAATTAAGCCGTGCAGACCATATAAACAGGAAAATGTTTGATTGCACATGAATCAGGTTTTTGAAAACCCGTACCATATCCCCTCCGCCCCTAATTTGACCCAATTACAATAAACACAATCTTTTAAGGGGATCAAAAGCAGGACTGGAATTCTTAAGCTATGAAGTCTGTATATGCCCCAAGCACTTCCCCACCACCCCCCCCCCTCCAAAAAGAAAAGAAAAGAAAAAAAAAAAAGAAAGACTTCAGTACCTTACTGTGTCTAAGCTCCACATCTTCTTCCCCATAATCTGTAACCTCCCCAGCTTCTTCTACGTGATTGAGAGAGAGTTTGGGGATTTTAATTTTCTTCTGCATCACACTGTTCTCAAGGTCAGTTTTGTCCTCTAAAACATATATTGAAAGTAAAATTTTGTTACATTAATCAGTGTTCTTACTTCCAAACACTACATGACATCAGCAAGACCCGTTAAAAAAAAAAAACAACAACCACCACAACCATCTCCCATGCTTCATTCTCCTTGAATTCAACCATGGTGTAACTCAACTGATAACCACTGACAATGGCAGATTTTCAACAGGAGATCAATCTGTCCAAACACAGGCATAAGTATTGTAAAATGCCAAGCTAGGTTTATTGGAATCATCAAATGCGTCAACAAGTAGGTACTACTATCACTAAAATAAGAGTGAAAGATGCTGTAAATAAGACAACTTCCTAAAAACTTCTGCATCACTTTGAGTTTACCAACAGTATTTTCATATTCATTATCTGTTGCTGCAGTTCAGACTCTGCTGAGGTTTAAAGCAAAAATAAACTTGGTAATTCACCCTGTACTCCATCAGCAGCACAGATTTATTTGCAAACATGGCAGATTCTGCATCTGCGCACAGACCGAGGCATGAAAAGGAAATGTTGCAGGACAGGATGAAAACTCTGAATCTCAACAAATAGAGTATTTTCAAGTCTGAAAGATTCTAAAATACCTCAAAATCAAGTACTTCCTTAAAAAAATGGTTGATATATTTAAATATTTTTGAAAAGACGCAAAGGGGACAGGGAACCAAAACTTTAGTCACTTCAAACGTGATCTGGGAAATTCTTGCAGAGCAAATCAAGTCTACAGAAATTCACCAGTGTGTGACTACCCATGCAAGACTTCCACAACCAGCGATGCCTTTAAAGTCTGAAGTGTTGTATTTGTGCACTGAAAGCCTATGAATAAGAAAACATTTTGAGTCTTATCCACCTGCAAACTGTATTTCACAAAGTGTCCCATGAATATTTTTGAAGGTGCTAATGAGGATGACATTTCTCAGTGTTTAGTTGCATTGACTTCTGCTTTCTCACATTAGCATCTCTCAGCAGGACCTCAAAATGGTTAGCATTGACAACATAGAAAAGGGAAACAAAGGTAAATCACTGTTTAATGAGGAGCGAGGCATTCATTAGAAATGAATTACACAGATGAATGCAATTCATTTTGTTACAGATAGAAATGGATCTCTTGTAGGCAAATGGTGATATTACAGCCCACGGCTATGTAAAAAGAAAAGGCACAGAAAAAGCAGAATAAGACGTTAGACAACCTGAAATGAAATGCAGATGGTTGCAATAAATACTAAGACAGATGCAAAACGAAACAGATAAACAACAAAAAACAGCTAGGCTTATTTTAGATCATTTTCTGTTCCCCAGAGCACCATGGATGCTTATCCCAGTAAAACAAAAAGGCAATCCAACTGTTTCAGTGTTGGAGAAAAATACACAAAGAAACAAACAAACAAAAAACAGCAACAGCACACAAAAACCAACCCTACATTTTCATTTATCTGGAAAATACAGGTTCATCATAAGAGTGACATAGCTCACTTCTACTGTCAGAGAGCAGAGGATAAGAGAGACCTTACTAAAAATAATAAAAAACAAACTAAAAAACCTCAACAAACTCGACTGAAGGATAGGTTAATGGGTATCGGTACCTTCTTGGAAGGACAGAAAGTCAAAAATAAATAAATCCAAATGGAAAGAAAAATATACTTCTTTCTGTGACTATATACTTTGGTGTACCAGAGTGTTTGAAGATTCCTTTGCTAAAAATGTGCTCATAATTCCTTTGAGTGCCATTTATTGCAGAGCAAGTTTTTCTAGGTTGCCTTGCCAGACCATCTTCCACAGAACATGAAGATGAACATTCTACATCTCTTCTACATTTAAAGAATGCAGATCTGTTTCCCTGGTCCGAAATAACCCTTGGCCTCATTACAAGGTGGATACGATCCAATTGCTTCACATAGTTACCTAAAGTGCCTGCTGGCAGCTACGTGAGGTCAACCCTAGCCAGAACCCCAGGCAAACTGGAAACGGACACCATCAATTCTGCCCATGGCCTGGGAAAAGAAGGGCTTGAAACACTCCTGGAAAGGAGTCACAGAGAAATAAGAGCATGTACAGGCTACTTGCTGTATATGTCAGCAAATACTTTTTGAGACATAAAACGCTAAAATAAAAACAATTTGGAAGAACAGAAATATTTTTCTTTTGGTTTTGGCTTTCTATTTTTTAAGTCAACTTGTAAAGGTTAGGAACACATTAGATGCTCTGAAGAGCAGAAATGAAAGAAAACACCCAGACTGGAGTCAAATAAAACAATGCACATTATCTCAGTTCTTCACTCTCCATTCCCCTCCCAGTTTCTCAGCCTGCCTATGAAATCTATATTTACACAACTTTACAGGTGGACCAAAGGTGAAAGTTTCTTTCTGTATCTCCTTACAAATGCTTACTTCATAAATTATTGTGTACAGCTAACAACACAGGTCTCTCTCGTGTTTGGCAAATCTTTGCTTTTTTTTTTCTTGATTATACTGCTTATCCTGTAAATGAACCAGTGAGTTGAAGAATTATTTTTCCTTACGTGCACAAAATTTGAAGAAACAATGGTAAAAATGAGTCTACGTAAATTAAAGCTCAGGATTTCTTTCATTTAGTTGATGAGCTAATAACGTGATGGTCCTCTGCCTTCCAATAATACTCCATACAGTATTTTCCTGCATATGTTCTGTTCTTTCTGGGCCTATTTATACCTAACACAATTCATTCAGTGTGTTGGATATTAAAATATCTTTGCTGCTGTTTTTTTGTTGTTTTTTTTTTTTAAAGTACATTTCTAACTTCTGTCGTCTTCCACATTAGCTGTGGATAGAGCCAGAAAAACAAAACAAAACAAAACATCTCAATTCTTAATTTTAGGATAATCCTTAAGAACTGGCTCATGTTCTGTAAATATTAATGGAATTTTGGGTGGGAGAAACACAAGAGTAGACAAGAGGGAGGGGTAGGAGAAAAATGAACGTGCCTTTTGATCTGTTCTCCTTGGGACTTCCATTTCTGCTGTGCAAGCCTACAAAAGGCAGGGACAAAACAGCAATCCAGCAAAACGTGAAACACGTACAAAACCTGAGCCAGGAGAAAACCAGGATTTGAACCTAAACAGCTGGACAAGATGCAGTTCACTGACTGGAGCTACAGAACACACTGAGAAAGAGAAAGAAAGGCAGTCCTAGAAATGCTGTCAGTCAGAGCCATTTGTAATGACATGAATCATTTGTTCAGACTTTGCCCACGGTCATCTGAACCTTGCCACGAGTTAAAGTTTACACCTTCCCTTTAGTCATCATGATCAGACTGTCATGAAGTTACATCTATTGTTTTCCCTATTTGTAAAATAAGGGATTTAGTGAAACAGATTACTAAGAAATAGTACTTAACATAGCTAATTAGGTACCTGCAGTTAAATAAACAGCACAGAAGCACAGAGCAAGCATGGACAGCACCGAAGCCCTCTGCCCTTTAAGCAGACATTCCAGAAGACATGAACCATGAAAAACTGCTTTTGTGCACAGTAGTCGGACAGAGAAAATGGTATTCTGTGATTCAACACACAGAATGAAGAATGCTGGAATAACAGTACTCCAGGAAAAGGTCAGGTTTGGAGAGATCTCACCAGTCAGCCCCACGAGGTATTGAAGTATGGCGCTCAAGAGTCAGTGCACATGACAGCACTTCTCAGCCCAAATGGCCATCTCCCAGAGTTCTTCAACTAGCAAGAAGAAAATAAACTGCTGGGAAATTTCAGAGTGGCTGGGAAGACATTTGCCCTCAGCACTGCCAAAAGAAAAGAAAAGCCAAAAAAAAAAAAAAAAAAAAGCCTGCATTAGAAAATCAGTATCAACTAGCAAAGGATAAACTGTTCCTGGAATGTTTTCTTCAGTCGGGCCTTCGTTTCAGCATCAGAATGGGTGGATCTGGGCCAAAATGCAATAGCTTCGAGCCTACAGCAGTAGGGAACTGAGGCAGACAAAGTGAGTTTGACAGGGCAGGAAATGAGTTGGTTAAATTAAAGTAAAAATATGTTAGTGACCCAAAATTAAAAACCATATTCCAAGTTGTAGAGTAGAACTATGGAAAGCTCAAAGGGTCCTTAAAACATTCCTTAATTTCTAAATTAGAAGTATGTACTGAAAAAAAATAATCCCTTCAAAAAATAGTACAGATTCTGTTTGTTTGTTTTCTAACTTCTGGAGTCAAAGATGAAAAACTATAGGAATGTAGCTTTGCACCCTGAGTAGATGGAGGATGGCAGGTTTTGGATCAGCCCAAACAAGGGGCTTGGTGATGCTATAAATCTTATGATAATAAAAAGAGAGAACCTTGAGCAAAATTTATCCTTTCCTTAAGCCTTCAAAAAAAATTCCAGCCCTTGTGAAAAATGATATACTCACAGTTCAAAAAATTTAACATCACCAGTCCCATTTTTAGGCATATACCCAACACATATGGGCAGCACCTGCAAAGAATTCAGTGCAGCAGCGTGGGGGGAACTGCCTCACTGCTGACTGAGAGAACAGCATCTGCCTCAGTAGGTCCTGCACTACATTCAGTGCACTCTTTAAGACACTGGAGAGCCAAAACAAAAAAAACCCACAGACAAAGGTATACTTAGCACTTCAAAACAGATAGGAGCATGAAGCACCACAGGGCATGGGTTCCTAAACGGCACTTAAACACAAATAAACAATAATCAATATTGCTGTGACTGAAAATGAAAGCAGCATGATAATACAACAATGAAAACCAAGCTAGTTTATTTGAAAATGGGAGAAAAAAAAAAGGGAAACAAAACAAAACAAAAAAAAAACCCAAAACATTTCTTACATTAGCTGATGTCAAGAGGAAGGACTTTAAGAGGAAGACGTGATTTCAGAATGCCTAACAACCCTGCACTGCAGGCTCAGAAGGTGCTGAGGAAGATAAAACTCTTCTTGCACAAACCACCCCTGAGCTCAGACCTCTAACAAAGCAGAAGAAACTCAAAATCACAGTAATATACAACGCAGCAGAATGGATGGTGTAGGAACGCCAAAGGTATTCAAGGAAGTGAGCCACCAAAGCCAGAGCAGCTAAAATGAGGGGAGCATGCAGAAAAGGGATAAAACATTTGCGCACAAGGATGTCAGAGAAGGAAGCTGAAAAGAAATTTCAGGAAGTGAGAAAAATAAGGAATAAAAAGGCAAAGCTGAGTGTCCGTCATCAAGGTTAATACTGCTCTCAAAAATTTAAGAACTAAATATCCCTGAAAATCTTCCTGAGAAAAAGACAGCACCAGGTAACTGAGTGACTATGGAAATGTTTTTAAAAAAGTGTGCTCTAAACATCAGGGAAGAACATAACAAGCAGCAACACTGACAAACAGGGCCAAAAAGCACATACAGGTGAAGACATGCTCTTGAGATACCAGCCAAAAAGGTTGCTAAACCTTATGAATTTCATCGGAATGGGGAGAATAGAAGCCAGACTGAAAATAACTCTAAATGAAACTGGGAAAAGGCTTGTTAGGTTTGGATATATTGGGTAAGGAGGATGATGTACCAGAAGCCTGAGTCAAGAATGCTCCCTGATGATGTATTTCTTAATTCAGATATTAATATGCAGCCTCTCGAACAATAGTTAACCAAAAGCAACATGGCTCAATGCAAATATAAATAATAATCTGTATACATTTTAATTTGTTTGTATTTAACTAATATTATTCTTTTAGTTTTTGCAAACAGAACCCTCCTGTTTAATTTCTTAGTAGGATTAAAACAGTGTCTGTTGGCAGTAGAAAATGATGGAGCCATTCGATCAAGTAAAGACACGCAGACTGTGAAACATGAAATCAGTGTGGATGACTTTGGGTCCTTTTTTGGGTTTTGTTAGTTGTTTTTTCCCCAGAAATGGCGAGGACACCTTTAATCTTGGATCCAACATTTACCTAAATACAGACCTTGAATATCTTGATCTCTCTGTAGATCTCAGTGTCTACATTTCCCAGGGTACAAAAGCCCTGAGCATGGCAAATATAAAGGAATATAACTATTTTGGGACAGCTCTCATAATCCTTTCTGAATCAAAACCAATAATATATTATTTAACTAAATATATCGCTATCTCATTGAAAACAAGCATTAACGTTAAAAACTTAACCTTTAAGGCTTTACACTGCACCTATATGCGAAACTCAGTTATGGGAACTACTTTTCAAAGGTTTGGACGTGTTAAATATCCCATAAAAATGTATTTCTTACTAAAGCTGTGCCTTTTTCAAGAAGTTCAAGCGTTCATTTCAAGAGATCATCCTCTCAATGACAGCGACAGTTTGTCAATTTGCCTGCCATAAGCAGTCAGCCTGAATCACACCAAAGAACTTCATTAGTACCAACCCTCGATAATGATTTCCTGATCACAAAGGCCAGAAAAAGCAGTAGCCTACAGGGAACTCTCCAGGAAACCTTCGCAACCTCTCTGTCTGAGGAATGAGTTTGCTACGGAAATAGTGGGTAGATTCATGTATTTTTCAGCTTCCACACCAAAATTATGTGGTTCAGTTGCTGCTATTTTTAAAGGGTTTCTTTAAGAAAAAAAACAAAAACAAAAAACCAACAGAAAAACAAAAAGCCAACAACCCAACAAATAACTGAGTGACTAGCACAGTGGAAAAAAATGTTTTACAGTCAAATTAAGGAAACAAAAACAATGAGTTACATTAATCTCTCTTTTCACTCCCCTGCAAAATTTAGCATATTTTAATTACTAAGTGTTAGTTACCATAGTTACCATCCCCTTACTACCTTTGAAGTCAGTTTTATTAAAATCCTGAAATTCATACTTTTGTTGTACCATAGCTAAGCTTATATAACATTTACAAGCGTAACTTGTGTTATGAGTTATAATGTTGTACTAAGACCAAGAGAAATCACAACACTGTAGGTGATCTGTATGGGCGTGTGTCATAAAAATAAATTAGTAAATGACTTCTGACTCTTCTGAAGCAAAAAACAAGTGTCACTGAGGAACAAGCAGGTCAGTTGAGACCAAAAGATGTTTCTTTCCAGAATGCAATATACAGGAAAAGAGAAAACAAGGGGGTAAAATCTTGCACAGTAAAACTGCTTTTAAATTCCCTTCCATTGGCACTTTATGTCGCTGATGATACGTGCCCATCCACGTTATCGTAATAGTTACTGCCTACAGTTTTGAAAGTTCCACACTCTTTTTTTGATGCTGCTACTTCAGCTTTGTGCTAATGCACTCTACTTCAATGCTGAACAAACATATATGATAAAGAGAAATGGTGCTCTTCTACAAGCTCTTTAAATCTCAGAGATGTTCGTACAGTACAGTATAGGAAAAAGGGAAAAAAATCCATCCTTCACGTTGAAATAGCTGAAAATGAACAGGAAATGGACTATGTTTTGAACAAGCTTGATTCAGCACTGCTGGGCTAAGCTCCACTTGGTGACCAAGGCAAGCCCCAGAGCTCAGGTAGGACGAAATGGGCTGGCTGCTCAAGGGCAGCCATGCAAAGCTCAGCCCACAGGTACTCCTGAACTACCCCATGAAAACAGACAGGAGACTGTGAGGAGCCCCTCTTGGAAGGCTAACTACAGCCTCCTTATGGCACTGCCCTACTTGGGGTAACACTGTGTCTAAGCACGGCATGGACCATGGCATTGCTACACCCTGCTCTACCTAATCCAAGTCCCCAGGCTGACTGAATAGTCAAAATGATTTTACACATCAAGATCACTTGCTGACCCAAATACTGTATATTCTTGGTATAATCTATTGTAACTTTTCACCTGTTCTAACACTTGACAGTGTCTTTCCTCCATTAACTATCCCAAGCAGGCAGCTTCAACTTCTTAGGATGAATTCACCCTCAAACGTACTCAAAACTCAGCAATAAGATCATTTAATTGAAAACTGTTTTGGGAATGGAGATTTTACATCCTTCTGAAACACAGCAAATTACTTCATCATGAGCTGTACAGACTTCTAAAGACTTTAAAAAAATATCACCTAACCTATATTAATAAAAAGTGGAGCATCACATTTTATAAAGGGGCAAGGAAGAATATGGATGCACACAGGTATTAACGTGCCTGCTGTGTCAGGCAGGGATCTGTAGTCAGGATCTGTCTGAGATGTGTTTGCTGGGATTGTGCAGGTGGGAAGCACTAAGGGCAGCAGCTAGAGACAGCAATTATTTACCGCAGTCAGAAAAGAATGCCTCCAATTAGAAGACAGTCACTATTAACTTGTCAACAGATGCAGCCTGGAGTAGTAAACTTCCCAAAAGTCCCTGTACCTTCATTTGTTCCACCTTGCTTTGCAAAGTGATTAGCATTAGAAGAGGCTCCAGCAGGGTCACACAAGGATCACACTTATACATGCTTATGGACAAAACTGACAGTGATTACATGGGACAAGAGCAGAGAAAGTTGCAAGTGGCACACCTCTTCCAACAAGAGAGACAAGAAAAACAGCTTTAGTGTTTAGATGAAAGGACACAAAAGAAGAAAAAATAGGAGGGTGTGGGTGATCAGAAGGAAGACTCAAGCTTTCTGAAAAGCTGTCTATTTATTTTATTCCTAGTGAGAAAGAGCAGTTAACATGCCACCTCAGAAAACTGCCTTACAGTGCAGCTCCAGTCTGCTGAGCTGTATTTTCCATTCAAGAGGTAAATAAAGTGATTCCTTTATTACTACGTAACTTCACTCGTCTGTT
This sequence comes from Oreortyx pictus, assembly GCA_036925125.1. Classification (NCBI taxonomy): domain Eukaryota; kingdom Metazoa; phylum Chordata; class Aves; order Galliformes; family Odontophoridae; genus Oreortyx; species Oreortyx pictus. The sequence continues at coordinate 6,738,046 of JAUPFR010000010.1, read as the reverse complement.
AACCAAATGCTGAACTTGTTATGGAACAGAACACTCATTTTAATATGCTTTCTATGGCTCAGCTGTCTACAACTGCCTTAGTTGGGGGTTAACCTTTTTTGTTTCAGCCTTAGTCTTTGGCTAACTTTTGAATAGTTGAAGGTTCCCCAACCACCAGCAGCAGTTCCCAACCATACACACACAGGCACAAGATGCGTGTACTGCTGCTCAGAACAAACCCTCTGTTTTAATACTACTACATACTAATGACAATAATGACAAAGTAGCAAGAAGACAATATTCCTCTCCTCCTCACATCAAGTCTATCACAACTATGTGCTGTTCTGAGCACACCCAACACCCTTCCCGTTTTAATTCTGTCTGCCTTACTGCATCCGTAATATTTCTCACTGATTTTTTCAGTTTTTCAAACATCCAACCCCAATACAGGGATCAAAGAATTGCACTTAGACTCCCTCAAATCAGGACAATTGTTTCATGAACGATTTACAAAACAAAGACTCCAGTAAAAGTTGGCTCTGTGGGCATGAACATGTATCTTATCCCTAAGTAAACTCCACTTGAGTTGGCAGGATGGTAAAAAACCAGTGGTTTTTTTTTTTTTGTTTTGTTTTTTGTTTTTTGTAAGAAAGTAGAAAAGTTGTTTCAAAAGCTAGATCTTGTATCAGTACTCTTCCTCCTTCCTTTTTTATTTTACTAAAGAGGAAAGCTAAGTGTTTTTTCATACTCTTAACTCCAACTGCAAGGACAGTGTTAGATCATGAAAATATATATAAGCAGGTGCCATTTTGCTTACAGGAACAGCCCTGGAACATCAGGGTATGAGAACTAGGACCTGCTGAACCTCTACCAAGAAAATAGCAGACCTGGCTCAAACTAAAAGAAAATAAATTCCTCCTCCCACCCTTTGTTAAAATTTACTATGTATACTCTCGCACTGATCCTGAAGACTGTTCCTAATGGGAACTCCCTAGATCCAAGCAGTAAATCCTTGAAGTCACTGATACACTTTGTGCAGACATCGTTTCCCATCCAGAAATTCTAAATCAACTCAGTGTGTATATTTAAAAGATAAAAGATATTTTACCCACATTATTTACTTCATTTCTAACATACATTGTAACGCTTCAGAATTAAAAGTTCTATACAAGTATGTGACATGTTACTGACTTTTAAACTTATCCTTTACATTACAAAAGCTTTGCATCACACCAAACTTGAAACATCTGCTATGAAAAGTTGTCTTGATCTGTTTGCCACGCAAACTGAATGGGTCGCTAGAAACCAAAAGTATCTCCATGAAAAATCAACTTTTATCCCAAGTATTTTTACCACTATAAAATAAACATAGGCATTAATAATCTGGTGAGAAAGTGAAAACTCTAAAAGTAACTAATCCTTTAGCATGTTTAATTCAGTTATTCGGGTATTTTTATATGACAGAGGAAGGAAAAAAGAACAGAAGTATAGACTCACGTGAGAAATGTTCCAACCATGTAACATGTACAGCCATATGTATTGAGATAGAGCAGACGTGATAAAAACAGTTCTATGTTTCTTTGTGTTTCTGGTTCAGTAGGAAAAGTTACTGTACAAACTAAGATCTCTGAGGAGCAATTAATGCAAATCTCTAATACAGGTAACAAGTTTTGCTCTCTGGAGAAACAGTATACATTTGCTTGTTCTGGTTTCAGAGAGATGCAACAAACTATCATTCTGCCAGGAACAAACTCCCTGGGATGAGTGAACTGACAGAAGTAGGAGCACTTTCTGCTGGAAAACTGAGGCAACTTAGTAAACTCAGCACATGAACAAAATAGCATGACTGAGAACTCTGAAACAACTGAGTTGGGCTGGGGTGAACAGAAAGGGCATTTCCTCACTGAGAAAGGTGAACTCTATGTGGGAAACCTTTGAGAAGAGGCCAAGCAAACTCCAAGCAGTGACACTGCTGTTTTCCATGCCCACAGCAGGCAACTTGCAAATAACTCCTATATCAATTCTCCTGTGCTACAGACAGGTCACAAAAAACACTGTGTTGGCACAGGATGACAAAAACTTTGCAGGACAATTCACTCCACTGCACAAGTTATTCCTGAATTATGGGGATTACAGATATTCACAAATCAGAATAACTCTCCAGGGAAGTGACGTACAATCTCCCTGTTTCTTATTTGTTCATAAGCATCTGCTTATGGCCACTACTGTACACAGGTACAACTCACTCTGTGACCCAGGGACTAGAAGGACCACCAGCTGACTTACTTCAGGTACTGTTGCTTCCTAAAATAAAATAAAAACTAGGAAAACACTAGTTCTAGATGCCTGTAGTGCTAAGCTGCCCCATTCAGGGATCAGAAGCAGGCATGGCCTTCGCAGTGCAGGAGAGCATTTTCCACAGCCCAGGCCATATTTGGGGAAATAGCCATGGGCTGTATTTCTCCCCAAGCGTGGAGCTCAGGACTGGAACCCAGCACCCTGTGGGCCACTCAGTGACACTCAGCTTGTCCCATCCTATGGGCCACCTCCACACCAGCTCACTCCGAACCACTCCAACTTTCTTCCTACGCCAGCTGCGAAGAGGACGCAGCTTTCTACAGCTGCAAGGAAACTACAGAAAGTCTTCACGCTGCCAACAGGTCACGACTCGGGGGACCACACAGCAGCATCATCCCAGCAGGGTAGAAGCGGTCAAAGCATGGGTTTATTTTTTAACGTGTTTTAGTGGTGCTTGCAGGTAGGGAGCCCGGTGTAAGAGAAGCGTGCAACCAACGCGCTGAGCACCACCGAGCCCCACACGCCAAGCTCCGCTTCCCCCAAAGCCTCCCAATTCGGGAACTCGCTTAAACTCACAGAGTGGACAGAAACCAGCAACACGAGCTGCGAAGGTATAGAAATGACTCCGCGCACTATAAATACATCACGCAGGGAAACCTTCCTTGTTTGTTTGGGGTTTTTTTTTCCCCCTTTTTTTTTTTTAATCTCGGGTGTGGGGGGGGGGGGAAGTGTCCCCCCACCCATCCCCGCTCCCCGCCCCACAGTCCCCTCGGCTCTCGCCCTGGGGGTCACTCGCGGGCCCCCCCAGCCCTTCCCCCCCCCCACCCCCCCCGCCCCGCAGTGCTCCGTCCGCCCCCTCCCCCATCCGGCCCTGCCCGCGCCCACCTGCCAGCGCCAGGATCTGGGCCTTGTGGAGCAGCAGGCGCTCCCCCCACTCTCCGGGGCTCTCGTCGTCCTCCTCCGCCGCCTCCTCGGGGTTGCGGTACACCGTGTAGACCTTCTGGTTGTCGAAGTCGAGCTGGGACGTGGGGCTGAAGTCCTGCACGCAGGAGACGGGCAGCGCGTAGCAGACGTTGTCCTCCAGGAACCGCACAAAGGCGTACATGGTGCGGCGGCGGGCGGGGCGGCCGCGCCGGTCCCGCACTCCCCGCTCTGTTATTGTTCCTCAAAATCCGCCTCTGCGCTCGGCTGAGCTCGCCTGGCCGCGCCGCCAGCCGGGCAGCCCCAGCGCCGGGCAGACACGAGCAATCCAGCGCGGAGCGACGCGAGCCGGGATGAGGGGTGGGCGGGCGGGCGGGCGAGGACCGCGCCGCCGGCGGGGGCACAGCGGGTGCAGCCCTCCGCGCCGCGGGTTCGAGGCTGCCCCGGCCCGCTCAGCGCCGGGCGGGAGGTGTTCAGTGTACGGGGAACCCCCCCCCCCCCCCCCTCTGCGGTTCTGTGCCAGTGGTAACCGTGCCGTGAGTGCTGCTGGAAGAACTCAGAGGTTCCCTGCCATCCCCGTTGTAAAGATGTTCTATATGCATGTGTACGAAAACCAAGCTGAGAGACCATGCCATGATAGCGCAAATTTCCCAAGCTGCTGGAGACGCATGTATAGTCGGTGTGGATGTATGGGAAAGAAAAATGACGATCACGCACCAGTTACTCTTACCGAGGCGGCCAGTGCTGAGGTCTGCTTTGCCCAACTCATTTGGGAGCAGACCGACAAGGTGGGGAATTGTGTAAAGGCCAAACGACAGCACAACGGGTAACGAAAAGCAAGAGAGGGGCATTGCTGCTGTTCTGCTTGCAGAAAGCCAACACAAAATGGAACAAAAATACTTTGTGTTTTCTGCTTTTCATATCTATAAACGTTTGGGGTGCTATCTCTAGCTATTACACCGAGTCTGACCACACTGAACTTGTTTTTCCTAGTGATCTTCTATAGACTCCTTAGAAACAGTACATGAGAACAGACCACAGCCCAGAAGGAAAATATCGTTATGACCGAGTGCTGGAATTGCTTGCCCAGAGATTGTGGAGTCTCCTGCATGCTCCGAGATAACAGTTGCCTGAGCGTGGCCCTGGGCTACCAGTTCCAGGTGGCCCTGCTTGAGCAGGAGACTATGGACACCATGATATCCAGAAGTCATAAGAGTCACAGAATCATAGAATGTCCAGAGCTCAAAGGGATCCACAAGGTTCCTTCCCACCTCAGCCATTCTTTGAAAGCATCAGAAACTCAGAAGTATGTCCCTTAAGCCATGAGAACATAAGGAATGCATACAGGTATGGTTAAGCTAATACAAGTATTTCAGTAACAGGCTGCAAACTTCCCATACAATAACGGCAGCTTTATTATTTTAGCAATTACAGAGTTTTGCGAATACTTCAATGAAAGACTGGGGGTTTAAACACCAGTACTTTATGTTAACAATAAAGTATTGCCAGACTGGTATGTAATTACAGGCAAACATAAGTCTGCTATGAAGTATGGATGACAAATGTATTCTAGAAGTGAGGCTGCAAGGGAAATTAAATTCCAGCAAAGATTGTGTTGCTGATCAAACAATAACAGCTACAGTAGTGATCCTATCTCCTCCACCTTGTGTTATGATGGAGGTAGAAGGAGCTGCAGAGAGATGACAGGACAGGATGATGGCTGGAATTACTCCATGAATACTGGTAAAATTACACGAAGGACAATTTTGTCTCTCTAAGTACAGTGGCCAGCGAGGGATTTGATACTGTACTGTACTTCCTCTGCAGCTGAAATCCATTAGCACCACCTAAGACTGCTGTCAAGGGAAAGGAAAACAAAAATGGAGAAACTAGAAATAACAGGAGGAACTAAGAGAAGCTAAGGATGTGGAAATTAGGGTAGACCTTGTAGAAGGAAAGATCTCATCAGTCCGGGTAATTTATCCCAATAAAAGAAAACAAAAAGCATTTGTGTAGAGGCAACTAGCATCACAGTGTGGGGTATTTTTTTTTTTTTTGTTCTCTTTTTTCCAAAATGGAACATTCTAAACTAGCATTCATAACATTTTACATTTGAAGGTTCAATTACAGCAAAGTCTGTAAAGATCTTTGTGTTAGTGGCAAAGAAAAAGGTCTCCGATCCTTTAGAAAAGCTGTTCTACAGTTCCCCACTGAAGGACATTTTTGGGAGCAGATTAAGGGTTGGGATGATAAATGTGTGTTTACACTTGGTCCCCAGCACACACATTGAGCCAGAAGGCATTATAATGCTAAAGAATTAATAATGATCCCATACATTTATTTTCTTCCTGCAAGGAACAGTGTTAATTTTTGGCTCTGAAATCTATAAATAATCTGCATCGGTTAACTGTGAAGCAGAGGAAGGGATTGGTTTAAGCACAGAATACACGATGTCAGCGCTCCTTTCTCCTTCACACTTTTCCCCATTTCAAGCCAGTTGATTGAGCTGTAGCCAGAGCTCTAGCCAGAGAAGAGGGCCTTGAGCTTACAGATGTCAAGTTATTTTACGGGTGTAGGTTTTAAAATGCATTGTTAAGGGAATAACCGGATCCTCACCAGATTTACATCCTTTAGCAATTTCAGACTTTTAGAAACAATATAACCCTGCTGAGAAGGAGATTGTCATATTTACAAAAAACAAATGAAGCCTCAGTTTTAAAAAGTAAAAGTACCACTCCAAGAGTAAGGAAAACCACAAAGCACATCCCCAGCCCTTTTGGGACTTGTGAGCGGCTGTTTCCTGGAACACAACCTATATTTTTCTGCTGCTATTTTTCTTGAAAACTAAAAACAGAGTGTTAAAGAAAAAGCTGATGCCTGCTGTTTTGATGTGTTTTCACATAAAAATACAAAATGAAAAGCTAATGGTACCAATAATAGTTACGCAGGTGCTAAATCTCTTCCACAGCAAAACATTAAAATTATGCTCATCAGTCACATTACTTCCACCTTTTATACCAAAACCACAAGGGACACCGTATTGACTTTAAATCTACCAATGAAGAAATTCCAATCTTCTTTTACTATTCAGGTGAAGGGGTTTCACTACCACCTGACTACTCAGCAATAATTATATGCCGGACTACTATAGGAATCCCTATCTATTTAGCTATGTGGTTTAGAAAATGCTAATATTTTCTTCTAAATTTATTTATTTTCCACGCAGTACATTTCTTGAACAATTGCTTTAAAGCTCTAATGTACCCTGAGAGATGCGTTCACAATTATTTAGATAATTCACTGTATTTTAACAATAGCATTTAAAGTCATAAGCTTGAAGACTCTTAACAGCACTCAAGAAGTGAAGACTATTCAAAAGCATACATATGTATACTTATTCAATCCATTGTAAACTGGTTAAGTTTTGACCAAGAATATGATCTAACAGGTGGCCAGGAAACCTCAAATTGATCATAGTATCTCATTTTCTCTCATGATAAAGTACATGATAAAGTCATTGCCAGGTGTAAATAAATCAGTCTCCCTATGAATAAAGCCATATACAAATCCTTGATGTTTCAAAGTGGAGAGGGGGGCTGGAAAAGGAGAATCTGCTGTTAGACAGAGCAAGACAGGCATTCCCAAAGGTTGATCCCACTTTAGCTTTTTCAATAATGCTGAACTCTCAAGGCAACTTTCTTCTTTCAGCATCACAATGACTACACAAAATTCAAATGGAACAAATGTGGTCCAGTTGCTGTACAATACTAGAAGACAGACAAAGAAAATGCTTCTGTCCACATATAATTTTCAAAGTGCTCCAATACCAAGAGGAAAGTACCAAGATTACAGAGATAAATTCTTAAGATTTAATCTTTTGAAATCTGTGGCCTTAAACCATCCCCAGAAGAGAAGGAGCAGCACTGCAAGGCTATTTAGTCCCAATTCCTGAGAGTGGTCTAACCTTTCTTGGGGCTAAGGACACTACTCAATCTTCTTTTACATTAAACTCACATGTCCTAACAGAATACTCTTTCAAAGAAATGAAACCTCAAAAACACTTTATGGCTCTATTCACACAAGAGACATTTATTTCCCAGAGGTAGCAGGTATATTCTGTAGCATGACAAAGTAATGTTTGAGCAAGTGATCACTGGAGAAGGTGCTTTCTTTGCTGTTATTGGCTGGCTGGAGAAAGCAAATACTAAAGAGAGTGCCACCAGTCATTAACTGCTGAAGGTTCCCAATCCAAAGATCATAATTACAATTATAAAGCTGGCAAAGAAATATCTTCTTTGATTTTTGTCTGCATTTAAAAGGGAAAATTCCAGTGTCTGCTGCTGTGGATACCAATACTGCAGATACTGTAAGATACTTATTTTTCCCATTCTGGCAGGCTATAGGATAGGTATGAGACTGACAACCCTTCAAGAATGGGTGCATGACTATTTTCATTTTGCAAATTACAGGCTGAACCTGCTCACAGAAAGTCAACAGGAATCAGGAGGTGCTGGTGGTTAGCATGATCTTGCCTTGGTGTGGGGCAGCATCTCTTCTTGTTCTCACCCAGTTATTCTCTCTGTGTGAGGCAGAAACTGGGTCCTTCAGATCATCGTGATTTCCAGCTCCCACCCTGTTGCATACCATTCAACATCTTGCTAAACACCATCTGCATACCAGCAGTATGCTGTTTTCCATGCTATAAACTTGCCTGGGAGGAAAGCAGGGAAGACAACATTTTCTTTGAGCTAACTCAGACATGGACTCACCTTTAAAATATGTCCTTTTGGTACTACTGCCACCATCTTCAAGAAGTGTGTTGAACACATTGCAGCGATTGCATTCCTAATAACCTTACTACCATCCACTGATGGCTTCAGCTCACATATTTTCACTTTCTCTGGAGCTCTGGAAATTTGATTTGAAATGTTCCTTTCTTTTATTTAAACCAGACTTATTTTCCTGGCTTTTCATAGTTATTTTACTAGTATGACTGTAGCTCTACATATATACATTCTGCACCGCTGCAGTATGTTATTCCTCCCATACCATATATATCAAAGGGACTTTAATTTGGCAATGACTAAACTCTACGTAACCTTCTGGCTTCAATGCAAATTACAGTTACTACACATTGCCCATGATTATATTACGCTTTAGAGAGAGATTCTGAGTAAGATAGCAGTCATGACCCTTTTTCATAGTTCTTTTTTTTTTTTTTTTTTGATTTGTTCTCATATCTGTACAGCACTGTCTGTCTTGAGCCAGCATTTATATCTCATACTGGCAGGGAAAACAATCCCATAGGCCAATCTGTATAGGCCAATACTGCTTGAGAGGTTTACAAAAATAATATGAGATATGCGCAGAAGAAAACAAAAAAAAACCCTGCATTTTTCCAGAATGGTACCTCCACATACACAACACTTTGCTTTGAAAGTCTGATTTCAGCAGGAGACAGAATAGATTCTACAGATGAGTTCTACTTTTTCTGGTCTCCTTGACAATCATCATCATCAGAAATGGGCTTACATAAGTGAGGACAGAGTCAAAACTGCTTGAAGTGATACATTTTCATAATCCAGTGCTTTTTAATTTGTACTCATCTTGCTATTTCTAATCCTTTTTAGGGCTAGCAATAGCTCAGTATGAAGCGAGTTTTTGGAAAATATTTCCAGGAATTAATGCCCACCACTTCAGAAGAGAAAATCAACTTTTCTACTTCGAATGAAAGTCGTAGTTGGAGATGGGCCAGCAACTCCTTTGAAGAACCTCAACTAAAGTGAGCATGTAAAATTCCTGTTGTGGAAAGTCAGTGGAGATAACATAACAGGATAATCCTAGGAATATTTTAGAAAAAAATGCCTTCCTCAGCTGTGTCTCATTAATAACTGAATTTAAGTTAATAGGACATAATTTGTTATATTTGGCAAACAGTGTCAAAACTGTTAGAAACAGAATGTGCAAGTGGTCACTGCTATGCAGATCTTTCCTTCACTCCATGAACTTCTCCACTTCTACTAACACCAGACATCATTATCATTTATTACTTCCAAATGGTGTTGTACCTGCTCTGTGCTAGTACATGAATTAAAACAAAATAAAAAACAAAAAATCAACTCACAGGCATTAACTGGAAGGGGTTGCTGTCACCTAAGTAGATAACAGATTCATAATGTGCTTTAACTATAATGGACAGGAATTCCTCCAGTTCTTCAAGGAGGGCTTAACACCAATTACCTCACATAACAAAGAAAATTGGCAATCATCTTTGCTTCACTTAGAAGGAAGTTGTTTCCCCCAAAGTAGAAAATGGGAATCCAAAAACACAAGAGGTGTTTGAACCCTCCAGGCGCTTCATGCTTTGCTAATATTTTCCACAAAAACATGAGCAACATCTACTGTACAATAATATTTAACATTTAGGAGAATCACAGTCTTTTTTAAAGTGTGACCAGAAAGGGGCACCTTCATGGTCTGTCACTGTATTTCTCATAACAAAGGAAGCTTTGTTTCATAAAGAAATATCTTGTACTAAACTATGGCAGGGAAACTATGGTTGTTTTTGTTTTCGTTTTTTTAAACAGAGGAGAATTTTCAAGTTTGAGGTTCCCTTTAAGCACTCTTCTAACACGAATATGTTTAAAGATCCTCTATCAAGTTCATGCGTGAAATGTCTTCCAGCCGTTAGTATATTTCTATGCAAATACAGCCATGAAAGCTAATAACTGAAATCTGCATTTTTTTCACATTTCCAGCATATTATACAACTTCTCATTCTTTCCTGTTTTGTAACTCAAATTAGCCTCTTATCAATAAAACAAAACTCAGGTTATATTGCCTCCTGCTTAAATTTTCCACAAACATCAAAGCTGGACATTTGAATGAGCAATTTAATGTACACATTTTTATTCAGTTCAATATACTGATATTCTCCTGGTACGAATAAGAATTCTGCAAAATGACTGCAGAGGAACACACCATTCAGAATATGAATTGGAAAATTCTTGCAATGCTTTTCAGTGAGGATGGTGTGATATTAAGATTAGATCCTGCATATAATCAAATTTTGATGCTTGTACACACAGTCTGGTATTTCTTCTTCTTTATAAGGTTTGTATGCAAAAACACAGCAATCCAATATTTTGAACATACACTGTCTGCACATCCTACACAGTCCAAACTGATGAAAAAATAATGTCAGTGAAAATAAGAAATGGTGGGGCAGTGCGGTATATAGACTTTGCTAAATTCATCATAACTAGTTTTACCATTCTGAGGCCATAAAATATTGCAAACCAGTCTTTCTAGAACAGCTAAAATATACAGGGCTTATGTCCACTCCTAAATTCAATTTTGGAGTACAGATTGACTCTTTTGGAGCTGTAAATATTTCCATAATCTTCTGAACTCTCTGATATGATACACACAGCAGTTCTTCCAAATGGCCTATATCTTCCAAATTCACTCCCTTTTTATTTACCAGTACATGCAAGAGGTAATAAAATAGAAAAGATGAGAGGTGAAGAGACAACAAAGATTATATTACATGCAGAGGTGTTACTACTGAGAATAACCACAGTTTTTAGTGAACATAAATAGAAAGGAAACCTACAGTTTTTATCCAAAACCACAAGAGATTAAAAAAAAAAAAAAAAGTCTACAGAACAAAAGAAGTCTATATTCTGTTCAAGGGATGAAATAGAAATAGCACACTGCAGTAGCTCAAGATACTGCTCTAAATAGTCAGCTGGCTGGAGAGTGTGATAGATAAATTCTCCACTTATAAAACATGATGAATCAATACATTTCTTAACAAGTAAGGACAGTTCAGAAGACACTATTACTTGATGTGCCTCTGATGTGGAAGGACTACCTCAATGTGGAAAGGCACAGTCAGTTGCCAAAGGCAAGTCAATCTCTGATGGCCTAGTATGATTGCTAACAACACTACCAGTTATATTTTAACAAGAAGAGGAAGGAGCAAATTCATTACACAGAGTCTGCTTTGTTTGCCTGAGTGATCAGCTACCATCCACAGATGCATTTTGCAGATTTTGCACACAAACCATGATATAAATATTTTGATTTTCCATGATCTTCCCAAAAATCACTGAAGTAACTCCTGGCTGCTATTGCAGTATTATTTTTTAAATCTCTTCATTTCAAAGGAAAGGGTCAGTAACCATTCCTGCTCACACCTAACACTGTGAAAGGGACTCAATGAAATGTTGGACCCACAGGGCTTGTTGTGGGCCTTAAATGCGGCACTGCAGTTCAAGAAATCCCAGAGAGATATCACCTGACCCAGCAGGGCTCTCTCTCAAATACCATCATGCTTAGTGTGGAAGCTGCCAAAATCCCAACTGTAGAGACCATGGAGCATACACGCTGAAAATCCAGTCCTCCATGGAGTGAGGTCTGCAAGAGAATACCTCCATCTTCTTACTCTCACAACCTGAAATTCTCAAATGAATACATATGTAAACCTCCTTTCAAACACAGACTGAGAGAGATATTCTTACAAACTGGCCAGCAAGGCCAGGCATGAACCATGATGCTGTCTCCTACCACTTATAAAATATCTCCTACCCATCTGGATGAAGAGATTCAGACCCCCACTCTGTACCTCCAGTTGTAAATGTCCTTTTCTTCATCTGTGCAGTCAGGAATTTCCAGGTCAACCTCTCTCCAAGAAAATATGTTTCTACAAATCGTAGGCTCAATGTATAATATTATAGCTGACTTCTTGTTGATCACTTCTGAGGGAAGAAGCATAGCAGGCAACCAAGCTACTGCAAGCTAACATATTCATTCAATTGAGAGCAAACTACCATGGATTAACTCACATTTGCCAATTGTAAGAACACATACATGGGCAGCTACTGTAAATCAGCTGATTTGAGGAAAGCTTATTATTCTAAAGTAATTTAATGTTGATATCTGTATTTTAGAGAAAAGTATTGCTGAAGTGGGAAACAATAAATGTAACTAACAATTAGACTTGCTTTTAAAGGTCTTAAATACCCCCAAGGTAATGTTTCCCCTGACAAAACATTCTCAGGCAGCATATTCACTACCTCTTGCACTGCATTACATGTTTTGGTTTGTGTGGGCTTTGTTGGTAGTTTTTTATTACATCTTCAGACTAACACAATTGTAAATGAAGAAAAAAAAAGAAAAAAGAAAAGGTTGATACATGAATGTGTGACTAATATGTATTTTGGGTTTTTGTTTTTTGTTTTTTGATTACAGGCCTCACTGAAATACCAAGATCAATATAAAATCCATATTTAGGAAAACTAAGAGTATTAGAATTTCCTGTCTTTAAAACTCCTCTGAAATGACTGCCAGGTCTTTGAGATGCTACTTACTGAACATCAGTTGAAGATTTTCAGTAATCAGTACTTCCCCTACCTGAACACCCTAGTCTAGGGAGCCTTCTTTGGCAGGGGGGTTGGACTTGATGATCTCTAGAGGTCCCTTCCAACCCCTACAGTTCTGTGACTCTGTGATTCTGTGTTGAAAATTAACATAAGTTTAGGTATCTAACTTCCATTTCTTAAGTTCAGAAATTTTGATGTGATTTATCAAGTTATATCTAGGCATTTAAAATATAGTCTACACTTTGGATGATATATAAATGCATACACAGACACTCCTACAAGGCTATTTGTCTGCCAATCTGAAAAATGCTAATGTTATAATCAATAAGTCAACAGTCTGCAACGTTAAATTATGAAATCAGAAAAAAATCTATTTCACATTCAATATGGATATAAAGATCATTAGAATTTCCAATGTTCTGTGTAAAATTCAAAGACAGCTGTACTCTGTCCCAATAATCACCATATGCATAGCACTTTCAGGTATTGTTGCGGAGATTAAAAACTCAAAAACAAAGCAGAACAGCTCAGCATCAGATAATCACAAGCAACTCTGTGTCAGCAACAGACAGCTGGAGACATATGCCAGCAATACTGCAAAAGTGGTAAAATGGAGATTTCATGACAGGGAGGACGTGGGATTCATACATTAAGCTGAAACTCAACCAAAACTATTGAAACTGTTGTTCACAAGTAACAGCTCTCTGTCACAGTGTTCAGAAAGCCTAGCATTTAGCATAAAAAAAAAGTACTTGCAGCAAACATTCAGAAGAAGAATGTACTGCTTCTCCCTTTAATATTTTGCATGTCAAACATTCGTATGCTTTAAATTGATTTATATGCTTTCAATTGATTATCTTGGGTGAACAGATTGGAATCCTTTTTCCAGAACAGTTGGGAGAGCTGTCCAGTTATGTACCATACTCACATTTTGTGAAAATTCTATGTGAAAAAGCAGTTTGATGGAATTTTATCCACAAATATTTGTTTAAAGAGTTTCACTACAAAGGAAAAGTATTGAAAACTTTAATATTGTTTGATTTCATTTGACTTAGCTTGAATCACTTCACCTTGAGTTTCATGTATCCATCAACTATCATACTTCCTGATACTCTCACTTGTTTAAACATCTACTGCTAAGAACTGAGTATGTCCAAGAAAGAAGCTAAAAAAAATCCTTTTATATTTATTGTCTTGAATCGGAAGAGTGAGAACAAGGAAAAATACTTTGACTTGGGAGGTAAAAATAATCTACTTTTCCACACTTTTCTTTCTGAGCCTTCTATATAGACACCCTCCAAATCTTTTCTCCTTTTTTGTAGTTGACTACATAAAATCAAGATAAAAAAGCTAAAGGATCTGAAGCTGGAAAAAAAAAAAAAACAACAACAAGTTTTTGATTTACATAACGAAAACAAAGCCTTCTCAGTGTTAGATTTCCTATAAAGAATGGAAAATGGCTTGCAAATATTCACAAGAAAGTAAAAAGTTTTCTGATTAATTCACATGCTTTGCACATGAGCAACAGCTTCAAAGTAATGTTTTCTGTTGCAGCATGGTGGTGGTTATACCTGAATATTTTCTGATTTCATTGCTGAAGATCTGACATTGTGTGTCGGACACTTTCTCCTGGCATTTTTCCATGATATGATTCCTGAAGCTGTGATTTTCAGGACTGCAATGGAGACAAATGGCTTGTGAAGAAACCAAGGCCACTGAGGCCTTCGTATTTTAGGTCTAGGCACTTGGTGCAGGTTGAAGAACAATGTAATGCTTGAGACACTGATGAGAGATTTGGAAAAAACAACAAAAGAAGAGGCATCAGCAGGGTATGGCAGATTGATTGCAGGAATAAATGCCAAAATATTCTTAAAAGAATAACAATACACTGAATAAAAATAATAAATAAATAGAAAAGATGCAATGGAGTTTGCATGCCTCAGGTAAGCTGTTTGCATGATTGATGTATGTCTGGGGCAATCAAGCAAGTGATTTGCAGAACTGTTGCTTCTACATCTATACTTATTACATAGAAACATAGGATGGCTTGGGTTGGAAGGGAATTTAGGGATGATCAAGTTCAAAACCAACTGATGGTGGTAATCAGTATAGTTCAGTAGGTGGAGGAGACAGGGCCTGACTTTAACTGAAACTTCAGCAGCTCAGTGAAGTTTGTATTTTAGGTGAATGGTGAGTCAGTACCTCCATCAATCTAAACACAAAGAGAACCACTCTCTATTCACCTGATTATTGATTCCTCGACATATGGCACAGTCTGGTCACCTAGTTCTCACGTGCCCGAAGTGAGCCATGGCAGAATTTAAGCTACACATTCTCCTTCCCCCCAGAAGTAATACTTATGTTAAATGGTAGGTTTTTTGAAAGCTGAGCTCACCATCTCCAACCTGGGGATGTATTGAGCCCCTCTGAACCACCATGCTATCCAAACTGAGTCACAAAGCCAATACACCTGGCCTGAGAGGCTTACAGGGATACAGAGCTGATGTTCTAGTAACACAGAGGGTATGCATGGTCTGTCTGCTGTCACAGGGGGGTGCATCTGAAACTATCCTACATCTGTTGATAAAAGTCTGTTTTAACTTGTGTTTGGGGGTGCTACCATACAAAATACATTACAGTGGGCTCTGTGCTTCTCTCATCTCCAGCTGGGAGACAGCCCATCAGATGAGCACTACTGGAGAAATACAAAAGCCACTTTGCACAGCCTCACCTTACTGAGGCCAGAACGCTGACTGCTGCAAAAAACATGAATCAAGAGTAAAGCAGAGTGTAGAATACATTAATCAGAATGATCACTGCTGCAAGATCTGCTAAGAGCAAAGAAAACAAATCCAAAGAAACTTAACACTGGAAACCATTTGCACGGCTCTGTGAGTCAGCTAACGAAATAACTGTCAATTGTAGACACGAACCTTTTTGTGCTTTCACACAATTTAAATATAAAGTAATTTGCATTCAGGAATCTGAGTCTCCCTGAAAAAAAAAAAAAAAGATTAGCAGTTGGATTCACTTTCTTTCCACAAGCTTTTTTCTCCCTTCCTTCCCCCCAGGGGTGGCTATGATAAGGTCACCTTATTAATGCAGATCCTCTGTTTTTCAGAAAGCAGCCAGGAGTTTAAGTGTTTCACTGTGAAATGATCTATGAGATGAGAACAGTCCATTTTTTATCCTTGATTGATCATTTCAGCATGTATAACAGCAAATCCTAAGGGACACTGCTCAAATCCCTGCTTCAAAATGACCTAGAGACTCAACACTAAAAAGTGTTGCGCTTCACTACACAATCCTTCATAGTTTTTTCTTAACTTAGCATTTTGCTCAGGACAGGATAAAGTTGATGTGCCTCATTACTGTTCTCTACAAAAAAAAAAAAAAAAAGTCTTATAAACAAATGGAAGTTTTAACGGCTGAGAGTCGTGTGTCCCTACAGCCAGAAGAAGAACAGAGGCAGCAGACAGTTAAGACTTTTTCTCCAGACACAGCGTCAGGAAGATGCCTGTGATCTCAGTTCAGGTGTCACGGCTTCTCATTTCCTCGCCAGCCACCAGACACCTGTTTCCCTGCTCTTAATAACCTCTGATGGGAACTGCCGAGTGCCAAATCAGGAACTCTGCCTCTTGTATGATGAGTTGAAAATAAAGCTATTCTCTCTCTCATTTTATTTCTTTTTTCTTAGCTATTCACTTTGTATAAACTTCATCTCAGCTCCATTGTTGGGTTATTCTTCTCCATTCTATGCACTTCCAGTCACCTAATCTTCATTTCACTTTTTTCAGGTGACTTTTTACTGACGTGCACAGAGTCCTTAAATAAATCATTATGAATATAATTAGCAATGGCTGGATTACAAAGGATTCTGGAGTGCTTGTAAATTAGCAGGCAGGCAAACCTACAGTTGCCAACAGCTGATGTAATATATTATAGTATTATTTTCTAGATTGCAGAAAGGACAATTATTGTCCTTCCCTGTTTTTTCTTTTTTTTTTTTTCAGTTTGACAAACAATTAAACAATTTGACATTTATACCAATTTCCTACCTGGTGGAATTTAAAGGCTAAGGTTCTCAATGCCTATAATTACCAAATACATATACATAGATCAGGGGAGTCACAAGTCTGAGACATTAGCAGCAGTTAGAGTTTGGGAAAGAACTCACAGAGATAACTCCTTGTTCTCAAGGGTATTTCTGAGCAGTTGGATGTTATATCTATGTAAAGAGCTGCCCAATCCAGAAATGTTTGACACTACTTTTCCCATTTTTTTTCTTTCCCAATAATTGCTAAGCTCAATCTGTCTGTTGTATCATGGTAGCACAATCTACTAATTCCTGTAATCATCTGATAGAGCAACATTAATTACAGAGATGTTTAATAGGCCACACACATCTTTGCATCCCCTTATAAAATGCTGTCTCACTCCCTATCCAGAAGAGATTACAACCATAGAGAACGATCCTACAAATACCTCTGTAGGACAGAGCATTTGCCACCATATGTATGTCCAGTTAAGCTACTGGCAGCTCACAGGTATGGGACAAAACTAATAGTTTCAGAAAGCATAATATAACAATTCATCTGCAAGTTATCACTGATGGATATTCAAAATCCACTGAAAGTGTCAGTTGTCATTCAATACTAGCATGGTCTGAATATTTATTCCTTTTTATTTACCTTATGTCTGTTTCACTTCTTGGACACAAAAGAATTTTAAGACACGTTAGAAAATCATTTCCAATGATAAGCATCCAAAAATGTCAAAAGAAATCTCTCTTCATTCCTACCCAAAACAAAGCAGATCTCCCTCCATATATGCCCTCTATTAAAAAAGACCTCAATTTAGGTAGAGCCCTTGCTGCAGTCTCCATTTATTATCATCTGTCCTCATATTTTTCCACATGGAATGAAACTCTCCCTAAAAAATTGCCAATATCATGCAACAATCCAGGAGCAGAACAAGGCAAAAATAATGTAAAAATGACTAGCTCTGGTGTAGAGCGCTCATTATAAGGTCAGCTATCTGTTTGCTAGTCAGAGTGACTATTTTTACAGTGTGGTGTAACTGAGACAGGGGCTGCCGACTATTCCAAGGGTTGTGTTAAGGCTCTTGGTATGTCCAGTGGGAACAACAGCCTTCCAGCAGCCTGAAACAACTCGCCTCATGCTGGGCTGCCTGTCCCTTAGCCTGTCTGAATAGCTTACTGCCTGTTGAAAACTAAAGGTACTTTGAATAATATATTTCTGCAAATAATAGCTAGATCACTGTAAAAAGCACATTATATTTCCCAAAGTGAATGATTTTATTCTTAAACCTATTATTACGTTACTGAGGAATCCTGTGGCAAAGTCGATCCGCAGCATCTTTTAAATGCACTACAAATTGAAGCATGGCTAGCAAAGACTGTATGTATATATACACACTCTACCCCTAACAAAGTACAGCTTGAAGGCACAAAGGTAGCCTAAGAGAATATATGTGGAAACTAAATGAAAAAGGAAGCAAATAAATGAATATTAATTTGGACAAAGAATAGTTGCAACACCATGAGATGAAGAGTTTTTACTGTCCGTTTCTTTTCAGCAGCATTAACTTGCACAGAAAAAGGAAAGATGGGGATGGAACCAGGAATGGCAATGTCAAAATACAATGAGGCAACAGATGTGAGGTGCTCCCAGCAAGTGCGTATCATGAAATATGAAGCAGTACTGAAAAAACAAGGTGGAACAGTTGCACTTCTTGGAATAAAATACATAATTCACATTTATATTACTGGGTTGTGTGGTGTTTGTTGATTTGGTTTTTTGTTGTTTTTTTTTTTTGTAATTTTTTTATAATTTGTATTCAACATCCTGGGTTGAGCCCGGGTTTCACCAAAATCAATAGACTAATTTTTTTAATGACCTTCACCTGATTCTTATTTACTGCTCTCTTGGGTCCATAAAGGATTTGAGGATACAGGGAAAAGCAAAACAACAGCAACAACTTTCAACTGAAATAAAAGAACAGGTCTAACCAGATTAAAAAAAGAAAGAAAGCCTATGCAAGCTGCCTTCAATTACGGACAACTGTTTGAATTATTACAGTTAAAACTGTAAAATGCCTCCTTGAACAGCAGTAAAGCATTTTAAAGCTAATACTGCAATTGAAGGTCTCCGATTTTGGACTCCCTCCTTAACATAAAACTATAGTGTTTTGATTCAACGAAACTTGAGCAATTAGTAATCACACAGTTGAGCAGCTGACAGGTCTTCAGTACGGAAATCCCAGACAGCTTCCTACACTTGCTACTAGATTTATTTGTCAGAGCATTTGTTTTTTACATCTGAGTAAAAATGGATTTTGTAAATAGAAGGAGATTAATTAAATACATAAATTCAGGAACAGAAAAAGGAAAAAAAAATCACTGCACATTTATTTTCAGATCACTTTTCACTGGGCAGTTTGTGTACCTCAAGCAGAAGCTACTGACAGATTTCTTCACTCACATCAGGGAGAGAGTAGTTTTTTAACTCATTTTTCTCTACTTTAGGTGCCTGAAAGCTGTGCAGTCCATCAGGTTCCTTCCAAGACAGCAAGGAATGACATACATTTCTAGAGAGAAACAGAGGTTCCTTACATTAAGAAACAGGTTGCACTCTGGAAGGTCTGAGAACATACACTTTGTGTGAAATTTCTCAGAATTCAGAAAGCAAGTATAGAAGAGCTTAAATACATGTTTTCAGTCTTCCATACTTGTTCACATTTTCTTTAACATCAGGGTATACAAACATCAAAGAAGAAGAAAAAAAGTGATGAAAATTATACAGACCTCAGCAAAGAGTCCCAGACTGAAGTGTCATGGTGAAAGCCTCTTTCTGAAAGTCGTATTTTCTG
Organism: Oreortyx pictus; assembly: GCA_036925125.1. Lineage (NCBI taxonomy): Eukaryota > Metazoa > Chordata > Aves > Galliformes > Odontophoridae > Oreortyx > Oreortyx pictus. The sequence goes on along the minus strand of JAUPFR010000010.1, from coordinate 6,718,571 downwards.
GGACAGACCTGGGAAGTCCAGGGAGGAAGTTAAGGCTGGGATGTGGCCCCTGGGGCAGATGGAAAGGGGCAGAGAACAACAAACCAGCAAAACCATCACTTCTCCTCTTTAATCATTGTGAAACCCACCAGTTATGAGTGCTAAATGCAATGCTGCAGAACACCAACATTATCAGTCCCATGCACACTTAAGGAGAAAACATAAATTATCAAAATATTGGGTAAAATCTTTAATGTTAGGATGGACTGCATCTTTAAAAACTCAATGATATCCCAACATTTCCTTCTGGTATTTTTATTTGGTGTGTCAAAGAGCTTGTTAACAGGCAGACTTCTCAAAGCCTGCACCACTGCAATTCACATCACTGCCTCTGCTTGAAGCAGCAAGTCCTCAAAAGCAGCACATTCGCACAACAGGAACAAATGGAAAGTGAAAAAAAAGTTCAAGTCAGAAGTACTGTTCATGCTCAGCTCCTCTAGCACTGTTCTTCTAGCACACTGCTCTGTGCCAGCATCTGCAGAAAGACACTTGCTACCATCCAGGCAGCCCAGAAAGGATAATCTATCTCAGTGCCTGCAAAAATCACATAATCCTTTTCCATCAGGATTAATATCCAATGCCACACTAGTCTGATATGTACAGGATGAAGTCTGACACTTGTTATAAAGGTCACACAAGGAAACAATCTCTGCTGTTCTCAGACCAAAACCCACAGCTGACTGATTTCCATTCTCTCCACTGTACGTGTTAAGAAGGCAATCATCATCATCATCATTTTTTCTTTATTTATTCCAGTAAACAATTTTCACCTGACAAGCTTAAAGCCTGGATCAGGGTAGGTATGTTCCAGCTTCAGCAATAGTTCAATCAGAATAAAAGTAACGGCAGCATCTCTCCTCCCCTGTGGAGTCCAACCACTGCCTGTCCCCCTGTGGAGATACCTGTTGTGATTCTTGCAAGAGAAAAATGACCCATTTTCAGGTACACACAAAGAAGCATTACAAAATAAACCAAAGTGTTGCCTGCAGTTCATCACAAGTTACAGAAACCTCATCCCTGCAGAAAATGTGTTATTACATACATGAGACAGATCATAACTGAAAGTTGGAGGCTCAATAGGCATAAATTCAGCTACAACCAGTAAGGAAATATATTTTTCCTCATTCAGTTTTTAGCCAACAGTGTGTGAGCAGCAGTTTGAAGAGCAGGTGAAGCAAGGAAGCTTGGAACAACTGCAGCATAGTCAGACAACATAAGGATGGGATCAGCACTTGTTAAATATTCATCCTGTTCTACCTTGTTAAATTCTAATCCAAGTTGTACCATTCTCAAGACCTGCTGGAGGCCCAGAAGAGCAAATCAAGCTTTCCTAGACAGCACAGAGCTGGCAGATCCGGCCATTTGGGATTACTAAAAGATCCCACCATACATCCTAACCCTGCATGCAGAGACAAGTGTGCAAGTCACCATACACAGAGAAGTGGAGGAAGGTGTTCTATCTGTAAGAGGCAGGCTAGTACTTTGAAGTGTAGGCACACACTTTAATTAATTGAATCACCATCTTCTAATCTTGAAAAGCCAAGCTGCTGTTACTCCAGATTAAGTTGCAAGCGTTCACTGTCTTTGGAACAGTAATGCAAACTGGAAGCTGAGGACTATCCTTTCTGTAGCCTCTAACTGCTCCTCTTTTTGCTTTCCAGGTTTGCAAACAGTTGGTATTATACTGTTTACTCAGATTGCTGAGCTCAAAATTTCTGTCCATGCTGGTATTTAGCCATTGTTTGTCATCTTCAGCTTCAATGTTTCATAATTTTTCATAACAGTTCAATATTTCATAAACAATGTACCTTAAGAAATAATAGCCATACATACATCTTACTGATACTGTGGGCATCAGCTTACTAACAGCATTTCATAGAGACCAAACAATTCATAATAAATGACAGAATTAGGAAATAAGTTATCCAGACTGAGTACCCTGTTCCTCCCCCTCCATCATTTTCAGGGACTCTGTCATTGGTATCAAGCTGAAAAGGCCACAAAAATATTGCGGGACAGGATTAAAATTCAGAATGAGCATAACAAATCGGAGAAAGAGCCTGATGAAAAAAATGGTGACAGATCAATAAGGACAAGGTTATACATAAGGAATAACTAACTGTAAAGATACAGGCTACAAGACAACAACAGTGCTATTTTGTAAGAAAAACTATGGCGTATTTTAAATCAGAAACTCAACACCAGTAAAGAGCATCAAACTTTATAAATGAGACAAATATTGAAAGGGGAATTTCATCTGTTCACTGTATTCAGCATTTGTAAGGCCTTTGCTGGATCACTGAAAAAAAGTATCCTGCAGGAAATCCAGGAGAAAGCGAATAAGTTCACAAAAGCAATACACAGCAAATGACTCAATGGAGAAAAGATGTTTGGTATCAAGAAAAGCTTCAAGAGGAAAGGAAAAAGAAACAAACTTGTTCAGTTTCAAGAAAAGCTTCAGATGTTTAAAAGTCTGTTGCAAAAAAAAAAAAAAAAAAAAAAAAAAAGGAAAGGAAAGGAAAGGAAAGGAATAATTTACTCTCTGTAGTGGCCCCTCTGTAAGAGGGCAGAAGCAATGGATTTCTCATTTCAGCAAAGTCAATTTAGTTTAGATATCAGTAGACCTTTGTGACTGAAGACTGCCAGACACCACGGGTGCTTCCTACCAAGAACAGGAAATCTCTGTCTTTATTGCAGAAACATCCCTTGAGCACAGTACAGATTTCCCTGTCTTGGGATAGGAGTTGGACGAGGTGCTCAAGGAACCTCTTGCCATGACTGTCAGTGACTCTGTGGTATGTTCGTAGAGCCATCTAGTTTGGAAAAGATCTCCAAGATCACCAAATCCAGTCAGCAACTCAACCAACCAAGTCCCATCACTAACCAATGCCCCTTAGTGCTGACATTCTCCTTTCTTCAGTGTTGTTTCAGGAAGCAGAGAACAATGAGGTACAATCCCCTTTCCTGGTAAGGTATTCACATTCCTTTCATATAAGACTGTTAAATAAAGAGGAAGCCATTTACAACTATGATTTTCTGGTCTTGCAAAACTGAATAGTTTTACATTGAATATTCCGTACTGCATTTGAACTGAGACACCTGGAATTTAGGAGAACAGAAGCATGATAGCTAGATGTTTCCTCCTTTATTCTGCCTGCAGCAAACACAAATACATCCTTGTGCTATGTGGATGGTCTAGGTGGGGCCATGGACATCTGCCATGTGTTAGAACACTGTCATGTAGACATCAGGAAGAAATGAAAGGAACTCATTTGGACACTGTTGAGGTTTATAGGCAGTACAATTAAAGATGCTCCATAGCAGTGTGATTGTACCAGCCATGGGCAGGGAACACCTCAAGACAGTTTTCTAGGCTGGCTTCCACAGAAGGACTAGGAAGTACAGCTGCTTCTCCAGCAAGAGGAAATGAGAGGAATAAAAGCATCCGGACTAAAACAATGAGTTGGTGGCAAGTGTGTCAAATATTCCTGTTATTCAGTCAACAACGATTCAACTTGATATACGTGCTTTGAGGGAGGGTGAAAAAGGCAGGAAATAAGAAAGTGAACCCTGGAGAGAAAAAAACATATATCCCTTTTAATGCTTTTTGTGACCCATATTTTTAAGCATTTATTCACATTGACTTTTTAAAGTAGAGAAATACACATAATTTGCACTTCGGGATAAGTTGAAGGTGTCCATGCAATTTCATGGATGGCAGAATACCAATTTTGCTTAAATGATAGAGTCCCACCACATGTCTCTTATTTAAATGACCTGAAAATAAGAGATATGAAGGCATAAGTAAAAGCAGAAAATGAACCTAAGTATACAAAACTAGTGCATCGATTGATATTTCCCAGTGTATGTTTCACTGCGAGCACCAAGCCCACTCTTGGAGATTGTTATCCCTCACATTAGCTCTCTTCAGAGCCGTCACCCTGACCACAAGCAGTGCAGAGTTCTGCTGGGAATATGCATAGTCACCAGGTCACTTAGGGGAAAAACCTGACTCACAAACAAAACCAGGAGAGGCAAGATTTTTTTCAGAAAGAAGACACTGTACTTCTGGAAGAGCAGTGTAGTCCTTCTGTGGCACCTACAGTACAGTAAAATCAGCAAAAGCTGGATACTGCCCAGGACTGAAATGTACATTTCAAGTATCTCATTTCCAAGTCAGAACTAAAAAAAATGAGCAAAAATCAAAACGTTGAGGTGTCTTAAGGATAATGATACAAGACCTAGTTTCCAAAAACTCAAACATTTTGGTTTTATATAATTAAAAATAATTTCAAGTTTAGAATAAGCCCACATTTATCCCAATTTAATTGAGTGAACTTTTGTTTCATCTACTCCTCCTCTTCCCCTACTTCTTTGCTTTCTCTTTCATCCATTTGCCTCAAGACTCTGCTACTTGCTCTCTCACTTTTCCTTAAGATTTCTCTGTTCCTCTGAGGAACCAGTTAGCAAGTTTTAATAAAAATTTTCCTCACTAACTCTCCTAGTAACTAGCAGGAAGGTTACTGCCCACCTTCAGTGCCACAAAGTCTGCAAAAATCAATATTATCCGTTTAAATCTTGTCTTACTTACTGACTGCTCCTAGCTAAAAAGCTTGTCCTGGCTATTTGGTAACATCTGATTTCTGAATGAAGTTCCTTGACATTGAAATCAAACCAGGACATTTGACTGCTAACAATAGTGTCCTTACCCAGAGGTTCACCAGAGTGTCTGTTCTTTTATACCCCACGCACATCTATCAATCTCTTGCCTGTTCTTGATCTGAGCACAAAACTCAATCCAAAGCCAATTAGTGCAGATAACTTCTAAAAAGTAAGTCGACAATAATCTCTAGAAATAAATGATGGAAGTAAAAATTTTTTTATGTTCAGAGTGAATGAGGTTTCACCTATTCTGCTTGGACATCTAATCATCAAGTTCTCTGCCACTGTGTGCTTTGATTTATCTATTATTTCCGTATAGAATCTATTCCTGTTTCCATTTACCTCAGTAGAAGCTGTCTATGGAGTAAGCTCTTAACATCCACGAGGAAGAAAGACAACATCCACGCAGCATCAACTAGGCTGGCAGAGCACTATTTATTACCTGTAACGGTTTCAATGGGTCACTTGTTCCAGCAGTGCAGGGGATCACTGTGAGGTGCAGTGCACTAAATCATATTTTTCAGATCTGATCATTTCACATGGATAACAATGGGGACTGAACCTGTTTAATTTCTAGATCTATATGTGTTAGGCACATAGGCCTGTGCCTGACTCACTAGCCAGAAGGCTGCAGTAAGCAGCATTTGGGTAAATGAATCAGCAGTTCAGTTCTTCCTGCACATTCTTTAGTCACTGTCTAAGTGTTTAATAAAAGCTTTACAGCAGTGTTTTTGTTTTGCCTAATTCTTTTTAATTTCCCTTCACTTCACTTAGCTGCATTTAATTCATACAATATAAAGTATTAGGTTTGTGCTTCCCTTTGGGCCAAGTCATAGTGCTTCCAGGAATCATTAAGGTACACATGGGTCTAACAATGTAAACGTACTTGTAATATTAAAAGGACTATTTAACTAGAGCAGTAGCTGTTCATTTCCTTTGCAGATTTGTCACAGTTCAAATGCTGAAAGCAAGTAAATACTATATTCTATCACAGACATTATTCTATTATTTTGACATAAGTTCAAATGATGAGCTTTGTTTATTATGACCTTAAGAAAAATAAGTGCTTTACTAAAGAGGGGAATACATCCCTTTGACTTTTAAGGAGCAGCAGATTTCGGCGTGGTACAGTACTAAGGCATTCTTGCACAGTTCTGCTGTAATTAGTTTTCCTGGTTTGGGGATCTTTTTGAGACTTCTTAGTTTGTTATAACTATGTCATCTCTATACGCTGAAAAACAGTCACTGTTCACATCATAAGGAAAAGGACACTAAGAAATGAACAGCAGAGTTTTCAAGTGTTCATCTCACATATTGATGTAAATGGATGCACTCACTAGTGTCAGCATACCAATGCCACAAAGCCCTTCTGCAGTGCTGAAACACTCACCAGTCCTTGGGATGAGTAAAAGAGGCCATTTTAGAAGAATTCTAAAGATGCAGGTGACAAGTTGTAAGCAAACTAGGACACAAGGAACATTCTGGTGGATGCTGCACCACAAGTGCAGGGGAAATTTCACCGACCTGACATCTTCCCCTTCTCTAATTGCTCTGAGAGGAAAAAATCCAGCATTGAATACTCATGTATAAATCTAATTCCATGTGCATCAGTCCTTGTTTCTGTGCGTTTGTTTTCCTGACTTCATTTCTAAAAGGGCGGCATGCCTTGGCTTTGTCCCTGATGCTGAACGCTTTAGTTGTAGTTCTTGCAAAAAGCCACAGTTCTGCAGTAACACTCCCTATCCCCAAGTCAGTGTGTTCCCTTTAAAACAAACCAAACAAAGCAGCCTACAGCCCTAGCGAACCGCTTAGTCACACTGAAGCACTGCAAACCCACCCAACGGTGACATCCATCACGTTATAAATATCCCATTCCCATTCTCTAGCAGATGGAGCACAGCACTTGCTTCACTAATCAGCAGAATATAATTCACCTAAACTCAAACACAATACATTCTTGCAAAAGGAAATTACTCAAATTCACCTAATGTTTTTCTGAAGAAATGCAAAGCACTGAGGGAAGTGTATGCCTTTGCTGTTGAAAGCTCAAAGGAAAATACTGAAAGTCAGTGAGAGACAATGAGCAGAAAGCCCCATATGTTGCGAGGAAAATGAAGAACATGCTGTAGTACTTACTGCATTATCAAAATATAATCAAATATGAAATGTTTACTCCTAAAACATGGTAAATCCAGAAGGCATTAAAAATGGAGCTGTAGTTCACAGCAAAATATTTATTTGTATGCTCTGCCTGTTCACTTACTGATAGGATATGCAGCACGCATAGATGGGGAGCAAGAAAGAAAGGTGGGGAAGCGTTGAAAATAAGACTAAAAAAATAATTTGATTAATATTGTTGTTTTTGAAACACAGTGAAAGGCTACTGCAACAAAGTACAAATGCTGAAAACGGATTGATAAAAACACAGAAGAACATTCATTTTCTGTTTCTTCCTGTTACAATTCCTGTTTCTGATTCCAACTTTTCAATGCTAGACTTCAGGAGAAACGTGTGGCAACATTTTTGTTCTTTCTTCCCTCGATTCTTACATTTCTGTGCCAGGTCACATCTATAGACACTCTCAGATGTTCAAGACTAAGTGAACATTCGAGGTCCTCTCATCCCAATCAGTACCTGGCATTTTGAAATCACACAACTAAGGCTTCATGACCCCAATACACAGGAAAGTCATTTAATAGTGGTAATTAAAACAGAAGTTTCTTCCTCACTTTACAGCAGGTGAGACAGATCAAGAACACTGTTCCCTGCAACTATTCTTCAGTACCATCTTGTGACCCACATACCTGTTGGGACAAACTATATTCTGGTAAAAATCATGAACTGTAATAGCATCAAAGATTTCTACAAGTAGAATATTCCTAAAAGCACAGAGGTTGCCTTTGACCTTGAAGGGGAACTACTGAGAACAAAATTATATAAAATTCAGAAATCAGGAGCCTGATTTGATTAAGCCATACATCTGAGTAACTGGAGACTTTACAAAATCAGCATTAAAATATGTATGCATGCAAGGCTGGCTCAGTGGAAGCTTGCAGCATGTGATACTTGGGAAGTGAAGGTAATTCCACCTAGAGGTGTGCTCAAGGCCAATTTACAGCACCGTGTAAAGGTCATATTTTATTTAACTGAAAATATGGCATGAAAAGAGTTACCTTGCCTTACCCGAGGAACTTCTGAGCAATGATTTAACAGCTTCTCCTCCTATATGCAAAAGAAAATACTTACTGAAAACACCACTCTACCTACTGGCTCATTATCTTACTGGGACTGAGAAATTAAACTGGGTTTCATATTCAGCTTGCGTGCATTGGTGTGTACACTCCTACCTCAATTTCAACCCTGTTTGAGAAACTGACATGGAACTTTGATTTGCCTATTTGCCAAAAATTTCAACAGGAATGGAGGGCCTATTATCCCATTCATCCAATCTTGATACAGTAATAATAATAATAATAAATTAAAATGAATCTGATGCTTAAAAAGAACGAATTATTCACAAACAGACAATCAGGCAACTCTGAACCACAAGAAACCTTTAAACTTTGGAAATGAGAGCAAGCTGAATCCTGCCTCAGGCAGACTGTGCTAGCTGCCACCCTTGTAAATGCTGGTGGTATAAACTGCCACCAGACTGGAAATGACACTGAAAGAGCTGGAGGGAGAGATGCAAAGGAAGAGCACGGACTCTGTAATGCCTGAGTGGGAAAAGAAAGGTCATTCTGGTGATGGGAAAGGACTAGAAGAAAACTTCTAAAAGGTTTCTGTATGCATATGAGCTTTAATGAGTTGGGAATGAAGCTAAAGGGCCAAATTATGTATTTTGAAAGAGTTCTAAATGAAGGAACATATGTGTTAGCATATTTCAAGTGATATGTTTTAAAAACATTATCAAGCTTTTATGCACATGTTGCATCGTTCGGCTCCTAAATTTTGCTGCAAGATCTGTGGGAAGAGATAGCCTGCTTCCTTTGATTTGCAGCCTTGATTTTGTATGCTGCCTGAACACAGTCCCAAATGTGCTCTCAGAACAAAATTAACCCCTGATGGGCAATCACACAGCACATTCACTTGCTATCTTCTGTTACAGTGATACAAAGTTATCTATGACATTTTACTTCATCACTTGGTAAATCAGCAAGGCTTATACTGCAATCAGTGACGCTACACTAATGTAAGACCCAAACTGGACTCCACAATGGTTATGTAGGTGACGTTTTTCCTAATGCAGTATGCAAAATATATAATACTGCATAGGCAATACTGAGAAATCTTATAAATCTGCACAGTAATGTTCTAAGGCATTTTGTATATATTTTTCAGTCTCTCCATATGCTCAGAAACAACCAGAGAACCTGAAGGCTCAGTGGGTTGGGAACTTCTTTATCCAGTCCCCACAGGCACTCGTTCAGTGTATCCTCAGCCAAACTTCACAGATGCAGAAGGCATTCCCCTACAAAAAAATTCTCAAGTCGATCCTAAAGAACACTGACACACACAATCGGTATTTGTACCGAGTGTTTCAGCACCAATTATGGAGATCAAGGGGTTCTTTGATGACAGAACTCTAGGAGTCTGACAGGTATTTACTGTACCAGTCAAATAAAAGACATCTGAGAGCTGCAAGAGCACAAACACACAATGACAGCAGGGAGAATGCAGGAATTGGCAACAAAACTTCCCAACCATTACAAAACCCAAAATGATTATAAGGGATTTGAAGATATAAATGACTGTACCACAAAGCCTTGCTCCAGTCTGGATGCCACCCTTGCTTTGTCTTTAAATGTATATTTGTATTAAAAGTATCTAATTTGCTTCAAGGTAGTTACAAGAAGCTTGAAGCTGAAGTGCAGCAAATAGATTTGTATAGAGAAGTTGTGGTTACAGAAACAGACAACAGGTTAACATTAGCAGTTGTCATAACATTACAAGTGCTAGGGAAGAAGGGTCTGAAAACTAAAAATGGAAAGAGAGTGGGTAACAACAAGGTTAAGGCATGGTCAGTACCGTGGAGATCCTGGTTCCTGTCCTAATAATTTTTTTACTAGCTTTAGTGGAAATAGATCAGGGATCACATTTGTCATTTTCATAAGGGTTCTGTTTGTTTATTTGTTCAATCAATAAGAAGTTTAAGTTGGTACATGAGTGAAAGTAAGAATTTATGAAAATAAACATGAAACAAACTGATTACTACATGCCTAATGTACTGGGGTATGATCCTATGCTATAAAACCTGACAAAGCCTACAAGAAGTATTACTGCACATCCCTACTCTGCCCTGCTCCCTGAACAGTGGTGGCTGGCATTGCTGGGACCTCTCACTGTCATATGGGATAAACTTTCCAGTGGGATCTGTCTTTACTGTACCCACAACAGACCAGAAAGACTCTTGTTAGGTTGCTGACAAGGTGCTAAGATGCTTGTTAAACACACAGATGTGTATGCACGCACACACATTTACAGTGATGTTTCAGAAGCTTGAGACCTTCGTTGGAATTGGGGCAGGCTAGACAACAGTCACTACATTATAGATGCAATGATGTATCATTATTTATTGCTTCTGGGTACTGGTATCCTGTCATCAAGCTCAGCTCAACACCTCTGCTGCTGGATCAAGAGCTCCCCTCCAGTTTACTGTTGCAACACCTAAACACTGTCATCTCACCACATCTGCTATTCATTCCACAACCCTTCTGGCTCCCCCTAGCAGAGAGCACTCCCCCACCTTAGGAGACTGGAGAAACCTTGTTCTTTACAACAGAATTTCAAAAGGCTTTGTCAGTCAGATGGATGAGTGTTTTTAGCAGTTAAAATTACTGCTGTGACAGCATTACCTGTTAATTGTGTACCCCTGATAGAATCTCTTCTTATAGTTATATATGCACCCTCTTTAGGAAGCAGCCAGTTTCACTAAAACATTAATATAATTAATATATTTCATTACCTTTGTTCTGCTTCAGTTATTTTTCAATGAAAAAGCTGAATAATTTCAATAGCTAGGAGAAGAAATAATGTCAACTTGAATACAAAATTTCTTCATTATGATTCCTGAACTTGATTTCCAGAGCAGAAGTTGAATGCATTCATCAGGATGATGGCAAAAAGGGAAACAATAGGAAGCCTTTGTTATTTTAAATAGTTAAGTTGTTACACAATATGATGGACTTCTTCTGTTGTACCTTAATGGATAGTAACACAATCAATAAATGGCTGTAACAATTTCGTTCTGCTTCACCTGCTGTAATTGAAAAATAACTCAAGCAGAACTTTGGAGTAGTTTGTGATGTATATTTTATCTTCTGCCTTTTTTTTTTTTTTTTTTTGATTAAGGTAAAGATTACGTTTTCATGAATGGAGTAGGTGTAATTGTTATTACAAACAACTTTCAACAAGCTGTTCTACCCTGAGAACAATTCTGCAAGACTACCATACAAGGAATGAAATCAAGAGGAAAAAACATGGATCTGAGTAGCACGAACAAGAATGTCATTGGTAGATCATTGGTAGAGAGAGGAAATAGGAAGGAATGAGGTCTTGATATTTGCTGCCTAAGACCATTCGAGCTAGAACAAGCACCACTCCTACTGGAGCTGAATGAAAGAAAACTATTGGACTAAAGTGTGACCATTATGCTTGTAAGAATAAGAAATAACTCTAGTAATTTCAGACTTTTTTTTTTTTAATTCATGCGTAGGGCAAAAATACTACTTCGGTTGTATTTTTTCACTTAGTTGTGGGATTAAGGTACAGGTATTGCAATTATATTTAGATAATTGTGTATAAGAAGAGCTTCTGTAAGAGAATCCATAGTGGTGATGCAGTAAACACAACAAGGACTGCGAGTTATGGAAATTTTGAATGGAAGTTATATTTAAAAGGAAATGTGGAAACAATCAAAAAGCACTCATCTTGCCCACAGCATGCACTTCCAGTGCATAGGAAAGATTAAATAGTAATAAAAATTAAAAAGTGAATTGTCTTGGGAGTACAACCTCATTGGCATTGTTCCTGACTGCACTCTGTAGGATGACAGAACCAAAAGTGTCTGAGAGCCTTTGTGAAGTGAGTGGGAAGAGGTTCCTCTTCATCAGTTGTTTGTGGTTTTTGAACACATACACTGCTGCTCTGCAATTTGTAATGCAAGAAGATAAGGCCTAAGCAATATGCCTTCATCATGGAGAAGAAGAACAAGTGTAACTCTTGTGTTCCTACAGCAATGTTTTTCACCATCAGCCTGGGAACGCTCTGCCCTTCACCAACGAGTTAAGTTCTGCTGTGCTCTGAGAGTACTGCTGCAGACCTCTTGGCAGGAAAGGAGCGGCCTGATCAAAGAAGTGTTGGAATTTAATGGTTTCCAGGTATGACCCCAAGTTTAATGGCAGGAAGCTTTGTTTAGAAGAAACAAGAGCAGTAGTGATTATGTTTTAGTATTTCACACAGCCATCCTCCATCACATGACATGAACAAGACAGAAGAGAGAATGTTTTGCTGTATTGTGAACTAAATGCTATTAACGAATAAGTCTGAGCTGAAGTAGCCAATGAAAATAATTATGAAATATAGCAATAAACTTTAACATAAAAAGTAAACTAAAATAGAGACTTGCCTATTGTAAACTGATATAGTTACTCTTGTAGTAATCTCTTATGATAAACACTTAAAATTCCTGTTTTCTGTTGAATTTGTCAGGCATCAAAACTGTTTGTTTAAACAGTTTGCATTCCTTTCAAATGAACATATTAAAGCATCATTTTTGTGTGTGTGTGCTTCTTTTTCCTCTTTAAAGTATACTTGGAGAAAAATAATCCACTTCAAAAAGCCTTCCAAGCTAAAGTCTTCTCTTTGGGCACTTCAGTCCACAGCAGTCTCATTTTCTGGGTTCCCTCACTGCTCACTTCCCTCTAATTAGAGCCAAGAGAATAGATCACAGCAAGTAACTTACTCAACAAATTTAGCTTCCTTTCTGCTCTCCAAATGTCTGCAAGCAGATTGCAATTTCCTCAAAATTGTTCATTATTCAAATTTACTGTATATATTTTTTCTCCCTCTGAGTATTTCTCTATGGATTGATCAAGAACAGTTTGCTTTAAGTATTCTGTATTCAAAATCCCAGCTGCCTTCAGTAGTTGTGATTAAATATAGAAGTCATGTGATCTCATTCCCGCTTCTCAAATGCGTAACTCTTTTTTAGACACCAATTTGGCAAAGAAGTTAAGCATGTGCCTAAAATTAAGCCTAAATGTTCTGCACCACAAAAATGAGACTATTCACCTCATTAAAGTTTAACATGATTTTAAGCATTTTCTTGAATTCAAGCCAAACAATATCTCCTCCCCCTTAAACAACACATGGAATTTTGCTCATTTACTTAGAGCATTTGTTCCCATAGCTCCAATCTTTTACAAAATGGTTAACATATAGGACATCGCTGAATTTATTATTTGCCCCCGCTGAATTTATCTCCCAGTCTTGTATGTGCTTAGTTACAATCATCCTCCCAGTTTGAGAAGCACTCTAAATAATACTGCTTTAAATTATATATCAAGGCAAAAAACACACTGTTAATGTTACTGTACAATATTATGGACTACAGTTCATAGAAAAATCCACCTGATGTTTCAAAGCAAATTTAGGAACTATCAGAGGTCCTACAGCTAAAATCCTACCAGCAACTACTGCCCTGTTTTAGGTCAGCAGACTCTCAGGGAGAATGGCACCTAATGTATCTTATACTTGTAGTACTTACAGTACAGCCTTGCACTGCCATCTACTATCACCGCTCTATAGAGAAAATTTTATAGGAACAGTTTCACCCAAAACAGAACCTCCTAAAAGACAGAATGCTGTTCATTGGGCATTAACACCATTTTGGTTTTTACATGATTCTTTACCTCTAGGCGTGTCAGGATTATCAGGTCCACAAACTCTTCGGGTGATTAGTATTTCAAAATAGCATCTGTTGCTGGGCATAATCAAGTTGTATGGAACTGAATACATACATAAAAAGCCAATCAAATTCATGTTTGAATACTCTTCCAAAAGTTATAAAATTTGTGCTCCAGATCTCATTTCAGGACATATTAGATTTTTATTTTATTCGAAAAGGTTTTTCAAAAGGTTTTTCACATCCCTGCTGAGTTGTCCCAAAACTGCCAAATTTCCTAATAGTCTCTCCCCTTTCACAAAGTTTAGGTCTTAGGATTCAACACAAATGGACCTAAGAAGTGGTGACCTATGATCAGCAGGCAATGTCAGCAGTCTCTTTGGTACTTCAAAAAATCAGATGGAAATTATTCCTGTTATAATGGGTAGCAGCAGGTCTCCAAGAGGTTGCAGGAGAGTCCATTTGATAAAGTTTAACACCTTTAAGTTGTGAGAGTTCACACATTTCATCTCATACATCTGCACCAAGAGCTCAGTGCCATTCCTAGCAGTCCAAGCTGTGAAGCTCTCTCCCATCCCATGGCAAAAAGATTTTCATTTGCTTAATAGCAGGTAAGATCTCTGAAGAAAAGAAAACAAAATACAAAACACCAAATATTTCCAGTATCCATTAATCAACAGGCATCATATCTGATCTTTCTGGCGTTGTCACCAAGAACAGAAAGAGCAATGATCACAGAATTTACTTGGAGGGGAGAATACAAAGTGACTCAAAAGGGCAGCTCACTGACATATGATACCTTACACAAACAAACCCAACCCTCAACACTACTTTAAGGACAGATAAACCTTGATGCTGTTCAGTTTTTGGTCTTGATAGCAGTGTTCAAACTCTGTTACACAAAGTGCTTCTCACTGCAGATTAGGGTATCTAAATTATCATATCCAGTAAAACTCATCCAAACCTGGTATTTGATGCATGTGGTAACAGTAGTTCAAAGGAGGAGTCTAACTGCAGACTCTGAGCTCAAGTAAGCACTAATGAAAACACATACACAAAATAGAAGTTGCAAGTTTGATTTAAAATACATTAGCGCATTCAGAGTATGACCAGGAGAGGGTGTCTTCATTGCCTTTCAGCAGTTCTGTGAGCTAAGAGGTACCCCGGCATTGAGCAAGTACCATTCTACTGAAAGACAAAAATCCTCATCTGGTGGGTTTTTAGATTCTGTCAGTAAGTAAGTAGACAGTTTCAAGATAATCACCTAATTAATAGCAAAACAAAAAAAGGAAAAAAAAAAAAAAAAAGGAAAAGCTGATCTTTTTAAGTAAACACAAAAGAAGAGTACACAAACTGTAACAAAACTCACATCACAATTTCACAGAAGATTTGGAAATGTACAGTGATGCTGGGTGTTACTTAACAGACTGTATTCCACAAAGTGCTGTCCCTCCAATGTGAAATGTAGATTCCAATTACAGTGTCATCTCTCATTCACTATTTGCTATAACCTGTATTTCTAGAACTGAAAACTATTTATATAACATCCATTTATGTTGCACCTTGCATCCCACAGCATCCAAGGGTGCAAGCCCAACTGACATACCAACTGTACGCAGGGATCACTTCACCTGCCACTGAAGTGCATCAGCTGCACATGGTAATCCCACAGACCTCTTTACGAAGGGAAACAGCATCAGTCTGTATGAGATTAAAATGCATTGACACCAGCAGAAATGTAATTGCTCAGATTGTGATCTGGTGCTGGCACACTGAGAGTAGCTAAGGACCATTACTGCATAACCGCTCTCCTGTCTAGCTTAACATTCTGCAGGTAACTTCTAGATTTTCAGGATAGGGCCGTAATTAACATTCCAGTTCCTTTTCAGATCCAACCTTTCATTTGTGCATATTTGGAAACAGTTTTAATGAAGTGCACCTATCACTTTATTGCAAGAACTAATGATACAGCAGATTTCATCTTCTGGAAACCACAGTTTCTAAAACATACTTTAGTGAAACCTTTGGCAGCCAGAGGTCAGGCTGCTTTAATTGTACATCAGCAAAGAAAGAAAGGGATAACACATATATTCACACCTGAAAAGGCCACCAAAAAAGGAGAAAATGCAAGGCTGGGGCAGTAAATTTTTTAATGCTTATCAGCTGCAGAAAGGTATCCACATAATAGACTTCACAAGACAAATTTATGGTTCTGCAAATGTTCCCTTCATTTAAATCAGCATTTCGGTGACTTGATATCTGCAAATCACCCTAAAATTCTGATGGGCTGCTATACTAAATGCCACAATGGACCATCTAACGTTCATTCTTCCTGGTAAACAGGGAGGAGGATCTATCATAATGACACTGAGGCCCTTTGAGGAGCCCAAGGTCTGGCAATTATGCATATGAAGCTGAGTGCTTAAGTCCAATAATGGGGCTTTAGTGATAGATGGATCATCCCTTCCTGTACTTCTAAGATGCTTGTGATAGCTGAATTGTCCCCAGGTGGCCCCCATAAATTTTGGCCTTTCAGAAAAGCCCATGTATTGTGAAGGTATCACCCAAAGCCCTCATTAGTTAGACAGTGACCTTTGCTGCGTGACTACCAGGCAAAAGCCTAGAAAAGGCCTGTGTTCGATTAGCACTGCAATTTGTTCATTATCTCCTGACAGGAATTTGCAAGTGTCAAAGACAATTCTGTTATGAAAAGGTCAAGATCTGAACGGTGGGGGGGTGGGGCGGAGAGGGCATCACTCTTAGAAATTCTACCCCAGCACTAATAACCACCGCCTGAACTATCATCTGCATCATTCCTGGGTACCAGGAGGCAGAAGCAGGTAAATCACAATTTCACATAATTCGTCTTCATGGGAGTTAAATCACTTCAGGATAAAAACGGGTTTTCTGCTTTTTTACTTAAAATTATGGAAATTGTTTCTGACAGCAAATTGCTCCTAATTAATTTACGGTCTCTGCTGGGAAAACGCACTGTACTGTTGATTTCTACCTTCTACAGACTTAATTATATATAAAAAAAAAAAAAAAAAAGCAAAATTTTCCTAAACTATTAACTTCTGTGCTGCCAGATTTAAGACTTATAAGAACCGCAAGGGAAACTGGTTCTAGGTTACACTGCGTGCTCAGAAATAAATGTTCCCCTCCAGCATCATCCCAGTAGCATAAAGAGGATTACTGCTATTTCAGAAGACTACATTTAGTTGGGCTTCTTTTTGAGAGCTACAAAGATGGTGAAGGGTCTGGAGGCAAGATTCATAAGGAGCGGATGAGGTACCTGAGTTTGTTCTTAGAGCAGATGAGCTGAGGGGGTGCTTCATGGTGGCTGCACCTCCTCATGGGGAGCAGAGGGGCAGTGCTGACTTCTGCTCTCTGGAGACAGTGACAGGACTGAACTCCGGATTCACTGATCCCCAACATGAGGAACACCTGTGACATACAACAGGAACAAGGCAGGAGAGATGCAGAACTAGGAACTTGCCATTAGATGACATGTAGACTGCAGCAATAAAGATTTCATCAGCTCTACCTCATGTGAGGGGCTGTGGAGATGAGCACTGTTATTAATTTGAGAGAAGTGGGCATCAGATACTTAGGGTTGAGTACTGGAAACAGCAAGTAAAAAGGAAGGAAGCAGAAGGACAGCAAAATCTTTGTATTAAAATTAGTCAAGATGGTCAAGATCAGGACTAGGCCACTAGTTCTAAGAGGAGGAGACAGAAGAAATCACCCTTCTGAGCCACATGGCTGAAGGGGCTGAGAGGGCATTTCTCCCAACATGCAAAGACAAAAACATCCCCTTTTTGATGCTGTAATCTTTGCCAGCTAGCCTCCACATGAGCCTTAGTACCAAATTTCCTTGTGACAACACAGAGGCATAACAGCCATTATCCATTTCCCCCTGTTATTTTCTTGAGACACAGTCCATTCAATTATATTTTATTGGAATTCCAAAGTTGTAGTTATCTCCTTGGCAGCTGATGATAAAACCTTTGATAGTGCACACTGGCATTGGGCAAAATGTCAAAAGACCTACTGTACAAGCACAGAAAATTTGACCCACTTTTGTAATACCACAAGGGTCAGAGTCTTACATTAAATCCAGTGGGAAAGTTTGGCACAAGCCCATTTGATCCATGATATTTTATTCTATGAGTCAGATTTACTCAGCTGCTATCATTTTCTAAGCTGTCCCTGCTGAATGATTCCCATCACTCACCACATGAGAGAAAGTAGCAGCAGACCACAGAAGAGTCTAGAAAATGTTGTTCTAATATTTTTTTACATCACTCCTTCACTGACAACCATGACATTTAAGAGAAGGAAAAGACTGGTGAATGAGGATTTGGAGCACTCTCAGTTACCATCAGTGAAACAGCAGCACAGGAACATAAGGGATGTGCATATTATTAAAGTATGAATACATATAGTCAAGCTTGTTACTCTTTAAACCTGAGAGTACAGAAAAAGGAGCATTCAGTGCAAATAATTCTTATTCTCACACAGAAGAAAAATGGTAGTTTAAGATTGTATATGAGCAAATTAGGGGTAAAAAAACAACCCTGAAAAAAATGTAAGTAAATACTGAAAAGCAAACAATATAGGGAGCAAACAATTATCAACAACAAAGGACAAATATACCAACAAACAAAAAAAATCCCACACCCTAAGAACCCAGGAAAGCAAACTTTAGACAAGGACTATACAGGCACATGATAAATGAAGCTAAATAACCTTAGCTCTGCCCTTTTACTAACAACTGGAAAAGCATAGTCAAAACAAAAAAGGCAAATCATTTGATATCAGGATATGCAGAATTACTCTGACAAGAATACCAAAAAACATAAACCATGGATGCAAAATTTGTCATTCAGCAGTCTCCAATATTTCCTTTTTTTCTTGTAAATAAACAGCATTCCAATTTACTTGTCTTATGGAGAGTGGATTATTTCATTTTGCAGTCACAGTTTTCCTTAAAAGTGCCGACTGGAGATCAAGTACTGCTTCCTGCCCGCAAAACTTTTAAACATGTATCTTGATCTGAATTATAAACAAAAATTCATGACATTTATGAAGATGTGCTTGATGTCCTTCACTGCCTCACAAAGCGGGCAAACACCACAATCGAAAGCCGTCTCAGAAAATTATAACTTAGGCACGCAGTCAGCTGGCTGAAGTGTTGCTTTAGCTAACTGCTGCCACTAGAGAGAAAGTGTGAACTACTTGACAGTAGTTTATCATACACCAGGTTCTACCTATTCAGCTTGAAAGGGAGAACTACTGAGTTTTGTATTTAATTAGAGGAAAATAAAAATGTAGTAATTAGAAAATGTAATATGTTGTTTTGTAGGAACTTCTCGATATAGGAAAATCTGCTGTTCCTATGGACAAAATGTAGGACGAGCAAACGTTTCATGAAAGATAATCTCAAAAGGCATCGGTGATAGCTACTGTGCAATTTCATCAGATAGAGAAAACAAAACATTCAACACAAGTAGGAGACTTTCACTTCAAAACACATCTCTTTTATCCCTATGGCTTTCCCAGGGAGTCACACAGAATAATGGAGATTGCTGAATGACAAATTTTGCATTCATGGTTTATGTTTTTTGGTAATTCTAAACTAACAGGCTAATGTAACAGCCGTGGCAGGAACAATCTACGAAAGTAAACAGCAAGGAAACTCCTGAGTACCGCAATGCATGTGGTTCTGGGACTGACCTGAAGGACATCTGGCAGCTTCAGCTGATGCAGGATGTGGCTGCCTGCCATAGAGGATGAGTAAATGGACAAGAGCATATTGCACCTGCTCTTGGGCTCATGCTGACTGTCAGCTTCATTCCAAGTACAAACAGAAGTACTGGTTATTAGCTATGAAGTCCTCAGTGATCTAGCAATTCAGCAACCTTAGAACATCAAACATGATGGCTCTATTTTCTTGTGGTCTTTATTATAAGGTAAAAGCTATTGACCCAACAGACATATTCCTTGATCACCAGCTCAAGTGTTCACCAGCCTCAGTGGCAGCTTCCTGATTTCACACTGCTGGTGTGAAGATCTCTGGGCATGGTACTCAACTGTCCATCAGAACATTTACCTCCTCCATATGGGTTTCATTAGGTGAGACCTCTTGGACTTCCATCTTCTATGGCATCGGTAGTGATTCCTCTTTCAAAGATTCAACAATTTTTCATGAAATCTTCAGGATAAACAACAGTTTTAACAGCAAAGCAGATGATGTTTGTTGAGTATGCACTGTTTAGAGTTAAGCTTTTCTATTAATGTTGTGACACTTCAGTACTCCTGCAGTGAGCACCTCATAAATATCTGCCACTATGAAAGTGCAGTGGTTAGATGGACCAGAAAGATTTAGGAAAAATGAGATTTAGGAATGAGTTTCAGCAGTAACATTATTTGAGTAGGACAACTAATTGGTGTGGGACACAAAACAGAAGCTGTTTCTCCCAAAGCTCACCCTGGTTCTGACACTGAGTTACATCACATCAGTCATGAATGTCTGTTTAATCACAAGAGATGAAAAAAACCAGCTCACCCTGATTCATACATATAGGCTGAGGTTATAAACTGACAAGATACAAAATATGACCCTAATATTACATTTGCGAACAATCAGCTTTAACATGAAGACATTTCCAACAGCCCAAATCCTGCATGTCAAAATAGCAAGTCATTTAATAACTGAGGACACCATCCAGCCTTTTTCATGCTCAGGAGACATGACCATGAGATTTTAAGAGTATTCCCCACTTTTCCAAATGCCCTCCCTATACAAAATTAGACGACCTGCTGATCAATTATATCTCCTTTCCTGCTATTGCATGCTCTAAAAATAAATCTTTTAAGTTCAGAATTCTATTGACAGCATAATATTTAAAATTTTGTCTTACAAGTACAGTGACTGAAACCAGAATGCTCCATAGTTACCTAAAGTATCCTAAGGTGAAATGTTAGGCTACCAGATTCACTAACTTGATCAAAACCTTCCAGTGGTGAATCGTAAATTATTTATCAACAAGAAGTCCATTTATAATAATTAAATTTTATGATAAATTATTTAAAGATATTTTTTCTGCCAGCGCAAATGCTCCAGGACAATGTTTGTTTGGCAGACATCAGTGACAACATTCCCCCTTGAATTTGTCCTCACTTTTCCTACAGATTAAGGAAAACTCTATCTCTCTTTTTTTTTTTTTTTTTTGTCTAGAGCATGTTTGCAAGCAGTAACTCTTGAACTTGCTGAACTATTACAAACTATTAGATAAGGGTATCAGCCTGCAAAATAAGTTCCTTCATTCTTTATGAAAACAGGCTGACTATTCAAAGGGGAAGAGACTATTAAAATGTTTTCATCAGAGGAAAAAATTGTAGTGTGAGCTCACAACTTATTAAAGATCAGAAAATCCATACTTGCAAGCAGGCATTATTAATCTTGCTGCTAACAGAACTGCTTATTCCAAAGGGTGCGTGGTATTGCTGTGCTCACAAGATATAAGATGACAAATTCATCAAACGTCAAACTAACTGTTTATACAAAAGAAATAGAGCAGAGACAGGCACTAATAGGGCTTTCAGTGTGCATTAGGTAAGCTGCTTTCCCTTCCAAAAAAGAAAACAAAAACTCACAAAACTGATTTCCTCGTGCTTGTTTGTGGGTCAGGAGATAGCACCTCTATAGGATGAAGAGCAAATCTTGGGGATGCAAAGTAGAGCCAGGCAAAACGCAGTCTTTGCCAGAAAGCTTTTTACACAGACCTCACATGCCTCTGCTGGAAAAGAGGTGAGAGCTTTGCATCTGGCCACTGCAGCTGCCAAAGCCACCCCAAGAGTGATAGAGAAAAACATAGAGGAGGAATGCCAAGGGCAGCACAGACATCTCTGCCAGCATGAGAACGTGATGCCAAGTGAAGAGCACAATTGCATGCCTCCACCTTGGAAATGGCATGCCTGTTTAATAAAGGAAATTTGGATGAGGAAACAACTTGCCTGGGCATATTTTTTACACATTTTTAAACTATGGAAGGAGAATAAGTGACAAAAACACTCGTGTCTGCACCTATAGCAAGCCCAGAGGTAGTGTGAAAGCTGCCAGCATAACTAAGTGAAATCTGCATTGATGCCAGCCACAGTCCTCAACTGAGCAAAATATTGCAGAACTTGGCAGCTGGGTCTCTGATTGCCATTCAAACAGGTGGAGAGGAGTACAAATGAGACCTTAGTATTGGGTGAGCCCAGAGCCAAAGAATCAATGGATTGAAATGATAATGCCAGACATTGCAGAAAACAGTGGAAATAAAAGGGAAAAAAAATGGTCAAGAGTGAAGCTAAATCATGACATGAACATCCAAGACAGGCCAGAAAACCTTGCAACTCTCAACAACTAAATAGGAAATTCATACTATCCTTCCTATTTGTATTTAGGTAGTGGACTTTGTAAGGCATAAATCACATTAGTATTAGAATAGCTTCTGGACCAGATTGGGTACATTAACTCCACAATTCACTGAAGATGCAACATCCGTATTATCATGCATCTGTTTGTAAAAATCCAGATTATTCCTTCCTTTGATCCCTAATAAACAGAAGCCTCGGATGCCTTTGAGAAGCTCTCCTCATCGATATAAAGTACGTGCAGAGCAATCTACAACAGGGAGGGAAAGAACTAAAACGGGAAAACAGAACATTTAAACTGCTGCTTTCCAGAACCTTCTTTATAAACAAAGGAATTTGGGAGTAGTGCAGAGAACAACAGTGAGTAAGGCAGCTTTTACCTTTAGGTCTGCCATTATACCACAGCCCAAGTTGGTGGAAAATCAAAGTTACATCCATCTGCAGACTGCTTGTGGCAAACTGGTTTAGCAAATATATTTGTGGTACCAGTCGCATTCCTTGCTGTCACAACTGACACTAATTAACACCCTCCCTGTCAGCCTTGGGGAAAAGGCCAGAGGCTGAATAAGCATAAAGACTGGCTTGAACTGTTCTTCCTCTGGCTTTATTCCTTTAGGGGAATAGTTGAGAGTTGCGGGGATACTACTGTGGCTGCCAGGGCTTGTTGAATCTGCTGTGGGCACGTGCACTCCCAGTTTTAAGACTGAAGTCTTTAGTTCACCTGAATTTCCACAAATTTGTTCACTCATAGGAAAAACAAACAAACAATAACTACAAACAGAAGGCACAATTTACAAACAGAGCTTAGAAATGACCTCACAAAGCTAGAAATAATTGTTTGTTAGCATTCAGCATACTCTCCATTAAAATTCAAAAAATAACCCAGACCCCAAAACACTTATGGATAAGAAGTGTGCTTCATGCAATATTATTTCTGCTTCTTATGCACAGGAGCATCTTGCTTCTAACACCGTTCTGGATGTGTTAGGTTACCCTGTCAAATTTTCTAAGTTTGCCACTGAGAAGAAAAGACCAATGCAGACATGAAACTGAGGAAAATGTTCTCAGACATTGTTAATGTACCAGCTTCTGCAGAAGGTAATAACCTTGGTGTGTCTTTAAATAAGGTCTTCACACTCCCAAAGCTGATATCTACTGTGTAAAAGAGTAGAGCCCTTATACAAATGAAGAGTAACCCTGGAAGGTAGACCATGTTTATACTAACGAGAGAATGACTGCTACCAACTGAGAAGTCGTCCAAAACAAATCTGCTACATAGAGTAGTATTTCTGGAGTAAATCAGCCTCTCATTTGGCTTTAATTCAGACTTCTATCAAGTAGCTTTTCTCCTTACAGACCATTTAAGGAATCAAAACTAAACAGAAGGGTGAATAACAAAGCACAAAAATCCCTTTCCATTGCATTCATCCACCCTCTGATCAAATTCTTTAAATGTTGTCCCCATCACAAACACATTTAAAAAATATCCTCTGTACAGTTCAGTAAGAAGTCACAGAAGTTCAAGCAGAAAAGAGAAAGAACTATTTCATAAAAACGAAACCTCTAAAAATAATTAATATAGAATATATATATCAACGGAAGATAGTATCGGTGAGGAATATCAAGTCCTTGTTGAAGTGAGATGAATTGATTACTGAGAGTTACTCAGAAACAAAGTGTAATCATTAGAGGAATGGGCTGGCACCCAGCTAACCTACTGCTTCATTACTAGCACCAATCAATGCCAATTGTTTCCTGAGAAGAAAATGCAGTTGGCAATAGAGTACAATATTGTGCTGGGATATGCTGCATTATGAAGTTCTGATGCATGAAATGTGACATGACTTTTTTTTTTTTTTTCCTAGGCTATAGAAAATATAGCGCAATAAATTGTAATTTTAATTCAAATCAGAAAACTTTGAAAAATGACTTGAAATCCTGTTTTGCAGTTTTAGAAGAGGAGACTAGATACTCAACAATGCTCCTGCAGCAGGCTATTCCATACATCAGATGCAATGTAAGCAGACACTTCAGAATTGCTACTTACAGTATATCTTCCAGCAGGCAGAAGCCTAAAATATTGCGTGCAACTTTCAAGGTTTGCAGTCAAACTGCAATGTAGCAGTGAGTGAATTCTTAGAGGGCAGGTAAACCTGTGGTTCTGGCTACACTGATTCTTTCTGAAAATTAACTGGTCTCTAAAAATAGTAAAACATACTTCAAGGTGAAAAAATTCAGGACATGAGAGCTTATTCAATTAACAGATGTCTGAATGGCTTCACATCTGAAGATCAACACTTGTGTTCATCAAGGGCAAAAGACCATCCTCCCAGTGATAAGAACAGCTTCTAAACACTGTTCAAACAATAAAACGACAGTTAAATGCTTGCTTTTCCACATGATTCATTCTGATAACAACCATTATTTTACTCTATTAACAGTGATTTTTCACTCACTAAATTAAATAATACTAAAAAATAACTCATTTTGAGAACATTTTGGGTGATGCTCTGAGTTAAAAAGGAAACTGGGAGAAATATTTGACAACTAGTTCACTGATGAGGCATTTACTTCCTCCATATGATGTCCCAAGCATTTTAAGTTTTGAAGCTAGCCTCTATCTGCACATCTCATACTCTTGCTTATGTCACAGAGCAATCCTGAAGATACAAAATGGATTCCACTCAGATGAAATCAAATCAGAAGATGTGCTCCAACCACCATTGGACACCCAAGCCAGCAGTTAAGAACTAATCCAAAGTAAAAACCTCAGAAACATACAGTAGAGGCATGACATCTTCAACACCAACTGCTCTGCTCTAAAAATCCATTCCTGCCAGTCCAAGCAATCTGTGAGTCTAAACATACCTTACTCAACATAATTTAGGATTAGATCCGAGCATTTCTCTCTATTGTCACCATTATGGCACCTCTTTGAGTTTTCAAAGTAAATGTTTTCAGATATTTTAGTTATACAGAGCAAAGAGGGACAAAAATTTTGGTACTTTTCACTTCTTGCTGCTGTGACATAAGTAGTGGTTGATGGGAAACAAAACAAATACGGCAGGTTGTTTTAATTCCTGTCAAAGCTGCTCTTAGACTGCTTACAAATGAAAAAAATATATTTTTTATTTTAGAAAATGTTTCCAAAATAGCACACAGTGTTTCACACTGCTGTTGGAAAATAGTCCAGACTCTCTCTGCACCCTTCCCTGCTGCAACCCAGGCCCATTCTTGCTGCCCTGGCAAAGCCTCTGTTTGCATACCTCTCTCTCCTGCTTTTCTTTGCATGCCCTTTCTTTGGATAAATCAAGATGATTCTTTTGGTTTCTAAGCCAAGGCAAAATATGCATCCACACCGTGGATCTTTCTTTGGGAGCATCCCAAAACTTTGAAACCTGTTTTTTCTTTAAAATTACTCTAAGGTTGAGCAGAAGCAGCAGCTTATTTCACTGCATTTGCAAGAGAAAAGGGGAGTACGTCTAACTTTTGAATCTGAACATTTACCAAGGAAACTCAAATATGAACTCCTAAGAAATGCTCTTATTTGTGGAGCTTGCTGAGAGCACTATCCTTACAGGGATTCCAAATCAATCCTACTACAGGAGGTAACTGCCACTACTAATAAGGGTTTTGTTTGTAATTTGCTGTACGTTTCCTCAGGTTGTCACTTTTCTCATCAGGCAAGCCTGCAGGCACTCACTTAACTCCAAACAATATAAAGTCATTAAATTCTTTGGCCTTGTTAAAGGGAAAGACCAACTTAAAACTACAGAAACAAAAAAGAAGTCTTGAAAAGCAGCAAAGCAACCTTCAACATCACACAAGGTAATTTTTCTTCTATGTTATTAGTTTAGCATTGTAAGTCCCCTACTTCTAGTTTGACCTTTAACTTTGGTGAGCTGCTGTCAGAGTTCCACATCTAAAATAAGAGTAATATCATTTTGCTTCAGAAGCATGGCTGCGCTGTTCACTGCTTGTATCTTTATGTCTTTTGACAACTTTTCCTTTTCTGGGACACTGAAATGTAGCCCAAAGATTTCCAGTCATAGTTCATCACATTGGACACATTGTTCAAGGCGGAAGAGGAAGATAGCACAACAGAAATGTTATTTTGGGTAGACTGCTCAATGGCATTGCTGATTCATGTCTTTATTTTCCGTTTTTTATCCTTCTCCCCATCTGTGCTATTAACTTCAGAGTACTTCAGCAGACAAATTATTATGCCCTACTCCCATGTTACTCCTGTTTATGTCTTCCTTGTTTAATGTACCAAGAAATATTTTAGCTAGCGTACACGGTGTAATTGGTCACCTAAAACTCAGGCAAGAATACTGCAACTATTTGAGTTTACTTCTGAGCTCCGCTCTGATGTTGAAGATAGAATAACACCCAAGTTTTCCTTCAAAAAATTCTACTATACTCTCCACCAAAACCTAGATCAAAACGGGAAGATTTAACAAGGTTTTATTATGCTTCATCTTTGTGTGAAAATGTTATGGGGTAGGTATGTAAGAACTGGATAAACTCATGCCTGTCCATTCAGTATGATCAGTATGAGGGAAGATGGTAAGAAAGCTCTGCTTTTATCTGCATCCTCTCCATGCTGCTTAGTTTTCTATGAGCTGTTACAAAATCTTGCCTTCCTTTATCATGGAAGTATCAGCGCTCATTTCATCTTCTCAGATACATACAGCCAACTATAGCCACTCTCCAATACCTCAAAAACATTCTTGGATACCTGAATAGTTTATGGTGCACGTACAGATTTTATACTTTACAATATTATTTTAATACTTTGATCCATTCTAATCACTTGTGAAACTTTCCAGAATATATCTCTATATAATTATAGTCTGGAGGTTATATGCCAAAAATATCTAGTTTAATTACTCATCAGTCAGCACCCCAAGTTATTTTCAGTCAATGCTGCTCCATTAGGCAGGCTTTGGGTGAAGACCTGGCTTTATGGGGAAGGACTCTGCATTTTGCTGTACTGAAATGCACGTAGCGCAAACTGATCCAGACAGTCAAGAGATCAAGGTTGTACTGTATGACTAACCGCTCTACATCTTTCTCAACCACTCAACAGTGATGTTTTAATCACCAACAAATCATCATTAGCAATAGCATTGGGCCCACTACCGTGAAAAGAATCCCATTAAAAAAGGGCCCTATTGAAGTGAGATTCTCCCACGATGAGTGATTTGTGAGATGTGGCAGCTGACTGATCTTTAACCTATTTAATATGTTCTATATTTTTTAAAAGTTGTAAGGCACTAAATCAAACACCTTAAAAAGATCATGCAGCTAACTTTATCAACTAAATTTATAATATACTCAGACACTGAGATGAATTGGTTGATAAATTTCCTTTCTCACAAAATGCTGACTGCCTTTCATTCGTGTTTAACTTTTGCAAATTAAACCTCCCCATCAGCTTTTTCATTAATTTCCTGGGGGTTGTTGTCAAAATATCAGTCCATGAGAGTCTGAACCACGCTACTTGCCTTTCTGAATGTTTGCACAATAAAATGGTATCTCCCCATGTTCCAAGATCTACTCATTACTTGTGCCATTGGGTTTCATGTGATCCCAGCTCCTCTAGGACTCCTGCACAATGAATGTCTCAGCCTGTTGATTTGAGTATTTATCTGTAGCAGTGATAAAAGCAACACCTTTTTCAGATATTAGCGGACTTGAAAGATGAGAGAAACCAAAAGAAACTCTTACTGTACTCATCTGCATGATCTACATCCTCAGGAAGGATTTAAACTTGTTGAGTTGTAAAGAGTTATTGTATATTTGGAATAAAATTGATCCTAGCAAATATACTTAAAGTAGAACTTCTCCTCTTCTCTCAGATGTTTCCTCCATTTCTTTCACTTACATAAAATAATAATAATAATGCTAATATTTCCTCCTATTTAAACTTGATACTTATTTTTGTCCCCTATCTCTATTAGGGGCATATATTTAAATTTTACTTTCCAGCCCTGTTGCACGTTTCTTTTCAATTATTTCCTAAAAATTTCATACAAGGACAGAAATTCAGCCCTTCTCAAGCAAACTACATTTGAGATTGCAATCATCTTCTCTTCAGCCTTAATGAATATAAACTTGTTATGATCTCTGTTGAGATCATAACACACACTTTGAGGACAGTAGAGGCTTCTATTTATTATTGTATTTATCCAAAATCATCTGGTTCAAAATACAGTTACGTGGCAGTGGTTGCAGCACTTTCTTAATATAGGAAAAAAACCAACAACTTTACAACTTTAGAAATTGAGTTCAAGCTCTATTTACAGTAATGACAAATCCTACAGAAAAAAAAAAGTTTCAATTTGATTTCTTTTTAGATTAAAGCCATTTTACTGATCATCTATGTTGCCTTTTGCCAGCATTTTTCTAGCTTTACTGACTATTTTGAGACTAGGAAGACATCTGATTTCTTCTTCAGCTTCCCTAGTACTCTCAAATATTCTGCTTACACTTTTGACTGCTATTGTGCTCTGAGCAGACATCTGTAATGACTCAGATAGCATTCTCAAGCAGTAAAAGCTAGGTTAAAACTACTGCATAGGAATTTGGGACAGAGCATCTGTTTATCTTAAAGAGTTCTTTAAATTCTATTCATGACTTGCTTCCCTGATTTCCTCATTCAAGATTAAGTCCATCACAGATGAACATCACTCCTGTCATCCATATTTTAATGAAATCAGGAAATGAAAGTATTCTATCTTAGGATCCAGTGTGGATCAATCTGCCTGAGCTGCCCACCTGAGTTCTGGAGAGAACAGAAATTCAATTATGACTGTCTTCTCCATGGTCCTTAGCGATGTCACAGCAGCACAGGATGGCCTGAATTGCAATGAAAGAAATCAGGCCACATCACTGGCGGAATTACAGACAACTGTAATTCAACTGTATAGCATTTGTACATCCATCTAAGCTGAACTAGGTGCCTGATCTCTAGTGAAGGAATCTGTTGGAGGAAACATTAGAATGGACACTGTTTCTTTCTGTGAACAAAGTGTACGGGCTGAAAAGACAAGAAAGTGTTCCATCTTCATAAGCCATTGATCAATGAGTCACCAAGCGGCATAAGGCAACAAAATGACATCAATTTAAGTTTCATGACTACACTACAGATCTCCAGAGGCATTCCCATGCTTACTGGAAAACGCTTGTAGCCTGATGAGCTCTGGAATCCATAGTCCAGCTTTTAAACTGATCATACAGATAAACACACATAGATAATTTTCATATAAACAAGAATTTGTTTTTGCATTGAACTTGGCTAAAAAAAAAAAAGAGCTAAATATACACTGTATACAGATTTAAATCAAAGCATCTTCTTTGCTGTTGAAAAATGATATTGAAGGTTCCAATAAATAAGAGACGCATATGCAAACATTCGAACAAAAGTATAATCAAACACAACCTAAAGACATTCAAGATACCACCAGCCTACCACTCACCAAGTCCATTCACCAGGAGTAACTATGAAAGACTGCAAGATATAGGACTGATTCCCCTTTTCCACTACTGCCAGTGATTTAATTATAAAAGCCATCCCAATAGGCTCCCTCTTTATCAAATGCCAAATGGGCAGAAGCTGAGAGATTCCTCCATTCCAGCCTCTGGTATGTCTCAGCCTTGGTGAGGAGGAATTGGCTTCTCTTGAGATAAGAGGCTAATTTATCAGTGATATAATGATGCATCTTTTATCCAGCTGCCTCCTTCGGAAGAAATGGATGGCTATAGAGGCTTAGATCTAATTAATAATTAATGTTCAAAGCAGATATACAAAATAGTTCATATCCAAATGGGAAATCAAATTTCCAGAGATGAAATAATAAGAAGTACAAGAAAATATTTAGGCACATTTATCTGCACATGGAAATAGAAGTACTACGGCCTGAAAAAATTATGAAAAGAGTTCCTGTTATCTGCTTCTCTTTGCTAATAAATAGCAGGACACGGTACTCTAAAATTTTCATTCGCAAAAGTTCTGTCTCCTAGCCCTCTTCTCTCTGAGGAAACTGTGGCTGGCAAGGTAGAGGATTTTGTTGCTGATTGGTCCTTAGGTACCACTGCAATAAGCAGGATAATTATAAATGGTGACCGTGTGCCAAAGGGTGCAGGCAAAAGTGGACAAGATGCTTCAAATAAAGCTGATGGCATTAACCAAGGACAAGAGTGAACATGAACAGGGAAAAAACAGGCCTTATTTTTAAGACTATATCAGCAAAACCTCTCCTGCAGAAAGTGAATAATAAATGTGCTGGATGCCATAGTAATTTCCATGGGGGGAGGTAAGGGATTGCTATAAAACACAGTATTCTAACTACTACAGATGTTGCTGCTAGAATTTACAGCTTTCTCTGCATGCTTATCTCTCCTCACCAGTTTCTGCACATTGACTCACATTCAAACATGGGCCATTTTAAGCCATCTTTTTATTATTTTAACCTTTTTTTTTTTTTTTAAAGCTACAATTAATTTCTTCTGCACTATTCTGTAACGTTAAATAGACTCAAGACCTGTATTTACAAACACATGCAATCCCATTTTGGCACATGTAAATTACATGCAAATACATTCTAAATTAGTTTGTTTATCACTCCAGAATTCTAATCCAAAGGCTTTGTTTTTTTTAAATTTAGTTTTTATTCTGACATGTTTACAAATGAGTTTGACTCTGGAAAATAACTTAATAAACTCAGGGTTAGCTATGCAATTAGAAGAGGCATCTGGGAACCATAAAACCTGGAAAACAACATTTACATCTTTTGTACATCCAAGACTCCACTTTCCTTTCTCCCTTGAATACATCATTTCAAAATATTGCAGTTATTTTTGTATGAGGACAAACAGCAAGAATTCATTTTTATAACCAATGACCCCTCTCTCCAATGAGCAATTCATGGGGTAGTGCTGGATAAAATGCACGAAGTAGAAGATTTCATTACAAAAAAAGAAAATGAAAAATAACTGAATTAACATTGATCATGACTTTTCAACAGCATTTCTTATTATTACGGCCAGGAAAAGTCTCCTGTGGGCAGTAAAGCTTTCCCATGTATTATTAGCCCTCTACGGAAAGCTATGAAAAGACACAAATCTGTTTTGTCAAAGGACAGAAGAGCATTTAGTTATAAGAGAAAGTATGGTCATAATCCATTGCCAGGTTAAAGGTGAAGAAAACAGAACTATAACACAAAGCCTTAAGAGAGTAATACTCCTGCAGTTAATTCCTGAACACCACAGTCGAGACGCCTGGTTTGTGGGGAGAATACATTCTCAGGGCAACCTGACATCTATACGGTTTGTATTTATTAGCAGCAGTGCTATTATATAGCATCTCTGTTTGTGTTGGGTACAAATGCACAGCACCACGGGTCCTGCTTTGGGAGGCATTTGTTGAGATGCCACAAGTGTTCCTGGAGCCACCGCCAGAGTCCTGTATGGCCGTGATCGCCCTCGCCTGGGCGGAGGGATTGGGATGTCTGGCTTTGTTTCGCTCCTACCAGTGGTGGAGCTCAGAGCAGCTGTCTTTGGATGCTCAGGCTGCTTCGGAACTTTTCCTAGAATGTAGGACTAACAAAATGCAAAATGTTGGGGTGAGAGGGTTGAGTTTTACATCATGTGCTCATGGTGTTAGATTCATCAGATCTTCGACAGAGATTAGGGGTTTGATTCAGGTAAGAGGACACTTGAGTGCTCTGGATTGCATCCCAGCACGGACAGACTTGTGGCAGGTCTGAGTGACCAGATGAGGATTCATTCCGCATCAACCCAGGGGCCCCACACCCTCCCAGCCATTGGCAGGAGCAGCAGACAGGCAGAGTGAGCACAGGGGATGGCAGCACAGCAACATATAGCATCGTTCTGAGACTGCCCTAAAGATGAGCAGGAAAATTAGGGTCATTACAAATGATTCCTCCTTTAAGTAGTCCCCAGAGGATAAGGACAATAGCTGCAGCTGAGTAACAGAGCAGGTAATGTAATAAAAACATCAAGAATAATATAATCCCCTGCTGTCTTCTAGATGGTTCGAACACACTTATTTTCATTTTTATTTGTATGGCCCAACAAACACGACTTTGTGGCTTACGCTGCCCTCCCCAGGCCCTGCTGCAGACCTCATCCCATTCTCCCTGCATCACTGGCTCCCCTGCCAGCACTCTGTCCCAGCACTCACAGCACCTGCACAGTCTAGTGCTGACATCCCAGCCAGCTGCCACGTCAGAAGCAGACTGCAGTGACAGAAGAGTATTTCACCTTCCTTTAACCTGCTTTTAAAGGACACTGCAGCGATACAACCGCCTCGCAGTACCCACGTTATCTCCTTCAGCAGCATCTCAGATAACTCCCTACCACACTGTGCTGTGCTGGGTGACGAGCAAGTCTGCTCCAGCATGGGTTATCCTGCACTTTCAGTCTGGATTCACAAACCTGCCACACCTTCCCCATTCAAATCTCCTAAAAATTCCTTTGTGACATCAAGTTACAAGCTCAAAATAATAATAAAGGCTCCACGTTATCCTTTCTTGTGGATTTCCCAGTGACCTTGGCTGACTCCTTTAATAGAAAGTGTTTTGCATACCAAAACAAACAAAAAAAAAAACACAGCTAAGAAAAAGGTTCTTTTGTGCAGTTCCAGCTTCCCTTCTCCTCAGTCTCATCCACTTAGCTGTATGAGCATCAATGCTTAGCCATTTTCTGTTATAGCAGCAAATGAGGAAAAGGGGTAGCAGAGGCATGGGAGTTGAGAAGGAGGCAAAGAAAGCAGTGGGAATCTTCTCAAAAATAAAAAGCAGTTCTATTAAAATAACCCTATATTTTTGACATTCTCTGCCCATTTTTTCCTGCCCATCACCCCTGCTTTGTATGTTTCAGGTACTGAGTATTCAGGGGTAGCTGGGTGCCATACAGCTCATATCCAGCACAAGGACATCCTTGTGGGAGGGTATGTACGGGTGTTAAAATAGAAGTGGAGCACAGCTAGATGCATGTGCCCAGCTAGGTTTAAAAATAAAGTTGCAAGCAAAGGTTTGGGTCCAGGTGCAATCCAGCAGCGCTGGAACGACAGCACACTCAAGCCAGAAAAATCCAGAAAGAGGCAGGGATAGTTTCTGGCAGGGATATCACTCATCTCAGGCACCCCTGCACTGCCCTCCGTTTCATGATGCCAGTGTAACCCCCTGCTCCCTCTAGGGAGAATACGCTGATTTTTCACTGAATCCCATTCAGGTCGCTCATCAGATAATTAAACAGACAGACAAAAATTCCTGAGTGAAGAAACTGTTTCCATACAGATGTCCTTGCTAATTAAAATTTCATTAGAATGAAAAAACAAAAAAGCATTCCGTGCTCTTTAAAGCCATCTAATACTAAAAAAAGCTGCTGGATTTTTTATTGTTTCTTGTTTTTTGTCTTTTTTTTTTTTTTTTAAGAGAGAGGAGGAGATTATTTTAAGTTTTCCTCAAGCTTACCCAAAAAAGGAAGTAGCACAATACACCTGTGCACAAAATTGCTCATTTTCCCCTAAGTGAGCTCATTCTGCACATTGTGAAGTACAACAGAAAGCATTATGTGCAAACATTTACAGCATAAAAAGCCTCGTCACCTGGGATACTCGCTGCTTCTGAAAAGTCTGATCAAAGATAAAAACCAAGACAACTCCTTGTAATCAATTATGCACAGATAGTCCTCGGTGTATGTGCAATTCATAAAAATAATACTGAAAACATAACACGGATTTACATGCAGAAAAAAAATATATGGACACGGACAGAACACTAATCTGCTGATTGGTATCTGGAAGAGACAACCCCAGCTCCATGAGCAAGGCTCTGGCTCTGCAGTGCTCCCTCCAACAGGGCTCTGGCAGCCCCTGCCCACGGAACTTTGCAGGTCACAGCAGGACGAGCTAGATTTGGGTTTTACTTCTGTGTAAGCAGTGAGCAGTAGCCACCACACAGATTGCATTCACCCAAACAGCACTTATGGTTAAAGCAAGCCACTGCCTGGCAATCTAACTTCTAAACATTAAACCACGCAGTGATGCCTGCCCCATTGGGCTTCTCCTTGAGGACAAACCCTCTGCGTGCCAGGGGGAGACCCACAGCCATCACCAAACACGTCCGCCTCTGCACTCAGAAGGGATCAGGAAGATGCACTCAGATTTCCAGCTTGTATGAATGCTATCGTCATCACCTTCGCTAATACCAAATTCACACTTCAAGGTCCTTTCTGTGCCTTTTTTCACTCAGCCTTGTGGCAGTCAACTTAAGGAGTTCGCACTGTAACGTCAAACCTTTCATCAGCTCCAAAACCCTCCCCCCCCAGACTATAAAATATTTATATTTCAACACGAGGATTTATTCCTGTTTTGTTCTGGCTGACACCTTTTTGTCACAGGTCTTGCACATTTTTGGCTAGGTGAGCCCCAAAGAGTACACAGGAACTTAATGAGCAGATCAATTACTGGTCATAAGAAAATATACTGTCTCTTTAAAGGTTATTTGAAGGTTGATTGCTATCTTATTGCTTATATCCTGCAAAACTATTCAGCCTTATGAATGAATTTGACCTTTTTATACTTACTGGGGGAAAAAAAAACGAAGAGAAGTTAATTTAGAGCTCTATAATACAACACTTTTTCCTGGAGAAATGAAAGGGCATTCAAATCGATACCTGCACAATAACACTCTGATGAATGTTTGCACCCAATTTTCTCATTTTGCTAACTTGAGATTGGGCATTTTGAATAGTTCTCAAAGAACATATTCTTTATGTGCTGTGAAGTATGTGGTATTGTGTCCAAACAATGCTAGAGGATAATCATTATAGGAGTATCACTGGGCCTGAAAAGGTCAGTTAGTTAGAAATGTCAGCTTTCAATGCAGCCATGCCGGACCTCCCTATGTAAGGATCCAATTAAAGGGACATGCCAAGGTGCATGGAAACATCATGGTGACCCAGAATAATAATAAGGTATTGTGCAAAAACTTGATATTTTGCTTCAAAAGTAATGGATTAGCCTTTAGTATATCCTTTCTGCAGTCTTATTTTGACTTCGTAAATATCACTTATTGTACATGAATCCAAAAAAGGTCATTTAAAAGAAAAAATGCAAAGGTGGGGATGAACAGTCTTACTAAAAGTAAATATCGAGTAACTAAATGGAAAACTCTGGTTATTGGACCAAAAAGGAAAAAAAAAAAAGTCATTTCAATAGAACTCACTCAGAACTGTGAGAATTGAGATGAATATATATGATGTTTTGGGAGACAGAAGGGCAGTAGTCAGGGGAGAAAGGCAGACAGGTGAGGGTGAATTTATTCTCCTGGGACATGCTTTGAGTGAGGACTGTCTACACAGGGGAAAGACAGAAGGAACAGAAACACCAGTCAGTGGATACCTAACATCTCTGCAACCGTTCTTTTCAATCCAGCAGAGAGGCATAAATAAGAATTAGGAGGATACTGATCTGCACAAATAAGTAATTATAAGCAACAATATTAATTCTCCTTATCACGGCAAATGAAAATTTTTACAGCTGTTCAGATGCTGTGAAGATAAGGAACTGGATATAGTCAAATTTCTTAATCAGGCTCAGGAAAGCCAAAACCAACCTAATGGCACTAAAATGGCACTGTGTTTTCTCTGTGCTCTCTGTTAGTGCATCATCTTGCTAAAGGATCACCAAGTGTGGAACAAATTTCTTCCAGTGTTCCTAGGGTTCGGCTTAAACTGACAACTCTTAATTTCACTCTGAGCTGAGACTTGAGCAAGTGTGTTTTATTTTTTTATGGCAAAGAAAGTCTTGTACCATGGGTTCAAACAATATGGGGTCTATGACCTTGCAAAGCAGTGAGGTCCATTTATTCCAAGTTACTTTGCAACACTGTTGGCACATAGGGGGATTCATATCACCACCGTAGTGATACAAGAAATGATTTCCCTCCTATTCATCACTGAGCAATGAAAGATTCAGTCATTAGCAAACAGAAACACAATTTCTTTATTCCACCATCTTTCAAAATAAAGTAGCATGTGAAGTTTCACTGACAAACATGAGCAGCAATTATGTCAGGCTGCTTAAAAACCCAGACATTATCTCCTGACACCTTCTTAGTGCAAAATCAACATAGTATTAATTAATAAGGACCATCAAAAATAGTAGCCAAGTTTTAGCAGCCAACAACTTTCTGTCACATTTTATTACTCAGTATCATTTTTTACTAATACCCGTCTTCCAGCTTCATGACTTTGGGTTCATATTATTTTCATGCTTCAATTAGAAAGAAGTAGATAGCCAAACTGTCCAGGAAGGTAATGGAAAAGTCTTGTAGGGGGGCTTAGTGGTGGAATTTATGGCTAAATGAAACTTTCAAATATACTATAAAACTTTTTCTCCTTCCTTTGCTCAGTTTTACTTGAGGTCTCATAAGCAGTAATATGTAGAAATGCAAAACTTAATCAGCTAAAAAATAGAGCAAATCCCACATATCATTTTATGCAATACCAGGAGAGCAGAAATATATTTTCCTAACCAGAGAAAATTAACTAGGCAACAGTCCTATATCTATAATTTAAAGCAGTAAAATATGTATGGCAGAAACTAAAGCCACCTTAAAAGAATTCACTGTAGCAGCGTATCACAAATTAATGAAATGGAGACATTTTTAGAGCATGCAGCACTGAAGACATTAAAGGGGGAGAATATTTCACCCTATAGATAAGTCTGATAAATACTTTTAAAATCTAGCTTTCCTCCCTGTTTAAAAGTGCAAGAGCTTGAATATTAGGGAAGAGCACACACGCCGTCATTAGCATTTCCGATCAAATCTCAGTGTCACTCCACAGAGATCAGGGATATTTCACTCCATCAGTGTGTGTAAATTCCCATTGTGGTCAGAGGAAAGTCTGAATAAATCGAGAGGAAGGAATTATGGAGTCAGCTCTTACTTTATTTCTCCTAAAACAGAGCTGAAAGAGACTTAAAATACTTTATATTCCATGCTGTAGCCAAGCTGGGCACTATAGAATATTCAACTACTGCAGGTTTTTTAAATGCAATCAATTTACTCCTGCCAAATGTGGTAGGTTTATATACATCTGGGAAACATGCACCTACAGTGCTGATGAATTTCTCCTGACATTGCACTGATTTCAAGAGAATGTTATTTTAAATTGGCAGTAGAGAGACTGGTAGAGAAGGATAAAGCCCTGAGGACGGCTGAATCAAAGAGAATTTCAAAAGAATTTTCCTGATGGTTCTTGGATAATATCACATGTTAGCTATTTTCAAAGCCAATAGTTTCCAACGCACTTCCATTTATGGTATCAATAATTAAAAATACTTCTGTGGGAGATGAACTTACCTTACAGAGAGGAGAAATTGGAAAGCTATATTATTATTGTAAACACAGGAGATGCAGAAATCTTTGTCTCCAGGGAAAAGCTATAGAAACAGGGGTATCTTATTTGCAACTATTGAGTGGTTACCACAAAACGTGACATGGTTGCGTGTGCGTGTTCAAAGCATTAAAGAACATGATCACATAGAAATTAAGGGCAGATCAGACTAAGTCACCTGAATATTTGTTCCTGAAACCCAAAGTCTAGTAGACAAAGTGTAGAGAAAATGTTTTGGATCAAATTCAGAGGTGAAAAAACCTAAGTTTCAAGAAAATTTGAATTACCAAAACTTAAACCTCATTATGCCCCACTCCCTGCCAGCATGCCCCTGCCAGCTACTAATGAATTTTTAAAATCTTTCCCCCACCCCACAGTGCACATCAGCTCTGAATCTGGCACCCTGAACCACACAATGCATTGCAGTCTAATTGTAACTCACATGTCAAGGGGCAAGAAGAAAGGAGTGTGGCGAGAGCACTGATAAATTTAACTCAACATTCCTCCAGCTACTCAGCAGTACAGCAGAGCCGTGAACTCCCCTCCACATTTTACATGGGTGTCAGTTACTTCAAAGGAATATATTCAAGCATGATGGAGTCTGGCTCACTCCCAGCTTATGCATCATTTGTGCCTGGCTGTTTCTGGAAACCCACAGCAAACCAAAGACTTCCTCCCATTTGGGGCATGTTGTGAAGCTTTCTGGAGCTGCTTTCTTAGTGCTGGAACAGGTCAGCTGTACAACTTGGCATACAAAACATCTCTTACTCTCTGCATCTCTTCCTTTTTCTTTCTTTTTTTTTGTCTCCCTTCAGAATGTCCTGAGTTCACCTTACAGGTTAATGATGCACACCTGTTCAGCTAAACACACAAATGAGCTGTTACACGACCGCTGCGCATACGTGATTCAGAGTTTGGAAGTCACCTGGAGTAAGGTGACTTCTCCCCCTTTCCAGTGCAGTATGTCTACCTACACAGTCACTGGAAGCTGTTTTCAAATTTAGCCATTTTGATCATTCCAACTAATTGCTTTGTTGATTTAATAAGTTCCTGTATTAAACTGAAAGATCTGAAGCAATAGCTACTTATTGCAATCACACTGATGCTCATAATCAGTTAAGTCAACTGTTCACTGTTCCAGTGACTACTGTATTTAAAATTACAAGAAAGGTATCAAAAATTCCTTTTATAGTTATGTCTCATGTAAAGTTATCCTGTTCTTCAACCTTCCTTTTGTCTTACTAGAAAAAAAATATTAAATAAAATTAAAGAATTAGGTGGTCTTCAGTGCCCTTATCCAAGATCTGGGTGTCTGTTATGACTAAGACGCTCAGAGGTCTTTTTTCCTTTTCTTTCTCTTCTAGAAATAGAGAATGTTGAAGATATGAAAAATGAAAAAGTGCTGTGTTTGTCCTTGAAGTTACAGTCAGAATAGTGACAATGGCTGTATCACACTGTATTGTTGCTTTTATCAGCAAGTGCCCTGAGCATACATTAACATAATTGCAAACTGCATGAAAAGTGAACATGCAAAAATGTGATGCAATTGCCAATAGCCTCAAACATCTGTCCCAACAAAGTGTTCCTCCTCCTTATTTTAATTCTTATTATTTTAACAAGGTTAGTGAAGGAGAAACCATGTCACAGATGATATCTACATTTAGAGTGTCAGAACAATTATTGATGCAAAATTATTATCCAAGCAAACACGCGTCACATTTTGTTCACTTCCCATAACACCT
Organism: Oreortyx pictus; assembly: GCA_036925125.1. NCBI lineage: Eukaryota > Metazoa > Chordata > Aves > Galliformes > Odontophoridae > Oreortyx > Oreortyx pictus. The sequence goes on along the minus strand of JAUPFR010000010.1, from coordinate 6,679,361 downwards.
GTTCATTTCCTAACACGCTATTCCCAGTTAAAGCCAGAACTCATTAGTCCCAGTTAAAGACAAACTGAAAGCTAAATATGCATATACAGCTGGAAAAATGAAAAGATAACCAAAAGGAAGCACCATTCAAGCACAGCATATGTCTGGAGCTGGTGGGCAGAAAATTTCTGTAGCACTCAACAGAATGAAACAGAGACAAAAAAACAGCAATAATCCAACAGCTACCCAGCATTAAGGTTGGAGATGAAGGAGAACTACTCAAACAGCCAGCATTTTAACCATAGTACTGAGACCTTTGAACTCACTGTGCCAAAGAGCCCATCACTTCCACAGTATAACACATTTTGGTTCATCTCCTCAATAAGTAAGGAAGGCTGTTATGGAGAAGATCATTTACCACACTTCTATTTCACCTAAATATTTTCTGCCCCATGTCAGGGTTCTCCAGACCCAATCCTGGACCTCCTGTCTCCCAACACTGTCCCATTCCTCCCCAAACTGCTCATATTTGCCACTGAGAATAAGTCAAACTCACATTCCTGTGATAGTCGAACACACATCGTGAATTTGAGGGCATCTGCCCTGCAGACATACCGCTAACCGTAACCCCAGGAGGCTTAAAGAAATATCAACACTCAAATTCATAGAGTAAAGGTCTGAAGAGGCAGCTCTGTGAACGGATAACTGCCCGGGGCTTTGCCAAGCACAATATAGCTGTCACTTGTTATTATGTGAAAGATTTTCTGGGGAACAGTGTTTTTCATTTTGCATGTCAGAGACAGGGGGGAAAAAATACATTTAGACAACCATCTCTTTAAGAAAAGAGAAGAGAGCCATGCGGCAGAGCTCACTTACCAGGGCTGGTTATTGTCAGAAGGTCAAGCTGCCGTCTCTGCTGAAAAACAAATTATAAAAGGAACTGTTAAAAGGAGACTAATTTTAGTGGGTGAGCTTAGACCTGTGAAGTAAATGTTCTGACATTTATAGCAGAATTAATTACAAGTTACATGGTTCACAGTAACTCTTTTGGATGGGATCCGCGTGTACCTTATGAGAAACAACAACAACAAAAAAACAACAACAAGCTCAGTCCTTTTAATGTGTTTTTATTTGCACTTATAAAGGGTTACTATTTTCTTTTTGGAGCATATACTTGAAATGGATAGCTAGAAGCACAGATGGACCAATATATTTATGAAAGTGGTTACCAATTCCACAGGGAAGGAGACAAGGAACCAAGACAAGAAACCTTAAGTTCTTTATTCATATCAGTCACTGACTCATAGCCTGTATGTGATCAAGCACAATTATATTGCCTGGGGGTAAACCTTTCAAAGACTTGTAAGGGAATCTAGACAAACTCAAGGCTGATAAAAGGAAAGTTTCTTCATATGCCGAGCACAGTCAGCTTACAGATCACATTGCCACCAGTTATCCCTCACCCCAAAGCTTGCCAGACTTGATCAGCACTGAATACTTGTACAGATCACAAAATACAGGGATTTATGATGGCAAATATCAAGTTTAAACCCAACAGTTGTTTCTGGAAAGCCTGCAAACGTCCATCACTGGAACAGCTATCCCCCATTTCACAAACAGCCTGTTACTGCCTCTTCTTCCCAGCTTTCTAACTTTCTGTCTTCTCCCTAACTTTGCCCATCATTAGAGTGTCTAGCTGGCATTTCACATTATACTGTCCAGTTTAATTTCTCTCTCCTAATCTGCTCAATAATGTCTGTGTTACTTTCATTTATTGTCAGCCCTATTGATCTTTTTCTAAGCTAATTCTCATCATTACATTCACTGTATTCTTTGGGTGACAGCTTAAAGTCCTTGAGGAAGAAACACTGACTTGGTACTCCCTGTAGTGAATGTTCATCCCTGGAAATTACAACTGATGAAACTCCTTTCCAAACTCATTGCTTCTCTGCAAGTAGAGCTTCACTGGATGAAGTATGTGGACACAGCTGGTCATCCACTGGATATACTTGAGTTACAAACCCAGCAATGAATTTTGACCTGATAGGAAACTAAGTGAGGCGTCAGGCTGAGAAAGACACATTTTCTGAAACACTGCTGGCCTTCAGCACCTTAACTCTTGTAAAATGGAAATCACCTTTGAGAGAAACCTCATTCCTGTCTGTTTTCATAATTATTCCTTGTTTGCTTAACTCTGACAAGGCATTTTGAGTGTGACTTTAGCAATGTTTGACATTCAATTTATTATAAAACATGAAGGCCAAACTAAGACAGGCATGCCAAGGTATTGGTAAAATGGAGCAGAAGAACCTGTCCTATTGCCTTGTGTCACCTCCACTAGAGCCATTCAGAAATTTTATCCCAGCTCTACTGAGTTCTGCTCACTCCAGACTTTCCCCAGAGAGCACTAATGCAAAGTAAGAAATACTACAAATGAAGGAGCTGGCCACCCAGTAGGAGCTGTAAGAAGAAATGTCTCCTAATGAGTTGAATTTGATATAGACTCTGTGCCTTAATCCTGAGTCACATGTATAAAGCTATGAAGTGCTAGGACTTAGCACCCACTGGGCCAAAAGCTTTGCTTACATTTCTCATCACAACTGGAACTCCAAATGCTGTATATCTAATGATCAGCTAGAGCAGAAAAGTAAAAGCTTCTCTACTAGGGGAAAAAAGAAAAAAAAGAGTAGAATATAAATAGTCTACATTAAAGAAGGTTGCAGATTGTAGAGCGTTTGAAAAGAGACAAATACACATGTAACCCAACCGGTCCCCAGTCCTGACCTAAGTCTGTTCACTAGGTTTAGAATAAGCTTTAAATAAAAACCTAAACTGTTTAATCGGATACTGCAAGAAAAAAAAAAAGCATAGGCTAAACAAAATATGAAACAAAATGCAACTTTTCTTCCTGACAGGATGCTGCCTTCAAACTGGTCTTGAAAAAGAAAATAAATGAACTACAGGTTCAGGAAATCCTTGCGTACGTGTTGAACTTTAAGCACAAGTTATTTCTCTGACTTCAAATGGAGCAGCACTGATATTTCGTATCTAACACCTAAATGCTGCGAGGGCTTTGAAATGCCACCGGGCTCTTGGCTCTGGCTCCATCCAGGCACTCTGGGCTGCAGCTCTGTGCTGGCTGTCTGACCTGAGCACCCAGGGAGAAAAAACTCCTCTACTCTGACCTTCAGCAGACCTTGAAGAAGTTTCTCTCATTTAGCACAGCAAGAAAAGCTTGCATACACTTGCCCAAGCCCTGGAGAGAAGGAAACAGCAAAACACATCTCAAAATCACGCATTTAAACATGCAAAAATGCACTAATTATGGATCCAATCACTTTCCGGAAATTCAAGCTTGCTCTCAGATCTCAGGGGCTAACTCTCTGCAGTTTCCAGGGCTCAGCTGGATGCAAGCAGACTAGTAACTATATGGATTTTTTTTTTTTTTTTAAATTTGTACTGGCACACGTATGAGTAGCTAAAAAAAAAAAAAACACCAAACAACTGAATTTGGATTTAAAGAGAAATATTACAGAAAGCATCCACAGTTAAAATAATTGCATCAGAAATATCATGGCTATGGGGCTTCACATATCCTCCTCTCCTTTTGGTGATGAAAGCTGCCACTTGCAGCTGTTACCCCCTTCTAGCACAATCACCCTCTCCTTGTTTTGACAGATTTCTTGAAAGAATCATCCCAAGATGTCTGGCTTTTTTTGTTTTGCCTGTAGTGATTTTCAGCTTCTCAGACACATGCCCCTGCAGAGATACTTGGGACTATCCCAATCTTCAGGCAACCTCATGTCCCAAGAATTACTGCCAGAGCACTATAAAATATTATTATTCCTGGTCTGAGAAGAGGTGTTGGTATCCCATATCACTAACACTGCATTTTACCTACACTGGCAAAGAGGCACACCACAATAAAAATAAAAGTAATAAAAAAAAAAGAAACAACAAAAAACAAAAACACATTAAAATGATTTCCACAGCATCAGCCATAACATGGAAGTGGAAAACAGAAAGATTCCCTTTTTCATCACAGTATCTCTAGTGCTATAATCCTGTGCTACCCTTAAGGGGCAACATCCTCATTTTCACTTTGCTGGCTATTTGAAAGCCCAAAGGCATGAAGAGGCCATTGGTGATTCATACTGGCTTCCCACTTAGTGCGTTTTTCCATCATTGGTACTACCCAGAGGCATAGTCCCCACAGCACAGGGCTCTGCAGCAAACCTGCAGCAGACCGCGTTCACTTCCAGAAAATTAACAGTCTTTAATTAATGCAATAAGCACTGATGAGTAATAAATCATATTAAAATACAAGGAAGGCAAATTTTTAATAAATTAAGCATTGATTCACTCAATAAATATTAATCTATTAAGCATCAAGAATTAATTACATTTTTTTAAAAAACAGTTGAAAATCCTAGCTGGTGATCTGGTCTAAAATGTGCAGAATGGTCCCTGATCACCCATAATATGCACTTATTTTTAACTAATTCTGTAATTTATCACATTAAATAACTTGCCTAAAAGCAAATCTGGAATATTATTCTATTGCCATATGCAATTTTCTCAACAGATTCTAACTCATTCCTTATATTGCTTCCTAAATTTCTCCTTGCAGCTCCCTTTTTGAGTATCTCCTTTCCCTTCCTTGATACTGGTGGTCTTTATAACACTTGCTGACTGGTGTCATTTAATTTTAACCTCAATTAACTCAACGACAGTTGCAGAACTAGAAAATAAATACGAAGGGGGAGGGGGGGGGGGGGGGGGAAGAGGAGGAGGGTAAATTAAATCATTCATTTAAGTTCAGCTTATCTATGAGATGCTCTTTCACACACTGCTCTCTGCAGAGTTCCTCCAATCTTTTACATAGATGTGGGATGTGCTGCAGTTGCTTTGACTCTTATCTACAGATTAGCAAAAGAGAAGGAAAAAAGCCAGATGCAAAGATGCCCCATGAGACTGATATGGAGCTGTTTCTGTAGCAACCGATGATTTTCTTCTCATGTAAGAATGAACCGTGTCATATCTAATTCTGAATGTATCTGGGCCTCACTTGCCAGCCAAAGCTGTGTCAAGTATAAAGTCAATATAGTTAGAAAGAGTGATAAAAAACAAAAAAGGAAAAAAAAAGAAAGAGAAAAAAGAAAAAAAAAGCAATTATAAAGTCATCTTCCTCCTCCTACACTCCTCCTCTAACCAGGATCCAAAAGACATCCTTGCCTCTGCCTTCAGTCCTGGAACATCACCTCCAAGCACGCAACACCCAGCAAAGATCAGGAAGCATTTCACAGAAGCAGTTCCTCTGCTAGCAGCTCCCTTGCTCATCCTTGCCCCACATCCCAGGAGATGGCAGTGTTCTGATAGGGGTTCCCTAGGGTGCAGGGGCACCTAGCCTCGGGACAAACTATCTACCTAAAAGTACGGTTGTATGTGGGCCATGACAAAACTCCTAATCCCAGATCTGAAATCAACTTAGTCTTCAGAAAGCTCTTGTTAGGTTTGTGCCACTTTGCTCTGCAGGCAGTGTTTTCTGCAGCTCTGAACCCAAGGGCAGGCTGCTATCTAGCATCTCCTCCCAGAGTCCACCCACTCGAAGCTGGAATTGAGTCTCTGGGAGCACAGGAAGACTGTCTTCTTAAACATATTTTTTCCAAGCCAGTGTCTTTTGTCAATCTCTTCCATCCCAGTTTAACATGGTTTGAACAGGAGTCTCTCTACTACCTTAAATCTACAATACAATACAGACAGTTTAACACTGAAATCAAATGCACGATGACTTTTTTCCTGGAAGATTTATGTCAAGTTGTTGGTATTCTTGCCTCTTCTAAACTAATTTCTAAATTTTAATTTTTAAGTTCTCTTTTTCTATAAAAGTGCTTTGGTGACATAAAAGAAATCATAAGACATGAAGGAAAAGTTGAGGCTGTACCCCATCCATCTGAACTGCCAGAAGATGGTTGCCAAGCTGCCTTGGTGTGTTCTGTTCACATGCAAGAGATGCTTCTGTAATGGAAGAGTGTAAACCTTTCTTTTGCTGTTTGTTTGTGGACTGCTTAAGAAATATTTAGGCCTAATCAACATCTGGAAAAGCCTTGCGATGAAGAATTAGATAAAGTTATGCACAAAAATGTAGATAAGATTATGTGAGCATTTCACATCTGCCTAGTTTCTCAAATGAGAATTTCTCTACTTACACCCTCCTTCCCTTCAGAATGCGTGACACTGCTGAAGAGAATTTCAATTTAAGTAATGACCCCAATAACATATTAATTCAAGTCCCGTTAAAACAGATAATCTGATGATTTAAAGCTTTTTCTTCTTATTATTTAAAGTTACATTACGATGTCAAGCAACAATAATCTTTCCATCCTGAAATCACAAGTTTTTGTTCATACACTGAAACAAGATCTCACATTTTGTACTTTCTTTATTATTAGCTGCTAGTGTTCCCTAACTTCATGATAAAATGAACCAGTCAGCTTGTTGACACTTGACTGGGGTTTGAGTAAATCGCATCTGCTGTAGCCTACTCTGTGGAATCAATTATTGATAATATAGGTATGGGGGAACATTTATAAAGTGGCTTGGGATATGTTGTTACTCATGCTAAGAGCTATAATGAGCATTTAAAACCATTTTAATAGTGACCTCTACAGACATTTGATCTTTGCAATATTTGATAATTCGATTCTGGTTTAGAATCTAAACTAAGTCAAAATGATAAAAGACAGCACCAATCCATTAAGCTACTTTGCCCCTCCTTACAGTTCACATATTATCCTACTTAATATCTGACACACATTTCTCTCACAAAGCCTTAGAGTCAAGGATATATTTTTCAGAAACATTGCTGAACAAGTGGCTAAAACATATTCTCCTCCTTGCTTTGACTATTCACCTCTGGAATACAGAATCACAGAACTGTAAGGGTTGGAAGGGGCCTCTAGAGATCATCTAGTCCAATCCACTTGCCAGCAGGCTCCCTAGACCATGTTGCACAGGTAGGCATCCAGGTAGGTCTTAAATATCTCCAGAGAAGGAGACTCCAAAACCTCCCTGTGCAGCCTGTGCCAGTGCTTCATCACCTTTACTGTGAAGAAGTTCCCATGCACATTTGTGCAGAACTTGCTATGCATCAGTTTGTGACCACTACCACACACTGCTAAGAGTCTGGCCTCTCCCCTTTGTCTCCTGCTCCTTAGATATTTATAGATGTGGATCAGATCCCCTCTGAGTCTTCGTTTCTTAAAGGCAAACAGACCCAGGTCTCTCAGCCTCTCCTCATAAGGGAGGTGTTCCACATCCTTTATCATCTTTGTAGCCCTCTGTTGAACTCTTTTGAGGAGATCCCTGTCTTTTTTGTACCAAGGAGTCCAGAACTAGACACAGTACTCCAGGTAAGGTCTCACCAAGGCGGAGTAGAGGGGGAGGATTACCTCCCTTGACCTACCGGCCATGTTTTTTTAGTGCACCCCAGGATCCTATTGGCCTTCTTGGCCACCAGGGCACAGTGCTGGCTCATAGCCAGCCTGTCATCCACCAGGACACCTAGATCCCTCTCCTCAGAGCTCCTCTCCAGCAGGTCACCCCCCCAACCTGTATCAGTGCATGCAGTTATTCCTCCCTAGGTCCAAGACTCTACACTTACTCATACATACAGTACTCATACATAAAGTACTATTTATTAATAAGCTCCTCCCTAGTTCTTTTGTCCTGCTCTGTTCAGAGTCTATTTAGAAAGAACATCAACACAATGAAGACTTAGGAAATATTGAAAAGCCATGTGTGATCACTTTGGGCATATTAAAACACTCTCTAGTTCCTCTGATGGCAGCAGTAAGTCACTGCCCCAGAGGCTTGGTGAGCAGGATACCACTGAAAGCAGTGGATCACTGCCTAAAGCACCAGCCACAGGAACTCAGCAGCCACACAGAGGTTTCAATCTTCCATGTGCACCCTCACTTTTATTGGTCACACAATTTTTTCCATACATTCTTGAGTGACACCTACTGGTGCTTTATCGATAAGTTGCCTTATTTACATACTGAGCACTCATAAAGATAGTATCTGGAGTCTAACTGAACTACTGGGAATCAACAAAGTCCATCAGTTTCCTACAAATATTTGCAATTGCAACAAAAAGTCATTAAAACTCTTATCTCTAGAAGGAAGGAGATGAGGAATGAGCTGCTTTGGAATAAACTGATCCTTAACTTCGCCAGTGAGAGTTATGATGGATGACAGAACATCTCTTTTTTTATTATTTTTTCTGTTTTTCTGCATCTGTATTAAACAACATCAACAAACAAAACACAGCATCCTCATACACTTTGGTGAAGTAACATGAAGAACTGTAGCAACTATATCGTTAATGATGTATACTACACATATAATACAATGCATCCTCTCAGATGAGCACATAAAAGGACATCTCTGACAATTTAACAATGCAGTCTTTCAGCCACATCACAATATGGCAGCAAAACCAATCACTTCATTGAATTCAAATGGCAAACAACTCAGAGCTCCCAACTTCATAGGATTCCACCTTCCCAGTTAATAAAGGTCTGAATGACCTGCAGATAACCAGAGCTGTAGTCACCCCACATCATGTAAAGAGCATACAGATTATATGCACACACACTGGTATTTCTGCCTCAGTAAAGACTGGAGAAGAAGAAGGAATTATATAGTCAATATCCTGTCTGTACTTTGCTCTTCTCTCCCCTAAAAGCTTTGGGTCTGCAGGAAGCAAAGGAAGAAGATAAAGCCCATTTATTTGGTGTCTTGACAGTCTGACCCCACATTCAGGTTGGACTTAAGCTTCTTTGCAGTTGCACTAGCAGGCTGTGCATATCTGTTAGTGAAGCCTACATATTTAGTCTGCAAGGTTTCAGAATCTACTCATTCCACAATTTAACTCAGCATTTTAATGGGTTTGTTTTGGTAACAAACCACCAAGCAGGTTTTTCATAGTTTGGTGTCTTATTATGTAAATTGCAGAGCTGTGGTTATAATCCTGTGTTTGTGACATCAATTACTTAATGCCTATAGAGATTATTGTAATGCTACAAACAGCAGATTATGTCTTGAAGTACACAGTAAGTAGCAGGAGCTAATAAACTCTTCTTAAATTTGATTTATTTTGGGGAAAAAAAATAAATAAGTAAACAGGGCAGAAAATAAAATACAGACCACACAGAGCGCCATTAAAAAACAAAATCCATACATGATGCCTAAGAAGCGACCTCCATCATGGAGCCATTCTTTAGTTGTGAATTCCTGTCATACGTTAAGTCTTCTGAAGGAAAGGAGCAGCATTTGGACAGAATAAGTGATAGATCAGTGAAAGCAATTATGAACTTTGAGACTGCACCATTTAAGGATGCGGGGAGAGGGTAAACAACAGTATTCAGTGAATGTTTAATTAGAAACAATGCATATCTACCCATAGCAGTAATTGGTTATTGACTAAGTAGCCATTGTTTATGGGCTTTTTTTAGATAACAGACAAAACAGATTAACCTCCAACACATGCAATTTTAGAACTAACAGTGCCACTGCAGGATCATGTGGACACATGGTAAGGGAAGTATAAACCAAAGGTTCCTGTCTCTGCTCTACTCCACCTGGAACCTGAGCTTGAACTTCAGCCATGCACACACTGTCCATTGGATCAATTCTCCCAACCCCTCTTTTCCTTTGTATAATTAACTAAATAGTTATCAAGGTTGGGATGTAAGCTCCAGCATCCTCATCCAACCGGAACAGTTGCTTTGCTCTCTCCATGATAATTACTACTTAATTCAACAAACCACAGAATAGCTGTCACAATATGGGGGCAAGGAGGCTGACTTCCATGCAAAGAAAATACTGTTCATAGAACTCTGGTTTCAGCAAAATAGAGGGGAAAACAAACAAAGAGACCTAGAACAAGAAATCTGAGGAAAGTCAATTGGAAGCTTTCTGAACTGCCAAGAAATTTTCATTAACAGATTCTTCCTTTGGAAGTTAAATATTTCCTTGTTTGGGGAGCAGCATGTGTTTGCACTCAGGCTGGCTTGTGCACTGTGTTGAAATTCTGCTCAGGGCAGCACGTAACCACGCAGTAAAGCTCTGTATTACAGCACTGGCAGCATCCCCTCCCTAATACACCTGGGCAAAGTCAAAGAAAACACTTATTTGATAAAGTTTTAAGAAACAGGACTCCTGTGGCTTCATACCATTAGGACTGCAATATGAATAGAAAGAAAAAAAAAGGATGCATAATAGATGCAACAGAAGAGTTGAATTCCTTCTGAATATAAATTTTTTTGAAAATTACTGTATTTTCATGCATAAAACCGATGAATTATGCGTTAAGAAGTCCCTATGATCCAGCAACACAGTGAAAATAAACATGAGAACACACAACTTCTCTTGCTGCCATTTTCTCTGACTCCCCAGAGCCCCATCTCTCTTCCCTCTCCAAAAGCTCCCTGCCTTTACTTTTGATTTCATGTGAATTACCTGGTTTTATCTTGGGCATTATTCTCTGTTACGGTGTCGAAGTTTGCCTGAGATGCAGGTGAGCGGTGTGAGAACACAGCACAGGAATTTCCAGTGGTTCAGTGATTGAAGGTATTCTGCAAACACTCAAAATGTATTTTCTTTTCTCTCAAAGATGCCAATATTTAAAGACAACTGAGTGACTCACACACAATGCATGGTATTTTATTTAGAAGAAAGCCTCAATAGTGTGTTGCATTTCTAGAATCTTTCAATCAAGCATCTCAGAAACTTATTAAAAAATATAAAGACAAAAACAAACAAAAAAATCCACCTCAACAGCATACAGTTGAGCTCGACAAGCACAGCAAACTTTTGTCTATAAGCCTCCAGTAGCTGAGCTTTCTGTATGACACAAAGCAGAGCAAATACTGGGAGAACTTAATAACTGGCAAATGGTGTCCACGAGATCTACAGTCTATATCAGCTCCAAAATCTTTGTCTAGTGATTTCTGTTTGAACCATCAGCATTCTGTTTCAAAGCCAACAGTTATCTCACAGCCACAGCTCCAAGCATTCAAAAGGAAAACACAGAGCTTCTTATGTTTCGGAAGTAACTTTTGCAGTTAAAATGACTAAAGCCATATATACACACACACACACAAGTACAAGTAAGGTGCATACAACCACAGACACATGCAAATATTAATGTATGTGCACGCAGTTGTGTATATACCACAATGTGTCTATTCACTCTTGCAAGAGGAGTAAATGTCTGTAAAACTACATACACACTATGCACCTTTAGATAATGAATTGATATGACAGGATACTGACAGAATCACAGCAATACAACTGCCACAGGCGTGTGGTTAGAGAAGCATCATTTTGAGAAGCCAAAGGAAATCTGCATGAGGGAAGTCAATGAAACTGATTTCCAATGCACCAGACTAGAGAATTTCAGTTTCTAATCTTCACTTCTAACTTCCCCAGCCCTCTACTCACATCACATTCACCTTTCCTCTTTCATTCTTCGTTTTTTCATTTCCTCAATACAAATGAAATGCTATAGACTAGCTCCATTTGCATTTTCAAGCTGCTAATATTATTGGAATATAAATCAGCAGACTGGAAATATCAGATTCCAAAGATCTGCACAACAGCTGGACAAAAATAGCATTTTTTCCATTTGCATCATGGAGACAGCTAACTCCACTCCTGCAAGTCCTGCTCCAGCTGTCAAGGTAGCTTTATAGACAAAGATTTATCTGCAGTAGGGATAAGTATGACTAAGAGGAGAAAGAACTGAGCTTCCATATGATACTTAGGATGATTTCTTTCTCTAGCAGTATTTTCTCTTCATACTGTTCAAATTTACTTGTCTATTGTAAACACGTCAAGACAATATGATCAAAATAGTGAAAAGTTAAATTAGAATCTAGTAGGTTTGGACAAATATAAATTTATATGTCCAACTTCTGCGGTCTCATCTAATTTCAAGCTTTTCATCTTTTCATTTGTTTGCTTCTACAATCCATGGCAGTGAGTTTTTCTATTACATATATTTAAATAACTATTGTTTTTTCCCCCCAAAACTGGACCAGTGCTTCTCATAATCACTTAGAAAACCTCTCGGGGTAGTCCAATGTCATTCTTCTAAATACTGGATTTTAAATTACAGCCACTGAAAACACTGTCCAGTGAAGTCAAATGGCAGCAGTGGGTGCAGGATATACCCACAGGTAAAAAGAACAACCTTAATTCCCAAGCAAACCCAACACTTCCTCATTCCTTTCTCAAGCAATTTCTTAGTAGTTTTTCCTGGCATATTCTAAAATCATCATCAAATTTCTGTATCTGAAAATCCTGAATCGCAGAACTAGGATCAAGGTCCACTCAGGCTGCATCCTATAGTGAAATTTCCAAAAATTAATAAGCAGTAATGAGACTCCTCACAGACACTTCTAGGATCACTTTGCCTTTGTATACTTTTCAGCAAAATTCACATTTAGTCTATGGATGGTGATTTTAGAAACGTTAGCAAAAGTCAATAAGATGGAGACTACCAAAACGCTAGGGTGCCACATGACGTTAGACATCCAGATCTGAATATTTTGATCCCACTTCTGACATTTGGCATTTTAGCCCAAGCCCATCTCCTGCATTCTTTAATCCATGAAAATCATTTAAACAATTTGAGTAAAAATGCCTCTCAAAACAGCTATATATATATACTATACACTATGTCTTATTCAAGGAGAAAAAAAAATGTTTCATCAGAATCACTGAGCTGAGTTACTTTGCCCAAGAGCAGCCTCAGATGGATCAGTGGAAGAAAATGAGGCCATCCAGATATTACTGTTTTATTTCTCTCTTTGCTCTATATCAGGTTCTTCTGACTAATAAAATAAGCAACAACATTTGTCCTATACAGCTAACAGAGATAAGAGGACTGAAATCCTCTTTTCATTAGCCTAGTTGCTACCTGTTTAAAATTACTGCTCTTTTACTGCTGCTATAAGCAATTCATTGGGGGCCTGCTATCTGATATACATCTAATGGTGGTTAAAAACATACAGCAAACACTTGTCAAAATTCTGACAAATCTAAGCCTGTTCTGTGACACACCCAAACCACAAGGACTTCTGTAGAAGAGAAAAAGGAACCAAATATTAACTCATTTTATTTTATATAAAACTGATGGGTTTGCTTCAACGTGCAGTTGCTCCATGGCTCAGTCCAACCAAAGGCTGAATTTCTTCAATTCCACTTGCTGAGACTGCATTCCTCAGAATCACATATCCAGAAGACAAAAGCCAAGATTCATTCACGTACACGTAACCAACATCTAACAATGAAAGGAGTAAAATATATCCTGAATCTACTGCAACGCAGTTCTTCGGTTTACACAGAAAATATACTTAATCTCAAAAACTTGAAATGTGAATGTTTACTTGTGATTTGTGAGTCACTCTGAACCTTCCACTTTTCAGAAAAAAAAGAATTCTGCATTTAAGCTGCTTCCGTCACAGTCATTTATGTTCTTCTATTATTAGAAGAAAACCAATAGGTTTCCAAACATTAATTGAACACTAGTCTTAAAAATTAATTCTCTTGATGTTAAAAGAAACATTTACGTAGTACATTTGGGAAAATATTTGACTTTCCCAACAAGTGCAAGTTTTTTTTAGTTAACAAAAGCGCTCTGTAGTGTCAAGAGTAATTCACAGAGAAGAACCAGTCCATCATTTCAAGACAATTTCACAGTTACAGGAAAGGTGAACAGTTTCCATAGGTGAACACATGAGGAAAATTTATCCTTGCTCTTACTCTGAACTGTCTTGTGTTAGGCAGCTATATTTCAGGACTTATTTTAAAACAAACAAAACACCAAACATCCACTCACATCCATTCACAAATGTAAGCGTTCCAATGTACAGTGGCAAAAACAAGTGTCAGATTCACTCCTTCACACAGAGAGCTTACATCTTTTTTTTGGGCACTAAAGACAGAACATTTTTCCTTTTGGCACTGAAGCAGCCAGCAGCCTGGGTTCAGCTATTGGAGGTGCCATGGACCAGCAGAGGAGCATGATGCACCTCACCCTCTCCTGTCCCAGACCCACAGGTAATGGGCATTGGCAGATTTATTCCTTCCAGACCACCCCAGAAGAGAAGCGTCTTTACTGCCTTAATCATGGCATCAGATACATATCTATGCTGTCAGAATGAGAAAAAAACGTGAGAACTCAACTCTTTTTAAAATCCCTGAGCAAACAGAGGAAACAAGACAGATGATACAATGGAATTAGTATTTTCAAAAGAGCTTTTTAATAGCCTGAACAGATTTCCAACCTAGGTGATCAGAAAACTAAATAAAGTTGTTTAGGATTACTGTTAAAAGGCTCCTTGGGATTAAAATAAATAAATAAAAACAAAAGAAAGAAAGAAAAAGGGTTTAGAACACCTTAGAGCAGAAAAGGCACTTTCCATACCAAGAGCTGGCAAAACATTACACAAAAAAGACAGCAGGTAACAAGGTGCCATTAGGAAGCTGACTTTGGAGGAGATTACATAGAAAGAAGATGAAGCTTGTGAAAAAATGAATAAACAATTATATTTGGTCCCCTGCCCCTCTGATCAGCAAGGAAATCAGAGCTGTCCACTTCCATACAACTTGTACAGTACATTTAAACTAAACAAACAAACAAAAAACAGCCATGGCTTTTCCTAATTTGGCATTTGGGGCTCTCAGGAACATCAGATTTTCTAGGCTGGGGAGTTTTAAGTGTTGCTACTGCGTACACTTTGAATTATGCGCAGATTTTTAAATACGGAATGGTTCCTCTCCTTATGAGGACAGGCACATTCACATCATATAAAATTGGGAATGGGGAGAACTAAACAAAGCCACTGAGTTCTGAATTGATCACCTAAAACATCTGCTGTATTGCTTCGGAATTGCAGCACATATGGCACATAGGAGCATCCAATGCTTGGAGGCACACTACCTATGTAGAACATCCACAGAATTTCAGAAACACCCGTTCTGGTCATTTCAGTCTTAACTCTGAATGCTCTTCTTTTAAAGAAAATGCATAACACTATTTGTGGGTTGATTTTTGTTTCATCACGTAGTTTGATTGCAATTGACTTAGCTGCTGCCCCGAGTCTCACATATGTTTCTTTAAAGGACTGAGAATAGTAATGCTGTTCAAAAAGACAATAGGATAATAATGGAGAAGAAAAAGTTATCACCTAAATGTGATCCTTCCCATCTCAGCCAATCAAGTCCTTGCACTTATTCTGAATCTTACTGCTATTATATTAATACAATCACAAAGCAATCTTCACACAATGTCTATTAACAGCAAATCATTGGCATGCATTTCTAAACTGTATTTTACTCTGATGCAACAACTCCGCCATTTAAAGCTTCAGTCTTGCCAAGAGCAGTGCACGTAAAATGATATCTAGTTCTAGAGCAGCTGACCTAGGGGTGCATTAGGCACCCAAGATCTCATAAGCACTAACATATTCTTGAGAATCTTATCCAGTGACACTGAAACCTCTGAATTCGCACTTTAAAATATTCCACAAAATATCTCAGATCATTTATATCAGATTATTTATATATAAATTTATAGTACTTTTAACTATTGTGTAAGTTTGGCCTACAGATAAGAAGAACGGGGGAGATAAGAAATGCTAGATTGTCATATCCACCCAAACTGCATCCCAATGGAAAATGGAGGCTCGGTGCCAAGCAAATACCGATTGGGCATCTGAGCCATAGAGCCACAGAAGCCACCAGATTGAAAAATTCTTCAAAAGAGAACTAGTCTAGGGAGCAGTACAGGCTCAGAAAAGATGGCAGAGATCACCTAAAATACTTGCAATTTGTGTGGTCAGAGTTCCCTTTAGCCATTTCAGGCCCAGAAAAGAGGAAAGGGTGAGCTATGAATCAACACTTACTGAGCCTCTCTGGTAAACTTATTATTTGATGCAGTTTTCTGTTGCAGACCCAACACAAAAGCTTTCCCTTAAAGATAAACAGTAATAAAAGTGCTTCTGCTTTTGCAGCCCTTTAAACCCAGTCCACTGATAAAAATCAGCAATACACTGAATTCCTAATGTCCCTCTAAAGATTGCCACACAAGCAATTACAAAAGAAAAAAGTGATAATTTACTCTTTATATAATCAGACAAACTGGGAGGTTCTTCCTCACCCTACAAACCTTGTCTTTCAGAATAAATCATTCCAGGCTGGTTAAGAGGTGAATCAGACATCACCTTTGATACCTGCAGCTCACATGAACAGAAGGCAGAATGGTGCCCATACCAGAACAAAAAAAAAGTGATCTCTCTTTCCCAGCAACTCCAGATCTGCCAGGATCGCTACTTCCAACCCCAGAATGCTAATATATGGTATTTAATATAAACCACATCATATACTTAATAACATCTGCTGGTTGTGTAACTCCAAAAACAAAAAACGTATTTTCTTTCTTAGTGATTTAAAGTCACTGAGAACCCAAAGAGCACAAGACTCATATCTCATGTTACCTGTGCCACAAAATTCTTTTCTTAACCAAAAAGGCTATAAGCTTTGTACAATAGCATGCTGCCCTAAAATCAGACCTTTTTAAAGAGCAGTTCCCAGAAGTAAACAGCATATATAATTCTGTGAGGGCTCCCTCTTTTGGCCACAAAAGAAAAACATCACGGATCATCCCTGCAATGCTCATCACAAGATCTTAGCTTTCACGACTGAAAACCTCAGCATCAGTAACACAGACTGATCTTACTGTATGGTAGATTTTTCCATGCATAGGAGCCTTTACTTATGAACCAAAAGGGGCTGCTGTTCTTGAACTGTGATGTTGCCTGTACTGCCCTTCTGCAGAAACCTTGGAGTGCAAGAAACTTCACAGAACTCAAAACTTACTGAAAAGTCTTACTGGGGGCTGTCCAAAAGCAGCCACAAAGAGGAGGCAAAGTGTGATTGGCTAGGAAAAAAACCACAGATGAAAGACCAAGGAACAAGTGCAGAGTGGCTTTTCAATGATTAGTGCCTTCCTGAGAAACGTGCCAGGAAGTACAAAGGGTCCACAAGAAATTTCCCTTAAATATAAAGCCCAGCTTAGGCTGTGGAGTTCTTCCATTGAAGTTTACCTATAGGTTAAGCTGTCGAATGCAAAAACATCAAGAAACATTTCATTTCTTGCTGTTGGGAATGCTGGTACAAAAACTCTTACCTAGATGGAGGGTTTCCAGCAGCTGCTGATCACCTGTAGAGAAGTAGTGCCCTGAAACCTGGAAAGATTTAGCAAACTCACTGCACCTGGCCTTTCTGTTGTTGACTTGGGGTCTGAGATTTTCAAGGGAAATCTCTTCATTTTAGTGCTTACCACATTCCTCAAAAAAATGAAAGTGTGGGATCTATGTGTTGATTGAGCTTAGAAGTGATTTGAGAGATGATCTGTAGCATTAATTGGCCCCCAAAAAAAACCCCTAGAACTCTTAATTTGGCCTTGGATAGGAAAGAGTGAAAGGCTTTGGTGAACTTTTTCCCTTCACTTGCTTGTAATTCACATCAATTGTGATTCTAAAACTCTGATTTCACACTGTGGGAGCTTTTTACCAGTTTTTGTTAAGGGTTATTGAAATTTAAAAGTTCATTATGTTACAATTCTCTCCTCTAGGCCTTAAGGGCTTTTGCATTACTTCTGTCCTGTGGGGTTGCAAAGCAAGGGGTACTGGATAAGTGAGACCAGGGAGAACTCTTTATAAAAATCACAGGCATTATGGGGTCTTTCCAATTGACTATTGTAGGGCAAATAGCCCCCAAAAATAGCACCCAAAAGAAATAGTGCCAAAGATGGTATATTTTTGGACAGGCTTAAGTAGATGATGTACAGATGGTTAATAAGAAAAGAGTGGCTCACCTTTAAAGATAGTCAAGGCTTGCCGATAACTCCACTACGGAGGGATCTCCAACCAGAGATCCTTCCCTGGTGGTGGTCAGCCCTTAAATGGGGTCTTGGGAGAGGTGGAGTCAAACTCCACCCCTTCCAATCACACTCACTTGTGCCCCTGCGACTGACCCAGTGCTCGCCTCAGGTGATCAATCAGTGGTTCAGGCCGTGATTCAACAGTTCCCATACAACTATCCTGTCTGCAAAAGGCAGATTATTCTAGATTTATATACATAAACTGAATATCAGACTATCTTTTTATTAAAATTAAAATATTTTGAGTCACAAAAGAAATCAATATACCACAATTCAATGAAGTTGAATGACAATCCAGTGGTTAAGTAATTGAAATGGGAATTAAATCATCTGTCATTCTCACTGCTCTGTAGAAGTTAGCTCTGGCTGTCTTAAACACTGTATCATAGGCTCCTGAAGGAGTTACAGGTTGTTTTCTCCAAAGTAATTCAAGAAATAAGAAAACATTTTGGGTACATACCTAAACATAAGTGTGATTTTTCTGTTCTGCACATCTTAGAAGCCACAAACTGAGAAATTAGGTGGTTAAAAGAGCCGATCATTTCTAAACATGCTGGTTTTAACCTAAGAATTAAAGGCATGTCTACTCACTCAGGTACAGCCTCACTTTGCCCACTTCTAAGCTCATAGGTGGGAAACAACTACGGTTATAAGATCATTCAGGAATGAAAGCACGTGGTGCAGCTGCTAGCAAACATATACAATTTGCAGAACAAAGCTGAACTAAGGCCTAGATCTTCTGAAAATTGGACTTCACTGCTTGGCAGGACCCAGCACTTGGTCTTGAACTTCATCCCACTGACCTCAGCCCAGGAATCCAGTCCTCTGTAGGGCCTTCCTATCCTCAGGTAGATCCACACTTTCTCCCAGCTTGGTGTCATCTGCAAACTTACTGAGCATGCGCACAAACCCCTCATCCAGATCATCAGAAAAGATATTAAACAGGATGGGCACCAGTACTGACCCCACCATGAGTTTGCTCTTTCATGGATAACATCTTGCCATACTGAGACTTTAAGCTGTACATTCTTTGTGTAGGGATTGTCCCTTGCTGTAGCATGAATATAATTATATACACTGCTGATTGTTTACTGTGTGGCATAAAGAAGGAGTAAGTTGGTCATAGACAGTTAATCACTATATTTTAAAGAATAAGGCAACAAAACCATGTCAAGAAGAGTACTGAGGAGAGACAAATCATGGTGCGGTTCTGTACATAAATGTATGAAAACAGTATAAGCAAAATCTGTTCAGGTTTCAGTGCAGGCCCAAATAAACTCCAGAATCCAGGCTGATAACTTATTTTCATGTCATGCCATTGGCGTCTTTCTCACATTCAACTACTACAGTTTATGGAGAATTCGCCTTCATTTTGAATTTACCTGACTTCTGTCACAACCTTAATTCCAATGAATTGCTGAGTTTTGTGTCTGTATAAAATGCACTACTCAGCTTCCAGCAGACATGCAGATCAGCCTTATCCTAAAGCATCTCATCTCTATTTATCCCAGGATAATTAGTCACGTAAATTAGAAGTCATTACCAAAGGCTACAAAACCCTTTAGCAAAGGCTTGTTGACAGGCTAAATGTGTTTAAAGTACTTTAAAGTTCTGGGGTAGGAAGAGAGGGGTATGTGGGGGGTGTGGGAAGAAATATCATCATAATAAGAAGTAAATTCTGACAAGGAAAATGAGGCTGCATTAATCTGTATTCATTCCCAAAGAAGGACTTATATTATTGTATGCTGCCACAGTGATATATAACAGAGGACATTTAAAATGCCAAACCATAAAAGTGTATTTTCTTCATTACATTTTCTTTGAATGCTTTGATCTTCCCATTTTACACTATAAGTTTGATTCATCATTACTTTCCAGTAAGAAACTGCCACATTTGATTGTGAAAAGGCGAATTCTTATCTAATTGCAATTTGTAAGCACAGGATTTAGTGTATTGTTGCCTGAAAAATGGAACTGTCTAAATTATTTTCCCTGAAACTAACATCCTCAACAAATAAAAGCAACATATGATAGCTGGGCATAATTAAAGAAAAAATGACACCTACTGTTACTTGAATAAAGAAAATATGTTGGTGACAAGAAAGAGAAAAAAAAAAAAAAGTGATTTCCCTGCAGTTTTGGTGAAACACAAAAGCATTGCATTTTACTTCTTTAACACATTTGTTCAATGAATTGGACAAAAAAGCAATCCTTTTCTCCAAACCAGCCTGTAACGTGCAGTTATTTCTGTGCAGTCAGAGCAATGCATGTCAGACATTTTGGATTTACTGTGCATGCACAGCAATCCTGCCTTAGCTCCTGGGTGCCCAACAGCCTTTTCTGAGCAATGGCACAGCATGGAGGAAACACGGCACAAAAAGACAAAAACAGATGTGAAAAACTGGGCGTGTAAAAAACCTCTCTTAAAGGATTCGACGTACAGCTTCACTCTCAACTGCCATTTTGATATTTTAATGTTGATAGTGTATATGTATGCTATACAATCAGTTCTCAGATAACTTTCTGTATCTTCAAACCTGTTCTTTCTTTCTTGCCACTTTTAAATTCTCATTTGTGTTCTCTCACATATGCTTATCTATTCCATTCCCCAATATTAAACAACCCATATAAAACCACTGTTAACAAAACATGTGCATGTATTATTCTGTTATCATTTGGCATTTTACAATACCAAGTTTAGTGTATGTGTATTTTTTGCTTTTTTCCTTTTGTTTTCAGCTCTGTCCCATTTTACCCCTCCTCACAGTATTCACATACTCATTACATTGATAAAATAGTTTTCAACACCATGGGGTTTTAATAGGGTTATGGAAATGACATAGCTTTGACTATTTGACAATAAACACACAGTGGTATCTCTGCATCATGTATTCTCTTTTCTCAATAGTGCAAGAACAGTGTAATTTGTATGGTGTTGGAAGAAATGCTGTATGGGTCTGTGCAAGTTTTCCAGCCCATTCTAAAATCCTTTAAGCTCTGGCTACTTTCCTGCTGATATGTACTCAAGACTGTATATTTCTACACAAGTTGGCAGTGTAGCTCTGACTGCAGAAAGATATATTTAGAAAATAATGTGCAATATACCTATGGAGACATACACCTAGAATGTGGCTAGCTATTACAGAAGAAGTATCTATTACTATCTACTAAAACTATCTATTACTTGTAGCCAAATAGATATCACAGTGATGAGAACACTAAATCCCAAGAGAAAAAAATTATCGAGTGATGTTTCCTCACTGCTCACAAAGCCTCGAGTATTGTGGCTCAAAATGGAGGCCATTTCTTCGAGTAGGAGAGTAGCAGTTACGACTGGGAGATTTAAAAAAAATAAATGAGTTACTTTTTGAGCTACGTGTGTGTCAAAGTCTTGAAAATAACATATGCACGGTGGGGTGACATGCAAATCTCTCTTTTGGAAGAAGATCTCCAGTTTGTGTTAGTAAGTAAATAGTTCTTATAAATCTAGATGACGTTTGCCCAGGTACTGAACTGGGCATTTGTAAGCAGTCAGAGCTGGAGAAAGGTCTTACTATATTAATGTGATAATGACCACCTTGAAGATTAGTGCCCTTTTTACAATCATTTCACTTATCACAGGAACACCTCATATTTCACTTTGATTCTTAACACGTACAGTCACACTCTGCACCACTAACCACTAGGAAAAAAAAAAATATATTAAAAGGACAGAAGAATCCTGCTGTTCAAGAATACTATGTAACATCCAGGAAACAGCGGAAAAAATGGCTATTCCAGTCTGAGTGTGGGCACTGTGTTTACCAGGCAAGGTTCTCTCTCAGCAACTGTTATGAGTTCCTCTGTAGCTGGTATCATTGCCTGGAGGCAGAAGTACCTTCTGACCATATCTGTTTATGAAAAAGGGACAATCAGATTAGAAAACACTTACTGACATTAAGTGTCCATTAGATGATCTCCCAAGGTCCCTTCCAACCTCAATGATTCTATGAAATATTCTTTTATGTCAATAAACACAAACAGATCTGATCAAATATTGATTTCCAGCACTTCTATTCCTGAGGCAGCCTTCCTTCCCTATATAACACTGTGAGTTAGCCAAGTGATGGGGAGGATGAGGGATGTTTTTCACTTCTGTGCCAGTGCCCTCTCTCCTTGAAGCCTCAGGGGGTTCTCTACAGATTCAAGATGAACAAAACACAGATGGCTTTGAAGAGAGTTCTTTCTTAAGGCTGTCAATACTGCTTTGGGTTTGTGAGGTTGTTCTTGACTTATTCAAAGAAGTTTTGTACCAGGACCTGGATGCCTCCTTCAGCAAGTGACACATTAGACAACCTTCTTCACCAGTATATACAATACTAATAAAACTAAAACAAACAAACAAGACCATTCCCAACATCCTAACCCACAGAGACTATTTTTTTTTTCCTCAAAAGAAAAAATCCTTATTATCCCTCAAGTAAACTGTGGGTGTGGCTGCTGACATTAATTTCAAATAGATGTTCAGATAACATGAGGTTAAACAAAAATCCTTCTGTATGGGACAAAGGGCAGACCTTAACTCACAGTGCGGCAAAATATCTGCTGAGTCAAAGTAGATGGTCTCCATCCAAACTGCACAGGTAGTCAGTGGCTTCCTGGGGCACTTCACAAGAACACCACACTTGTCCTATATCCTATTCTACGGGTAAGTCCGGCCTAACCTCCTCACCTACTTCACTTCCTTTAACCCTCTTATCCTTTCCCTTCTACACATCAGAGTACACTGCACAGAGAGAGCAGAGTGAAATTCTTGCCACCGTTAACAATTCCTTAAGGGCAATGGAGTCCTACGTGTTTCATTTACTTTGCTAACTGTACAGTATTTAAACCTCATCTGAATTGGTAAGTAAAGAGAATATCCCTGGGGCTGCAGAAGACAAATACAAATTCCTACTCCAAAGGTGTGCAGCTTAAAAGGAAAGCTGGGATAAGACAAGATAAAAAACCTCGAAAGAAGAACGAAGTCTATGCTATGTGTGCAGCTATGTTTTTCTCCTCCTTAGACCCAGGAGTGGAGAGGAAGCACAGAACAGCATGGTCACTCCCAGTGAGCAATGTAGGACACAACAAGAGGATCTCCTCTGCTCAGAAAAGAGCAGGATTTGATGGGTTTTCTTCTACTTCTGTAATAATTCTTATTTGTTGGGAAAGATTCTACTGAAAAAGAAACTATCAAAATATGAGACCTTCTTTCCTCTAAAGATCCCCCAAAGATAGTATGTAATGCAAGACACATCACAATCATTTGGGAGAGAAGGGAAAACCCTCCCATTCTCCCCCTCTCTATTAGAAGCATCTTTCTTTGATCAACAACAGGTTCTATTTGTACATACATATTTTCATTGCTTTCCTATATTTTACCAGATTTTTTCCTTGACGACAGAAAACATTTTCAGTCTGGAATAACTTTTAAGTACTTCACACTTTTGTCCTAAAATACAAATAATTTCAAAATATTAAGCTTTCATGATGTGAAAATCCATTTTACACCTTAATGGAGTGACTGCTGTGATAGCTTAAATCAGCATGGTAAAAAAAAAAAAAAAAAAGAAGAAGCATAATATCTCCTACTAATGTGGGAGGAACAGTTTCTGGCCTTTTATACAACTTGCGGGCAAGAAGTGTTAAGAGCGACTTAGAGACACTGACACATTGTGAAAACAGGTGTGGTTAAAATAAATGTTATTACTTAGCAATTAGTAAAAACTCAAAAAGTTGTTTTAAAAATCTTAGCATCCACAAATCCAAAATGAAGTCAGCTGAGTACAGCAGTGGTTCTGTTCTTCTAGAAGTCAGTTGCCCATTTTTAATGGAGAATGACAATATACCTTGTGGGGATGTAGTGCAATTTAAAGTATTATGAAGACAAAATACTAAGCACCACTTCTTTCAGAAGACACCATTTCATCAGGACAGTTTTAATCAGCATGCCTCTGAGAGAACTGAGCTCAGCTCCACAATATTTAATGTCAATGGCTGCTGGTTAGCAGGGGTGGCAATTCTGCTTAGTGGGGACATCTTCTAGTGATTTAGCAGTGATTAGTGTTGCTCAGTCTCCTGCTGACTGTCGCTGCTCTTTTCTCCAACAATAGCTGTTTGCTTTTCTCAGCTCTTCTGACTGTTAAAAACTGTTTTTAATTTTTGTTTCATCATTTTCCTATGCCTGCATGCCTCCTCTTTTCCTTACAAGAGCTTTGGTCCCAAGGGCTTTGGGTACAACAAGCTGTGACTGGCCCAGCTGGCAGCATTGCGCTACTCTCGGAAAGTTCAGTTCCTTTCTCAGTGGAATCAGGATTTAATTCCCCCTCTGCAAACCCATCCAGTGGCAGCAAAATGCTTGCCACCAGTTTTCAGCTTGCTCAATGGCTGCACTGTCTTAGAAAGGGAATCATCCATGACCAACTTAGATCAACAGATATTTCAGCACAGACAGCCCAATTAAGAAATTCAACAGCTTTCTGTTGATTCTTTCTTTGTAGGCTATTTTGGGCACACTTATTTTATCAGAGGGAGACGATACTTTGTCTAAAATATCAGTTATCTACTATTTGTTTTGCCATCACCTTGTATAATCTTCAGTAAGTTCTTACTGGCCACAAGTTGTACCATAGGAGGTTTACATTGGTCATAAGGAAAAGCTTTTTCTCTCAGGGAGTGGTCAGGCACTGGAATGGCCTGCCCAGGGAGGTGGTGGAGTTACCATCCCTAGCAGTATTCGAGAGGCATCTGGATGAGGAGCTATGATATATGGTTTAGTAGCTTGTGGTAGCAATGTTAATGGGTGAACAGTTGGGCTAGATGATCTTGTAGCTCCTTTCCAACCTTGTAATGCTATGGTTCTACGATTAGTTTAATATCTACAGAAATCAAAGTAGCTGTATTCTACCTATTCTAGAGATAATATGATTTTCTTTATAAATGTAATGACAATAAATGACAGTAGGATATTTTTAAGCATCTTAAATTAGGGGTTATTCTAAAACCCTTACTGGATATTTTATTTTACTTTCTTACTAACAGACAGAAAACTTTAAAAGAAACCTTTGAGCAATAGTTGTACTCCTGGCATCTGCTTCTCCTTCTGCAAATTTTCAAATTTGTTGGTATTCAGATGTCATCCACAAAATGATCATATATGAACACTTTTTAAAATGCAGAGTGTAAAAGAAAGCAAGCTGTGAAGTAATTCAATATTCTGAAGACTGCAGCCTATGAACCCAAGACAATAAGGACTTAATAACAATGGAAGTCTACAGTCTACATAGAGTTTTGATATCAGACTTTTTTTTAATCAGAGAATGAATTTTATCAGTGTTGGTCTAAAGTAACCTTGGGCACTGCTAAGATAGCAAAAGGTGGAAAGGAGCCTGGATAAAATAATTGCATATAAATATCCAGAAAGAAATTGCATTTGATCCCACATACACACAGAATATATTACCACGAGGATATTTAAAAAAATTCTTACTAAAAGAGATTGAACAACAAGAAATGTCTTGGGCATAAGATGGAAAATAAAAGAAGCCTATCTTTAATAAATCTTTCATAAATAGTCTTTCTAATTCTTTAAAGACTGCAGGAGAAATTGTCAGCTGGTGTAAATAGTTCTAGATCTGCATCTTAAAAAAATGGTTAGGAGCAAGACCCACTTAGTTGCAATGTTTGAATCCCCAGATTGTAAATTAGAAGTCATTTCAGAAGAGACACAAAATGATGAATCCATTCACTGTTGAAACTTGAGTTCAGCTATGCTGCTGTATTGACATTATCTAAATTTAGGTACTCAATTTAGGGGCTTTTATTAGCTGGCTAGCCTCCCTTTTTAGCAGCAAAAAGACAGACTGATCCAGAGTGCAATTCAGAACATATATGTGAGGCTCTTCTGGCAGCTCTGCTTCAGCTCTGCACAGTTATCCACTCTGTCTTCATTTCCATACCTGAGTGTGACAGGGAGGGTAGCCCTTCAAGATTTATATTTGCATTCTATGTCTCTTAGAACTGACTGATTTAAAAACCTTATATATATTTTTAACACAAATCTACTTGTCACCTAGGGTAAGCTAGATGACTTGGTTTGTTACTATTAATAGAAGGAGAAAATCTCTTAGTTCTACAGGGCGAATTATTTGATTTCTCTCAGATAAATGGGGAGAATCATCTTCCACAGATGCTTTGTGCACACTGGCCGTCAAAAAGAGAGCGCAAATGGTTGGCTTCAACAAGGTCTCCACTATGGTTTGTTGTCAGGTGAAATGAAAATCACCCTAAGCACTGTGAGGAGTGGAAGGCACTTGAGGACAGCTACTTACTTGATGCATCTGATTGCCAATCTTTCTTTCTGAATTAGGTGTTTTGAGCTTAATTTGAATACAAGGATTCTCAAGAGTACTAAAGAAAGGATGCAAAAAGCTTCATTTCAAGTTTAAGTCTTTTTAGCAAGAGATACTATAGAATAAGGAAAGCCTAAAAATAGGAAAATGAGTTTTGAAATACTTTAAACCCCATTACATAAGCACAAATAACAAGCAAAACAAGCCAGGTGAATTTCAAGGGGCACTAAATATAACCTCATAAGCACAAGCATTCTGAATCAGAAAGCCAGTTAACTTTAATGGATGTAACTTATATGACAGAGTAAAAGGTAAGGAGGTTAAGGGTTGAACACATTTTGTTCTGTTTATTCTCTGAAATCCAATTAAGTTTAGTTTTTTGAGAAGACAAAGCTTCAAGAACACATATGAAGAAATGAAAGAGATTGAGACTCCTGAAGGAACAGGAAGAACTCTTAATACAAACATTGCCACAGCCAGCAGGGCCAATTCTTTGAATTAGGCTTGAAAGAAACAAGAGATCTGCCCAACAGTCTGGAGTGGAATTTTTTTGGGGTAATATTTCTCATCTTTCTGTGCCTCTAAAGTCATCACCTCCAGCAGCTTGAAATCCAACACTGCTGCATGTGCCAGATACCTGTATTCATTAGCACGAGTGTATAACAATTGCTGGGGCTCTGTCTGAGCACTGAGGTTAGGGGCTCATTTGTGCTGCACTGGTTGCACAGTCAAGCAGAAAAGTTGAGATGTGTATGATGGTATTGCACAACACGATGAACAAAAAAGACCTACCCAAAAACATAAACAAGCTGAATAATAACAACTAAAACAAACAAGCAAACAGACAAAAAAGAACACAGCAAATTATAATAATAAAAAAAAAGCAACAAACAAGCTGTACTTGTATATAGATGTTTTTAAGAACATTCTTCCCAAAAGTTTATATGTTCAGTAACTAGGAAAACCTCTGAGAAACATGTAAGCAGGTCAGTGCTGTGATGCTTTTGCAGCTGTGGGGGAAAAACACACAGCCATGTTGGAGGACAAGACAGAGAAGTAGACTTTCAACTCTAAGAGAATGAGCTATAATTTTCCAGTCATCAGGTCCATACACGCTTAACTTGTTACTGTATCTGTTCCTCACAGATTGCTTCGCTTTCACAACACACACACACAAAAAAAAAAAGTAGATAGAATGTAAAAGAAAATAGCTATATCATACTGAACGGTCATAATTGATCCACGAGGGACAACTGTATCAGAAAAAAAATAAATAAATACACAGACACAAACGCATAAAGCTTCCAGAGACAGATGAAAAACAAAACTCCACTGTAATAGAATTAGATGTGCTCTATGTTAGTCATCTGTGCTCATGTATATGTAAAGCATATCTGCATAGAAACGGTGTAAGAAACTATGATTCAATGATTCTATGAAATTACAGGAACAATGAAATTATTTCCATGTAATTGTTGGGATAGGGAAGCCACTTTGCAAATAAAAGATAAGACAGGGATGAAGTGACTTTCCTGCTCTTAATAGTTTAAAATAATGGTTTGTAAAACTGTTCATTCATTTTCACTCTCTCCTCCAAAGTTCTTTAAGTCCCTCATGCAGTTTAGAGTCAGAAATGATATTTACTTTTATCAGGTTATTATACTAAGTAGAAGAAATAATATTAGGAAATTAGAAGTCTCTGTAAAATAAAAGTGCCATAACAAAACTGATAGTTATTTGAGAAAGTAAAGGCATAGATAGATAAATATCTTAGGGGAAACCATACAGAATGACCATCTGTGCTCTGCTAAAGTCAGAAAGACTCTGAGTCATCTATGGTCCATCAAACAGTAAGTTTTAAGGAGAACTCTTTATAGACATGTTTTGAAAATGGCAATCTGTCAAGTCACTGAGTATGGGATCTATCTTACTTATCTTTAAAGGATAGGAATCAAAGCGAAGTTGGTCAACTAGGCTTCTTTTAACAGAAGAGAAACAGGCACCTCCAAAGGACAATTATTCTTATCTATCTTAACCAGCAAGCTCAGGTTGAAATAAATTGCCCTGTAGATGTGCTTCTCTCTCTCCATCTATTACTGAGGAAAACCAGACAATGAGCTTGGATTAGATCCTTAATTCTAAATTATAAAGTTAGGAAAGAAGGATTCTTCCTGATAAGACAACAGACTAGTGTGTTCTCCTTGAGTCACAGATAGACTTGAAAAATACAGTGTAGACTTGGCTGAGGAAAGCAACAGAGAATTGGAACCCTACAGTACTAGACAGAGTCAATAGCATCGGTGACAGCTGAAGGGTATGAAACTAGCTCTCCATCACACTGCTGTCTATGCAGTTCTCTATTCCCTGTAGTGCTAATTCTCCTCTTTTGCCTTAATCTGGTTGCTTTGGGATTAAAATATGATAGCAACTAGAGGAGATTTTTATTAAGTAGCTGCAGGATGGCTTTGAGCTACCTCCTGTTACTCTTTCGAAAGAGTTGATGCCAGTAAATCTAGTACTGAGTGGTAGTAACGACTTGCTTGGTGTTAGTCTTGGCCTGTTTGCTTGCTCTGTGAGAACGATGAATGCCACACATGAGAATCATAAATAGTCTGCTATCACAAAACGATCTCAGTGCTTATGTAGAACCAGTGCTTGCAAAAACCTCTGGGTTTTCTTTCCTTGCACCTGTTTTCATAAAGAGACCTTTGGAGTTTATGTCCACATCAGTATGAGCACGGTGAAAGAAGCAGTGCCTGGTTTTAGTTGAAGAGAGGGTTATCATGTTTCTGTAAATTATTTCCTGAGCGAGTTACTCCAGAAATGAAAAAAAAAAAAAAAAAAGGAGATTGGAGATTTCAAGAAATAGCAGATAGAACTGAAAAAGTTGCACAGGACCAAGACTAGGAGAAGAAACAGGCTTGCACTAAGTAGTCTGGGCCAAAATCTAGACAGGGTCATATTCTTTCATGGAGACACAATAAAATAAACAATATCAGTGGTAACTTACAGGCTCAGCTATCTACATGGAATTGTGTTTGTAGAGATCAATTTTGGAATCAAAACATTTCTCTCCAGACAGCATTAATATTCAATGCCAGTTATATTGAAGGACACATTTACTCTAGATTGGATGTTCAAATCTATCTGAATCCATCAAACCAAATCAGGCAACACCAGTCAGTTAAACTGCTTCCAGTTACCGTAGATAAATGTGTAAATGGTCACGTATGCATATCTTTGTCAATTTTTATTTTATTTCTGTAAGAAGTACATTTTATGACCATCATATTAAAAAAAAAATTAATATCATTTTGAAAACGCTGATGTTAGAGGTCTAAGCCTTTATAAAATGGCCTGGACCTATATTAAGCATGAGCTCTTTTTTAGCATTAAATATTTCTTCTAATTTCTAAATATATCTAGCATCCAAACATCCCTGAAAATATCTAGCAATAAAATCTCATTATAACTGTCCAGAAAAAAAAACAAAAATCAAAAAGCACTTGAACATGACAAATATCAACTGCGAAGTATCTAACACTATGGATAGTCGACATACATAATCTGCATTCGCAAAAAAATAAAAATAAAGAAACAGAGAAACAGTATTTCTGAAATAAATGTGTCTGGATATATAACCAGGACTGGACAGGCTATTACTGCAGATTTGCAGATTTCCCACCCTACCAGGCACTGTCAGAACATCTTAGTTTTCTTCAGCTGGGAATGCCAGGTGAGAAGATGTCTGCAGTGGAACCATGAGTATGAACCAGTAAGGTGATTTCCCAGTACCTACATTATGAGAATAGAAATAACACTTGACTATTAAACTCCTGACTCCAGAGCTCCTACAGTTTTGATTCATGTCTTCCAAATGTGGTTAGTAACACAGATAAATGCTGTGTTTCTACGGCATAACAAAGAGCACATCTAGTTCTGATTTTCCTACGAAAAGCACAGCTCAGACTCCATTCTACCTACCTTGAGTTAAACTATACTGAAAATTCCTGGGCTTCTTGGAGCCCATGGACAGACTATCTAATCAGACTCCATTTGGAGCCAAATTTTCTGCTGGCTTAACACCATTAGTACTGGTGGACTTGTGCCAGCAGAGAATTTGGCCCTTGAACTTGGAGTCGGTTTTCTAAAAACCTGTCCATTTCTAAGCAACCACAAAATACACTGCTGAGGGAACACAGAGTAAAGCAAATAAGAAGCGTTTTTTTAAATCTGTGAGTACTTTTGGTCTGCCACCAAAAAATAAATAGCGCCTTCAGCTTTGCACCATCTGCAGCACCTGTAATTGCACAGTTTGGACTCCAAAAGGGCCTGCAGGCTGAAACTGGTTTTGTTTTAGGTTTTAAATCTTATGAAGCCTCCATCTCTTGTGATGTAATGGAGATTTTGTAAGCTCTTTTCCAGGTTTAACCGTCTCCCAGTATAGGTACAATTCATTGCACTCACTTTAATCCAAACACTGTCTCTAATATGTCCTGTCTATCTTTTTCATACCATTTGTTAGTGATCAGAAAAAATTTTCCACTGCATTCTTTTGCCCTACTGTTCCCTTTTTTTGCCTGCTGGCAATAATTATAAGTTGTGCAGGACACAAAAAAGCGGATATTAAATAGACTGTATATTATTAAAGATACTGTCATAGGCTTCAGTCCTGAACCAGCAGTCTGACTAATACATATTTGCCTTCCTTTGGCACATAAACATAGTCATTATTCCGAACAAAACAGAAAAAAAAATAAAGAAAAGAAAGAAAAAAAACAGGGGAAAGAATTGTGGCTATTTAGTAATAATTTAAGGTTTTCATTTATTCCCTTGCAATGCGATAACGCACATGCATCTGTGTAATTGTTTCTCCTATGTGTTCTAGTTTAAATGCATCCTACTTTCTAGATTCAAGACAATGAAACATTTATATCCTATATTCTGGGATTAATTTATATCAGTTGTTTCATATTATATTATTAATATTAACAAGCCATTCCTCCCCTTTAATTGTCCTTTCTCTTCATAGTAATAGCTTCTGTGAAAGATTCCAATTTGCTGGAAGTGCTGCACAACATTTTTTGTCTACCTAATCCAAAGATGTTGGACCAACTGTTCAGGTGTTACAGCATTAGCTGATTTATAGCAGCTGAAAGTCTCATATCTCATTTCAAACTGTGTTTAACTTCAGCTACCAGGCTTTTGGATAATTTCTCAACTTGATCACATGCCGTTGTAAAGCTGGGATATTCTTTTTTCCCCTTTCGCTGTAAACAGTATATTCAGGAAGGTTAACTCCATAAATATCTCTGATCTGATGTGCAGTGAAGGCATCTTCTTTACCAGCATCATGCCATATTTACTACTTACTGTTTTTTTTTTTTTTTTTTTTTTTTTTCATGAACAGTGGCTGATTACTAATGAATATAATTCCTACTGGAATCAACTGAATTGCCAACTTGTATTTAATGCCATTTTCCAGCTCTTCTCTAATAGGTATATAGTGTGGAAAAGAGAATAGCCTCTCTTGAAGTTCTAGCAGAAGATCAGGATGAAGCTGAACCAAACTGGGCACAAGCTCTGACTGCTGTGCTTTGGAGTCTAGACATACTCTTAGATAAAATATCTCCAATCAATTTAATACCACATCAGCTGAGGAAAGACCTTGTGTCACGTTCTGAGGGTGAGAGATCAGAGCACTCTGAATTTGTAAATAGATTACACATAGGTTTCATTTCTGTCTGATCCAGGAAATAGAACTCACTTTTTAGGCATAAAAAGCACCTGATAATACTATCACAGTACTTTGCTTCTAGGTAGTATTTATCCTCAAATATCTGAAAATGTATTACATTTAAAGAACTGCACAGCAGTTCCGTAAAGCATAAAGATATGAGTTGGTTATCAGACAGAAATAATACTCCAGACCTACATACTTCCTTACTTGCTGCATTAAGATCTGGTCACTGTACCTCAAAAAGCACCAACTGCTTGAAACAGATGAAAAAAATCCTGCGGACACATAGCTCTATATCAACAGGGTATATATCAAAGACTGGGGATTCTTAATTTAGAGGGAGAAAAAAGATACAGAAAACCATAGAAAATCAATAATGATAAAAAAGAATGAAATTAACTAGCATTTATTACTGTTAAATGGTGAGGAACAAGGACAATTCCATGAAAGAGATGAACATCTGAAACATGATAACATAATTCTTAGAGCATACATAGCTTATCACTGGAACAAACAAACACAAGTCAGTTTAGAAATATTCAGGATGATTTAAGGGTTGGCTGATTCCGCTACATCTGATAAAGATATTCAGGTTTACTTTTGGGTAGAAAGAAACAGTAAGACTTCAAGTAAGACTTCAGCCATTTAACTACTTTCTGGTATTTTTAGGAAGAAATTTGGTTATAGATGTCTTACTCTGTAACTACCTACTATGGCAGCTAATACTGATGTGTGTCAGGGATAACCAAAAGTTAAAGTGTATTATTTGAGGGAATGATCCAAATGTCTCTTGAACTCTGACAGGCATGGAGCATCAACCACCTTGCTAGGAATCCCGTTCCAGTGTTTGACCACCTTCATGGTAAAGAAATTTTTCCTAATGTCCGGTCTGAATCTCCCCTGACACAGCTTTGTGACATTCCCTCATGTCCCACCATCAGTTACGACTAAGAAGAGCCCAGCATTGCCCTCTTCATTCCCATCCCCAGGAATTTGCAGGGAGCAAGGAGGTTGCCTCTGAACCTCCTTTTATCCAGACTGGATAAGACAACTGTCCACAGCCTCTCCTCACTGGATATGCCTTCCACCTCTTTTACCAGCCTTGTTGCCCTCCTCTGTATGCTTTCAAGGACCCTGACATCCCTTTTATCACAACTACAGAATTGTAGGGGTTGGAAGGGACCTCTAAGAGATGATATAGTCCAACCCCTGGCCAAAGCTGTCTCACTAACCAGCTTGCACAGGTAGGTGTCCAGGTGAGTCTTTCATCTCCAGAGAATGAGACTATAACCTCTCAGGGCAACCTGTTCCAACACTCCATTTACTGTGAAGAAGTTTTTATGGACATTTGTGCAGAACATCCTATGCTTCAGTTTGTGACCATTTCCCCTCATCCTATCACCATGCACTGCTGAGAAGAGTCCAGCCTCATCCCTTTGTCTCCCACTCTTTAGATATTTATAGAGATGGATCAGATCCCCTCTGAGCACCCTTTTCCCAAGGCTGAACAGACCCAGGTCGCTCAGCCTTTCCTCATAAGAGAGGTGCTCCAGGCCCTTTCTAGTCTTTCTGGCCCTCCTCTGTCAAATTATACTGTGCAGCTCACAACTGCGTGCAATATTCAAAGTGAGGCTGCAACAGTGCTAAACATAGCAGGAGAATAGCCTCTTATCTGGTGATGTTGCATCCCAAAATGCAGTTTGCCTTCTTGGCTGCCAGGGCACACTGCTGGCTCATGCTGAACGTACTGTTGACCAGCTCCCTCTTTGTTATCAGCAAATATTCATTTTCTAGAATATAAGCTAATACTCCTTGTGATTTTTATTCTGCAATTACACACTGGTAACTAGCCATGAAACAATTAGCAGCTTGATCTTCTGCCCAGGATGAGCAGAGATCCAGATTAAGACCATGATTTCTAGAAAGCATGAGATTCTTACAATGCACAAGTTTCTGCCAAGAAGTAATGAGAGAAGAAATATCTACAGGTACACAAAAAAATGAATTTTCCATTTGAAATGTGCCAAGACTAAATCAAGACATTCATCTCAAACCTTTCAGAGTATTAGGAGAGTCACTGGTATACTTTACCACCTTCAAACAACCCCCAGTGTCGTTAGCAGTACCATCCAAATCTAAAGCATCTGCTTTCTTTTCTGATCAACAGCAGGAAGGAAAGCATCCCCCGTGAATAGATGAGTTTGACCTGAAGATAAACTTTGTTATCCTCATATTGTCTCATCATTCACTTGGTAAATAATTCTTAGTATCACTCAGATCACTGTTATGAGTTTAGACAAGAGCGAAAGGTGGATCGAACTCCATGACTACAAGTACAGACTAGTAAGATGTTAAAATTTAATGTCAGGTAAGTTTTGATATTTCAGAGTGATGAATAGAATGAACTCTTACACATGCAAAAAACAAACAAACATATATATATGGTTTTTGTTATTATAATTTTTATAAATATATAGTTTTATTTTTATAATTTTATGTACATATATATTATATATATGTAATTCTCTGAAATGGCACTGTCCAAAGAATACTGACACCCTGGATTCTGAGAAAGCAAGCATACCTATCTTTCTGCATAAAAATGTATTTGCTTTTGACCGTATTTCTGTGAAAGCCTAAATATTTGTTTTCAATAATCTCCGCTAAAGTTTGTATTTAAATAAGCAGTTTGAGTTGTATGTGGAAATCCATTGCGTATCTGTTTGGTCTGAAGGCAAACTGATGTGTTCGGTCTACTGAAAGTAGAACTCTTAAGATATTCCCAGCCCATTTAAACAAAACTTCACAGAACACTTGGAGTAGTTAGTGAGAAATACTGCAGAAGATACTTTTCAGTTTCAAAGTCTAGTATGTAAACTTCTCTCAGATGTATGAAAAGATACGTGACATTTGTATCTGCCATGAGGATAGATTACAGAAGGACTCTGGGCAATAATATGCTAAGAACACAGTACTTTTCCCAGTGGACAGAGGGGCTGGAATATCTCATCCATGGATACAGTTCATGCAAAGTGATACTAACACTGACATTGAGAATCTTATACTTCCATTGCCAATTCTGCACTTGTCTTTATATAAAACCTGTAGTCTCTAAAAGACTGTGAAGTGTTTGTTTTTCTTAGTTCAGCATTCATGAATGCACATACATGCATGAGCATTCACTCTCTTACCTATCCTTCCATTTTGTGTATATGTTCAAAAGACTCAAAAGAAGGAAATATTCTGAAATAACTTAATTTACTTTGCTCCTAAAATTGCTTCAGTCATCAGGATGTAGGCTGTGGTTTACATTAGACAACTGTCCCTTGGGTAAAGAGCTACCTAAAGGAATGGAACTTTGGGGAGAACTGCTTTTCCTGTGAGAATTCAGACTTTGCTTATGAATTCCCAACTCTCAGGCTTTGCAGCTTGCACACTGTTGCCTTTCAAAGGCGTGGTGGCCCGTTTCCGGAACTGCAGGGCAGCCAACCCCGGGCTGCTCGGTCCCTCTGCTCGCAGACGCCAATGTGGTGGACGGCAAATGGCGTTTATTGGCGGGCTACACAGTACTTTATAACCTAAGGTTACAATGTTCTCTGCCTAATTACACCACGAACGAAGAATATTGGCTGAGAGGTGGCCCTATCTTCCCATACAGCACGATATCTTCCGTTCGCCAAAACCCTGACTGCAACATATCCCCCCTCCCCATGCTCAACTAAATAGACAAATGTATATCACAAGGCACCTTCGTTACAACAGGTAACGAGGAATAGTATACGCAGTATACAGAACCAAAGTAACAAATATGAACTATATTTAACTATATAAACATTGGAACTGTGAATGAAAGATAAGGCACTGTAAACAGGTAAACTTTAGGGTAACCAGTGCTCATGGGGGTCAAAGTGCAACTAGAGGTAGTGCAACAGAAGTAGTGCAACTGGAGATAACTGGAGGTAGCATCGAATGACAGCACTCTTAGAACAACTACTGGCGGTGGATGCGATAGGCGGTGCCAGCAGGGTGTCCCCTGCTTCAAGGTGCACCTTTCCTTTCTCATCCATCACCGACCCCCTCCAATTTTTACAGTAGGGTTTTTCCATTTGTACAGCGCATCCATGTGGCCAGTGCGTGATGCAGAGCCCAAATGGAACACTCGCTTATAAAGTAGAGGAAACTATGCTTTACAACAGTACGTATTACAAACTTGGACAGGGAACACAGGGTATGATCAGGAATAACTAAAGGAAACTTTTGTACAAGAACATTTTCAAAGCGACTGTCTGCACTCTATTCTGTCATCGTCTGGATTCTGCCAGTGTGGAGCTCCCAGGCTTAGATGAGATGCCTGTTGGTTTGTCATTCTCTCTCATCACCTGGGTGTGCAGGTTACGAGGGTGCCCGACGATCTGGTCCTGTGAATAGAGACTCCTAATTTCCATTAGATTCACTGCATTACAATTATTACTGTTGCTATTACTGTTATTGTTACTGTTAGTATTAGCTTTACTCCAAAGGTCCAGTTTAATGGACTTGAGTGGGCACCACTTTACTTTGCCCTCTTTTCTGACAGCAGTGTATCCTCAGCCCGTGAGGACCAGCCTCCACCCCTGTTCCCACCCTGTTCCCACTCCCCCAACTCATTCCTAACTATGACTGATGGGCCTTCTTCCAGTGACCTCCTCCGCCCTGGGGAATTGGTTTAAAGCTAACAGGGTGGTTCTAAAAGGCATGCTTGGTCTCCTGAGAGGATGGCACTCTTTATAGAGTTTCTGAGAGCGCTGACACCAGCTGGTTCACTTGATTTCCTGATGGAGCAGCGATTAAGATGTCATCCATGTACCGAATGATGGACACGGTTAGATCACTGTGTCAAATTGGTGCCAATGCCCAGTCCACTGTGATTTGACAAACAGTGGGCGAGTTGACCACTCCTTGAGGCAGTACCTTCCACTGGAAGCGTGAGTTGGGGCACTGGCTATTCAGGAATATGATGGAGAAAGCAAATCGCTCTTTGTCCTCGTCATGTAAAGGTATCGAGAAAAAAGTCTTTGATATCGAGGACGGCACAAGGTTGCCCTTTCGGTATCTCAGAGTTCATGGGCAACGATGTTTGGACAGGACCCATTGGCTGAATTCTTTTATTCACTTCATGCAAGTCATGGAAGAGACAGAACCCTTCTCAGGTTTGTTTGGTTATTACAAAAACTGGCATATTCCATGGACTAGTAGAAAGCTCTATGTGGCCTCGTTGCAGTTCCATTTGAGGCTTTGACAAGGGCCACTGCTCAACCCACACCGGATCGGATGATTTCCATGTTAGCTTGATCGGTGGGAGTGGGCATACTGCAGTGGCCCTCACTATAAATTTGTCACTCTGACTTTCAGTAAAGACAGAGCGTCCCTTCCCAACAAGGGTGGGACTCCTGACATGATATACGGAAAGAGGGCGATGGTCTTTTCCGACCCCTTTTCAGTGTGGAATCACCACCAAGTGGGCACTTTTCCGGGCTTGAGTTAATCCCCCAACCCCACTCACCATAGAGGCCTTTTCCAGTTTCCAGTGTGGGGGCCAGTTTGTTTCAGGGATGACTGTAACATCTGCTCCGGTATCAATTAAGAATGGTACGTTAATGACGGCGCTATTAGGTTTGTTATAGAGAGAGTACATCCCCCACACCACCGGCAGCGAGCCGTCACACTTTACTGCCAGGGCCACCCTGGGGTCTTGCCCCCAGAGGGTGGTCCCTGCTGTCCCTGATTCGGCTGGGCCGCTGGTTGGACAGTAAAATTGGTTGCTTGTCAGGGGGGCAGCAGGTTTGGAAGTGCTTGGCCCCATCTGGGGTTGGTGTAGTTGGGCCGCCTCATGTTCCAAGTGAGAGAAGGCTGTGCGCGGCCCAGGTGCCTTCTCCCCGCCCCCTATGTTTCCCTGAATTTTGTTTCGGCCACCTCTAGCTGTGTGCCCTTTCTTTCCGCAAACCCAACATGGTCCTCTGAACCGGTCCCGACATGAAACAGACACTGTAGGTGGATCTCCTGACTGGAGGCAGGAACATGCCACAACATGGCCTACTCAGCCACATTTAAAACCACCATAACACTGGCTATCGCAGTTTGGATGGCTGCCTGAATCGGAGCTAGCTGTTCCTCTTTCAGGATATGCTTAATCATGTCTGCTGTATTTGCTCCCGCTGGCAGGGTGCGCAATATTTCTCTGGTTTTTTGATAGCATTGCTGGTGTAGGCAGTCCACAAGGACTGGGCCCTTTGCTTCTGGGGGCAGGGATGAGGAGTCAACCGCTGCTTGGAGGCAGTCCACAAACTGCGTGAAGCTCTCACTCTCACTTTGTTTTATTGTGGCCCATGGTGATGGTTTAGGAATGACTCTAGAGGCTGTGCGGATAGTTTCTCTAGCTGCACGAGTGGTTGTCATGACTTCATGGGCCCGCAGGCCCTGAGCCTGTGCCTGGGGGGTAATCATAGCTGGGTCTGTGCCCATTAGCCGCTGTAGGCTGGAGCCGTGCAGTGGACGATCTGCCGCAGCCACTTGGGCTAATTGCCTCATACAGTTATCCTCCCATTCTTGTTTAAGGACAATCGTCCCTAATCCATCTAAAATCATTCTGCAAGTCTGTCTGATATCAAATGGGAGCATGCTGTCTCCCCCAAATAGGCCATCTATAAGGGTGGAAGCCATAGCCGAACTGAGACCTTTTTCTGCGATGGCTTTAACAACCGCTTGGACCTCTTTAGGATTTATGGGCGAGTAAACTCTTTGTCCCTCGTCTGTCACCCGAACCGGGAATGCTGATGTGGATGACGGGGCCCAGTCGGCGCACGCGATCTTTATTTCTCTCCAATCCGTGAGAGGAGTTTCCTCCTCTCGCTGTTCTCCTTTGCCGCGGATGTTTCGGCCTCTGACTCTGCCGATCTCTATCGTCTCCTCCTCGGAGTCGCAGTCAGTTACGGGACACTCACCCCGCTACCATCTGACTCGGAGCTGGAACTCGACTGACCGCTCATTTCCAGGCTCCGGTACTTTTCTTTCTGGCTCCGGCCCCGCCTACCTTCCCTTTTCGAGCTACCGTGCCGCCTGTGTCCCTTGCGGGCGGGCCGCTCCCTCCCCTTCGCTTCGCCACGCCTTCTGTCTGGGGAGGTGTTCGCCTTATTCCTCTCTCTCTCCGCCCCTTCCCGAGCGGGAAGATGTTTCCCGCGCTTCCTCCTCGTTCCCGCCGTTGGCTCCTTCGCCTCGCCCTCCGCCTTCTGGCTCGGCGCCATGTTGGGGCGCGTAAGGCGGCGGTCTCACTACGGGACCGTTTGCCGCCTCGATCACCCGGTCCCGGAATAAATCGGCATTGCCCCGCTTCTCCGCGAGCGGCCCGGGGCTCGAGGGCTGAGGGGGCGCAGCGGCCCCTCGCCGGTCCCCAAGTTCGTTATAATCACCATTGTGATAAGGGCGCCAAATCCGCGCGGCTGCACCGGTCTTGACCCTCGGGGCGATCAGCAAGTTCCTGGCCGCTTTCCAGGCTCATGTGTAGTGGCCCTTTGCAGCACCAGTTTTACTTTTCCCCACAACTTCAGGTTTTCAAACAATTCTGATACGACCTTCACAAGGGCTTCCATCTTCCTTGCGGGTCCGGGAGCGTCCTCCCCGCCGGGCTGGTCCCGCCACTCCGGCTGCCGTTCACCCGTCCAGGCTCTGGGGTTTTGGCACCATTTGTTGCCTTTCAAAGGCGTGGTGGCCCTTCATGGGAATGGCACAGCAGCCAACCCCAGGCTGCTCGGTCCATCTGCTCGCAGACGCCAATGTGTGGTGGACGGCAAATGGCATTTATTGGTGGGCTACGCAGTACTTTATAACCTAAGGTTACAATGTTGTCTCTGCCTAATTACACCACGGACGAAGACTGTTGGCTGAGAGGTGGCCCTATCTTCCCGTACAGCATGGTATCTTTCGTCCGCCAAAACCCTGACCGCAACAGCGCACCGTTGAAAGGGAGAAGAAAAAAATACAATCAGAAGACAAAGCGTGCATTAGTGTCATAGCAGAACAGGAAAGTGCAGGCACTTTCCTGTTAAGCTTGGACTTTCATAGCAGCTTCCTTGTGGTCCTGCAGCACTTTTCTGGCCAAGCTCATTTAATGCCAGCTCAGCTGGGGCTTTCACAGTACAGCAAGAGCCAGTTGTTAGGACTAACAGAGGTGCAGTTGAGTGAAATAAAGAAACCCTGGTGTTGCCAGTTTGTTCAGTTTCACTATAATATTTGTAATTCCCCTTTTTTGTTCTGTTTTATGTTCTGGCTATTTCTACCTCCTACAGGAGACCAAAGAGGCCTTGTCGAGGCCCTGAGGAAGCCCTGGCCAACAGCAGAGACAGGAACACTACTGGGATCACGGAAGCTCACTTAGATTCCCTCAGATAACTTTCTTCTAACGCACCTGTCACTAGATGCTGCTGTAGCTGGGTGCTAGAACACACAGACCTGTGGTCTCCCCCTCAAATTGATGTTATCTCATTATCCACCTTAGATGCTTCTATTTGGCCAGATAACATGCAAGCAAAGATTACCAGGCTAAAAGCATCTGTCAGTATCCAGGAGTTTATCACAGCACTGTATAAACCTTTCCAGTCACAGCCTCATTAGTACGTGTGTTCAGGAAGGAATAGTCACACATATCCAAACATCAAAGGAAGCTAAGTATTCATCCATGCTCCACCTAATAATAGCACGCTCCCCTCTGTTGCGCAAGTCTGTGCTACAGACATGGTGACATCAGCATGAGAGACCCAAGGGACCATTGCTGATGCCCATGTACGTATTTTTTTTTTTAACAAAATCAAGCCTTTAAATAGCAATATTGAACTGTTCTTATTTAGTCACA
Organism: Oreortyx pictus; assembly: GCA_036925125.1. Taxonomy (NCBI): domain Eukaryota; kingdom Metazoa; phylum Chordata; class Aves; order Galliformes; family Odontophoridae; genus Oreortyx; species Oreortyx pictus. Next base: position 6,638,370 of record JAUPFR010000010.1, on the reverse strand, counting down.
TCTATAAGGTTTTACTCACGCACTGCTTAGTATTAACATGCTGTGTTTATCTCTGAGTACCAAACTCCTTTCTGTCCGAAAAATGATATTGAAAATGCATAAAAGCAACATACTGTGAATAAACAGCTTATCTTGGGGGAGAAAGATAAAATTCACAATACTGAAAATGGGGAAAACCTTCTTCACTGTTGAATTTACCATTTATAGATTAATCTGTCCATTTTGCTTCTATGAAAAGCTTTTCTGGCATTCCGCTCAGAAAAACAAAATCTACATTTAAATGAATGTAAGAGTGTACTACAGCAGGAGCCTGTCAGACTGTTTTATACCTCATTGCTATAATGTAATGTTATTGATGCAACCTAGATTATGTTTGAGAAATGAGATCGTGCAAATTCTCTCTCATATATCAACCAATGTGGCAGTGAGTATTAGGCTGCAACATTATGTAGTTCTGAAACTATTATATGACCTCAAAGTTCCCTAAAAGGCTTCAAATTGGCACAGACTGAGAATTTGCTAAGGGTATGTTTTCAAAGGGAAAAGCTGTTGCTTGTTTATGGCTTAAACATTATACTATGCCAGTAATAAAATACCAGTGATGCATGCAAATGGAAATTTGTGCTGCTTTTTGTGGTAAAAAGGTTAATTCCTTTGGAAGAAACCAAGTCCCTGGATAAAAAGCATCTTAGCCACCTGACTAACATACAGAAATTTCAGTACAGTCTTATTGTATACAGGGGCTAGTAAAATCTAATAATATCCTGCTTGCTTTTTGCTTTTTTTTTTTTTTGCTTTTTTTCTTTGCTTTTTTTTTTTTTCCCTAAGATTCAGCAGGTAAAAGCTCTGATTGAATTTCATCTTGATTTCATTAAATATTCATAAAGGCCAATTAGAAGGGCAGCTAAGTAGGCCACAAGGCCCCCTTCCATCATCCTGTCAAAGGCAGTCCATCAGACAGTCCTGTTTGCATTAGGGCCTGGTAGTCAATATCTTCATTCAATCTTTATGTAGTATCCCTCTAAATCACTGCTCCATCCCACTTTACGGCTTTTATGGACAGACAAGGGGGGGAAAAATCTAATAATTCTGAAGGCAAGATGCTTACTCGGTAGAAAGCAAAATGCAAATGAGAAAAAACATCCTCAATCAAATGTTGGAATGAAAATCTTTTCTTTAATGAGCAATGACATTGGTAGAGCACTGATTACATTGAAGAAAAACTGTTTAAAATTCATAATCAATCAAGCAAGTTTATTTTAACCTTTCATGACTAAACCGCTGGGTTACAGTTTAATTTATTGATGGTGCTTATCTCTCCCTCCAACCACTAATTTTAAAATTACAACCCATATAGAATATGCTGAGTTGAGTCACAAAAATATATACTGATGTTTATATTCAAAGAAACCTATTAGCTCTGCCTGTTTCCCTTTAAAGATTCAGTGGCCTTTCTGTACACACCATGTTACATGTATTTGCAGTTTATGCGGCTGAAACACATTAACTCCACTGGTGCCTGGCTAGACTGAGGTATCATGGCAGTTTTCATTTCCAGCTCTGCTTCCCAGACAGAGCTGAGCAAATACTCTTCTCTCTAGACAAGCATAATAAAATGCTTCATCGTGCCACTAACTACTCACACATAGCAATGGGGAGCAGAGGATATTTCTTTGCTTGGAAAGTTATTGCCATGCCATTAGAAAATGGGGCAGATAGGCTTTTTGTGTCAGATTCCTGATTTTTTTCTCTATCATATGCCACTGAAAGAAAAACACATTTGCTTTACTACTGTGGACTCTCCTTCCTGAAGAACTTAAGGAATACTGGGGACTAGAGCAAGGAAAGTAGGCTGGCTTACATCCTATTTGAGTCAGTTGATCTGCTGTGAGGTTCAACACCAAAATGCCTTCTCCAGATATTTTGAAAAGGCTTTCAAGCTCTCTCTTCCATTTCCTGAATGTAATGTTATATTTTCTAACCTAACACAGTGTACGGAAATGAAAGTTTAATCACTATGTAATTAAAAGGCTGATACTGTAAATTCTGGAGACCTGAAGGGAATGAAACCCACTTATTTCTAAGGGCTTTCAGCTGGTTTCTTATTAGATGGGTTTATCTGTTGAATTCCTCACTCTGCTTTGTGGTAGGTTGGAGTTCAGTACAGAAAACTGTGTTAACACTTCCCTGTACAGCAAGTATGATTTTCCTCCCCACAGTATTAGTCAAGCATTCAGTTACACAAGTTCCACCTAATCCTTAAATAAAATTTTCCTTTCTTTTTTGTCCTTTTCTTTTAACTAAAAAGAAAAAAAAAAAAGAAAAAAATATTTAATTAATATCTATCTACTTCTTTTAATGACAAAGAAATTGAATGATGAATATCGCTGGGAGTCATTAGCAAGTATGGGACACAATTGCACGTCTCTATTATATAGCTTCACCTGAGGACACCTGATGATCTAAAAATGGATGCCATGAAAATGAATATATTTTAGACTTGTCCTCCTTTGTTTTATCAGTAATGTACTAGATTATTAAAGTCTACTTTTTGTATTCTTTACGTTCACAAAATTTAGTTCACTTGATTTCTAACAGAGAACAGAACAGTCATCTTTATTCAGTTATCCGTCCTTTTCAGTACACACACAGCTCCATTGCTGTTGTATCTGAATCCCTGGGCAATTCTGGTCTCACAGTTGTTTCAGACGTTGAAAGAAATTGTCATCCCATTTAGCATGCACTGTAAGCTACTGAGAGACAAAGATTGTCTATTTGGTCTGTATATACTGCACCTAATGCTGCTTTATGTCAGGCAACAAGCTTGAGAGGGAACATAATACCAGCCAAATAGGGATGCCTGTAGTCCAAAGCAAAATGTGACTTCCAGTTTTTGCAGCAAGCCAGCATATGTGCTCTGCTGTGCACCCCAAGATCTTCTTCCCTCACTGGCCACATCCCAGGTCCACCAGCATTTCCCAGATCCAGGGGAGCATTCTGGACGCATCCTGACTTGGTGCCTGGGCAAGTTCCAATACCTTCCCCTTTGCTCCATCCCCATTTCCAATGAATCCAACAGTCCCCATCTCCCTTAACAAAATGTCTTACAAGTAAACTGCACAAAAAAGACTGCAGCGGCTGCAGGATGTCAGACAAAGGAAAGATATTTGGTTCACAAGGAGTTTGATATGCCCTCCACAGACCATTAGAATGGCTGAGTTTAAAACATTTAACTGAATATATATTTCCATGCAGTTCTCTGTTTCCTTTCCTAAATCTTGGTCCAGTTTCAGTACCAGTTAATATGAAAAACAGCAGACTCCTTTAAGATAATCTACTCAATTGTTTTTTCCTAACCATAAACTGCTGGCATTGACCATAAACCATCCTAATCACCATTGGCACTACACTTCTGTTGCTTTCTTAAACTGAGCAGAGAAAATCCCTGTCCTGTAAAAAACAAGGAAAATGTCAAATAGCTCAGCTTGCAGCTTGTGTTCAAATGATTATTTAAAGAGTTCGTCCTGAATAATTTAGAACTTAAGTAAACTACTTCTTTCCACTCCTCCCTCTCCAAGTTAAGAAGAAATGCATCATATATTCACTTCTCACTTGCATTTGCTACAATGACAGCCAAAAAATCCCCAGCAGGATGTTGGAAACCAACAACAAAATGTCACAAACAAGGCAGAATGATTTTGCTACGACACACACTCATGTGAACATGCATATTTTTATACCTTGTTTGGTCTCTGCTTCCTGAGAGGGACAGAGCAGCATTAGAGAAGGAAAGGCTAGAAATGCACAAGATGACTGAGAAGCTTCTTAATGAGGAGACTATGAAATTGCTGGGACCTTTCCAGTTGGAGAAGGCTGTGAGATGTGATTGAGGTTTATAAAATCCTGGGTAAGTTGGATTCAGAATTCAGAATAACAGAGCTGTTACCTCACCTAACAATTAAGTCCAGGTGCCACCATTCTTACTGAACCTAGCAGAGCAGCAGCTTAAAACAGATAAAAGCATATTTTTTTTAAACAGCAGGCACTGAGCTTCTGAAATTTGTTGCCATGGGGGGCTGTGAAAGCAGATAGCATTGGCAAGTTCAAAAAGAGATTAAAAAACTCAGGGGCAATGGGTCCATAAATAGATCCTAAAGGGAAGAGGCAGGGATGTGTTCTCTAATGTCCCTAATCCACTGCTGAAGGGTTGGGAGGGGAAGACACTGCAGGCAGTGGCCAGGCTCATCCATTCCTGTTACACAGCATCTCCTGCTGCCACTGGGGGACAGTGCATAGTTTGACCATGGTTTGACTCTGTGGGGTACTTCTGATGCTCTTATATTGCTGTTGGAAAGTGCATATGCTCTGGAAGGTGTGCAGGTTACACTTTTACATGACAGTTAAGGAAAAAAGAAAAAAAAGAAAAGAAAAGAAAGCTGAGGCAAGAAATGCAATATAGCACATTCCTAGGAGTTTACAAAGGAAGTGTAGTAGTGCATATTTTGGTGCAAAAGACTGAAATGTGAGGGAGGTGAGAGGGGGGAATCAAGAAGTGCAATGGGAAAATGGTGTTCAAAGGACTAAAAATATGGTCAGTGCCCAACTGTAGATGAAAGTGCATGAACCAGTTGTGGCCTCAGTTCTGCTTATCTGCTAAATGAAGCTTATGCTATTTATCCTGACAGAAAACACGGAAGCCTAATGTGTTGTGTTTCAGCAAACTTTGTAGAAGCTGAAATGCTAATTGCTGTGAGATGGAACCAAAATGCACACAACACAATGGGACAGTTTTCAGTAATTTCCAAGTGTGTGCCTGCAAAAGCCAGCTTTCACCTCTGAACACCAGCTTTAACAGTAAACTAATGAACAACACTGGTTCTGTAAACCATGTTCTTACCATCTTTTGAAGACATGCAAGGTTGGTTGAACACATTAGTTCCTAACGATAGTCCAACTGACACTGGAAGTCATTGCTCCTTCCAGTGCATGATGTTTTAAAATAACAATCCTAGTTCATCAAGAAAAGAACTACGTGGGTTTTTATTTGGTTAAAGCTATTCATGTGGAAAAGCTATTCCTAGTTCCATACAAAAGAAATCTGATCTGGAGAAGGCTTTAGTGAATTTTGGTAGCTTTCAGATGTGGTTACTGATCTAAATGTCAAGAAGAATAAAAGAATATGGTTTGTTGTTTGATTTTTTTCCCCCTCTTCTTTTTAGGAACACATTACTCTGTTCGTATTTAGGCATTTTTTCACATCTTTGTCTGGATACATGATTACCTCCAATAGGCAGCCTATATAAACCAAAAGAGAAATAGGAATGTTTTGTTTTATCCCCTAAGAGTGAGTGTAATCATTTTCCCTTGCTGATTTGTGTTTGGAAATTACCATTCTAATCCAATAGTTTAATTTTATTATACCCTTCAGTCTAACAGACCAGGCAGAGAATGTGTAATCACAAACAAAGGGCCAAATCCTGCTTGCCATACTAATGGGAGTAGTCCCACTGATTATAATGGGGCTACATAACTAATATGAAGAGATAAACGTACTTAGACTCTAGGGTAGGGTTTTTCTTTGGGCTTTTCTTCAGGCATATTATTGAGTTTTTCAAACACAGTCTAATGTAGTGGTTAAAGTACAACTGAGGTGAAAAAACCCTTATTCATTAGAAAGGGTAGACATAATATTTGGCTTATGCTGAGATAAAAAAGGCTGAAAGGCTTCCAGCTTTTTGGAGGGTAGTATTTATATACATGCACTTGAAGTGTTTAAATATAATATATTTCAGCATCCTTTCACAAAAGCAACCATGTGAGCCTTCAGGTCTAACCTCATAAATGTTACCACTTTTTGCTCTTGAACTGGATTATTTGTAAATCAGAGTGATGATGGGCAGGGAGGTGGGAGGAATCATTGGATCCTTCATTGCTTCCTCTATTTGCTCATACCTCACCTGTGAAGGGGTGCTCAGCCCTAGCCAAAGCCTCTTTGAATTGCATCCTCAGTTGGTCACTCAGAAGTCTGCAAAACAATGTACTGGGGGAAATCACCCAGTTTTTGCTCAGTTTCTGAACCTATATTTGCCTAATATCCTCAAATTCTCTTGGCAAAGGCTTCGAGGTAAAGGAATATAAAGGTATAAATTGTATCTGAAACTTACAATTGATGTCGGGAAGCAGAACTGTAAAGATGTGTTAAATAGTTGGAATATAGAGCAAAGAAAGAGTTATGAAATGAAAAATGAATCCTGGAAAAGTACAGTGCAGCTATGCTACTTATGCAGTATACACATAACCAATTCTAGGACGTTAATAACTTACTTAAAAATAATCAAACTGAATACTTATTATTATCTAGTGGTCTGTGTAACAGAGATGGAAATATTTGGAAAAAAACTGACAACAGAAAAGAAATAGAAAAAAGGAGGGGGAGGTTTGCCTGCATGTTTTTTTTTTTTTCTTTTTCACTTTTTTTTCCCCTGAATCTATTAGTTCTCAGTTATGTTTCAGGACCTAGCTATCCATGCATAAAAATAAAACTTTTCAGTCCTTTAGCATCATAATGCATATTTCTTTCAGCTGAGCAATCTTTTTATCCATTTCTCTGATTTAGTATACTACAAACTAAATAGAGCTCTAAAGCCATCACACTTATACATTATCAGGTCATATGCGCCCATTTTGAATTTCATTCTTGACTAGATGTTATTTACACAGAACATCTTTCCCTGAACTCATAAAAACGTCTAACTGACCATGTTTCTGATATACAAGAGTCAGTCAATATAAAAGATGCAGCACAAATTGATGACCAAAAACTTGACTTCCAAGCCATCATCAGCAGTGTAATAAAAATGATTCAAACACTTAGCATGAGTCATACTGGCAATTTGATGGGATCATTGTTTCCCAGAAAGGAAGCCCATACAGAAACCTATGTGCTACTCAATACAGCAAACTGTTTTTATAATAGTATATATAAGCTTATTAAGCACCATGGCTTGTCAGAAACAAAGCCTTACCTAAACACTACCATTCCTCAAACATCTATGCTGTTCCATTCATTCTTCCAAGAAAGTGTGGGGACACAATGCAGCCCTACAGCAGCTCTCAAAACCGGAAAAAAAAATATCCAGGCAATTTCAGGTGACAGAAGTATTTCCAAAATCAACGTTGCTTTCCAGAAGATATTCTGGCAATTACTCCCTCATCTCAAGATCAGCTTGAGAAACACTTTCTTTTGTAATTGAATTGATAAAGTCTATTTAGGAGTTAATTCATCCTAGACAACATACACACCTAAGAAGGAGAGGCAGGCACCTCCAGAAAGTATCTGAACTAACCAAAGATCAAATTCAATCTAGATTCTCAAATGATCATCTTTGTGGATAAAATGGAAATCAAAGGAAATTAAGAATCACCAGGACTAGAGGATCTGAGTTGTCTTCCTAAAATAGGATCTGGGAGGCTACTAGGAATGCTACGGGATGCAGCTACGAATGCTATGGGAGGCTACTAGGAATGCTATGGAATCAAAGAATCCTTCCATCTTGTAACACACAGAGGAAAGGAATAAAAAAAATAAAAAATAAAAAATGATCAGAAGCAAGTTAAACACTTTAAGAAGGAACATTTGAATTTCATCCTATGTGCATGCTTGTAAAAGTGGCAGGGACAAAAAGGTACCATATGAGGACAAATGTGCCTGAACCCTTACTTACTTACTGCTGCAAGAGGAGAACGTGCAAATTCTCATTAGCAGGGAAAATGAGCAATGAATACAGGCTCAGAGGGTGAGAGCCTGGCAGCTGAAAGGCAAAATGGAAAGAGAGGGGATGAAGAAAGGACAAAGCCTGAGCCAAGGAGATCAGGCTTCAGGGCAGCTCCCACAGAGGAAACTATACTACTGGATAGGGTAGATGGGGCTAGTGTTCATCCAGCTGGGCTCTGGGCACATTTAACAGCTCTGCAGGGGAAAATGTGCCACAAAATTTCTTTTTATGGGTCTGATTTTATACTCTTCCATTCTCCTCTGGTGGATTGTAGGGACAAGTAGTTTCCTTACAGGACACCAGAAAACAGTCAAAGCAGCTTTATTCTGATCGCACTTAAAAAGCAACATGGGACATCAAGAGGCAGGCAGAAATCACAGATACAAAATGGTGGATCCACAAAACTATGGTAATGGTAAATAACACCTATATCAAATTTCACAAATATTTTCATTAGTCTTTGCCAGAGCTACACATAGTGTTGAGTGATCAGCAACAACTTGATTTTTCTCCACAAGCTAATTGTATTGTACAAGTCTGAATTGTATTTATTATTCTACTAGTAACTGATAGCCAAAAATCTGCTCAAGAATTTCCTTCCTCATGCACAGAATATAAAATCCAGAAGTAAGAATCAGTAGTGAATTAATATAAGTGGTTAATGCATGTTGTTGCATTATACATGCGTTTTTCTCCAACTGGAGCTACTCATACTTTTGCTAGTTAATATCTGATTCAAAGTCTGAATTTCTGCCATCATATAAAGCAAGGAAAAGGACTCACGGTTAGCTACAGTGTGGTATACCAGGGCAAGCACGCCAGATTTCTATTATCCTGGTGAGATTCCATGACTACATTAAGCCAAGCTGCTTGACAGTTATGAAAAAGACAGCTTCATCCACTTTTATCAGAACACTGACCTTTTCAAGAAATAATAGAATATATCCTGCTATCATTTCTCACATGAAGCTCCTGTTGAGGTCAATAGGAATTTGGCGTCAAAATGTGAAATCAGTACTTGGCCCATAATGTTTAGTGCCACATAACAGGCTATTGGGAAAGGATCCAATGTTAAGCATCAGTTCTCATTAATTACACTGCAGATTCCATTTCTAAAGACTTTCTATCATCTATTGTGCAAATTAAATACTGAGAGCCAGATCCTCAGCTGATGTCAGAATACCCGTGATGAAGACAAAGAAATAAGGTCAATAAAGATCAGTCAATGAACTCAATACAGCTAAGTAAAATTATACCACAGAGAATCTGGCCCAATGAATAATTCTCTTGTCTAATCAACATTGCGGAGTTTTTATCTGCAGTGTCTGATCTTTGCTGCATACCCTGTGCCTCTCCATGTGTGGAAGGTCAAAAGATGAAACTGGTGAAAACCCTGTGTGAAGAATATACAACAGAAAGCTGTAGCTTGAGTAAATCCACTTCTGACCTGCAATACAGCACTGTGCTCTAGTATAACAAATATGTCCTTTTCTGAATTTAGTGAAGGATTAATGATGTAAACTACAGTACTGTAGTTTACCATTGTATAAGGTTCTACTTACAATTCAGAATAAAGGGGATGATCACCTTTGCCTAATTACTGTGTTGAATTATGTTTGCTGAATTATGTTCCCTGTATTAAGTGTCAAAAAAAATAGCTTATATGTTTATTTTAGGATGCAGTCACTGTTAAATGCATAGCTTTCTCTTCCCTTGTCTGGATCTGAATTACCATTCTGGAGTCCTAACTGATCTTCATTCCCAAGACAATATATTTGAAATATCTTTTATTCTATGAACTTATACCAAGCATTTCTGGTGGTCAAGAGTGTCTACACAGGCATGCAGATAATAATATTTGGAGAACAGCTTTAACTCAGCAATAGAGCATATTTTACCAAGCCAAAAAATGTTATTAGTTTTAAGAATAATAATTAACAGTACCATGACTTACAAGATAGGACTCTGTTAAGCTAGGAATTGCTCAATTGCAAACCAAGGTGACAGTCCTGTCCCAGAAAAATAATAGTCCAATTGTGTCCAGCCACAACCTCTACCATACTCCTCTGAGCAAAAAGATGCTGTCCAAGGATGATGGAGAAGTCAAAAGACCTATACTGCACGGCAAGAAGTCATCCTCTGCATATGTGTAATTTGGCTAATAGCATTTGCAGTAAGACATTACAACCTCAGAATTAATTCTGTAGAATGGAAGGATGGAGATGAACATGACATGTCTCATAGCATCCAGCATCCTGACGTATCCAGTGAAGCACTAGATGGAGCACTTACTTCTGAGTCTGGAAGAGGCCCACAGAAAAACCAACTCTTTACTCTCCTACCCATTTGTAATAGACTTTCAACTTGTGTTTGAAAGCCATCAAAATATGAAATAATCTTAAAAATGGAAGCTGCAGGACAACATTTCAATTAAAAAGCTTTTAGGAAAAGGTCGTGGAGAGCATCTATAATATATTTCAAAAGGTCTTGGAAAGAAGGAGGTTACAGTATGGGTCGCATCACAATTATGGTAAATTGGGTAAAAGAGAGTTTCCTGAGACTGTTCTAAACCCAATAAAAGTGATTGAGAAAGTCACAATATGACAGATATTAATAACTACTACCTATCATAACGTCTGACATGGTACCTTTTATCTCAGAGGATCCCAAAGCGCTTTGTAAAGCTCTACATGGAATAATTTCTTTTATCACTACTATGTTTCCATATTTCTCAGAAAGTGGTGCACTGATGAACTCTACACAGTAGCACAGCACGAAATTTTTCAAAATCCCAGAAAACGAAGAATACCTTTTCTGTTTGAAATTTTGGCAGGAAAAGGGGCATTTGTGGATATCTTCTAGCTAGCACAGTATGCTTTCAGTAGCAAATATCCCAAAATGCTGGTGCACTTCTGCCCAAAACCAAGAACATCTAGCATCACTGTGCTCTTTGTAACAATCTATTTAAAATCAGTTCGGAAGAGGAACATTAATTACTGAATCACCAGGAATATGGCCTTGAGATTCATGCGTTACACTGAGGTTTCTTATGAAAGTACTCCATCAGATTAAGATCATCTGATTTATCAGACCTGAAAAGATTCCAGCCTCAGTGACACAGCAAATCGTATGTTCCTTCACATTTTACCCGAGAGACATTTAAAAACTACCAAAAATCTTGAAATCCCCCTAATATCTAAGGGTCTGGGAAAATGATCGATATCAAAATAAATAATGTGTTTTTAAAAATAAAAAATAAAAACAATGCACAAAGAAATGGACTGGTGAAGATATTTTTTTAGAGCTGTGGCAATATGGGCAATATTAATTAAAAAAATATCCTAAAAATATGTAAGAGGATCTAAAAAGTGCCCCGTCATTAAGCATAAAATACATCGTCTTGGTTCCCACTGATGTCTTCCCACCAATTTGTCTTGACCTCTGTGGTCATTCTTTAAAAAAAAAAAAAAGAACAAAGAAACATCAGTGCAAAAAGTTAACCCCTTCCTGTGCCCACAAGGCTGCAAGAACTCATGTCTGGTGTCAGAAGGATGCAAAGTGATAGGAAAAGAGGTTCCTTTCACAAAAACCTGTCTCTTGTGACTTGGGAGGTGTTAGATGTCTGTGACTAAGGATTTAATCAGTACTTTTATTCCCATGTTAGTGAAGAATGAAGAAGTAATTATGTCTGAGTAAATGATTTATCTGCAAAGAAAAATATATACAACTGTGTATCTACCCTTTGCAGTCTCCTTTTTTTCCAGGTCCTACATTTGAAAATGTGCTGCATTTCATAAGGATTTTCATAGTTTTGATAGTTATAAGGTAAATATCTACTTCATTTTCTAAAGTTAGGCGCTTCAAGGTCTTCTAAAATCATTGGAACTCCATTTATTGAATTCAATAAGCCTCATACAAGAATTCAGTTTTCCAAAATATGAAAGTCTTTCTTATTTAGAGAAATAGGCCATATCTGTTTGTTGCCTTGACTTTCTCCCCTATAAGCATGAGAGTTCACAATTGGGTTGATGAGCTTTAGCAGGCTCTGTAGGTAAGAGAGCATTGCAATACTATGGATCCTACACATAACCACTCACATATTTTCTGTTATTTCCTAGAAATCACCTAAGATCTGCACGTGGGGATTTCCTCCCTCTCCAGTCCACCGCATACACACATGTGCCTGAGCACACACGCGCACAAGCACACACACATACACAAAGGATTATTTTCTACTGACATTCAGCTGCCAGCTCATTTTATCCTGGTCTTTATAAAATAATATCCTAAGTAGCCTATTAGCTTTAAGGTCAAAATCTTTGTCTATTTTCTAAATCTGTTCTCTGCTCTCCCCCCTCCTACTTCCTTTCCTTTCATTACCCTTTCCTATCAATTATCTCATCCCTGCCTGCTGCCCATCTGAGCAAGCCAGCAGGACCCCCTCAGTGCCCGCCAGATTGTCTCATTCAGCTAGCTCTCAGGTTGCTGCTGATTGCCGTCTTTATTCATTACCAAAACACTTGCTACATGGTGCTTGGGCCCTGGCAACCAAACTCTAAATCCTGCCAGTGAGAACGTAATTACTAGTACACCACAAACAGAGAATGGAGTCTGCTGTGAGTTGTTAGAAGCAGCCGTGAGATAGACCCGGGCTATTTTCCTGTAACTGTAGCTGACTACTTGTTTGTCACTCGGTATGTACTAATGATTGGCCTTCTTCGTATTTTTTAACAAGCTTTATCTGAGACAAAAATGCAGCTCTAAACAAACTCACGGATCTGTCAAGGATAGCAATTTACAGGTGTGGAATACGATGTAAGAGGAGGTCTAAATGAGATTTCATCTGCAGATTTATGAAGTGTCTGGAGCCATCAGCACTGCTTCAATGTAGAAGGTATCCTGAGAGCTTCTCTGATCCATGGAGTTTATGCTTAGGGACAGAGTTCATTTTCCTTAACTGTCTGCTGAGCCAAAGCAGTTACTAGACACTGTGTTAGACAACACAAAGTCTCTCAAGCCATGATTTGCTTTCCTGAAGGAGTCAGAAATTACTTCCAAATGATCTTAATCACAGATTATCCCTCTTACTGTATGCAAACTGCAAGAGTCCTCTGCTTTTGTTTACCCCTCTGTATTTATTATCATTCTCTTTAAATACTTGTTTCAAACTTTTATTCTTTCACCAGGGAACCAAAGCTGACCAGTTTTGCTATTTCTATAACATATTTTCTAGGGGAAGATCTTTCTAGCATCAGCTGGAAAGTCGTGTATGTCTTTTGCATCTGCTCTTCAAATCCTTAATCTTTAAAGTGCTCACAAACCAGGCAAATGTCCTAATGCTAAGCAGTCTCTAGCAGATTTGAAAGTGAAATTCAAGCAGCATTTATCTCCCCATCAATGGGAAGGATTTATCCTATTACCTATCACTACCATTGACAAGCACTGGTCCTGTCCTGTAAATCTCCAACATGTAAAGGGAATCAAACACATCTAAAACTTTTCATAAAAAAATCACCTTTGATCCAAGCAGCGCAGAATCATATGAGAACACTTGTAGTGAGAATACTGCGTATCACAAGAAAATAATTGATATACTTGAAAGAAAGCCAAGCAGATCATTTAAAAAAAAAAGGAAAAATCTTTCATACCACAGAGTTAAAAAGACCTTGCCCCTGGATTTGTTTGCAGTGCTTTGCTTAAGGTTTAATTCTATTGATTACACATTCCATTTTCCAAAGTGCCATTTGCCTGAAGGAGCAGGTGGTGTTTGCTGTTTCCATTTAACTGATATATTAGCCATGTGGTGCACTGCATCAGTGGGCAGTATTAATCAATTTACGGCAAGATGACAGAGAGAATCACTCACAGCAAAATTGCAAGGGGGAAAAAAAAAAAGGACAAAAGCAGGAAAATAATGACCACTAATGGGGAACTTGGAGAAAAAAAATAATAATCTGTGCTTTTAATACTTCTCTTTCACAGCAAATGGAATTGGAAGAATTTAAGAACAGCCAATGTTAAAAAGGAGACAAATATCACTACATTCAGTGCAGTACTTTTTGTAAGCACTTTACTGTTAGGAATTTTGCAATGAGTGCAAAAAGATTTGCTGAGAACTATACATATTTTTCCCTTAAATAAAAGCAAAATGTTATATGCAAAATTAAAGTCAATTCAGATCTCTTCCCCAAAGAACGATTCAGTTTTTATATGGAGAACCATCTTTGAGCTATACTATTTTCTGCATTATTTGAATAAGCAAGGTTTTGATTCCAGTAGAAAGATTTCCATGACAGTAAGTGAGGTGATTGGATTTCAAAACACCTGGTTCTTTCTATTTGTGAGATTACATTCTGTATCCAAAATTTTGCAATCATGAAGTTCACATGTTTAGAGATCACAAAAAAATGCACCGAAGTTTAACTAGTTTCATGCTCCAGGTTACTTCTCAGCCACAAGGAAGTGGAAATAAAGAATTGGCAGAGGAATTTTCGGCTCCCCAAGGGTGCCTCTATCAGGAACTCAGATGGTTGTGCTCTCTCCAGCCATCTCAGTAGCAACAGAAAATGGGAAACATTCCTGCACCACAAATCCAACTACTTCACGCAACCTTTTCTCTCTGTCAAACCAGGCCCAGGTCTTCCCTTGCACTCCTGCATGCTCTTTCAGCAAACAAAAAGATGCACAAAGTAATGCCCAGAACAAGTTAATTGGGGTGATCCAACTCAGAGTCACAGCCCAGAAAACTGCTTTGGTGAAGATAATAAGCCCTCATAAATATTGTATCAAGCGCCAAAAATACAACAATACCAACAGCTTCTGGAAGACGATGGGTTAGAAATACCTCCTGTAACACTGCAGATGCATTGCAAACAGCAAATTGAGGGAACAAGGGAAGAGACATGGTATTTATGTCAGGATGTCAACATGTTTTTTCAGCATCCAAGTATATTTTAAGAACTGGGCAGAGGTTTGATGACCTATTTAGCTCCAAGAAACAAAAAAGAATACCTGCCCTAGAGAAAGAAAAAGCAGAAAAATCATTGTAATTCTAGCAGGTCAGATGAGCTAAGAGAAGGCTGAAGAAAGGTGCAATCCTTTCACCATGCCAAATGAGGAGTACAAGAAGAAGGTCTCATGTAGAAGTGAGTGGGACAGAGCTAAAGATGCCAATAGATCAGCAGAACACTTCTCCAGTCAGCAGATTAGACACAAGCAGCAGACAAAATGTGGAAAACTGTGTGCATGCCTATACTTGATCTGAATTATGACTGTAAATGCACAGTCATATCCATTTAGCATAACACCTGTGCTCCATGAATGGCTTATAATAGCAGGGAAATTAAAAGGAAGTACAGACTTACTGGATCCAGTAATAGTAGTAAAGGCAATTTAGAAATTTCAAGATTGGAACAAGAGCATCAAAAACTGAGATTTCAGCAAGTCCACCCTTGGCAACATCAGTTTTACTAAAATGCCTGTTTCTCATTGTTTTGTTACAGAAAGGGGATAAATTCAACAGTTTTCACTGAAACACAGGTTAAAACTGTAAGGAATGTGAGCCCATGTTAAAGGGAAGACAACATTTAGGAAAACTGTCAGATGTTCCTGAAGGGTGTACTGTAGGTCTTTTTTATCTTTTCACACATGCTGTCCCCCAGTAGCTAACTTATCCTTGACTGTCTGCACACATTTCATTGTTTAATATTCTATCCCTCCTTAAAATTGTAAAATATCACAATGCACTGAAACTGTGCTTCATAAATTAACAAATAATAATAAAACACCGCTTGAGGAACTGTCTAAATGATATAATATTAGCATGAATCATAGCCTTAATGAGAAGCAAGGAAACATTTGACAATGGGTATGATATTGCATAATTCAATACAATAAAGTTATAACAGCTCTCAGTAGCACTACATCATTAAATAAATTCGGCGAACTTTTGAATTAGATGCCACTTCTGTGGATTTAATAAACTTGCTAATAGTTCACTTTTATATCTATTACAGTTTCCTGTGAATCTCTGGACAGAGAAAAGGTTTGAAAATCTGAATGAATTTACAAGGTGTAAGTGAAGACAGTAAGACAGTGAAAAGCAGAACAGGGAGCATCACTTCAAAACATTAAGTAAAGTTGTACATGGGTTAATTTACAGGCTCAAAACGTTTTGGGGAATTTTCTTTTATCCTCATGCACTACTTCATAGCAAAACAGTCAGGAAACCATTCAAAAACAAAAAAAAAAAAATTGTATCAGCATAGGAATTACTGCAGTTAATGATTCTCATGGACCAACCGTCTTCACTGTTCTTTCCTTAAAGAATTTTAGCAGTATATGTTTTGGAAGAAGGCAAACACAGCTGTTCAGGTAAGGTTACTCCCTTTGGACTCATCCCTAAAATGAAATAATTTAAAGCTGAAGTGCATGCTTTAATATTGTCTGAAACTTGTTAGACAATTAGAACTTGAGTTTTTCTTGGTAGGGGTCTAATCTTAGGGAAGCGTTTCTGTGTTTTTTGTCTCAGTTACACCTGGTAGAAGGACTATTCTTGTAGCAGAGACTGTTCTTGATATCCTGTGGATAATTATTATTTTTTTCTAGATTTATTTCTATCTGCTGTGGTATTCAGTGTAAAGAACTATGTAAAGGAAAAGATGTTATATAGCAGCTGCTCAGTGTTTCACCATGTTAGCCAAGAGATGCAGCTCTATTTGTGCATGCAGATCTTGAGAAGAAGATGCCTTTTGTTTCAAGAGATTTGATGTGTCCAAACAGCAGTAGGAAGAACTATCCACATTTCTATCTATGAAAGTGCAGGACGTAGAAATGGAGCTATTGACATCTAATTGAAATTCCTACTTTAGTATTCTCACTAAGAGCTCATTGCCCAGATATTAAAATGCTTTCCGTGATTATATAAGGCTCACTGACATAAATTACCAAAAGTCATGATGTAGGAGCAGGGCTACAGTCTTAACACCTCTACATTATTGATTTTCATAGCTTTTTGTTTTACATAACCATACACGTATTTCTGGGGTCAGGCTGCTTATCTACAGTTGTGAAGGGGCTAATGGAGTAAGGCTGTGTATGCTTTCTGAGAGAAAGGGAAAGTGCCTTCATGTCTAAGTGAGGAGTCAAGGAAAACTAGAGTGATCAGCCTTAGCAATGCACAGTCCTGCTGCACATCACCCTGCTGCCTTCCAGGAGCAGTGTGGTTACAGCCACAAGCTGATTCTTCTCTTTTGCTCCTAAGGAAGACAAGCAGTTTATTTTCTCAAGTGTAGCACTGCCCTCCCTCTTGGCCTGATGCATCTCTTGAAGTCAGCTGGCGTGATGTAAGGGAGGGCAGAGGCTGGCCCTCATCATCAACTCTCCATCGATATGCCCATGTAGAATAAAAGCAGCCCTTTCCATACATGGCTGCTTATTAAACAGGTCCTAATGGTCTCCAAGACCTTCCCTCTTCCCTCTCTCTCCAAAATGCACACTGCTTTATGGGACTTGTGAGAAGTATAGGCTGACTACATAGAACTAGAAAAGGATGAATTCTAATTAAGAGATAATGCCAGTGGAATAGAACTTTGACACAGGATAATGATCCCCTGCTGTTAGATGAATATCGAAGCAAAACTTAAGACAATTCTTGAAAATAAACAGTGAGGTGATGCCAAGATGTTTATATTCAGAAACGGAAACATTTATCCCTATGCAGTATTTCTACTTTATGGGGGTTTTTTAATTAAACAAAACCAATCCTTCCCTCCCACCCAACAGAAAACATCTTCATTAATGACCTTGGTATTGCAAACCATCATGAACATAAGATCATTGCTGAAATCAAAACAAGAGCTGTAAAGAAGTCCTGAAAGATTCACTCCATGGAAGTAATAGTTTTGAGAATGGGATCAATAAAGCTTAGCAACTATTACTACTATTTTTCCACTTATTAATAATCAAATTGCTGGTTATAATGAGCCAAACTACCTTTTGGCAAAACTCTGTGGATGTATGCCAGCAAGCAGTTGGTTCAGTGTTTTACATTTACAATATATGTATCCAATGGTCAAATTTAGATCTGTTACCTGTTTATATTTTGAATACTTCAACAGTCAGTTGAATTACAAAGTGAAAACTATGCAAAATCTGGTCATTAGTTCTCTCACAGTGTATTTCTTTAATTTACAGTTTCTTGGAACAGCATATATGATCCAAAATATAACGACATTGTAAAATCTCTGAAGTGAAACTGTATGTCAGTCTCTAATTCAGGCCGTGTGTTCTATGCCCTTTTTAAGGGACAGCTCCATTCCTGCTCCATTGCATAATTTGTGATTCTGGTAAGGCATACAATTCAGGTAACCTTGTAGGTCTCAGGAAATTATACAAATCGGTATCGCTGACAGACTGATGAAGAGGCCTGCCCCAGTGCAGCTTTACATCGCTGATGCCAGCACTGGATTTGCTACACTACCACCACCAGAAAGATGGTGGGAGAAAATATTTCAAAGATGAAACCCAAGAAGGCATCGACATGCCAATGTGCAAGCAGCACAGACATGCCAGCAGTCGTAACTCGATCTCACATGACAGAACCTACAGCGCAAAGATACAGATGCTTTCCTTAAAAATTTAGGCACCACTCTACCTCACATTGCAGATTCTGACGATTGACAGTGAAGTGTCAACAGATCTTTCTCCAAGAACAAGCATACTTTTAGTTAAATCGGTTTAATGAATCTGGTACACTTCCTTGTTGTTTTTCTCTTCTGTTATTTTCCCAGGATGGTGTCTAGCTGCCAGAAATAACATTCAGGAAAAACTCAGAGGGGTGGTTATTTTTCCATATGAGCTTGTATAAAATAAAATCAATTAAAAAGCAGGAATGCAATTCCTAGTGGCACTTTGCGATGACGGATTAATATATTTTGAATATTTTCCTCTCTAAATTTGCTTTGCTTGATTCTCTTCCCTTGGAAACTGCTATTTAGCAAAAACTAATCAACGTGTCAACATTTTGTTTATTCTTAAATGGCATCATTTATAACTATTATTACAGTGTCACTTAGTTGTTTGCCACAGAGAAGGTTCCAGGAGCGCCAGCTCCCCACGTGGCCCGTCTGTTTGACATTCAGGGTGCTTGCCCCTTCTTCCACTGCTATGACAAGGTTATACACAGTCTGCAGCCCTGTGAAAACAGGTTCCTTTGGAAGCTGAAACTCTGACAGACTTCGAACACAGCAAGGCATCCGTGACATCTTGGCGTCTGCCATCTCCATTCTTGCTTGATTAGCTCTTGGTTACCTCAGTGATAATGTCTGGAGGCGCTGATTAATGTACAATAATGGTACATCTCACTGGAAAGATAAGCTTATAGCAGATCAATTAAACAGTGGCAATTTCACAGGCTACAAGCTAGAACAATGGTACTCACAGCCTTTTCTTGGAGCTATTTTTTAATCAGTTTCTTCTGTCTGCTCTAGAATTTTCATGTAAAACAGTAACTATCATAGAGGGAAGAAGAACTACCCTGAAAATGAAAGGTGACGGTCCCCATTAAAATTACAAGGGAAAATGAATATGAATCAAGGCCCCTGAACATTCCTTCAGCTGTCAGAAGGTTACAAATTCTGCTTTGATGATAAGACAAGAAGTTTTTTCAAATGCAAACTCGCCATAAATGGTACATAGGAGAATGCCATTGTTTCATGCAATTACATTGTTGCCTGGGCAACCATGTACAAAAGTTAATGTAAGTACAGGTTTAAAGATAAAATGTCTCCTAAATTGGAATAAAAAAAAAAAAACACAACATTTAATAGTATAGATGATCCACAAAAAGAAAAAAAAAAAAAAGGAAAAAAAAAAAAGACCTGAATGCAACTATAAAAAGACCTCTTCTTGAGCAGGAGTATAAATTAAAGGTTACCTTCCTCCTCTAGTTTTTAGTCAGTCGTTTTAATGATAACAAAAGCAAAAATCTTCAGGTGCTAGATGCTAGATGCAACAATGAAAATTTTAAGAACGCAAATATTATCGTGGTAGGATAAAATTTGAGGGAGATTCGGAATGTAAATAACAAGGATTTCAAAAAATGGCTGTTTTCATAGGGGCTTTTAAAACAGACAACAAATTCTATTGCCCTAAAAAGGAATACTATGGGAAAATATTTTATTGAAATGTATCCAGAGATTGCTCTTCTGATAATTACATTTAATGCAGATAGAAGAGGGAGAGAGCCTTTAACGCAGTGGGCAGCCAGTTTTATTGCTGGAATGACTACACTTCCTCCTACCAGCAGCCTGGATTTAATAGCAGTGGCATGGCTGGCTAGGTCTATTGCAATGACTTCTTCGGAACAGGGCAGCTAAAGATATATTTGAATGTGGAAATAAAACACATAGTTGGATGTAGTTGGCAGGGTATTTTGCATCCCTGGTCATATGCCAAAGGGGAGAAGCATCCAGAAATCATGAAGGTGAGATCAATGAAACAGGAAAAGAGCAGAAATGAAGATCACCCTTGTTACGCATCACTCAACATAAACAAACAAACGAAACAGAATCACATCTACAGAGAATCCCGCCTTTACGCTCCTATTTCCTAATTAAACATCATCCTGTGATGACAATATGAGAGGAAGAACTCTCTGTAGAGTAAAAGAAAATCTTTCTCAATTCGGAGGGAGGATTTAAAATATTCTATCATGCTTTTCTTCTTTCCAACTATATGTATTATTTTTGAAAGAAAGATAAGAGGCAGAACACTGCCTTTGTCGCTGTAACCTTAAATGAGAATGTCTCCTGTATTTTGGAGGGACAAAACACAAGAAAACATGCTAAAAGGAACAATGCTTTACTACTGGAGACATGGAGTAGCTGCCCTCACAGGTCTTTTCCATCTCTTACTTCTTTGACTCTGTGAGAAATGGTATGAATACATAATCAAGTCCAACACATATTCAGTAAGACACCAAGGAACTGAAATACACAATAGAATAATACAATTTTGCCTGTGTTAGGAAACAGCAACTGTGTTTTGCTGGAAAAGTCAGGTACGAAGCAAAGAGATTCCCGGCCGATGTTGAAAGAAAAAACCTCTTTGTGCTAATCCAGTTGGGCATGATTTTCACAAGTGCAGAACACTTAAAACTCCACTTGAAGTCAATAGAAGCTGCAAGTGCTCAGCACTTCTGAAAATCAAGCCCTTCGGGAAATGGTAAAGAACAAAGAGCAAAGAACTTGTGCCTCAGATAAACTGACTGTCAAAATTTGTAGAGCTGCCACCGTCTTCTCATTTAAACATGTTCTTAACACCTTCCTCTGCCTCTGAGTGATAGCTACAAGTCACTCCAATCTGGCACTGGTTAAGCAGGCACAAGCTAAGATTTCTACTTTTATGCTAATGCATTTGCTTCAGAATTATCATCCTGCCTGTATAACACCTCATCTGTCCTTGTTTATCTATTTAACATACCTGTTGTGCTTTGTTGTGCTTTGTTTCCTACCCAGATTGATGTTATTAGAACAGATACATTCATAAAACAGCAATTACAGGTGATCAGTTCTTTTTTTTTTTTTTTAATGTGTTATTAAGGCTTTTTCCAAACTTGGAGGACCAGAAAATCCATAAATTATTCAGCTTCAGCACAGTGGTTATTAACCTCAGCTTCTAGAAATGCAGAATTATCAAGTTGACATTACAAACCACAGGTAATTGGAAGGTATCAATCTTTGTGCTTATGTCAGATTATGTCAGCACAGTTAAGAACTAAAAGGGAATTTGACACTGAATCTGGCTCTGAAAAAAAAGGCACTGGTCACTTCAGCAATTGTAGTTTGCTCCTGGGGAAATGTGGAATCTTAGAAATACCTCTGTGCAATAAAGAAATTAGATCTTATTGGAATTCTTACGAGGAAGAAACATCTTGGCATGACTCATAAAATAATAATAGTATGAATAATCCTTTGCACTGTTTTAATGCCTTCTATCTCAGAAGCTGAAAGCAACTTTATATAAATTTATGGATTAAGCCTGACAATACACCTTTGAGGTGTACCATTATCTCTGTTTTACGGAGAGAAAATTGAAGGCAAACATTTGAAATGTATCGCTAGACGTAGCACATGGAGAATGCTTCAAACACAGCCCTTGCAGGAAATGTAGGCCATCTGAGGAATTGGGGAAGAATTAGCAGTTCATCAGTCATTATAAGCCAAATTGATTTTGATCTTGATGGTCATTGACACTTGAAAGATCTTATGTCTCAATAACTGTTAATTTCCTCCGGAAGTCTGGAGGGTAGAGAAGGCAAAGATCCAAGGTAGTGACCCTCTGGCATCAAGTTTTACATTTTCCATGTCTGGAGATGGGAAGTATTGGGACTGAGTGGGGTTAATGGGCACAGATCCACAAGATAACAGGGTTAAATACTTAGGTTGCTCCAAAAGTAATGCCTCCTATTTATTTCCATGGAAACTGTAAGAGACACAAAGAGCACAATAACCCAGTAAGTTAGAGCAAATTCTCAGCTACAAAACACAGTTTTTCAACATAGTCACCACAATTAGCTGTGCACTTTTACAGCAGAGAACAAGAGCCAGCGTGTCGTGCTTGTAAATATCTGCACCAGCAAAGATGATGCACTGTTTCACAGCTCCTGTGATGGCATTATTGTTAGGAAAATGTTGTCCACGCAGTCCACCTTTCATTAGCCCAAAGAGATGAAAGTCAGGTTAAAAGTTTACTGCTATACCACCAAATCTGCCTCTGACGTCATGGTCCAACATTATAAAATAGGAGAGCAGCCCTCATACTTCTGCTAATAGGAAAATGTGTTAGTTAATAAATGTGCTTAGTTAATAAGAAATATTAATTCAGGATCACTCCCTTAAAAAAGAACTTAAAATACCTGAGTGCTAAAATGCATCTTTCAGTAACTATCCTTCATTTCTGCCTAATGACACATACTTGGGTAGCCACCAATTCAGTGAAATTTGGAAAAGATCTTCATCTGTCTGAAACAGAATACTTGTCAGAGATAAGCCAGAAGACCATAGTTTTACCAAAAATTGCTATCTGGAAATTCTTTCTGAAACAAAGTACACAGTTCCAGCTAACCTACTTTCTATAGAGGCAAAGGAATTATTTTCAAAGGATACAGAGGCTCACACATGAAAGTGCATATGAATTTCCCAATGCCACTTATATACTTATTTTATCATGACTGGGCTCCAAACGCAGTACCAATTTAAAATAAGTGAAATTCTAAATTCTGAGTAACATTACTGTGCACAACTGAAATAAAACTTCACTCAGTTTCTGCAGGCATAAATGTGGTTATGTAGGAATGCGAATGGGTGAGCTACAAACTGATGAAAAATCTGTCTAAATGCATATCCTGGGAACAAGCCAGAATGATGAGTTAATAAACTCTGTTAAGACCCCTGGATTCAGCCAGGACAGATCTTACTGACTACAGCAAATTCTGGGAGCATGCCATTGGTGGTCTATTATTCATGTACTGCTACATAAAATTAACACAATGTGGATATATTGGCTACAAGCCCAGTAAAAAAGTTCACCCATAATATGTTTACTATTACTAAGATGTGGGAAAGAATTACTTGCTTTACCTTCTTCCTAAAGTGATGTAAGAAGTATAATGTTCGCAAATGTAACATGGAGAATTTTCAATCTTCTGGAGACTACTTTAAGGGTCACACGGATTCCTTCAAATGATAAAGTTTTTATATATGAGGCTGCAGGACTACCTACTTCATTTCATCTCTGTTGTAAAGCTCTGCTGGTAATATATAAATCATCATGCCACCAGGACTAGATATCTTTGAAGGGTCTTTGCATTTGAAGCACTCCTAATCTCAGATCTGATTCTCTTTACCTCTTCAGATCAACTGAGCATGGAATATGTTAGAGAGCAATGTGAAAGCATAGCTGATGAGTTCCCCATTTAATAAAAACTTAGTAAAAATAAAAAGTGCCTGGGACTTCAGAACTGTCCCGCATTCAGCTGCCTTTGCACATGCTCATCACCTGCATTGGTAAGCAGTTAGCAGAAGATGGATTTACACACGTGGCTTTGGAGAATGCTGCAAGTACAGTGAGTTTACACAAGACTGCAGGGTTCAGCCAGCTTGGCTCACTGCATGATGTGGCAGCAGCAGTAAGAAGAGGATCTCACAAGCTATTTTGATTCCTCAACATAAAGGGCTCCCAAATCCCAGTGAGCAAACGCACCGCCAAGTGCACCAGAGGGAGAGCGGCACAGTGGCACCACTCTGACAAGCCGATTCGATTTCAATTAGCAGTTCAGCTTCAGCTGACAAGTCAGAAAGACAGAATGGGGGAAGCATGCACACAAGGTAGCAGTCCTTGGTGGAGAAGATCAGCAGAGAGTGGAAAAAATGTAAAGGCTACTTGATTCACAGATTGACTCACGTGGCAAAATCAGTTTCCTTACTATTACTTTACAAGACAGAAAATTAGGGGGTTGGGGGGTTGTATAATTTGGTGAAATTATTTAAATCTGAAAGAAATTATCAGGAAAATGTGACTATTTCAGACACCTTTTAAAAACACTGCAGAAGTTACAGGCAGGGGGAGCTCCTTTACTGGCCAGGGGTGACAGAATGCCCTCCAGGAGGACCACGAGTCACTGCCACCGCCAAATACAGGCAGCAGTGGCTACCTGCTAGTTAAAGGGTCCAAGTTTACCAAAATTTTAAGTCTATGGGATTTCCCTCCAGTTAGAAACTGAGTGGATGCAAAAGTGAGGATCTCTTACAATCAGCATTTTTGGTGAAAATGAGCTATACTTTACATCTATTTTCCCTTGGGGTTTTGAAGACGGAGGACAGATGGTTGGATAATTTATACCATTTGGCATGCGGCAACATTTGGAGAAAAAAAGAAAAAAAAAAAAAGGAAGAGAAAAGAAAAGAAATCAGGAGAGACAGACAGACATGGAGCTATACATATCTGAGCAGAGTTGCAGTCATTTTAGACACAGATTTGCTCAGGCACACCACCAGCATGTGTCTCTAAACATTATAACGGCAGTTTTAAAGGAAAGATAGGGATTGGTGACTCCACTACAGAGAAGTCAAGAGTGGGGAATATGAACACGGATTTTAAAAACACCCCAATCAGAATACCTCAAATGTGCTTCCATGAATATACAGTAATGCTTTTCACGTCATGTCACTCTTTCACCCAGGATCTCAGGTTTTAGTGGTTTACCACCTCCTGTACCTCAACCTGAAGTAAGTACCACCATTGTCCTGTACATGATGAAAGAAGAAAAGCTCTGGTTCTACTTTTAGAAGTAAGCACATGAAAAATAAAAATAAAAATCAAATGCAGTGCTCATGCACTTTAACTTCAGCACCTGGAAGTGGAGATAAACTCAGTGGAGCAGTAAAGTCTCCACATTCTTATGGGGAATCGACTATGGGGCGCTACATAGGAAAACACACAAATCTGAAGGCCATTTTCAGACTTTTTCCTGTAGAAAGGAGGATTATGCAAAAAATTCCCTCTAGTCTGTCAGTCCCCTGTAATACTATTGTACCCACCAGTCAATATTAAGAAAATTTTTCAAAGCAATTTTACTGCTATTCCAGATAGAAGGGTTATACAGAGACAGACGAAGGAGATGCACTCAGAATGGTTTCCCAGCTGAAGGAAAACTCACAACCTGCACTCAGTGTTGCCATGCACTCAGTGAAGCAAAGGAAGTAGGGAACTAATACATGCAGCCCGCTGCTTCCACACCTCCTTGTCCCCCCAGCTGCTGATGCTCACCTCAGCAACCTCCATTCCCTGCCATGGTTCTGCTCAGTAGCTAACATTTACTCTCTTAAAAGCTGTTTCTGGAACAGCCACTTTAGGAAGGTCTCAGAAAAAGCCAAAGCAATCAGAAAACGTAAGGAGAGCTGTGTCAAATCTAAAGCTGTAAATATTAAAAACCTATTGCATGAATATTGCAAAGCTAAATACTGCACATTGGCAGAGAGCCCGCAGCTGACAGTGACCTTCTTCAGGAAGGGAAGGCTGACCTCCAAACTGCCGTACAGGGGGGAAATGTTTGTGTTTATCGCACACATAAAGACACACTGCTCTGTTGACCAAGTTTGCGGGACATTTACAGTAGTTATTAAACCCGATCTGTATTGTTTCAACCTTTCCAGAGCTCTGCCGATGTTTATACAGTAAATGCTCTCATCTACAAAAGAAAATGGGGAAAAAAAAAAATGAAACTGAAGCTTGATGAAATTGGACAGGCAAGCCCTCGCAGGCTGGATCCTTTCTGGGCATGGGGCAGAGGTGGGAGAGCAGCACACGGCCCCAGCCCCAGGGACTGCACTTTCTGAAAGCTAAAGCAGAAGGCAGCAGCCCTGTCCTGGCTACACAAGCTGCCACGGAGGCGGCTGTGGCTGGCGCAACCCCTGCTGGGTCTGCACCAAAAATCCCTGCTGGAAGTTTCTGGTGTGGATGGGGGAGTGAGACACCCAAGTGGCACTCTGAGGAACGATGAGGAACTTTTGGAAAGGCCTACGAGGAAAAGCTTAGCACTCACAGCTTCAGCAGAATGAAAACAGTGTCTTGCTTTGTTCCTTGGACTCAGGCTTTGGGCGTGGAACCATTTTTTGACTTTTAAAAAGGCAGATGAACCCCGCCTCAATTAATCAGGATTTTGTCTGAGGAAACAAAAATGAGAACAAGTTTTGAAAATCCCCATCATTTTTACAGGGGAAAAAAGTACAAAAGAAGATCATTTAGTGGTGGATGTGTTGGTGAACACCTTAGACACATCCCTGGCACCAGAGGTTTTTATTCACTGGGCTTTTAATTTGTTTTCAAAGCGGTTTGAACAAATTGAATTTGTTAATTAAAGCGGTAAAATGAAATGCTGAACATTATTGACTAGATGCTAATTACATTAGAAGAGATATCGGGGGAGGGAGGAGTCCTTGTTTTCAATAGCCAGGACAAATCATATTAAGAGAGACAAGAGATCAGTCTGAGCCTAAATTCTGCAGGGAAAAAACTGTTTACATGTTGTGGTTGAATGTTTATCATTCACGATCTTCAATTGGCAATACCAATAGAAACATGATTACTGCAGCTTGCTATTGTACCTCTTTTCAAATTTCACTCAAGTTTATAACATTCACTAAGCAGAGGTCATTACCCAATTAAATGCAGTGATGCTCATTGTGCTAATCAGGGAGGACATTACTTTAAAGTTGGCCTCATCAAAACACGAGCAGCTCACATTCCACCTCTGAAAAGACCTTTGAGCCTTCAAGCTGTAAATTTTAGTATTAAAAAATTAATATCAATTAGATTGTTTTGTTTCTTCACACTGCCTTTTGTTTTATGACCTTATTTTCCATATTAGCATATGATTTTCAATAAAATTTTAATCTTACCTTTCATGTGCTCATATGAGAACTAGATTAGTTAGAACTTGATAGTATTTTATTCAATGCCATTTAACACAAGTCTATACCATAGTCCTCCTGGGTAATGCCCAATACCCAGATTCTGTTATGGGGATAGCTAATTTCAGATCTGCATGCATTACTTGTGAACAAACACATGTACACCAAATGACAATATGATCACTATCTTCAAATAAAAATTCTCTAAAATCCCATTGATGTGAATGAGCTTTTCATTCTTCAGGCATCTAAATCCGGTTTGAAAATACCACTGAGATCCTAAATCACTTAAATAGTACTTAAAGTTGTACCCAGCATGTGAAGGTTTCCAGACTGAAGCTGTAGATACAAAAAAATGTGCTAGCCAAAATCCAGCTTCAGTTCTCCCAGATATATCGACTCTGTAGTGCCACCAGGTATAATAAAGATTACTATAAGCTTTCCGTGTTCTTGCCATCAGTAGAGGATTCAGAATGCAGAGTGAGGGTTTGCTGAGTAAGAGGAACCATTTTTGGATGGACAGTTTTCCTCTCTACTATGCTTGTAATCATGTTCCACTTTTTGAACACCTCCAGTATACTGCTTTCCAAAAGCATAAGGAGACTTTTAGAAAGAACAGAGGCATTTCATTCTAAAGGACATCAAATTCTCTACTGCTCGTAAACGCTCTGTAAACAATAGATGATGTCGCATTATAAAGAAACAAAGAACAACTGTAGCACAGAGAATTGGTTTGAAAGCTTGCTGAGCAGAGGGAATAGATGTCTTTCCTCCTTTAGAGTCACAGCAGAGAAGTGGTAATAAAATGATAAAGAACCGATACATGCAAATGAAATAAGCTGAAGCAACAATTTATATGTCTAGGAACTAGGGGCAGAGCAAAAAATGGCCTACTGCAGCCATCAGTAACAGAAGAACCAGCTGCAAAGCAAGGCACTACCACCTGCATTAGCTTAAGCAGTGAGTGCAATAAAGCTCGAAGCACAGGAAGGTGATAAATTAAAGGTTCTCAGCTCTGGCACGTTGAGAGTGTCTTAATAGAGACAAAGAGAAAACAAACAAATACTCTTTAGTTGTTAGGAGCATGTGCTTTGTCCTCCTTTCCAGTGCTTACAAACAACACATGGAATGGCCTAAAGGGCACATTTGTTGTTTTATTTCTTTTGGAGAGTTAATTGCCTGAGAGCAACTCAACCTGGCTGCACTCAGTCTGGTCTCAACATAGAAAATGTTCACCCCATGTGTAATTTCATGCATTCAGTCAGGCTCATTGTATTTGTATGCATGTTTACTTGCACAATTAACAACACTTCAAACATGGTCTTAAGGAGTTGGGGAGCCCTGGGAATGGGGCTGCTCCAGAGTCTCTCCAGCCTGGAACAAAGCCAGCCCAACTGCTGTTCATAGATTAGAAACTACTCTGTGAATGTTTGGTGGAACCAGTATAGACCTGATATGCATAAGTAAGGTATAGCTTGTAGCTGATTTTCACTGTGGTTCTAGCTATTCACAAAAGTCCCAGCTTCCTCCAAAAAGAGTTAGAAACTTTGTCTCATGCCTTTTATAAAGGACGTAGAATATGACCTTTTAATATGGAAAATCAGATACAATGCAGACAGATGACAGTTACAGCTTTGGCTGATGAGTCTGCAGAGACTTCTTCAAATTGCAGATGTACTTACCTGGACCTCTGGGAACCCATCTCTTAAGATGACACACATTTCAAATAGAACAAGGAGCTCATTCTCAGCATATTCCCTTTTAAAGTTCTTACTTAAAGATAGCAGAATAATAATTGAGTCAGATCCTACTTGACTAACCTCATTCTGCCCTTTCAATGAGCATAACTAAACTGTTTGGGATCCAAAGCAAGCAAAGCCTGGGTCTGTTTATTTCAAGCATCTACTGCAATTCTTTATATCAGCCCCTAAACCAGATATGAATCTAGATTTTAATATATTTAAGTATATCTTTGATGTATCTGTCAGTGAATTTTCTTAATTGGATTGGTAATCCAATATTCCCATACACCAGCTCTTCCCTTTGATAGTTCAAATAGTCTATTGATATATACTTGATTTACACTCTAAACTGAGTTGCTTGGGCATATGGTTTGTCTGAGAAGCCTCCTGAACAATATTTCTTGGGCTTTTTAGAATAAGGTGTATATAACAAAGTAAAGTTCAAGCCTGATCCAAACTCTTGGCTAAAGAAATAGAACAGTTAAGAATTAGAAACCTGAAGTAAAATGCATGGAAATGCCATCCAGAGGAAATTATTACCACTAATGCTTCTGAGCTCTTGCTTTGTTGCTGTGGTTTTACAGATACTCAGAGTAGGTCTGTTGCTCAACAAAAGAATTTAGCTCTTCTCTGCATGAAAGAAGGAATAAATTTGTTACAATCTGTAAGCAAAATCCAAAAGGATTGGACATCTGCCTTGGAATCTGCTTTCTATACAGCAAATAGCTTAATTTTGGCAATGAAAGAAATTTAAGAAGTGTACAGGACCTAATTAAAGGAGACGTGCTTAGAAAACAGATATTAAAACGACAGTCCACTAGTTCTGGATTGGAGAAGAGAGACCATGAAGATATAGAATGAGTTTTATGGTCTGATTTTCTCAAACAGTGTGCTTGTTCAGATTGACTTCATACCAGCTCAGTACAACACTAAAAGTGGTGAAAAGGCCATGGAATCAGTACAGCTACATTACACTGTAGGTTTAGTTTTGTACCTTCAAGAGTCTCCTTGGCTGCTCATCCTTAAGTGCATGTCAAAAACATAATTTTTACAAACACTACATGTAGGTATGTGCTTTTACCTTCCCG
The DNA here is from genome assembly GCA_036925125.1 of Oreortyx pictus. Lineage (NCBI taxonomy): Eukaryota > Metazoa > Chordata > Aves > Galliformes > Odontophoridae > Oreortyx > Oreortyx pictus. The sequence goes on along the minus strand of JAUPFR010000010.1, from coordinate 6,608,293 downwards.
TAAGGAAATATTTCATATATCAGAGAAAAATGCACGGGGCAGATTTACAGTTAATTTGCTACCCAGATGTTTTACCAATACCTGCAAGAAATATAAAAATAAATGCTCAGTATGGCAAGTATCAGACTGCAAATTCATCACCTTTATTTTTTCTTCTTCAATCAAAATCCAGAATGTGTGGTTTGGCTGAGCCAAGAATTTTCCTTTCTTTGTCTTAAATAGTTCAGTTAAAACTGTGACTTCAAAAAGAGAAAATGTCACCTTTCCCATGTGACGGAAAATCATCTCTACTTAAAACTTCAGATGCAATTTTGCCATTGACTTCATTGAACCACCAGAACTAAGGACTCTGTTCTGTCAGACACACAGCTGTGAACAGCAAGAAAGCTCTGGGTAGCATTACCCACTGGAACTGAATATTTTGGAGAGTTGTGCCTTGACTCCAAAGGTCAAAACTTTGATTTCTACCTTGTCTCCATCTCTATTTCAGAAAAGTGAAAATCACAAGTATTCTTTCTTAGAGAGCACATCTATCCCCCCAGGAAAGTTTCAGGAGATACAACTGGTTCAGAGGAAACTGAAGTTAGAAGATAACCTTAATGACCTTCCTTGCATAGTTCTGTAGCAGCTAGCAATATCCTGGTCATATTTTGGGAAGTCCGTAGAACATTATCATCTCTACAAATTAGAAATATATGAATTTGATGGGTAGACACTTTGAAGGTTACAAGATCATACCATGAAAGTGGTTGTCAGTGTCTCAGTGTCCCAATTAATGACAATTGGCGTCTCTCAGAATTCAGTACCAGGACCAGTGTTCTTTAACAACTTCATCAGTGACATTGATAGTAGGATTGAGTGCACTCTCAGTAAGTTTGCTGGTGACACCAAGCTGTGTGGTGTGGTCAGTACGACTGAGGGACAGGATGCCACCCAGAGACTTATACAGGCTTGAACTGTGGGCCCAGGTGAACTTCTTGAGATTCAATAAATCCAAGAGTGAGGTCTTGCAACTGGATCATGGCAACCCCTGCTACCAGTGCAAGCTGGGGGATGTAAAGATGGAGCACAGACCTGCCAAAAAGGACTTGGGAGTACTTAGTTGGATGGCAAGCTGGAAATGAGCCAGCAATGTGCCCTCACAGCCCAGAAAGCCAAGAGTATCCCGGGCTGCACCAAAAGAAGCAAGGCCAGCAGGTCGAGGGAGGTGATCCTACCCCTCTACTCTGTGCCGGTGAGGCCTCACCTGGAGCACTGTGTGCAGTTGTGGAGTCCTCTGTACAGGAGAGACATAGACCTGTTGGAGTACATCCAACATCCAGAGAAGGGCCATAAAAAAAATGATCAGAGGGATGGAACACCTCTCCTATGAGGACAGGCTAAGAGCTCGGGCTGTTCAGCCTGGAGAAGGCTCCTGGGAGACCTGAGAGCAGCCTTCCAGTTAATAAAGAGGAGCTGTAAGAAGGAAGGGAACAAACTTCAGCAGAGTCTGTTGTGACAGGACAATGGACAATGGTTTCTAAGTAAAGGAGTGGAGATTTAAATTGGTGAAGCACTGGAACAGGTTGCTGAGAGGGGTAGTGGATGCCCCATCCTTGGGGACATTCAAGGTCAGGCTGGATGAGGCCCTAAGCACCTGATGGAGCTGTGTGTGCCCCTGTTCATTGCAGGGGAGATGGACTTGATGACCTGTAAGGGTTCCTTCAAACTCAAACGATTCTGTGATTCTATGATCATGAAGAAAAATGAAAATAAAAAGCCAAGGGTGTCAGTACTAGAACCCAATTTGGACAGTCATTTAATTTTCAATTTCCACAAATTCCTAAGTGTGATCAGTGAACATGAAGAATTTCAGTACATTTCCTGCAGAACAGATTAAAGCTACAATCAAAAGCAATAAACTAAAACACAAAATATAATTGAAAAAGAACTGCGAGTCCTTGGTCAGCCTAATGGATGTAGGAACTGAAGCAATTTGTGAGCACTCATTGAGTTCTGTCTGAACAGTTCCCCCGCACCACATCGATGATGAGGCAGTAGACCATAAAGTTTGTCACAGGACTGTTAGAACCAAATTAATGAGGAGATAAAATGTATTTTACCTCTGAAAGAAATTATCTCCAGGTTTATATTAGAAGAAGAAGAAATTTATGTTGAAGTGGGTTATTTTAAATCCATTGCATATTAGCATTTATTTGGAATCGCATCTGTACTGAGGGTGTTACTAGAGCTCCAAGATTAATATATACATATGTAGACATATATAATATACTTATGCATCATGTTTTCTCAGGGAAGAGTGCACCTACCTACACAAAGCCTAGACTGTATTCTAAAATACTGCAAACCAAGCACGTAAAAGTATGAATCTTTCTGTAAACTTTTTTTTTTATATATATATACGTATATAATTATTCCTCTTCAGTGGGAAATCTGCCTGCTGACATGCAAGATAACCCAAGTGCAAGGGCTATCCCAGCACTACAGCAGGTGACACTATGAACTAAACACTGACCTCTGTAGTACAAGGGGGTAATCATTGTGTTCTCCATTACCAGCAACACTGCAGAACTGTTACCAGTAATGATACCCATCACAGAACAGTGTAGCTGTGTGATTTAGAGGAGAAGAGTCTGGATTTTGAATTTTTTGTTTTGCCGTTCGCATGCTATGGAGTTTTAGCTCTGAAGAGCTGATGTTATGTCAATGCACTCATTACATTTTAGCTGAGGTCTGTGTTTTGTTCTTCATATATATTCACAGCATACAGTAAACTCTAATTGCTCCTTTGGAGCTGTTACACTGTATGCTGTAAATGGTTATTAACAATAGTATTCATTCATTTACATGTAATGGATTCATAATAGCAAAAGTAGAGTGAAAATCTTATGCTGTAATATGAAAAGTAGATACTGCATAAAGGCAGCATTTTAATACTCAGTACTCTCTTTTAATTATTTTTTAAATATCAATAGGTCCTGGTTCAGTAGCTTGTAAAATTACACAAACCTAAGCAGCCTTAAAGTCAAGGGAGCACAATGGATAGTGTGCACAAAGCCAGAGACTTCTGCGGGCCTAATTGCTCCCACAGAACTGCCCATGTTAGGGATGGGAACACTCTCAGCACGGAGAGCAAGCCAGTGAATTAATTCCAGGAGGGAGAGGTTTCCAGGCAGACAAGCTCTCCAGTGCCTGGCAGTGCCCCACACTGGACACTCAACATCCAGATACTCACAGGTGCTTCAGGCAGCTGTCCTTCATGCAATGGAAGATGGAGGAGGAAGCAGAGGGAAACCCATCAGACAGAAATTCATACTGTCTTCCAAAATCAACAGGCAGAACAGCCTGCTCACCCGTAATATGGCAAACTTCTCACACTAATACCTCTAGAGAAGAGAAATTAAAGCTGCCATAAAAGATCCAAGCTGCTATGCATAACTCAGAAATGAAGCCCCTCATCCTCAACAAGTGCTGCCCTAGAGCAACAAATCCCACTCCCTCCAAACTGGACAAGACCCCAAAAGTCATCCTGAGGGAGCACATTAATTTTCAGACAGTACACACTACCGCAACCTCATTTTTCCATTGCCTCAGATAAAAATACTAACAAATAAGTCATATGAATCCAATTTAGGAAGGACAAAGACTGTTCACAGAAAATGTCCAAGGTGCCCACTCCCCACAGACACAGTGGGAGAAGCCTAATTGACCCTAACAGATGCTAACTCATTATTGGCACAGGGAGTGATGCAGAGAGAAAAGAGCACCTCTGAGTCCCTTTCTATTAAAGTGAAGGAAAAAGTGGTCTTTCAGGTTCTTTTAGGGTTTCTTTATGTTTCAAGTTTACTAATGTCAACCAAAGGAATAAATTTAAAAATGGAGTTCCTAGTAAACCACGAACACACTGTGAGGTCTGAATGAGACTGCTGTGAGAGCAGTTGTGCTTCCAGGACAGGCTTGTTCAAGTTATGCTTTATTTATCTAAGGGTTTAGTACAGTTGTGAACGTATTTTCCATGGAATCTTTTCTAATAACCTAGGATGACTTCTGTAGTGCTTCTCTCAGCACAGCCTCAGATGGTGGAATAACATGAGAAAATCAGGTCTCGTTATTTCAGCTTAATAATTGGTTTCTTTAGTCATCCAGAAATCTAATGGAAACTGTAAACATCAATACAAATTTAGCTTTAGTTGGTATCCTCTGAATACCACTAATTTAGCCATTAGTTAGATTGCCTCATAACCTAAATGGAATGCTTTTGTTCTCAAGCAACAAGATGAAATAAAGAGGAAAAAAAAGAAGTGTTCATTATAGTCAGGACAGGATACACGGCTAAAAGGAGTTTTCACCAAAAAATATGAGCAGGTTCATACATAACACATAAGTTTTTGGTGCTTGTGTCTAGCACAGACACAGGGAAAAAAAGCATGTTTTTAAAGGATTCACCAAACAAGTTGTTTTTTGAATTTGAATCCAACGCCCAGTAAAATCTACTGACATTTATTTATCACAGAAAAAGAATTTGCTTGAATAATTGTATACTTCATAGTGAATAGTAAAGAGCAAATGTTGTACCTTCTTTTATTGTTTCCTATTTTTACTGGGTTGTACAAAGATACTGTAATCACACTGACAGAAGCCATGTTCTAATTTACCTTTGTTTTACAGCTGTTGTTTCTGAGCTTACACTAAAGGTCAGCAGTGCCATTTGTTGCACTGGCATGGGCATTCAGAAGTCTAACAATTTGGAAATATTTTGGGAACACAGAATCAAGAAAATTATAGCTGCTATGCCATTTATTTGTCTGCCTGTTAAACAACTATTTCCATGTACTTTATATCTGTAACTATTTAATATAATTAGTTAAATGGCAATGACATTTTTTATAGCAGTGGAGATAAATAGCTAATACGTTAACCCTCAGGACTCAATCTTTCCAAGGTGAGAGTTCGCTCATTCTATTCAAATTAGTAGAGATACAAAAGCATAGGAAGTTATATAGCCTACCTTATCCGCAAATATATGTAGACCATTCCAAAACGATTTTTTTTCCCTTGCTATAAATAACTGAAAAGATATACATCTGGTTCATACTAAAACTGAGACTTAAACTACGAATATCACAAAAGAAACCAATTGCTCTTTAAATCTGAACAACTTTTACTTCTATAGCATAAATTTCTTTGTTCATAGGAATGAAAAGTAAAGATTAATATATTCAGAGCTTCATTGCTGTTAGCAACAGACAAGCTTGCTTTGCCTCAGATCACAACTGATTAAAAATAATATGCAATTGTAATTATCGAGATTGTACTCAGTCACAAGAGCTACTGCACTGCAAGCATATTCAAGCCTTCATGGGCAGAGGGCAGGGAAGGAGGTTAGAAAATCTTAACGTAAAATCTATTTGTATGATCTGCATCATGTGTTAATCTACAGCAAAACCAAAGTCATTTATTTTGCATTCCTAGTTTGTATTTCTATGTTTAACTATGTTCTGAGTAGTGCTAATTACCATCATGATAGTTACAGACCTGATTATCTTCTTGATTTTAGAGAGTCCTGTTCCATTGATAAGAATCTTTGGTATACAGTCTGTATCACACAATGCTGCTCCATGCCTGATATTGAGTTAAAAGGACCATAAATCCTGCTTGGCAACCTGGTCTGCTGGAATAATGGAGAGTGCTTGGCAGCAATGGCTGAGCTGTAATTCAAGCTCATCTCCTCAGACAACTGGAGAGGGACACACATGGCCTCAGAACTCATTTCAGAGTCTGAAAGCCATTAAACATCTTTTGCTGGCTTCTACATGAAGGAGTGTGATGCCAGAATCTCAGTGCCAAGGGATACCCAAAGGGAAGGCATATGGTCTGCTTTCACTTGTGCTGAAGAGTTCATTCTTGTTATTTAAAGAAATAATGGAATATATGAATCCTTCTTTATCAACAGCCTGACTATTTTAAAGGAGGAATATTGATAAGAGATTAAATAAAATACAATATCCCAGTGTTCTTAATGCTCTGTGTTGGTTGTGTCTGCAGAATGGTGGGATGGACATCAGTGGATGGAGAAGTCCCAGAAAGGAATGCAGCTGCTTGTCCCGCTCCTTCGAGGAGTGTCTTGAATAGTGCAAGGGGCATCATCCATCTGTGTTCTGCCTGTCATGTCATAAAGCTGTGTTGTGAACATTACCTATACGTAAGACAAATAATGCTACTCCTGAATTATAGCAAGTACAGATGATTCACACTCTGGCAGCAATGGAAGCTTGTAAAAGCAATCGGTGCTTCCCCTTGCACGGTCACATAAAAAACACCATTTTAACACACAACTGAAATCTATTAAAATTAATGTCAGTGTTGCCAGTGCAGCATGTAAGAGCTATGTGCAGAAAACCTAGTTAGTTTAGAGCAATTGGTACAGCAAGAGAGCTCACTGTAAGTCCTTATTTCATCCCATGTAGCAAAGGAATTTTTAGTTGCTGTAGGATTCACAGATCATCTTTGACATCAATACTAAATATAACCAACCATCAGAAATAAGGAACTGAAAGAGCAGGTACAAAGAAATGGAAGTCAGTGAGAATAAACTGGAATGGGGTTGGATTTCTCTGCATCTTTTCACCAAGTGTATTTATAGAGAAAAAAGAGTGGAGATGGTGCTGCATAAGCAGACCAATGCTCAAGCCTTTTAGGTCTGCTACTCTTTCAGCTCATTTGAAGCCTTGGCTATATTTGTTGAATCAATACTCAGGCAGCTGTTCCGATAATTTCACTCTGATGACATTTCTCCTGGAAGGACAGACAAAGGGGGAAAGCAATCATCTCAACAAGGTCCAAGGGCCTCAAAGGTTTCCAAGTCAGAAACAGATTGAAACATCAGATATCAACTCGCTGGGATCAACACCATGAAAATCTGCAGCTGGCAGCTGAGTAAGATTATGTGACTCTGAGTCACGGTGAGAAAGAAAGGTAGCATTTGTGACAAAAATGTAAACCAATTTAATATAACAATTCCATTTAATAAAAAAGAAGTTTATTTCTAAATATCCACATCAGCAACTCTACAAAAATCTGACTTCTAAGTTGATCAGTGCAAACTGGAAGCAAACCAGATTTGAAATACTGTGACATATCCGTTCCTTCCTTGCCTCGTCTTTTTTTTCCCTTCAGGAATGAATTTTGGAATCAAATGATTGCATAAGAACAAAGATTCATAAAATAGTTGAAAAACAAGTCAGATAAATGAAAGCAGGTACTACTCAACCTCCCAGAGTAAATACACTAATGGAAGGCTAATTAATCCATTAAGACAGAGGCTACAACGAGACAATGGAACTGAACATAGAAACATCAATTTTATAACTCACTGTGCTATAATTATTCTGTGGCTCAGCAAATGCACGCACCTTTCAGAAACCTACAGTGCCTTTCATCTTACATAAAGAATTAAATCTTTAACTAACCCACATAGAGGAAATATAGTTTTCTGAAACATTTCCACATTACGCCCCTTTATAGTCAAATCTGGCTATTTGCAACATTTGTAAATATCTCTGCCTATCTACACCTTCCATAGCTACATGACCAACTAAGTAACAAATTTCTAAGCACCAAACCGGACTATTAATGGGGAAAATTGGGAAGAATACGAAGTTCTTTACTGTGTATATTAATCATAATATTTAAATGGAGGATAAATATATTTCCTTTTAAAATGCAGACTTAAAAACGGTAGCAATGACACACTCCAAATAATAGAGCAAAGTTTTTAGTATGTCATCTCAACAAGTTTTCCAAGCAACATTCATACAGGAAAGAAGACAAAACAAATCAGAATAAATCCTTCAATAAATATTGAACGTTGTTTTATGCTCCACTTAGATGGCAAAACCTCTTAGTAGTACTCTTTTCCCTCTCCATGCGTAAGGCATCTAGTAATACTAATTGTTTGTATATATAGAAAGCTCGAATCCAAATTAGTCACATGAACAAGTAAGTTGTGAGGTTTCCTCAGATTCATTGTGTGGATTATATTGCTAATTTTGTTTCATTTTTATATGGAAGTACTAATTTGCAACACTTTTCTTTGCCCACTGCTGACATATACACAAACATACACGGTAAATTTGCTAGCAGCAGTCATACAGAGAAGTGTATAAGTTCATTCCACATTACAGTACCTCTCTAGGGCTGCATAACAACAATAAGGAGGAAATCATTCAAAGGTTTTCCAGCAAACTGAGAGGTTAGTAGCCAAAGGTCAACCTCACCCGCTTCTTTTATACCTATCAAAGGTAAATCATAGCTTTGTTATTTGCTTGCCCTGAAGCTGCAGAAATTAGGTACTCACTCCCTACACCGTGTCATTCTTGATCCTACCCTTCCAGTTGGTAGAAGTGCCAATTTAGTGCTTGCAAATGCAAAGAATCAATATGCTGGCAGACGCAAACAGCACACTGAGCCATCAGACCATAACAGCCTGAGATCACTTTTATTTTTTTCCCTTTTGTTTTAGTGCTGCTTTTTCCCTACTGTCTTATCTGGAGTCACTGGATAGAAGCCATCTATCAATCAACTGAAGTCTCAACAAGGTTTATTACTCAGCTGCCCGAAAAAGGGAGAAAGATCAAGCCTCGTTATTATCACGGAATATGCTAGAATATGCTCTGTTTTGCAGTAATCTTTCTTCTTTGCCACATTAACTCAACAACATAATTTTATTTGACCCACAGGCCTACAGACTTACTGAGAAATACAGTTAAGAATATCTGTGTATGAAAGGTCCCTGCACAACTTGGCAGAACATTTGCAAGGTCTGTGATACTGCTGGTTGGCATTTTGTTTACCCTACATGATTCTCTTTGCATGTGTGCAAGAAGGAACCAATGGCCACAGACCCTTTTAGGTGAATTCTTGAAAATGACTCCACCACTGCAACTAAAATGCATGCTTCCCTCCGCACTAATGCAAAACAGATCCCTTTCCAAAACTGTTCTTCGTCATCATCTTCTTGCAGTGGTATTGAAAATGGTATTTTGTGTTTTCTGATTTCAGTAAAACTAATTCTGAAATGTGATTTAGCCAGGTGTTTACGTACATCCACGGATGTAGGCCACAGAGATTTGCAGAGGTGTGGGAATATTACGTGAGACAAACACCACCTCCACACTGAATTCATCTGCCCTCATCTGTAATGAAGATGATCATCTTAGAGATGAGTCAGGGTGGTACAGTGCTGGCATACACTAATAGCTTGCTTTACTGCCGCTTAAGGGACTGGAACTGGTTCTATTTATTTCCCCTCTAAAAACTTAAGTTTTGAAATTAGGCAATCCCATTGTAATTTTATCATAATTAAAGACTGAGGCATATAGTAATAGCAACACTCTCTAAATTCACAGATTCATTCTGGGATTTCTTAGTATCCTGTAATTAACGCAGTGAAGAACCTTAAAATTCACTTAGCAATTAGCAGTGATGAACAAAAATGAGTTGCCTTTAAGGCTCTTAGGTCGTATTCACACATCTTATTTTAAGAACCAAGCTACTTAATTTCCACACCTGCAAACTGCTCCTGGATTTGGAAAGAATGATTCAGACAGTTTAAGTCAGGACTGGATTTTTCTTAGAACCAGAATCACAGTGACATAATTTGAATCCCAAAGCACACGTTACCTCTCAGTAAACAGCTTTCTTCCCCACTGCTAGTCCCACTGAGTGCTATCCTTGTCTCATACTTTAAATCTGAGATATGCCACATATAAGAGCTTTAAATCTCAGGTCAAATAGCAAGAGAAACCAGCTAAAGGCCAGCTTTGCATGCGGTGGCTGATACTGTCCAGAAGGATTTCCAGAACATATCAGTATTACACGTGTCAAAGGACACAGTAAAAATGCCCTGTACTTTAGGACTGGGCAATGAATCTGAAGCTGAGGCAGCAGGAGAAGCAGCTAGTTGTAAAAGGATTCTTTGCATATGTAACTGTTTTATAAGCTCTGCAACAGCAATTTAATGGTGCTGTATAAATGCTAGGATTGTTGTCTCTTTAAACATGAAAATAGTAAATATCAGTATTTATTGTATTATCTTTTCCCGTTGCCACCACAGAGGGTGCCAACCAACATAGATACAAGTGCATAAGTTACACTGTGCTAACTACCTTATTTATTTATTTTTAATTTGATTTATATATAATGTGGAAGCATTATTATAAATTTTTAGATAAATCAGTACTCTACAGTAAAATACATTTTTCCACATTTTTCCATCAAATGGGAAGACATCTGATTTTTTCTAGCTCCAGTTTATGAGAAAGCAGTGCCTCTTCAGCAATTAGATTTAGCAAAAGAAAACTTACCCTTTTGTAATATTATTTTACTAAGTTATTTAAGAAATTACAGAATCTCTAATATTCACCTAAAGAATCTCATAGCACAAAGAATTTTGGCTCATAGTGGTAACTGAGCAACAGTGGCCAAAGGCTGATAGGAGAGTTCCATGCCAGCCAGTGAAGGGAGGCCAACGGTAGTCTTCTGCTGTTACCTAATATTTAACACATCCTGCTTAATAACACACACTTCATCAGCCTGTCATACCTTACATTGAAAAGTTTTACAACGACTGCAACTGACATGCGTCATTTATTTCCACTTGAGCCAATTAAAGTGCAATGATTGGAAAAGCACTCTCATTAAGTGATTTACATTTGGACTTCAGAGCTGGGCAAATCTGGAGCTGTGTGATAACCTCATCTCAGTTTTTTTAAGGGACTGAGAGAGACGTGAAACAATACCAAACAGATTAGGGCATTATCTATCTAATTAAGGAAAAGAAAAGAATTCTCAACTGGAGTGATTTGTCCAGTAATGTATTTGTGTGTACTTGTGTTGTCTTTTCTTTACTATTACAAAGCAATGCCTGCTTTTGCAGGTATTTTGCACCTGCAAAACTTTATCTGTGTGTATATTAAAGCACTTTACTCAGTGGTTCAATCTCATGTCCACAAATTAGCCGTTCTTCACCTGCCTGAAGGTTGGAAGCAACAGGTAGGAGGTACCTTGCTTTGAAGGTAAACATATGCACATCCTTTGTGGTCATGGACCCAATGGTTAAGTCTTGCTGCCTGTCAGTGCAAGAGAATTTTGTCACTGACTTCAGAAGGGATAGAATGGGGCTGCTGTGCTGCAAACCACCTCCCAGAACTGTGATGAAGAAGGGAAAGATCGTACTCCTAGAGTGAACTGGGCAGTCACTGGAAAGGAAAAATATTTTACATTTCATTTAGAACCTGGAATAGACAAACAGAAACTAAAACAAACCCTTGCATTTAATTCCCGTTGCAGACCCAAGCAATTATTAGTCTGCCACTGCTGTTTTATGGTATCTTTCCTTTCCTGGTTGTATTCCAAACCAAATGTCTTTAGATGCCTGCAAGTTCAAGTTGTTTTTTTCTAAAAAATGATTGAATGAAACCCAAGTATCCATATTCTAGAGTTAGGGCTCTGATTGTTATGGTTACAGTGAGGTTTTTTGTTGAGGAATCCAAAAACCATAGTGGTGGATGAGTTCATTTTGCAAAAATCTGTACAAAGACAAAACAATACAAAACAAAAAAAGACAACAGTCAAATAAACAAACAAAAACATAAACTAGATTTTTCCCTCTGTCATACAGAGTGCTCAGGTTTTTCCTCCCTCTTCTTCTGACCCTAGAAATTTAAGACACAGTATATAGTAGAAAATGGTTTTCAAAGGTTTATGTGCTATCAGAAGGCTTGAAGTGAACTGATATGGTTATTTGGAATAACAATAGAAAAAACACCTGTTGCATCTGATATGCCAAAGTACTTTAGAACATATTTTAGCATTATCCAAGAAATTCATGAAGACTTTCTGGATGAAGAATGAGTCTGAGAAACAACCTAATCTTTATACTATCTTTCTTTGTGACCATGGGAAAGGCATTCATCTTATTTACTCCATCTTTAAAATCAGGCTAAGTATATATTATTCATCTTCAAGCAGGGCTGAGTTATTGATGACAATGGCTGTGTAACTGCTCACCATTATTTATTATTATCAGAAGTGAAAGCTTTGCAGTGGATCAGATAATAAAACAAAATCTAATCATTCCTGTTTATCAGTGAGCCAAGCTAAACTGAACTTGATTTTGTTGTAACAGAACAAACACGTCTGTGCATTCCTTCTCTCTCTCTCTCTCCTGCAATACAATGACTACACACTCCTATATCAAGAAAAGCTGTTGAGAAAAAGCATATGTAGAAAGTTTACCATTTAAATCTGTAGCCTGTAAGCCTGGAGTTTCAGTGTCTTATGAGCTTAGATTTCTTTTCTGTACTACAGACAATTTTGAAAGCTGAAATAAATAACTAAAAGTCTGGTACATTTTAAATATCATTCTTATTCCATGAACAGTGACTTCATGGAGATAAAACCCATATATAACCTATCCAAAAGCCATTCACAGTGAAACAGAGATAGATTACACTGGTATGAGCAAAACCATACTTCACAATTTGCACAGGCAACTGATGCAAGTCCTGAAAAGAACGGAGGAATTATTGGTTGGAAGGAAATTTAGACAGTTGCCAGTCAGAAGAACATCTCAAGGCTAGTAAATTAGAAAGTTGAGATAAAAGATATGATACTGTTATTTCACAATGTTTTTGAATAAATTATTTTTCACTTTCTGAGATAGGAAGCTCACTGAAGACTGAAGGAACAATCATAAACACACCTGGGCTAACCTGTTCTTGTTCAATGGGAAACAGATAGTGGAAAATCATATACTATTCTTTATTTTGCATCTTCCACTAGGATCAGCACTGGTCTGTCCTCCTTTTCCTTCAACACAGGGGCTAAACTGCTGCTACTAACCCATACCTACGTGAATTACACACAAAAATCAGAAGGTTTAAGGGACTGTGGAAAATCTCTTGAGTATTTGTTATAATTTTATCTACATACTGATAGGTGTGTAAAACATTTATGTTCACATAAAATTAATGATTAGTACTTGTAAGTAGTTGTCATTTGCCAACAAAGGTTATATTTTCTCCCTTGGCCAAAATATATTTAGAGTAGTCCATTGATCATCAGTGATGTATAAATACACAAACTGAAGGCTACCAAAGTAATGCTACGATTTGACATATTTGATTATTTATGGAAGTCAAGAAAAAAATAAATAATGCTGCTCTCACTGGATGAGTGTCACTAATGAAAGTGTAACGCACAACATCTTGGCTACATACATGAATGATTAATTAAAAGAAAAAATAGCTAATCAAGATAAACTTCTGTACCTAGCTAACAGAGGACTGAAAGTTTATCATGTCTAAATATGTTTCTCATACATTTACTGCAAATTAGTTTTTGAAAGTGAATTTCAAGGTCTACTGACTCTGAGGTTCACTAACTCAGTTTTCATTAAGTTTTCACAAATGATCTACTGTAGCATTACTCTTTTATAGTGGTGCAGATTTAAGGCCTACTATGAAAAGCAATTATGCTGTCAGAAAAGTGTATTTTGACTTATTAAAAAATTGAAAGGTTTCATAAAACTATTTATTTTGGTGTTCATTGAGAGCGCATGTTGACAGTGTTACAGAAGGAGCATATTTCTGGGGTGTATCTCTCAGCCTCTTCTCATCGTGCTTTCTTGTTGAAAACTTGAGACAACCTTCCTTAGCAGATACATTTAAAAACCATGTAGGTAAAAACATAATAAAACAAATAAATAAAAATAAAACAAGCTTCTTCATGAATTTGCTCTGCAAATGGTCAACAGAATTTACTTTTCTGGATTCATATTACAGTAACAATACACAAGTGTTAACAAAAACTACAATAATTTTGTTTTAGTAAATACTGAAGATGTTTAAAAAGAAACCTAGATATTAAGGAGTCCAATGAGTTATACAACTCATGTCAAGAAACAATTTTGCACAAATTTTGTGGATCACTTGTTTCAGCTGCATTGCATTAACTTTTTCCGATTACCTCATTATCTCCCAGAGTGTTATTTTTATATCCTATTTGAACACAATTCATCTAAAATAACTATGACTCAGAGAATAACCATAATGCTGTCTTGTAGTAAAGAACTGAAGAAAGCTTAAAATATGAGCAAATAATTTAGCCTTTGGTTGTTACATGGCATCTAGGAATAAATTCAACTATTTGGCCTCTGACATCTTTTCAGAGAAAGTAACTAAGAAGTATTCAAGGAATGGATAAAAAGGGGGGCAATAACTGATTCAGCTTGACCCCTGATGTTATTACACGAAAGCCATTGTAGGATATACAAGAGAAAGAAGGGAGAAACTTGTTACTCAGATCTGATCTACCACAAGAAGACAACAGATATGGAAGATGAACACTGGCCCCTAGCACCTAACATTTCAAGTGTGACGTTGGGATTTTGCTGTTACTAATTTTCTCCAATTACATTGATTCAAAAGGTTATTCACTGTTATAAATACTCATTGTATCCATTAGGATCTTTACATCAAATTAGTTTATGGAAGACAGAGAAGTTTTTTAATAACTGCACAAAAAAGTTTTTGTTATGGTACTACAAACAAATTGTCAGTAGGATCCAGTTCTTAGCTGGTAGGAATAGCAGTTATTTCATTACCTCAGTAAACTACTGATTAATCCTCCAGCCTTATTAGTCTATAAACATAATTCATGTAAGTGCATTAATACTAGAGCATGCAAGACTAAAGGATTATATTCCTTATTCTAAAAACTAAGGGGCTATTCACCTTTTAACAGGTTTACAAAGCCTTTCATATTTTTAATGGTTCCACATCTAGTAACTTGCAGTTAGAGCTAAAGCAATGGACACAGATTTAAGTAAGTGAGCATGAATTCTTCATAATTTACTTTCCCTAAATTGTGCATGAGGTTTCACAGCACAGAGACACAGCTTTCTCACATCTCTTCCTTCCTACACCATCCCCCAATGGCTATAGATCATTTCCCATTCTGCATCTGAAATAGCACAACTTCAAAGGTTGTGACTAGTATCAGTTAAATATCATAACTTTTTACCAAACTATTAATAAAGAGATTGATCTCCCCCCAGCCTCTGTGATAAAGAAAATCATTCATTTATTTTGTGTGTTCTTGGCAACGTATGTTTCCTCTTAAAATCACGTAATGGCAAGGATTAGGAAAAATGATCATTTATCTGATGTCAGCAAGTTGGGCAAAGTTATCACATTTATCATCACGTAGGAAGTTGCCATTATGCTAGGACAGTTTTTGCCACTCACATTTTTTTGAGTCATTCACTATTTAAAAATTCATAATCATCTTTAAACCTTTTTAATTGTTCCACTGAAAAGAACAAGTGGTGAAAAAATAAGATTTGGACTATGCTTGATGGGACTTTATTAGAATGCCAGAAGAGTTTGCAGCAGTATGGGAAAAAACTTGGTTTAAAATAAACTTATACGTGTTCCTCCTTGTAAAAACTTTTCCAGACCTTCTTTGTCTTACACTTCTCATGTTTTTTTAAGAGTGGAAATGTCAGCAATATCTTTAAAATATTTTAACCTTAAAATCTGAAGCACCTCTCCCGTGAACTAGCTACTAACTAACAAACTAACTAACAAATGAGGCCATGTTTGTTACAGAAAACTAAACAAAAATGTGGATCTATAGAGAGCAACTTTTATGATACCAAATGTTCATTTTACCTAGCCGTAGGCAGTGAGCACGTTCCACATCTTCTTACAGCATGTATTGCCTGTCCAGTAATATTTAAATGAAATGGATGATGGCTTTTGCAAAGCCTGCATACCCCCACAAAAGTCTTTTGTAAAAGGATGTAGACAATACATCGACATCTGTGATGAATCAGAGTGGTCATGTGAGAAACACCGAGCACAGCGCACATTCTGGTAAGAAACTGCTGAGATCTGTTCCCATTTAATAGAACTACTTCTCTTGTTAGCAGAATAAACAAAGTTTGTATTTATTCTGAAACTAGTTACATAAAATCATATCATGCAAATGCCCGCTAGCAGAGTCTGACGCTAGAGAAAGCAAGCCAATCTTGTTCATTTTCATGACAGATGGCATAAAGCAGCATTTAAGGCACTGGTGGGAAAATCAAGACAGAGATTTACTCCTGGATTCCCCATGGTGTTGCAGTACAGCCTGTCAGGCCAGCTCACCATTCGGGGCCTGTTTACATTTTCCCTTTTCTGTGTTTCAGAGGAAAGTTTGTCTTCCTCCGTGCATTTACACAATGCCTGCACAAAACGGCCCCAGTGCCAGTGGGAGCACTAAGCAGTGTCCCAGCATCAGCAGTGCTATTACTTTTATATAAACTTCTTATTTACTCTATAAAGGCACTACAGTGCACAAACAGTATTTAATCAGGAAGGCAGTCTGGTAGAGGTTTTCTCTGGAGCACAGTTTTGGTCTATTATATGCAAGAACTTAAAGTTCACTGAAAGGGTTATCTGAATTCCACGGCTAGAAAATGAGTGAATTTTTTGGCAATAAATTCATGCAAAGCCAAGGCTGCTGAACTTCAGCAGCTGACACTGGCTTCTGCAGGTGCGAAATCACAGATGGTTACATGTCATTACTGCCACAGAAGTGCTACTGAATTCACTAACGTTTGCCAGGCTGTGCAGAGTACTGTACACACAATATGCTATAGAATTCAAGCAGCCCTGGACACTGTGTATTTGGGATACTGAAGTGTGTTCAGTGTAATTATCTGAATGTGTATGTCCTACATTAACATCCGCATCTTTGTTCTTCAGATGTCACCTTGTCCTTTTAAAAAAAGTCACAATTCATCCTCGACAGGAACAAATTCTGTGCAAGACAGGTGGCAAAGTCAAAATAGATATATATAAAAGCTTCAGTCTCAAGCATGGTCTTCCTGACACCATGTAGTTGGAGATGAGAGCTTGGCCAATCACCAGTGCTTATTTTTTGTCCTTGTTCTCCCTTCTCCTGTGGCAGGAAACAAGCCGCAGGCTACTGCAGGCAGTTCATACACTGGGACAGAGCAGTCTCTGTAGTTCGGAACTGATTATTTTGCAAGGGAATGGGCTGTGATCCTTCCTACCCTCCACTGAATACATCACAGAAACCAACGAGTCCTCCTGTTTGTACAGTCAGCATGCACCTTCTCATTGATTTAAGTCTCCATTTTTCTGTCTCACTCAAAGAGAACGTTTTTATATTGAAAATGCACTCAGGGTAATAACCAATTTACAACTTTTTTCGCATTCTTCCTGCAGCCAAATAGATTGTGATCAGAAGCATTTTAAAACTGCAATTCTGCTAATGTCATCTACTTGACAAATTGCCCATAATCGGTGAGAAAACCAAACAAAGTTATAATAATCCAGACTTCAGAAAACAAAAGTATTGGGAATGACTCATTTTGTAGTCCATTTTGTTTCTACCCAGATACTTACATTCCTTTAAATGGAACAGAGATGAAAGACAAAAAAAAAAAATATGGACAAGTCAGTGTGTTACTTAACAGAAACTTTACAGATTGACCACCACGCTGCAGCCATCCAGAGGGCAAAATCTGGTCTTTATGTATTTTCTGAGATAGAGAACAATTTCTCTAATGGGAGATTATATAAAGAGTGTTGAGAGGATTTTTCTTTTTAAATAATAGTGGACAATAAGTAGCTACAGGCTAAGAATTCACCTTTGCTAACCTGTTTAAAATTTAGTAATTACAACACTGAGTAAAAGTGAAATTGTGCCAACAGAAATCCATGGCAGCTAATCACAGTGCTGTGTGGTTGACCATGTATTTAGTGCTATAAACAAATTAATTCTCAAAAGATAGCTAATCCAGCTTTTTGAGCCCCCTAGTAACATTGTGGAGGCTGTGCACTTATACCTAACAGCATGTACTTTATATCATTTGGTGGTGACTTTTACAGTAGCTGGCAACTGAGGGCTTTTTTATTTGGATTAAAAAATTCTCAAAGCAAATTTCTGAAGGGAAAACTTATATAACACCATTTAATTTGCAATTATTCCAGATCCCAACAGTATGTGAGCCCCTACTGAAGCCTGTTCTGTTTTCCTCAGCCAGAAATGTGCTGCTTATAACAACAGACCAAAGTAGGAGTGTGCTTTCAATATCAACAAATTTTAAACCACCCAGATAAACAAATGGAAAAAACATACAATCCAAAAGAGGTTTTATCATTCATTTGGATTGACTAGCATTGGATTGAATTAAACGACATACAGCTGCACTAATTAAAACAAAAAAATGCAAAAAAATCCTATTGCCTCTGTGGAGGAAGGGTCTTTCTCCACACGTTTAACCACAAACAAACTATCACCGCATTACACTGATGAAATGATAAGAAATTACTTGCTATCAAAGACTCAGATCATTTAAACAATTTTGTAGGACCCTCTAACATTAGGTTGTAGGTCCTTTCCAACCTAATGTATCTATGAATCTATGAATCTTTCTCTTACCTCCAAAATAAATTCATCACATCTATCTCAAAACAACTTTCCCTAAGTCTTCTGTTTTCCTTCCACATTATGTGGCAGCATTAGAACACCATACTGTTATGGCAGTGGATGTTTAAGAACACTTTGATAGTGTTTAAATATTTTTTTCCTTTTACTACTGATTCATTGTACATTCTAAACACACCCTGGAGCAAAACATTTGTTTTGGTTTGGGAAAGGAATAGTGGAAAATATATTTGCTATATTTATCTCACTGCCAAACCCAAATTTGAAATCAGGCTTCCAAAGTACAAAAACAAAACAAAACTGTATACATCCCTTGTTACTGTTATAACAATTTTTTCTCTAGAGGAATCACCTTACAAGTCTTTTTTTTTTTTTTTTCCTGCAAGTGTCTTATTGGTGAAAATTTTATATCATGTTCTAATGTCACTGACTTAACCATGCTTATCTTCATCCTTTTTAATGCATGTTCTTAATCTATCCTTTTAAAATTTAAAATTTGCCCTTTTAAAAACAAACTCACACATTCTTTTATTGTAAGAATGGACAAAATAAAAGTGTAGCACACCTGGATAAATAATATTAGTGAAGGAAGGTCTGATGACCCACAATCAATAAGTTACCTACACTCTAGCACAGGTGAAGGACTGAATGGACCACAGACACTGAAATTTAGAAAAGCTGGTATGGGAATCCAAGACAACACACTAAATATTTAATATTTTACTAATGATTGTTAAAAGGTTTTTTGTTGTTGTTTTTTTACTTAGCTGCTTTTTGAAGGTTGTTTATCACCAATCTGTAGAGTGCTAACAAATAGTGGTTAAGAAAAATGGTGACTTACAGTTAAGTAAGTAACAAGTAAAGATGGTGATTTTTTCCCCCCAAATGAATTTATTTCAAATTGATTGTATGTTTTTTGGTTGGTTGGTTTGAAAAACAAAGAGATATTGAAGCCTCAGAACAGTCTGTGCATCTCAATAAGCTGTTGAGATTAAGAGAAATATGGAGGATAATTTTGTCTGTTATGTAGCTAGGATGAATTGAACAACCCAAATACAGGAACTTTGTATAATTGCAAGTGTTTCTCATTGCCCATATGGAAAGGTGTTACTGTCCTGTAGATCTGTGTCATATTTTCTAGACCGCTGTGAATGCCTCAGGTAGAGGATATCCAAAAGAGCATTAGAAAACACTTCTGGACAATTAAATCTTATCTCAAACAATAGCAACAAACCAGAGTTAACCAAATGTAAGGAAGATCAAATAGAAAAGCTCCGTGTCAGAGCTTTTCACACTGAAAAGCCACTAACCACTTCAGGAAAGTTATCTCTTCATGATCACTACAATTCTAGCAAATATTTTTTCTCAAACTTCTAACTCCACTTTTGGTCTTAGATATGTGAGTAGTTCACTGCATATGCTCTCTAAGGAGAAAAGAAGTTTTGAAGAAGAGCTGTTCTCTTTGGGCTAACTTTAAGTGATGTAAACTAACTGACAGTATCTTTCATTTATCACCAGGTCAGAGTGTGCACATAAGCAGTTACTATGGAGCAGCTCATGCATTGCAAATTAACACCTCTGTTTAAATATCAGTAATTTATTCACATGCTCACTCCCTTGATCTCAGCCAGAGAATTGCATCAGCCTGCAACAGCCAAAGCAAGACAAAAATTAGTCACAACTTAGCCATGGTAATACATTTGATTTACAACATTTTAAAATAATCCTTTGACATTCAAGCCCTCAATATTTACAAAACAAAAATTAGATATTGCTAAAGAGATTCATAAAGATAAAATCTGTTAGTGTTTGAACCATTCCGCCACCATTCAGCTCTCTATGCAGAGCTGAGGAGCTGTGGTAACTACAAAAGCCTTTAGACTAGAGCATTGCTTATGCAGTACAGCTAAAATAGAACAAAGACACACTTTCGCTAAGATTTCTATATTAATAACCCACATCTGCAAACTGCAGCAATGGCATTTTAGTGGGTGCAATTTGTTCTTCCTTCTGAATTCAGTCAGTGACCCTTAAACCATAAGGTACCAGTGTGAAGCCATGGCTCTGTTCCCAGGAGCTTCCTCTGGTCCAAACAGCAAAGGAGAAAGTAACAATAGCACCATGCACTAAGCAACTGTGGAAGCTTTGTTGCATTGACCAAGAGGGAAAAAACAGCTGGGACATATAGGACGGTGCAGGAAGAGGTGCAAAGTCTCCTGTAGGAGCATGGGGCTATGGGAAAGCCGAGGCACAAGCAGCCAGCTCAGTGCAGGATACCAAAAGATGAGTAGGAGGAATAAGCTAACACTGAGACGAAAATGAAGGAATTATACTTGTTTTACAAGAAAACTTGAATCCAGTTTTAGACTGAAGAAAAAGGGTGATAATTCCAGGCAGGAGAGACAAGGAATATATTTTGTGGATCTCAAGGTTGTTCTCTGTCCTTCAAAGAACCCAGAGAAAAGAAGTTTATAGTACAAGATGCTAAAAATATTTCTCAATACTACCCCAGCAATGCAGATCACATTAACATACAGCTTTGTGAGGAATGGTATATAAATTAAAACTATTTGCAAAGGGCTGGAAATAATAAGCTCATATAGAATGATAAATGTGTGTTATTAATGTTCTGTTGTCTTAATTGCAAGGCTTTTGTTCTCTATTACAGAATGAGAATATTGCCTGCAAAACAATTATTCTCCTGATTGTTGGTTAGATTAGCATTTGCCACAGGGCTTCATGCTTCACAAAATATTTTTGCTTGCATAAAGAAACCATGAAAGACAGGCAGATAGCAAACAGAGAAGTCAAAGAAAACAGATCATGTTTGCTCTTTCTGCTTTTATTATATAGTTGGTCACACATGGATGGGAGTGCTTCCTATGAAAGGAAGAAGCAAATAGAACTCACAAGCTCTAATACAGTTCAGAGTTTGAAGCGTGGCTATTCTGTGTGCCATTCTAACAAAACAGACATTTTAAGTAAATCAGGTAGGGAGACATTTAATGCGAGTCTTTCCCTTAGTTTCTAACACAACCAATCTGAGATCTTTGTATTTGTTGACATGTTTCCTGCTGGTGTTAAAATACAAACATCACAGAATTGAAAATACAAATAAATAAATGCTTCTTTAAAGACAGTAATGGCTCAGCAAGCTATAGTTTTCCAATCACTAATATGAGTCAGAATTATGACTCTGAAATGCTGTTAGAAAGAGCAAAACATCAGCTTTCATCTGCAGTCCAAGAATCATAGTCCCGACCATTCCTCTAATTAAAGATGCCCTGCCTTGTTCTGGAACATGTCCCTGCCAAACACCCATCCTGCTACTTTCTTTCCTGCCTACCTAAATTCCACCTACAATATCACTGGGATATGGAAGTGTACGCTCTGTGCTCAGCAGAGTAGCATGGCTGTACTGTCTCAGTTAGCATTTCTAAGCTGCTTTGAGATATTTCTGTGAAATGGAGAACAGAATAAAGGACAAACAGCTAACTTCTACATGGGAGGAGATCAGAACAAGCACAGCATTCAAGGAGACATAAAGAGAGTTTGAGAAAACAGCACTGTGATGTTTATACCAATACACACACACACAAAAGAATGCAAATGAAATCTTCCAGCATTATTGACAGTAACATCGAGGTTACAGTATGTGTGCATATCATGTCTTATTGCTGATTGAGATTATCGTTAGTGTTTATTCAATCAATATCAGCATGTCTGAGGGGACTGAAAAGGCACTAATAAGGACACACACTGTTTAGGGTAAACACAGAACTGATTATAGTGACACTCACTTGATTTGGCAACCCAGATTTAAATGGACTATTTTCAAGATGCTTGGCATAAACTATTCACCTGACAATCAGGGAAACAGACAGTACCTTCTTCTGAGCTCTCCTTTAGCCTTACAGCAACAACCCAGGGATTCACTAGGGGTATGGCATAAAAGCAGAGTTCCAGGCCACTGCCAATATCAGAAATATTTAGATTATTAATGTTTTCATCATACAGATGTTTTCATCATACTCCCTTTTCTTTAACTACACACAGCAGCAGGCAGTGAGTAGGTACAAGCCAGATAAATTATCCCCATGGTCCTCCCCTATCACGTACTCCCAAGTTGCCAAATTTAATTGACACACCAACTGCAGCCCATTGGAGAATGCAACACAAGGAGCGTGTGCCATAGGACAATAAAAACAGAGAGCTCACAGGAGCTCATGTGACCACCTATGTAATCTACAGTATGGAAACCACGTTGCATATAGTACAGATTCTAAAATCACCATCATTTGCATATTGCACAGTGCAGACAAATATTCACCTTATTTTTTAAAAAAGATTATTAAAACACAATGTCCTCAGAGAAACAGTTTGTTCCAACTATTATATATATTTATGTACCATATATATATGCTGTTTTAAGTGAGGAAAGAGCCCTGTCTCCATTGAGTTCATATTCTGACAGGAATGTCAGCTGCATCACTTGGGACTTTGTCTAAAAAAAGGATGTGAAGGCAGAAAATTGAAATCAGGAGGAATTTTGGTGCAAAATTGTGGTACAAAACTTTGGTACCCAGTTGCAATCCTGAGTTGTGAATCTCAGCTTCCTCTTGTATCCCGTTCACTCGGCATTTTGTGGCTGCAAAGCTGACTACAGATGAACAACTTCTGCTTTGGCTCCCGCACAGAATTGCCTCCTTTTTGACAGAGCTGAGCAGCTTGGCTCATAACCCAATCAGGCAAAAGGAGACTTGGCATTGCTGATGACAAAGAAAATAGGTTTTTGGAAAATGAAATGCATTTTTTGATTTGCTGAAATTGACTAATTCTAATAATTAGCAGGGGTACAAAAAGGCTTGAATGTTGCATTAAAGACCTTGGCTTTTCTGCATATGCAATGGTAGCAGACTTTGGCAGCTGTGCTCAAGCAGTCCAGGATGATATTGTGTCTGTATTATGATACATCTCTATCTACCCACTGGAGCATATTAGTACAATACATGAAATCTAAGTCAGTGTAGATTTTTGCAGACACAGGAAGTTAGAACATGAATTAGAACCAAATTTCACTGTGTCATTATTATTTTTTAACTCCTAGGTCCAATCATGCTAAATATCTGCAGTTCCTGTGAAAGTCTGATATAGCTGAGAAAGCTTGACAATTTTTCAAATTATATCAGAGCAGATTCACACTGTATGTCAACAAACTAATATTCAGAATATTGACATTTATTGTTTCCTTTGTAACAGGTCAGTATTACCCTTGTTTCACTCTGAAGTCTGCATACAAATGCAAAAATAAACAAAGAAAAATAAAGCACATCATCATCATCCATGGGTAAGTCTGAAAGCTGACACCTGTTGGTTTATTTTTTGAAGTATATTTCTTTTATAACAAAACAGTGTGTTGTTCAAAAGGTATCCCAGTATCACATTCTTAAAAGAAAAGTTGCAAGTAGAATCTAAATGCTTTTTTCTTTTTTCATTTTATCCATAGTAAAATATGTCCATAGTCATATGAGGTACAGACATAGGTGCCTAATATATCAAATATGTGATATAGTTTCATATTGTAATAGCTGAAACTTTTTTCTTGTGAATGTAAAAATGAATACATTCTAACCAGAAGAAGCAATCATAAGGCATGTATCACTAGGGCTGTTTACTATTTGATATTGGCAGTCCATCATTTCTAACTATGCTTGGAAGGAACATTTGGACGGTGCATTCAGTAATTTTAAAGGTTGCCCTAATACTATTTACAGGCTGCAGCCAGAAGAATTATTTCTCAAATTTCTCTTTTTTAGCAGTTGTGCCTAATATCTCCCTCACAATAAATACAGATACCACTACCCACTCTGTCTTACAGCTAGTTCCCCCTGCCTGTAGTCCACCACTCACTCCACTTTTGCCAGTCTCACAACACAAACCTTTGCACCCCAAACACAAGCAACAGCAATCCTCCAGCCCTCACATCTTGTCTTCTTTTCCGAATTGTCTTACAGGTGAACACTGTATTATTCACAGGACTAAAGGCAGTGAAAGAACTTGCTGAGGAAAGAGCGTAATAGACTGAAGAGTCTTTTACATATCCACAAGAAATGGATGGCATTTCCCTTGGCACCTCCTTTCTATTACATATCACAAGGGCACCTGTACCTTGAGGTTTGCGGTAAAGCTACAAATCGTACAAAAGGCAGAGCATTCTTCACTGTGTGGCACTCCCATATTCTCAAAACATATCCCAAGTGACATCAGAGTTGCTGGGACTCCAGGTTCTGCTGCCTGCCTACACAGGTGACCAGGTATAAGGCAATAGCCAGCTTAGTCAGTTGTCACTTCGGAGCATGCTTAGAATAAAAATAGACCAGACAGAATCAGGAGCAGTAACCACTGATATGGTGACTGAGTAGCCCTGATGCAGTGAGAGGGAATGGAAGACTGAGTTTGATGGTATTAAGGATAAGAAGCTGGTGAGAAGGCTGAACAGCAAGACAGTAAATTTTGAAATTTAAGAGGAAAAATTTCTCTTTACCTCTTTAAACAAATCAGAAGACCTGGTAAAATGATACTAGCTTACCACTCAAAATCCTCTTCCTCAGTACTCTTCCTTCCACAATCCTCCCTGCTTCCTAAAAAGCATTATGGTTAAAAAAGGTGAAAAAAAAATGCAGTAACTGAAAAAGTTCCTATAAACTACATACTGACATGACTATCTATCTTGAAGTGTGAGCATTCATAGCTCTGTTTCAAAACCTATTCAAACTTGGATAGCCTTTTGTGGGGACAAATGAGGCTTCTGCCAGTTTTTACCAAGTTATAAAATTTTCAGCATCACAATAAATTGTGAGACAAGGAGGAGAGAAATTCAATTTAACAAGGAACTCGTAACTTTTCATTGAAGAAGTACTCAATTGTGGGACAAGGAAGAAGGAGTGAGAGGTACAGTGTGCATCAATATCTTATCCCTTTCTTTCTGGGTTGTCCTTGGAGGCTTGTCCATAATTTACTTTCCCAGGGGAAATTTAGCACAAGTGTAGCAATTTTTCCTTTCATCCTGCTGACAGACCAAGCTAGCCTCAGAAAAAAAGGGGGATAAAGAAGAAAGAAAAAATACAAAAAACAAAGGTCCATAGATATTATTTACACAGCAGATCATGTATTATTTTTACCTTCAGATTTTGATAGTAGTACTACATTTTGATAGTAGTACTAACTGCACACACACTCACACACACTAGGGTAGCATGATCAATGGTAGGGGTCAATAATCCTATTTCAGAAGCAGAGTGAAATGAAACAGAGTAAAGTCTAAAGTAATGAAATGTGACAGAGCCACATTCACTGCCATCCTCCAAATATGGAGAGAAATACATTTCTCCATGAGGAATTCCTAATCGGCAAGTCAAATCTACTCATATAATAAATAAGGCTACACATAAGTAATGGATGACTCTCATACTTAGAATTTGCCTTCTTCAATTAACTATAATATGATCTCACAAAGTCTGATTTTTTGTTAGAGTAAAAATGATTAACCTTCAAGTTTCCTTGTAAGCAAATGGCCTATCTTATTACCTCATAATATTAATCAAATCTTTTATTCTCTCCTCATATTTGTTGTATCACCAGTGATATTATAATAACTACTTCAATTGGTTAAATCAAGAAATGATCTATAAACAGTCAAAATGCACTTAGTATCATAATTGTCAATGTATATCATTATATTGGAGAGGGCTGGTGGTGGCTAGCAAGTCAGACTTTGATCAACGGGCATTTATGGACCTCTCTGAAGCTGTCATTCATTCAATAGAAGCATCAAAAGCAATAACACTGCATTATAAATTATGATCTTTGAAGCAGTGGAAGCCACTGACCAAAGCACACAGCAGATTGAAAGGCTAGGAACAGGCTGAGTTCAATGGGCCTAGGTGATTCTCTGTTACAACCTGTAGATGAAAGTCTTAGGGCATTCATTTGGTGGAGTATTGTATGACTTTATCAGAGACATAGGATTAAGAAAACCAGCAGAAAAGATGTTAAGGTTATATGCCCCTAAAAGGGCATGCAGAGGCTTATTTCTTCTCCTCTCTTAGTTCTTGGTTTTTGCTTTTGTTTTCTTTTTTCCCATTTTCACAAATAAATTTCTATATTCTGTTGAGGATAAGAGAAGTTTCGGTATCTCACTATATTCTTAGTTATTTATTCATTCTAATCCAGCCTTGTGGTCCTACCTTCTCCCTGCTTATGCTTCCCATTTCTACAAAGTCAAAAATCACAATACAGGCAAGAAATGCAACTGATTTCTGCTGAAATAAACTCATGAAGCTTTTGACTTTCACAAAATGTCACTAGGATTAAAAAACTTGAAATTCCATAAATTCAATAAAGCATATGATCAGTGTATAAGAACTAATTAAAGGAAATTCCCCAGAACTAGTAATTAAAGAATTGTAATATAATGAAGGTGTTTTTGATGGAAAAACACAAATAGGTGTTACTCTCATACTGTCTAATCTTTTGATTGAAGGTCTGGTAGGAAAAGTGGATGCATACAGTTGTAAGCTATGGACAGAACAGATTACAAGGGGCAGGTCAGTTATACAAACAGTCATACTAGGTCATTTGGCCAGTATGATTAGGTGCAAGGAAATACTGAATTATGTATTTAGAAATCAAAACACAGGCTATATACTGTACCTACAGAACAAGGACAGACATAGCAGTAGAACTTAAGAATTTGGTAGGCATAAAAGTAAAAAAAACCAATTAGGTGCCTTCAAGATAACACACAAACACTAAGTGGCAGGCTTAATAACATGACTTTATAGATATTTCAGTAAGAGGGAAATCAAGGAAAAGATTGGGTCACTCCTTAAATAAGGAATTAAAAATAATGGACAATGCCAAAAAGACTAACAACTTCAGTGATAACAATGAAGGCTGTTCTGAAAATAATACTTCCTATTTTATTATGTTGGCCAACAATGTCAGAGGTTAAACCTTCCTGCCAATACTCCGTTACATTCTGCTGTTGTGTAACAGATGGTAACAGAGTGAGAGTCTGACAAAATGGTGTCTGACATGAAAGTGCATGTGAAGCAAAGGTGTGTGACTAAATTCCTACATGCAGAAAAAATGGTACCCATCAACATTCACTGATGGTTGTTGAATGTTCATGGAGACCAAAAAGTGAATGTGAGAATAGTAAGGGGCGGGTGGTGCATTTCAGCAGTGGTGACAGAGGGCCACCCCTGCTGGTACAGATTTTTACAAGCATGGCACACAGGCTCTTGTTCATGCCCAGTAAAAATGCAGTGGACAATGGGGGTGACTATATTGAAAAGTGTTGTTTTGTAACTGAGAATTTGCTCTATCAAATAGTGTTCTTCTGCTCTTTGTATCTTTTGTAATCTTCATGGAAATAAATTGGAGGCATTATATTTGGAGCAACCTATGTATAAGGTCAATAGCAGCCATGTAGCTATCACAATTAATGTCACTGAGAAGGAACCAGATTTCAACTTCAAATGGTGAAGGTCCAAATTTCGGAGTACTTAGGTAAGGTAGAATCTCAAAGTCATTGGGACATACCTTTGCAAATGTGTAAAGGACAATGGAGAAAGTGGAAGACAAAAAAAAAGGGGGGGGGGAGGGGATGGGCAAGAGTAATATCTATCATAAAAAGGAAGGTTTGAGGAAAAAAAGAGACAGAGAGGGAAAGAGAAAGCCTGAGAACTGTAGCCCAATCAGCTTATCTTCAGTTCATGGAAAAATACTGTAATACATAGACAAACTATTTGTAAGCATCTGGAAGATAATAAGGATATGTATAATATCCAGCATGGATTTGTCAAGAGCAATCATGTCAAAGCAATCTAATTTTCTTCCCTGATAGGATATAACAGACCTTCTGGACAGAGAAATAGAATCAGATGTCGTGTGTACCTAAGAATATTTTTGACCCTCTTCTGCATTATGTTCTTCTAAGCAAAACATTGAAGCATGATTCACCTGAAGACAGTACGTAGAGTGTGTGACACTGATTCAGAAGGTAATACTCTGACAGCAGTTACCAACAAACATGTCACTCCTATCAACAGAAAAAGAAATCTCAAATTGAGAATTTGTATGAGCCCCTCTTTGGTCAGGTAGCATTTAATATTTTGATTAATGATCCAGAAAATAGAATTATAAACATACTTGCTGCAGCAATGTCTTGCTTGGAAGCATTACAAGTGCTTTGGACAACAGATCAGAATTCAGAATAACCTCAGCTGAATTTAAAGTCCTGATTTGTAATCTATGGTGCTTAGTCATAGGGATAAATGTAAAGTCCTGTATTTAGCCAAAAATAATTAACCACTGAGATGAAGTACAACTGACTTGGTAGCCATTCTGTAGAAAATGAGAAGTTGTTTTGGATTACATGGTGGATAACCAATCAACAATATCATGCTGTTCCAGAAAAGACAAATAGCCAACTGCAACACATAAATTAAGGATAGCTTGCAAGTCGGAAGAGAATCCACTCAGCACCGATAAAGCTGCAGCTGCATTATTTCATCCACTCTAAGGAACTGCACCTCCAGAAAACGAGGCTCAACTGGTGACAATCCAGAAGAAATTTATCTAAGTCCATAAAATATCTCTATAAATAAACATTTAGTGAATTTCAGTTATTAGAGAAAAAAAAAATAAAATAAATAAAAAGTGTCTGCAAAGTTCGAAAACAAAACAAAAAACCACTACCCCCCCACACACAAAACAAACAAACAAACAACCACAAACAAAACTAAAACCAAACAATATGCCTATTCTTTGTGTTTATGTCAACTAGGGGAAGAGATGAAGGATTTAAAGAGCAGTCAGGTAAATTCAGGATAGATTTTAGGGGAAAAATAACGTCAAGTGATAAGAAGCAATGAAGTGCAAAGAAGATAAATTGTGAAAGTTCTGAAATACTTCTGAAAAAAAAAAGTTGTTAGAAATAACTCAAATCTGTCTAGAATAAATGTTGTTTCTTTAATGCAAAAAGGGTGATCCCCACTGAAACATCTCAGCAATAAGACTTGCACATACTATTGGGTGAGCACTGACTGAAATCTAATACATGACTTTTCCAAATACATCATTTACAAAGTTGAATAAAATACTGGAAGTCTAGAACCATTATTTTTAAAAAGACGTTAAGAAACTTAAAAGTATGCAGCATGACTTAAGAGGCAAAGAAAGTGCTTGAAGTGAGAAGCAAATACTTCAGTCTGTTGCACTACCATCCGTCTTCCTCCCCATCTCTTCTAAAAAGAAATTATTTCTTAATATTGTAGAATAAAATTAGCTTCCAGAGGAAACCAATAAATCATAGAGTCATAGGATAAGTTTGAGTTGGAAGGGATCTTTAAGGGCTACCCACTCCAGCTCCTCTGCAATTAACAGAGACACAGCTCAATCAGGGTACTTAGAGCCAGGTCCAGACTGACTTTGAACATTCTCCAAGGACAGAGCATCCTTGTTTAGTGCTTCACTACTTTTAGTGTAAAAAAAAAAAAACAAACACAAAACACAAAACAACTCTTCCTTATATGCAATCTAAATCTTCCCTCTAATTTGAGCTGATGACCCTTGTCCTATCACAACAGACCCTGCTACAGTCTATTCCCTTCCTTCTTCGAGCCCCTTTTTAGATACTGAAAGACTGCTCTCAGGTCTTTCCAGAGCCTTCTATTCTTCACCCTGTCCTCTAACAGGAGGTATTCCATCCCTCAGATCATTTTTGTGGCCCACCTCTGGACGTGCTTTAACATGTCCTCATCTCTCCTGTACTGAGGACTCCACATCTGGACACAGATCTCCAGGTGAGATCTCAGCAACACAGAGCAGAGGAGCAGGATCACATCCCTTGACACGCTGGCCACGCTCCTTTTGATGCAGCCCAAGATGCAGTTGGCATTCTAGACTGTGAGGACATGTTGCTGTCTCCTGTCCAGGTTACCATCCACCAGTACCTCCAAGTCCTTTTTATAATCCAAGATTAATCCAACTCAAAAATTGGATTTACATTCTTAGCGGTGAGGAATCAGACACTGGAACAAATTATCAAAGGAAACAGTAGACATTCTGTTTCCTGATGTCTTGAAATCAAGACTTGATGCATTCCCAAAAGACAGGCTTCAGTCATACATAGGTTAAGAGTTCAACACAAGGCCATATAGCTTTAATTCAAGAATCTGCAATGTCCAAGAGGATTGCCATAACTGTCAAAGTCCAAAAATTTATTTAGAGCCTGATTTTCTTTTCATCTGAAGAGGACAACTTTTTCATCCTTAGACTGATATAATTATTGTGACCTGAAAACACTGGGATTATCTCCACTGCACATAGTATTTTCTGACATGCTTTTCATGAACATGTGGGATAAGGAGGTACGCTGAGACAGCCAGCACGGCTTCACCAAGGGCAAATCATGTCTGATCAATCTGATGGCCGTCTGTGATGAAGTTACAGCATCAGTGGACAAACGAAGGGCAACTGATGTTGTCCAGCTTACATAACCCTACTATACATCCTTATCTCTAAATTTGAAAGATATTGAATTGAAGGCTAGACTATTAAGTGGATAAAAAATCGGTTGGACTCCATGTGGAGCTGTTGGAGCAGCTCCATTTGAGGGCTACAAAGATGATCAAAGGGCTGGAGCACATCTCTCCTCCAAGAATACATTGAGGAAGTTGGGCTTGTTTAGCTTGAAGATGAGAAGGCTCCAGGGAGACCTCACTGCAGTTTTTCAGTACTTGAGGGGAACTAACGAGCAGGATGGGGACTGACATTTTACATCATCTGATAGCTACAGGACAAGTGGGAATGGCTTTAAAGTAAAAGAGGGTAGATGTTAGAAATGCATTTTTTACTCAGAGGGTGTTGAGGTGCTGGAACAGGTTGCCCAGAGAGCTTATGGAGACCTCACCTCTAGAGGCAATCAAAGACAGGTTTGATGGGATCACAGGCAGCCTAATCTAGATGCTGGCAACCCTGACAATGGCAGGGGGGTTGGAACCAGATGATCTTTGGAACCAGATGATCTTTAAAGTTCCTTCCAACCTAAGCCTGATTCTATAGTACACCAGGAACTCTTTTTTTCCTTATCTCTAGGAATTCAGAAACTTCCATTCCCATCAGAACAACGAGGAAAAAAAAAAGATAATAAAGTAAAATAAATATAATAAAAATAGAATGAATTTATGTTGCTTAAAAGTTCTGCATATCTACACTGTTAATTCAAAGGTATATTTTTCTTCTTCAGAACTTTAAGTCTACTATTAAATGTGTTATTTAGTCTGTTGAAGTTCTGCCTACTTTAAGAGCAAAAGGATTAATGGTTTCAAATTCCAGTGTGTTGACCTTTATTCAACATTAAAATGCTTATTTGAGCATTCTGCCATGGTACCAGTAAGCCTCCATCTAATGAAAACTGTTAGGCAAAGAACGTTTAACTCCCATATGTCCATGGATAAAATTATTTTGCAGTAAGAAGTTTAGGGGATCTTTACTACACACATAGGAAGTTAACCACAGAGTATACATGCTATTATTCTGGTTATGTGTTAAACGTGAGAACAATATTAATGAAGACAGTAGAGTATTAGAATGGTTAAGATCTCCTGTTCCCAAGTTAATGCCCAGAATAATACCGTCATGACAGCAATTTTAAGCAAAGCAGAACAAAAGTTAAGCATACTAGTTACTTCTGCAATAAATTATAGAAATCAACTTTCAAATATCACAAGCTTGAAGAAAACCAAAGAAGCAATTTGCATATGAGAATATACGGTCTGCTAACACAGAAAAGCAAATTAGGGAATAAGTTAGCAAGATGGATTTTGACTTTTGCTGAGTACTAGAATGAGTAAATTACAAACGCAATGGCTGATGCAGCAGAAAGAACTAGGGGAGAAGATGAAGGCAATAGAGAGCCTGGATGCTGTTGCAGATCTTCAGGGCACTTTCTGAACTCAGATAATGTCATGGTTTTATGATTTTTGGTATTGGTATTCCACATCATTACAACATGTAGTGCATTAAGAGTTAAAGAGTTAATACTCCAACTCCATAGATCATTGATATTTCCGGGTATACCTGTCTCAGAAGAGAAGAACTACATTCCCCAGAAGACTTTGTGATGCTTTGCATTTTTACGTATTTTCCGCTCAGAGGGAAAAGATAAAAACCCTCTGCGGTCACGGGACACTCTCTTTCCTTCAGGATCGACTCAGCAGTGGGTGCTCGCTGCCGTATCGCCTTCAGCGTTAGCGTAAGGCCTTCAGTTTATCGGACACTCTCTCTTGCTCATTTTATTTGATTTATTAGCTTCAATTCCAATTATATTGTATTATATTGTGTTATTTTGCTTTCTGATATCTTATTTAGTAAATTAGCTTTCCTCCTCAGATCGTTGCCGCTGTTTTGTTTCTAGGCCCATCTCCCTTTTTCCTTTTCCCTTTCCCCCTTTCCCTTTCCTGGGGCGTGGGTCTGCGGGTCCCCCACACCAATCCTCACGGAACCGGGCCGATCCAGCCCGGTAAACCATTGACAGATAAAAAAAAAAGTTATTTACAGACAGCAGGAGACTGAGAAAGCCAGGACTTTGAATACAGTGGATCTTTGCTACTGAGACACTGATTAAAGTAACAACTATGCAAAAAGCTAAGCAGGGGGACATCTTTTTCAAAGATTTCCATTCTTCCATAGCGTACAGTGAATAACTCAAAAGAGTGATACTCAGAGAAAATAGTTGAGGAAGATGGTATATTTTGCTAGACTTATCTGGATGGTAAACAGTCAACCTGTGAAGAAAGGCTCAACTTTTCCAAATGGTTGAGGTTCACTGATAACTCCACAGGGGAGGGATCTCCAACAAGAAATCCTTCCCCCACTAGTGGTCAGCCCTTAAATGCAGTCTGGGAGAGGTGGAGCCAGACTCCACCCCTTCCTGTCACACAGGTACATTGCCTTCACCTGTGCTCCTGCAGCTGACTCAGTGCTCACCTCAGGTGACCAATCAGTGGTTCAGGCTGTGATTCAACAGTTCCCATACTCATAGTTTAGCAAGTTGTGCAATCAAATGCAATCTAGGATGTAAAACATACAGACAATAAATCAAGATTGAAGCGAATACTCAGATGAGATTTTTGTCCTACCATATTTTTATAAATACTTTTTCTCCAGAAATGATTACCAGACTATTTCTTAAATATTGAAAAGTTATTGGACAAAGACAGCTGTTAAAATAGACAGCTGGTTAAAAAAATTGCTCAGAATCTAAAGATGTGAAATAATTACCCTACAGGAAAAGAAAAATAGTTGCTTATGTGTAGAGAGAATTTTGAGCTATCGCATTAAGAAACAAAATAATCATATAGCCAGGAATTAAAAAATGTGTCATACCTTAGGTTACTCATGACAAACAAATTAGTTATAGGACAGCTAAAGAAGAGCAGTGTCAACTCTGAAGGTATATGAATGCTTAGAAGATGTGAATAGCAACATATTGCATGATAGACTGTCATATGCAAAATAACAAACAATAAAACAGCTTTTGTGGCTTTGAGAGGGATAGTGAATATTTAATAATACTAATTCAAACTTCCTTGTAAGTATTAACACAGATCCAGAAAAACATCTACGAGGTATACCAATTCTTGCTAAAAACACGCACAACAACTCCAGAAATGCAAAAACAATTCAAAATTCCTGCCTCTCAGGAGCTTAACTTCACTGTCTATCCACTATCTCCAAAGATAGAATAGATTCACGCACACAGAGTACCAGACTGGAGGAGGAAGAGCTGGATTTATCTTTTTTCTGCTTGTTAAACCAAAACTTTACATAAGTTACAGACTGCAAACAGTTTATTCTAATAATTAAAAAAGGTTCGGAGAGACTTTATGCAATGTAAATCTGTCACTATTTGGGTTTCGCACAGAATATGCAGTACAGCATTTTATACGAGACAAGGCATGCTCAGAGCGAACAGAAGGAATAAAGGGCAGGGAGGAATGACAGAAAAAGTTCTGGAAGGACTTACAATATACATACTTTTAAAAAACATGGAATTTTAATGTAATTATTTTAAATATTTTATGTTTTTTTTTAATCACATTAAAAAGAAGCACAAAAACTCAGAAGCAGAAGTAAATTCTCTTACTGTAAGCCTTTTCTTACTCGCTTAGATTACAGGATAATGAAAAACCATGAGCTTTCACTTTCTGAACTTATACAGGTAAAAAATGCCGTACTATATGTAAGTACATCTTGCAAGGCAGAACAACTAGATGCATCCTCTGTGCAACGTCACTGCAGAAGGGATGTACAGATCATTGCCAAATGAAGTACAAGAATGTACTTTCACTATTTCCAGGAATGTAGCCTCTCAAATACAAACATTATTGCATTCTGAATCAAAATATAATTTGCTATATCTTATTATCTGACCCATTTCAAACTTCATGCCATACAATTTGAAAAAGTAGTCTATCTTCAGGTGTAGTACATTGGACATGTGACATGAAATAGGCAAAGTGTTAAAGCGTGTTCCTGCTCTTGCTAATTCTCAGCATAAATGTTTCCTCCCCTCTTATCAGTTGTCTAAGCACCAGCATGCTACAGTCAACTTCCAGCTAGTTAGTTAAGATGCTTGCTAGCCTTTCTTTTCTAAATGCAGCACTCTCTGGGGCATATTGATCAGTGACTAAAATGAAACACAATAAAACAAAACCAAAGCAACAAAAAACACACTCTAGATGAAATTCCTTTTTCTTTCCTCTCTTTTTTGCTACTGTCACTTTTTTAAAAGGTCTTTTCATCTCCTCCTCTACCATGGAGGCATATTACTCAATGGAAATACAAGAATAACAAATCTAAACCCATTCAACACCAAACTACTTAGAAAAGGAAGGTAACTCTGTAGAATTTAGCCTCCAGCATTTCAGTGAGGCAGAACACACATGCAGAAATTATTTTCTCAGTTACAGTGTGGAAACACCAGGAAATCCTATTCCAGCCAATAGCACTATCAGATTTTATACCACTGGGAATAAGAACACACAGGTGATAGGTAGCATGTCAAAATATTGAACATATTTTTCTAATTTAAGATGTGTCTTTTTTTCATGATTCCTTTACTTTCAAGTTGATTATGTAATTATCAGGAGGAATTAATTTCAGCAGGATTTTTGAAAAAGACTTCCCTCCTCTGTGTCCACCCCTCTGAACACAGAGTAACAATGGTAGAGAAAAACAGAGCAATGTATATTTAGCCTGCAGTGTTATATAATCTGTCGGGTTAACAAATTCAAGACACAAAGTAAAGTCGTGTAACCCAATTGAAACTGTTCGTACCAGAGGTTGATTTCCCTTGGGAACTGAAACATCAAGTAAGAAACTGAACCAGTTAAATATAACCTTTTTAAAGGGCAAAAGAATTCAAAGGTAATCAAGGATTTTTATTTTTTTTTTTTCATCAGAAGGGCATTTATAATTATATTCCACTTTTATTTATAACAACCCTTTTAATGTCGATACTACAAAAGAACTTCACAGAAAACCGGCCTTGATTTATATAACAGGATTCAACCTACATGCGTTTTTTATATGCAAAGCATCCATGATACAAGCTATATACCGACAGAGGTGCGTTGCCCGTAAGAAACAAGGGAGATACTTTTTCAAAGCAGTTCATGAAGGTTCAGATATGTGCTGAACACTGGTATTTTAGGGTCACATAAGGGTAAATCCTTACCTCTTGCTTTGAGAAAGTAATATCATATGACTGCATAGGATACTGGAGCAAGCTCAGAATGTAGTGTTTAAATTCCTCTGCTATCCCAGAATATACTTGACGTTAAACCTGTCTCAGTGTAAGCTCCTTGTATCTACATGTCTACCAGATACTCATGTAATTTCATACTGTAGTTTTTTGCCTTCGAACGACAAAAAAAAAAAAATCTAAATAACAGAGCCATGACACAGACAGTGTTGTTCTCAAATTACTCTGTGCATATTGAAATCATGTAGTTTCTACTGCTGAAACACTTGCAAATATTACTGTACAAAAGCTTGCAGAAAATTGCCCCACTAACACTGTTCTGTGAAGGAAAAATAAATAAATAAATGAAAAGTTAATTTAATCTCAAAATTAAATAAAAGAGATTGCTTGCATAGCACCAGCATGCAGAATTCCTCAGTGGATTCTAATGTCTGTATCTCCTGAAACTTGGCAGAAATACTCTGCATAAGTGCAACTGCCAAACAGAGGTGACAGGGCCAGCTACGTTTTTTTTTTCCCACAGTGGGTAATCTGTTGATACACCAAGAAACTAGTATTAGGAGATGCTTTAGTCAAAATGCTGTAGGTTATTAATCACAGCTTTGGATTTTCTGACAGGATGTTTTGATAAAATAAATCTATTTTAAGTGACTGTAATGAAATAGTAACCCATTTTTTGAAGGGCTTTTAAGATGTTTTTAAGAAGTTTCAGATCAAAGACTCAGTTAATGTAACCTCCACGCATTAAATATTTAGTACTTACTCAGTCACTTGAGCACTCAGGCATCTTGACATTATAAGAGGGGGAGAGGTAAATTGAGTTTAAGTCAGTTTTGCACTGTGGGATTTTTCAGATTTATGTTAAAATCCCAGCCATGTAATTTTAATACAAAGGGGCCTATTCTTTACTGTAGTATATGCACCACCCATTAAGAGAATTTTTTATGCACCTGAATAGATGGGAGAATAAATCCTCTACACAGTCATTTCAATGGAAATTAACATCATGATTGAACACTATTGTGTCTCTTAGCTCTCTGATGGACGAAACCAAATGCACATATTTCTCTTTCTGAACAGATTAGGGCCTTGCAAGAAGACAAAAATTTAACAACGGCAGCTACATTTAAACGAGACTTTTCAGACATGCCCTTTCTGGCACTCCTGAAATCCAACAGTTGTTCTTGAATGTTTCATTTCTTCCGAGGGACATGATCAGAGGTTTTCAACAAAGATCAGGATGAGGGAAATAATCCAGTCAGGGGATTTATTAACATAGATGTCTCAAGTTCATAAACTGCAGATCATTAGGAGCTGGAAATGCATTCTGGAAATTCAACACTAAACATAAGTTCTGCAAGTTCTCAATTATCCTCTTTCTCGTGAAAGTTCACTGAAAATAGGAAGTTGCAGATGATTTCAAGCAGAATGAAGGCATTCTGAGCTCATTTCTTGGTTTACTTGCAGTGAATAATGGATAGTAATGGAAAAAAAATCACATTAAAAAGGCCTTTGAAGCTATTGTTATAAATATCATTGACCTATCTTAACATTTGGTTTCAGAATCAAGACAACTATTGCTTATTTCAGTTTTGTTCAACACATACATGGCCACATTTGGGTTGTTTCATATGGACAGTTTGGATAAGGCTTCAGCAATAAGAATATGTGTAAACACACAGGCAAAAAACAAAATCCACAACAGTTTTGCCTGTACTTCACTCATCACAGTCATTTTTTCAAAACACACAATTCTATTGAAGACAATAATTTGAAGTTCAAAAGCTAAAACTGACCTCTGAAGTAATGATAGCAATACATATTCCCAAACCTGGTAAGCATCACC
This sequence comes from Oreortyx pictus, assembly GCA_036925125.1. NCBI lineage: Eukaryota > Metazoa > Chordata > Aves > Galliformes > Odontophoridae > Oreortyx > Oreortyx pictus. Next base: position 6,570,086 of record JAUPFR010000010.1, on the reverse strand, counting down.
ATTCCATGACCCTATTTATCATAAGTGTCTTCTGAATGTTAAGCAAGCACAAAGACTGTATGTCATCACGGGCTTATTGGTGACACTGGAAGACAAACAGCTACTGAAAACAGCTACATGTATCTTACAATAACTAGATGACCTCATCTATTTTTCTTAAAGACTTATGTCACATTTTTTCCTGCTTTTACTCCTGGCAATGGCTCTCATGCTCCTGCTTTCTCTGGCCACTTTAAATTATATGAACCAGAGAGTCAAGAAAGTGCATGGTGATTATACAGGAAGAAGTCTTTTTTTTTTTTTTTTTTGTACATAAACTTAACTCTCTTTATGCATGGTTACTTTTCTGTACGCAACACTTTGAGACTGTCAAATAGTAAATCAAATAAATGAAGGCCTACTCTGCTCAAGAAGAAACTAATGTAGGTCCAAACAAATCCAGAACAGAAGCCAGTAATAAACTTATACTGTATGTAAATTACTCCAGTAAGCCCCCCATTGATTTACCCAACAGATAGTAAGGATTTATCTGCAACGCATTACTGAAAAAGTGTCTGTCTTTTGTTCCTTGGTATGGTTAAGAGTAGAGACCTGGATAGAAACCACATAATGAGATAACAAATCAAGGAGTTATAACAGAAGCATTTATGAGAATGAAAGTACTTTCAAGAATGTCATTAATCAACTACATTCTCAAAACTAGCACAAAACTTAAGCAGATAATTTAATAATTGTGTTAATTCTGAAAAACCTTTGAGAAAAAATTTTGAGTGCAATCTAGGAGAACCACTGCTGTAATGAAACACAGCACAAGAGAGGTCAGATATCAGCTCTGCTTGCATCACTGCCTCTGTAACAGACACTACACTCAGAAAGAAGGCAATATTGATGGAGAGAGAGTAATGAGACTGAGACCAATGCTTCAGTGTTGGTATCACGAGAAATGAAAGAAACAATGGAGGCAGATTTGATATTAGGGGAAAACTTGAAGGCCTTTGACAAATTTTATGGAAACTGACAGCAATTACATGAAACTCAGTTTGACTTTGTTTACAAATCCTTTTTGTACTATATGGATTTGTAAACGAAGGGGAAAAAAAAGAGAGGATTTCAAAAATTAGCAATAAATAACTCCAATAGTACTGACTGATAGATGGGAAAAGTGACAATTATCACGTAATAAATTTTCCTTATAGAAATTCATGCTATTCTAGAATAGGTTTATTATCAGACAGCATGTTTAAACTTGCAATGAACATGACTTTGTGAAACCAGGATACATTCATATGCAGTGGTCTGCGATGCAAAAGAAGAGGATGGGCATGAAACAGTTTCCATGTTAGAATAAGACAAAGAAGACATTTGAACAGAAAAAGCCTTGGCTATATGTTATCTGTTTATGGGTGAACTGTTTTACTCCTTTGGCATTCAGGATCACTGGCAGTAAACAACACACAATCAGTTTACCCAATTGTGACAAGGTTGAAGGTGTCTCCTAGAGAGATTTGACTCACACTGTACCTGGAACAAAACTGCAAAATTTAGTATTCTTTTTGGCTGCAAACAGTGGTACAGATGGGTAGTCCCAGCATGCAGAATATAGTATGAATCAGCTGTAAAAATGTCTATTCATAATCATTGTTGAAATACATCTGCCATCAGCAGTATGCTGGTAAGTTAAGTGTGGCCAGGGAGATCTGATGATGTGTGACCAGATCCAGAGGTTTACTAGGGGTTGACTATCATAATTTTTTCATTTGTTTGTTTGCTTTGTTTTGTTTGCAGTAGTCTATGATCATTACATTGTAATTATTATGGGGTATTTTTGAGTCAAAAATAAATAAATAAATAAATAATTTAAAGACCAAATACTTCTGTTATTTTTGGTAAATTTCTGTGTAATTATTCCTGGGAAGCCAAATGATGTGAACTGTATGTTTGTGCATGCAGGCTCCCTGTTCTATCAAGGACACATATATATAATTCATGTTTTCCAATAGCATATATAGTCTGTGCTGCTGTGCTGTGTTGGCTGTCCTACATCCTAGCCCTTGGACATCAAAAACAAAACAAAAGCTAAAAGATGAAATTCTCAGTAGGAAAAGGAAAGAAAAAGATACATGAGATCAGGAAAGGATTTTGAAATGCATTCCTCACTCACTTCTGCAAAGGTGTGTTTCATACTGGAAATTTTGGATTTTTCAGTTTACTTCACTTGGTACTTAACTTGCTGGTTCATACTGATGTTAAGAGTAGAGATGGTTATTATACAGAAGCATTACAAACGATTATTTTCCCTACTGTTCTGATTTAACTTTCTAATGAACAGAGAGTATACTATGTATTTTATAACAAATGTATGAATTGTAGCTTTGAAGGAATGCAGTTCAGCTCCCTGAGAGAAGATTTTGTATTTATCTCTAGCTCTCTGGGAACTCGAAAAATCTGAGATTCCAGAGACCCTGTTTAATTTTGTTTCATTACTGTCATAGGAACAAATGATCTTGAAGTATGGTATGCAACATCTATCACCATTTCTATTGTAGCTCTAGATACTAACTTGTTTTTGTTAATAGCTAGCATAAACTAGTCTCTGTACTCTTTGGAATTTAATTGATGAACTGCAAAACAAATGGTTATAGTTAATAAAATTATATTTTGCCATCTGTGTCCAGTAATGAGAAAATCTGAATTATAGGAATGAAAAAGAATGAAGTTTTCTGCCAAACAGATCAATACATCCCACCTCTTTGTCAGAACTGAATTAGATGTTTTATGTTGCTGCATATTTCCCTCATTGGTTGCTATGGCTAATTGGAATTTCAGCCAAGATAGGACATATAGGAATTCTGTTTGATCACACGGAGTATAATATCTTTCTGCAAGTCTGTGCAGAATAAGCCTACAATGTTATTTGGTCTGTGTGCACCCAAGTCTAATTTACTGGAGGACGGCAGTAGAAGCTCTGCTGTGATATTTGCTGTTAAAAAATCTTATCTATTTCTACACAAGAAATCTAGAGGATATGTGCAGTTTTATTTCTAAAGCTCTAAAGGATTTCAAGATCAGCTGGAGATGAAGACAAATGTGGTGCTGACAGAATATCTTGTAAGGATGAAGACAACAGCTGAAAAGTATACCTTTGAAACATACATTCTTCTTTCCTTAGTTCACAAGCTGAGCAGTTAGTTCTCTTGAGAGTAAGAATACATACTGTCTGGATTGTTCATTAAGATAAAGAAAACACTTCAATTACATATTAAAAAAAATATATATTTTTTACAAGTTCTCTGGGACCCCACAATGTCATTAAGTCCTGAAAGAACAAATGGTCCTCAAGCAAAAGACACAAAGTACTTTATGCTGTTAACTTAATTGCCTAAGGCATAGTAAAGATCTAGACAATTTCCCTGAAGATGTAGGGATTAAGATAGACTACAGGGCAATATGAAATTGATTCATTTTCACTCACTGTAGGCAAAGATTCAATGTCTTTGAGCAGTAATACTATCCGTGTTCTAAACATTACCTTTCAGATTTTGAAATATTCATAGTTTGGATTAATATCAGTGTCCAGGTCTTAGACAAATCTTGATGTATCTTACTGCAGTGCCAGAATTCTTCCTATTTTTCCAACACATTGCCACCAATCTCTGTTTAAGTCTTCATCTGTTAATCTATAAAGTGCCTTTAATCAGTCATCTCTGACATTCCTATAAATTCCCCATTGGACATAACACCTTAGTGGCCATTTTTCATTCTCAGAAGGCAAATAAGAAAAACAGATTTGAGGTTTTGGATCACATGAACTGTGCAAAATAGATTAGATTAGATCCAATTTCTAAAATATTTTCGTGGATGCTACAGACCACACTTTGAAGAGCTCTACATGTGTAAACGGAGCCTGGTTTCCAAAACATTAAATTTCTTTTTGCTATGTAACTATCAACACTTTCACTTTTCTCTCTCTCTCTCTCTTTTTTTTTTTTTTCTGCCAAGACATCTGAAAGATCAAATTTGTACCTTCATATTTTCAAATCTGTATGCCAAAACTTGTTTGCCTCAAAGAGACAAATCAGCTATACTATCCATGGTCTGACCACAATGATCTAATCTCAGGACTTCATTCTGAAGGGAAGTTCCTTTTAAACAAATATTCTTTTCTATGGATAAAGTAAGAAAATAATCATCAAAGTCTTTATCACATACTGCTTCTATTTGTTTCCAGCTTCTGCAGTAGTCTCATTATCTACAAGATGGCTGCAATGACATTACCATCAGAATGACACATTTTCTGGAACTGATTTTTTTTTTAAATGAGTACTTATGAAAATCCGTGAAATTGATTAATTGCCTCCATTGTCTTCATCCACAGAACATATTTATCATCAGATAAATTTAACATCAGATAAGGTAGTTTATAAAAACAACTTTTCTCTAAAAAGGTATGTCCATAATTCTAAGGAAATGTGACTTAAAACTTTGGACATCATCCTAGGGATGATGTTCTCTTTCATAGAAAGTGTCATGCAACTGAGACCTTTTCAATGTGTGTTTAATTTTCAGATTGTTCTCTGCTGCCACAGCATGGTGCTCAGCTGCTGTTTGAAAACATGAATAAGAGGATCTTTACCAGAGAACACATTTTCATGTATTGATATGATTGGTTGCTTGATCTCTTTTGAGAAGTATTTAAAATGCTTTATATTGTAACTTATATTTCATAAGAAATAAATAAAAAAAAACATGAACGACAATAAAACACACCAGCTTACAGTTAACTACCTACTACTTTACACTGAAAATCTCCTGTCTCCTCATGTTATTTGTACATTATTTTGTCTTCAAAACAAAGATAAATATTGCTTTCAGTATTTCTGAGTAATAACTACACTTCAGAATTAGCTAGCATTTCCTAGAAATACATTCTTTTTTTCCCCCAAACTATTACGTTCTCCTAAAATAAAATACATTTGAATATCATCTGATGTCTTAAAATAAAGATGACAGAAGCCTCCCTTACATGAAAGCTTGATGTACTTACTAATTGCACTGTTCTTTGATTAAAAGGGCCACTAAATCCACAATGCAAATAAGAATGGATTTCAGGCTATATACAGTATTGTCCATCTGTGCTTTCTATAATTGTATTAGGTTGAGGCAAGCCTTATATTATCTCTTCAAGTATATATATTCAAATATTTAGTGTCAACAGTTAAAGGCACAGTCAGGCAGCTTGGGCCACATGAACTACACTTCCTTCGTTTACCATGTCGGCATCAAAATCTTTTCTTATTCTTATAATACATTTATTTTTGTCATTCAGATATGGTATAAAGATGTAATGCAGATTCCCTTTTGACACAGAAACTGGAGTGTTTTTATAGCCATCTTTCAGCGTTCAAGGATAAGAACAACCAGGATTAAGTCTTACTGAGCATTTAAAAGGCAGGGACAAGGAGGTATAGAATTGGCACTGATCTCTTTTGCAGAAGGTCTCAAGTGCACACCTGACAGATATATTACAAAAAGGACTTCTCTTTACACTTGGGCATTCAGCATTCTTACAGAGAGCTGCAAAAAGGGCTGCAGAATACACTACCTGAACCAGCTTCTCCAGAAAGATGTGAACGAATGATGAAACATCCAAATATAAGGTAGCAGACAATCGCTTCCTTAAATCAAATTTGAGACTTCCTTTTATTTGTTGAGTATTATCTATTAGGTATATTCCATTACAAGAGAGAAGATGAATTGGAAGAGTGTGTGCACAAAGGTTTGCAGAAAACTCACATCCTGAGTGAATGTGACAGATATTTTTGGTTGCTGGTTATTGAATGGTGTATTTGTTATTTTAAGAGAGAGTAACTGGCTCACAAGTCTTAAAAATCTAGTCCAGTGGGAAATTTCATAATATTGAGAAGTTATTTGAAACCACATCTACCACTCTGTAAATTTGTGTTATAATTACACTGCAATGAGTGAACAAAGCCACTAGCCACTGGTTACCAATGACAGGAAGCAAATTCTTTCCAGATCCTACCACCAGCTCTCTAATTCAGCTCTCAGTCTCAGTTTAGTCAATGTACAGTAGGTAAAGGTGAAATGTTAGATAAGCAAGCCCTTGGGAGGTTACTGAAGCAATCATTTTTGCAGGAACTGAAATATAAATCAACCAATAACCAGATCCATTTACATTCCTACCAGACTGGAAACATCATTTCCTTGTTACTTTGTAAAACTTATGCTTGAGTCAGAAACACTGAAAACCTCCACTTTAAGTCTAGGATTATTTTTTTTTCCCTTTATTCATGTTGTTATAGTGCCAGTGCAAGATAATGGCTATACATTAGGGCACTGAGTCTTTATCTTGTAAAGCGTTGATTTTTCTGACCTTGGATCTAAGGGCCCTTTTAGACATATGAGGTTTGATTCCATGAACTATGCCAGTGCCTTCACCAGAACTATTTAACAAGCTTAAGGTTATTTCTATCTTTATGCATTTTTTCCACATCAGAATCATAATATTCAACTTACACAAACTATATGAACAAGACTTTGCCTACAGTAATTAGGTTTTAATAATTATATTTACATTCTATATTTACCATAAAGCTAAATCAATAAGTAGTCCTTCGTTTAATTAAATTAAAACAAATAAGTCCAAATCCATTTGCCTAAGCAGACTGTACGTAATGTTGATAAATAAGCCTTCAGTCCCAAGATATCAGCCCACAGATAACGTGGGCCAAGCTAACAATTTCAGGGTCCACAGGTGAAAAATATATATTAAACTACAGCTGTGTGTTCATACATTACACAACAACTACACTGGAGGTCTAAATAGAAACCAACTAAACATAGTCAGAATCCCAGTAGAGTCAATGCAGTAAAGAGTTATTTGGAAAATGCAGCTAACAGTACCATGTAGCACAATTTCCCCTACGTGTGAATACATTCAGTATCACTTTATACATGGTAATCATTGCTTAATGCTATGCTAGAAAAGAGGGAAAACAGATTTCAGTAAATGAGAGTGAAATAATTAATTTAATCCAGGCAGCTTGATCGTTTCCAGGGCTATACATATTTTCAAAATATTTTTCTGTTCTTCAGAGCAAGTAGGTAAATCTAAGAATTTTTAAAATTAAAAAAGCTTTACGCTGGTGTATAGATATAGATGACGGCAGAATTCCATTTCATTTACTTATTGTTCATGAAATAACATTAATTTCCCAACCACCAACTGAAAGGGGAGTTTTAAGGTGCAAGTCAGTAAATTTGGAAAGCAAAGAAGTTGGACCCTGTCCCCAGAAGCTTACAGTTGCCCATATCTGAGGGTTGAACTGACTGTAGACAAAGAAAGTTTGTTTCCTACTGAGTTTACATCATTTCTTCATGAAAAGAATAACTGCCTTCTTGCATTCAGGTATTAACTCAGGTATGTCAGGATGGTCAATTCAGAAAGATCACAGACTTTCCAAAGTTTTTTGCAGATATATGTGGGATAAAATGGTACAACTTTGGACCTATGCAGAGAAAACACTTTTCTAAACTAACAACACATACACATCATTTACTGACATTCCTTTCAGGACATTTTCTTATGAAGTTGGTCATAATAGTTCTTCTGCAGATGATTTCTTACCACAATAGACTCCATAATAGTTCCCCATTAATTTTTGTGTTCTTAGGCCTAGCAGCTACAGCACTCACGAAGTGCAGGGCTCATGTACCAAAGGCTCCTGGGTTCAAGATCTAGGCTCTGTATTTTCTTTTTATGGGGGTTGCCCAAGTTGATTTCCAGAGGTATCTTCCAACTCCTGTGATTCTGTGATTTATATAATTTTGCCATTAGCACACTCTGGTATTACTCACTATTGATCATGTTTTAACTCCAAAAGTTTTTGGTGGTGTTATTTTTAGGCCCAACTCTACTTCTGCTGATATCCAAACCCAACTAAAATATTTGTAGAAATACTTAAACTCTCATTTAGTGTTTTTAGATGACATGCATATTACGAATAATATGGAAAAGCAGTACTATTTGAGTACATGGATACATAACTGAATAAAGAGTATGTGCCCTAAATATATGTGTGTGTGCACTTCCACATTCTAGACAAATGAGAAGTTAGGTCTATGTTGTGGGTTTTTTTTAGCATTACTTCTTTGTCCTTTTTCAGACCGAATAAATTGCCACAAATTGCATTTAGATGACATTTCAACCTAGCTGCAGTGAGACCCATTGAAAAGTACAGCATCTGATATACCAACATGATTTCCAAGGCATGATACATCACACTGAAGCCTATGACTCCTATTTTTTTTTATGACAAAGACTATACTTTTCTTTTATAGAACCATTATTACATAACCTAACACTGTACACAGAAATGGGAAATTTAACCTGAGAAAAATTGTCTATTTTCTTTGTTTCATGCTTTCAAACAGTCATAACTGAGCAGTTAAAAATGGACCAGTAGATATCAGTAGAACTGATTAGCTATTTTTACTGGGAAACCCAGTCGTTTAGACAGAAAATAAAGGATATTTGATCAGCAAACTAGCAATGTGACATCGACTGTGAAGTTTTACAGTCTTGGGGTCTGATTCTGAGTCACTCATCATGAAAAGTAACTTATGTAAATTAAAAGCATACACTGAAGTGATGGAGCATCAGAATGAAGCACCTTGTGCTCCAATCTGTTATACTCAGTATCTCATGTCTGACTTCAGAGATTGGCTCACTTACAGAGCTCTACATTAGACATATTGCCTTCTTGTTTTAAAATATGTATGTTTAATATTTAATTTAACAGAATTCCATATACTAGTGACTGTGTGCTGTGGAGATCCCTTTGAGGCTCGTGGTTTTTATGTGCAGTTGCAATACTCCTCAAGCGTAATTTGGTAGCACCATTGCCTAATGGGATGAAAGGAAGTATCTGTCTACAATTAATCTTTTCTGTCTTTGGAGTGAGCAATAGAAATATCCCCAAGCCAGTGGCAATTTGTAGGAGCCAGTCTCACCAATACTTATTTAATTTAGTATGTGTAATAGTGTAATGCTAGTAGAGGTACGGGTTTCATCAATCGTTTCAAGTATAAATAGTTAACTTAGACCACCACATCCAAACAACGATACTGAAATACTTTGCAAGTCTGCAGTACTGTTTATGATACTACACATACAGATTATATAAGTACCAGAAATTGAGCTTATGTTTATATTTTCAAAGAAAATAATGCTGTACAGTGTTGCCTAATATCTGTCAAGATGACAGACACATCGTAATAATCACAGAAAAGAGCTGCACAATCTCTTTAGAGTGCTTACAGATTTTGAACCTATGATCTGCTGGGACAATCCATACAAACTGTGAAGCTGTCTACAGGCAACAATGACAGAATGAAAACAGCATTTTAAATGACACCTGCGTGGCCGTCGTACTTAGCTTGCAGGGGAGACTATTTTCGAGATCATTTGGCATATCCAGAATGTGGGATAGCTCTCTGAAGTAAAGCATTTAAACATTAAAAGGTCAGAAGCAGAACAGCTAAGTTATCCATTCACACTGGCAATGGGAATCTTTGCCATTTGGCTCTGAACCACTTTGCCATTCTGCATCCTAATGACAATTACATGTCCCACACTGATATTTCACTTTCAATTTTCATAGAATTAGTGAAAGCATTTAAGGAGTTAATGGAGGCATAGTACTTTCTTTAGAGAAAATATGAAATTAGATTAGAAATTAGATTGCCTTGAAAACATTACATGCAGGAAAATGTGCACTCAGAAAGCCTTCAGGAGCAATCATCTAAGCATGATTTCTTGTGACTAGCGTTTCACTGTTCCACTACAAAGAAAAAAAATAATCACAAAGATCTGTGGCAAGATTCTGTTGACTCCAAAAGGCACTGTTCAAAACTTCATAATCCAGAGAACTTAAATTGTTCCAAACCATTAAATTAATGAAGGGAGCTGTAAAATCAGCTGGAACAAACAAAAGGTATTAGTGGCTGTGTGGCATTCGGAAGATATGCCACAGCCTTCCCCTAACATGCTACCCTGATTCAGTCCCACACCCAGCATGAGGACTTCAGAGTTTGTCCTCAGAAGGCATCTTTTAAGATTCCTTTCACCATGGATATCGTCCCTTAGCCAGGAATAGAGCTTTTAAGGGCCTCGTTATGCCAATCTGAATCCTCTTATCTTATGTAAGGGGCCAGCACGGGGATGGAGCTCTTTTTCAGCTCTAAATCTATCCTATATGGCACGCAATTCTCTAAAGTACACCCAGCTTCTGCTTTGATGAAGTACTGTGCAGTGAAGACTGAAGGATGCTGTTTTTCACCAGTTAAAGATGTATGATAGCAACAAAGCTCTATGTTAAAATATTTAACTTGCAGAGAACTTATGGAAATTGTCTATTCAAGCTCAGCACAGACATTAAATTACCAAGCTGTTCTAGGACAGTTGTGTATGGAGAAGAGCCAGAAATGCTCTGAGATTGCAGTGTTACAAAGATTACAGCATGAGCCTGAATCAGAAGCTTTTTATACATATCAGCATGGTGAGCTGCAAAATGTTACCATATCAATTTCTGCAAAACATACTGTGTGTGTACATATAGATATAAAATCAGGACTTGTACACAGCACATTTCCTGCCACGTTTTGAACGGCATCTGTTTGTTTAGTTTGCTGAAATATGAAAAATAATATTTAGCAACTACTGGCAACACAATGTTAACAAGATTTAAGAGTTTAGCTCTGTCTGTCAAAACGCAGATAAAAGACAAATCCTTCTATCTCAGTGTTTTAATCAGTCAGATCAGGATTTTGATGAATATGCAAATGTGACTGTTTATATACTATTTTCAGAGTGAAAGGAAACAAATTCAGTTTCATTATAGAATTAATGATAGCATTGTCCCCTAAGATTAATGAGCAAAACCCTACACACATTAAAATGATAGCTCTCCTTCCTCCCACCTCTGAAGATTTTGCTTCTTTCTTTTTTTTAATAAAAAAAAAAAAATCTCCATGCCTTTATAATTGTTTGTCCCCCTAATTGGAATGTTTAATAATTAATGTCAGTTTGTAGATACGTAACAGTGATCTTTAGAGCAAGAACTGTGCTTAATAGACAAAAGGGTTAAGAACAAAAGTTTTTTGTTAATTTTGTTTTTGCTGTTGGTGAAAGCTGTTTATTTATTCCAGTGCAGGTTACTCATATGATTTTTTTTCTCATTTTCACAGTATATGCTGTTACTCTTTTTAAAGCTCAAGTTGCCAGGATCAGCAGCCTTCATAAGAACTGCAGCTTTCCTTTTTCTGACACACACATACACTACAAGTTTGGACCAAATCAGATCTCAGAAAAGAGATTAAGACCGTGGAACAAGTGCACTGTCTGAGAAAGCAAAAAGGACAAAAAATAAGCAATTTCTTTTCCCAATCTGATGATTTCTGAATTGACATGGCAGTAGCTGGCTGTGTCATGATTTCCAAATCTTCAGAACAGGAGACATTTCAGAGAAAGATTGTAGCAAATTAAGCAGTTCACTCTTACCATTAAACTTCCTTCCTACACCAGAACTGTCACGTTTTGTTTTCGTGTGGCCACTACAATCTATATTTTGAGAACACTAAACCTCTTTCATTTAAATCTACAAAAGCAGACATACTTAACACTAAATAAAATAAGTTGCTTTCAAATTTTTTTTGCATTACTTTACCAAGAAAAGGCTATATTCTGGTTCCAAAGATGCTTATTTCCTTCTGAATAAAAAAGCTTTTTCAATAAAGACAAATGGACAGAATACTCTAAAAATCACATTTCTTCAATGAAGCTGTTTCAGTTCCATCCTTTAGAGGTCAATTGATCCTACATGGGAATTTTAGCATTGACTTGCATATTACAAGGAAATAGTTTACATGAAATTAAATTAGCATTTGTCTGTATTTCACCATGTGGGTAAAGCTACTCTATGTGTCACTGACAGCAGTAAAACAAATATGTGTGCACATCTACCTTAGCAGGGATGATGAATTATTCTCTGTAAGCATTTAAGGGTAGGCATCCATAATGAGGCCTGCTCGTTGGCAAACATGCCTATTACTTACCACGCTGAGTCCTAGCAGTTCTCTGCAAAAGTAGTCCATGTTCCTCCTCTGTAGATTGTCAAGATAGTGCTGGAGGCGAGTATAGGTGTAAGGGTAGCAGTAAGCAAATTGATACGTGTCATTCTCACGGTCAAAGCAAAATGCAAATGACATGACATAGTTCTTCCTGTGGTCCGGACAGCGATAGTAATACACGTTTTTGGAGGGTATTCTTTGCCTAAAAAATAAAAGCAACATACATAAATCAACACGTATGTGTTCATAAAAAATCTGAACTAAAAAGCTATGAGATATTCCTATCTTCTCTCAAGTAAATGAAGTGAATTGATTTAAACCATGCAGATCCCAGAGCCTGTATTTCAAAGCAGTCATGCACACAGCTTCCACGCTTAGGCCTGTGCTAGGCATGGCTGTTATGCCAGGTATGTGCTTGTGGGGCCACTATAGCAGGAGAGAGCTACACACAGGCAGACAAACCAACTCCAAGGAAGTGATGTAGATGCACAGGCAGTTCAACTGCATACTCCTTTGCTATCAAGCTGGTGTAATCTCATAACACTGCACAGTCTTCAGCCAATTCCTGGCTGGAGTATAGCTAAACCCTTTGAAACAGTACTGGTTGGTACGAGCAAGGCATAATTAGTGAAGGAATTTCACTGTGTAGTACTGAATAGTATCATGTATGCATGATCTACACATACAAACTACCCCTCTTAGTAGTCAGGTGATGTTTAAGCACCTCGCCAATGAATGGAAGAAGAGAGAAATTGTTAGGGGAAAACAAAAACAAGAAACAAACAAAAAAACAAACAAACAAAACAACAAAAAAAAAACACCTCTGGATTGGGAAAATAACCTGGTCCTACATTAGAAAGTAAAGGAGAAAGGGGTGTTTGGTCATGTTCCATATTGGATTGCTGCCCCCCTTGAGAGTTCTGGTTTATAGTGCTGACATGATAAAAATTAATATACATGATGGTAAATAATTACAGCAGAGACATTTATTTCATTGCTATTAAGCTGCTATCTGTTTAAAGAATAAAAAATGTCTGCCTGCCATCTTCCACCCAACTTCAGTTATTCTTTTATTTCTCAAAGGTAATGAATAATCGTTCAGAGGTGAATCAAACACTGATTCTATGAACCAGAGGCGTCCAATATTTCTATTTGTGCCCCTCATTATATAGATGGATTTTCCACCTTTATTTAGGCAGGAGATTCTCTAGTCATGCCATTTGCTTGCAATTTGATGTAACTAACTTACCAGTCCTGTTTGGCAACAAAACACTACGGTCCTGCAGACTCTAACTGATTCAATTACAGAACATTATAAACGGCTCTCATCTAATGATTGCAGCAGATCTCAACTAAACTAGGATCACGGTGAGGGAAAACGTAATAAGATTTACAGACAGCAGTAGTAATGCGTCTCATTGTAATAGTTCCGAGAAACTGGACTACTGCAGAGCATCAGTTATGGCCTTTCACCGCTAATATGGAATAGAGGACAAAAGCCGCTCATTATGCAGAAGTACGCTTGCTAGTTAGCAGCAGTTAAGGAATCTGATCAGCAAGATTCAGGAGCTACAAAGAGAAACAGAAAGGAACTGAGATGTTCTTGAAAAAGTACAATAAAAAGTCAGATGCAGTCAATTAGACTTGAAATAAGAATTTATTTGCCATTTTTATTACTCTGCTTCTTGAACTTTCTGGGCTTCAAGGAATTTCCCTCAGCATTTTTGGTTTTAAATAAGATACTTGTTTATCATTAACATCTGAAAATGATTTTTTAAGCCACAAATACAAAAGACAGGAAAAAAAACTAATCAATTTTTTTTTAAAGTTGCAGTAGGGGAAAAAATGCCACCAGCTGTGTGCATGCAGTGCCCTAACCTAATAGGTTTCTCCAGTATCTTAACATATTTCTATCATTCACCCTTACTCTGGAGTGCTATAGGACATCCCTCATTTGATCTCAAATCAAGCAGATGATATGGCACTGGGTAAATGTATTCTAGTTCCCAGTCCTCAAAATGTAATGCAAGTTTAAACAGTATGTTGCAGAGTTGTTGAACTTTATTTGTTTCAAAATTATCATGGGAGAAATAATAAAGGACAAACCTCACTTTATGCAATAAAAAATTCATGTAAAATGAGACCAATAGGAGGAAAGTCAAGATTTTAGAAAGGCTAATGCTAATTGAAATTCATCTGCTGATAGTTAATGTTTAAATGACATGTAGTTCTCCTTGGTTCAATAACTTTCTACTTTTAAGCAAGTTGAAGACAACTTTGTTAATATATTAAAGGCACTTTTGATATTTCGTTCCCTCTCTCCTTCATTATAGAAGCTAAGCATCTGTTTTATTATCCACTTTGACACATCACTTTATGGCTGCATTTGGCTATTATGGCTAATCTTGATGTCTAGGACATCTGGTATTGACATTTCACTATCTGGTGTCTGACACAACAGCAGAAAGCATGCCCAGTTCCTAGGTTTAAATTCACCCTCTCAGGGCAGGAAGTGCCCAAACTCTTAATTCAAGCCATATCTTCAAAAAATAATTATAATAGTACCCCTGTCACTGCTAATCTATTTTTATCTCTCCTAGCACTTTGTCACTGCTAATCTATTTGTGAGTCATATAGAGAAAGAGAGTTAGTGTTTAGATACCAACAGCACATCTTTACACACCGGAGCCTAATCAGATTGAGATCTTATCAGGGAATTAAAGGGAAAAAAAAAGGGTGAGGGTGGGGAGGAGAGAAGAGAAAAAGAAAGAAAAGAGACATAGTACTAGATATCACCAACTGAGTTTTTGATAACGAAAAGACATTGCTCAGCTCTTGAATTAACCTTTGTGTCCTAGACGCACTATTGTTTACTCTTTCCCTTTTTTGTTCTATGCCTTCTGGAAAAGGACACCCACACACTGTGGCAGCAGCTGCTCCTATTAATTTAAAGCTATTACAAAAATTAAAATTAAACCCAATTACTTTGGCTGGTTTATAGCCGGGGAACGGCTTAGTCTGATTGTTCCCTCTGGTTATGGACAAAAACAATATTCCTACCTAAAGGCAGCTGCCTGTGGAATACTAATGCATGTGGGCCTGGAAGGGACAGATCCAGACTGCGGAGTGTAACTGCATTTCTTACCAGAGAAAAATATCTTATCGTGGATCTGCAGAAATGCACCAACTTCTTACACTGTAAGTCACAATGAAGTTGATTTGTGGTTAGAGGTAGGAAAGCAAAACGATAGCGGAAAGCTTAATACTCAGATTTGTCATTTTGCATTTCCAGGCAGCTCACACGAAGAAATGCACTCTGCTAATTGATACACAAATGCCTGAATTTCCTCGCTTCTGAACAGTTACTTAAAGGAGAACCACCCCAATTCCAAGTACAGCCACAGAGCACAACATGTAAGCAACTCATTACCAGTCTGTCTTCAGAAATACATTTACAGAAATTAAGTTTACTATTATATATCATTTTGAAACAAATTCAGACTGCTTGGTCTTATCTGACAAGGAAACTGTCCCAGCCCAGCAGATTTGTTACTCTTAAGTGTGCAAGTACACGTGCTTGTCTCTTCCTATATGCTTTCTTCATTGCTGTCTGGAGTAAGGACATGAACTCTGTTATGGCAGAGTGCAGTAATATGAAATTTGTTAGTTTAACAGCAAATTTGGTTCCATGGTAAGAGTCAAGTACTTGTAACACCAGATGCCCTAGGATTTTACCCTTTGCTACTATAGTGGGCAGTAGTAAGGAGCATTATGCATAACTTGGTATCCTAACAATACTTCTATTCTGAAAATAATTTCAGCTCTATCTTACCTACAGCTTTGAGGTTTAAGCTAAATTTTATGTGGGTTTTTTTACTGTTGTTTTCTTTTGAAATCTTAGAGCTAATCAAATTGTTGTAGAACAAACGTGGGGGAAAACGTGTAGTCCGTTCTTTTTTAGGTTCTGAACACATAGGGCTGTTAATTAAAGACCAAAGGGTCTCTTCCCTTTGGTCATTTTGAGGGTCATTTTCCCATATTTCATGACTAAAGAAGAGAGTTCTTGCCCTGCAAAATTCCCAATGACTTTAATGAGCAGTTTGTGTAGTCTTTGAACTGCTCTTAATTTGGCAGTCACAAAATAGTTATTCAGTTCCTCGACTATGCAAGACTGGGTTAGACATATCCCAGTCAGTAGGCTTCCAAGTAGAATGATGATCTTGGGAGGAACAACAAAATGCTGCAGGTGCGGTAAAAGATCAATGGTCAAAAGAAAATATCAGTGTTCGGACTTGGAGGGAAATGCTCAAGTGAATCTGCAGTGCAGTGTTAGCTGTGGTGAAATACTGTGAGATAATTTTCAATTGCCAAAAACTTCCAGAAATAGGGATGCAACTTAACAATTTTTCAACTTTCTAATCTTTCTTATGGTGTTCTTATGAGTGTAGACGGAGTCATTGCCTCAAAGGAAATTATGCCTAGACTTTAAAGAGATTTGAAACACAAAACCGGATTCTGATTGTGAAAATTACCTTAAGGTATTAACCTTACGGTAACCTTATTGACTCCACCCCAAACACCAGGATATAGTATTTGGAGCTAGATGTCGCTTTCATTAACCGCAATAAATCCAACCAACTCAGGAGAAAATATTAAGAAGACAAAAATATACTGCAAACTACTGCAGCCCTTTCAAACTGAAGGCCTTAACAATTCTTTTCTGTTGGTCTAAGCCATTACCTTCCTTCTGCTTATTCTTGTTAAAATGGAGCCAACTATTTTCAGAATTCCTAGTGAACTCACAACAAAATAAGTTTATAGGTTGATATATTTTCTTGCACAGAATTTTGTTTTTGATTAACAGAGCTTAGAGTGACAGTGAATGTCAGGTGATGTTAAATATTTTTTGCATACAACTGAATGGGTTTTGGCACGGCTCAGTTTCAAACACTGCAAACTACATGCTGCTTTTATTCTTGCTAATATTTATCAGAATATTCTCAGAATATTTTTATCATCATGAACCACCTAATCAAGCTTTTTCACCTATACAGATATCTCTTTTCTTCTCATTAGACATTGTGTAAATCAATGGGTTTCATAAAAACCAGGAAATCTTGTCATTAAGCATTCAAGGGTTAATGTTAACTGAAATAATTGACCTCAATAAAGACAATAAAGACATAATACAAATAATAATAAACTGATTACAAGATTGCTTCTAAGCATGTATTCTTTACAACTTCAAGTGGAAAACACTGTGTTTTTCACTGTCTTTTTTTTTCTTAAGCTTATTTAATTAAGTGACCACAATAAGAAGGCACGTTTAATTATTTTTGGAGAGAGAAGAATATCTGCATTTTAAACATTCATAGTTAATACATCATTTAGAATATGAAAGTCAAAACTGAGAAACAGACTCGTGTGAGAAAATCTTGTAAGAATAATTTCCCATATTTCATACACACTTAGATACATTCAAGGGGAACTTGTTAAGATGGATTTTTAACAGAACTGTATTTTCAGCACAGTGCAGTGTTAAGTAAAATTCAGTGAAGAGAAACAATAAATAGAATGTAGCTGTGGGAAACATCCTTTGTCCTGTGTTTGTGGAATACCTCACATAAATTTATTCCCTGCCCATGGGCCAGTCTTCTAGGTCCCATGATAATATCAGTAACAAAAAACATAATGAAACTATTCTACATAAAACCAGAGGGAAACAGCACAAGTCATTATTCTTAAAAGTGATAAATAATGGCTGAGGAAAGTGTGTACCTTGTGGGAAGCATAATGAAGCAGTGCAGAAGGGTCAGCAAGTGAGCTCCTGCTAGCTGATCACCATCATGAGATATAAAGCAATGCTGAAAACCTGTTCTTGGGTTCTGCCAAAAATGAAATCATCACCCTTTGACTCACTAAAACAAGCACAACATTATAAATGGGAAAGCTACAAAATTATGACCTGACAAGGAATAATCTTTCAAGAACAACTGAATGACTCTTTTAAACTGCTTCAAGTAAGGCAGGACAACTCTGATAGAGTTATTGTTTCAGGCTCTGCAAACCTTAACACATTTTTTTGGAGGTTTCCTTCAGTGTTGCCCCATCACTTATAGGTCTATCTCCCCTAAATATAAAACTTGCCCACTGAGGTACAGACTTGGCACAGGGCCCTGTTCAGACAAAATATTTCAGTATATCTGAGGGAAGCAGTCAGTTCCCAGCAAAATCAAAAGTCTAACCAGAAGCAGGTACAAGTGGGGCTCCCAATGGAAAAGCAGTAGATTTCTTTCTTTGCTCCCTTCTGCCCACATCATAACCAAAGCGATAATCCCTCTTCCATCTTTTATTTATCCTGTCTTCTCGCTAAAGATCACACTGCAGTGACTTTCCTCGGAACCACTGGTTCAAATACTGCAATTATTCTACAGAAACTGCTTTAAACCACAGGGATAATGAATGGTGCTGATATTCTAAACACACATTTAAAATAATTTAAAAGACACAAAAAAATTGAGAAGTACTGGATAAGGTATGGAAAGAGGGAAGAAACCATCTCCGAATGCTATACCACTGCAGTTTCAGAGTTTGTAGATTGGAAATGAAAAAAAAAAGAACTATTTCAGAAGCAATTCAAAAAGAATAGCCACAAACACTGCTCAAGATGTGGAGAGGTTTAAAAGAATTAAGTCAACATGAATAATGTTGTACTAGAAAAGGTGAGGACAAGAAATGCTTCACCTCAGCATATAAATCTGAAAACTACATGGCAGTAATTGTCCTAGCTATGACCTACATCAGACTGTCTGGCCACAAAAGAACAGGTCTACTGACAACTTCGGAAGACAATATGAATATACCAACATCAAAGAGAAACAAAAATATTAAAAGGAAAAAAAAAAAAAAAGCATCACTGGTGGATCAGAAATGAAAATAGGTCAGCAAACTGAAGGAAGAAGACAAGACCAGTACACCTTCGGCAAACCAGCTTCAAATTGGCCAGAAACAGGTTACAGGAATGACTTGGAAATGAATGACCTTTTCAGCCTTTCCCTTATCCACTATCTGTAAGAAAATATATATATTCTTGACAGAATTGTGTATAATAATTTTTTTTAAGGCTACTAAGTGAGCAACAGTTTATGCTCATTCAGACCTATTCAAAATATATATATTTCAATTAGATTTTCCTCTGACATACAGTTCAAAGGAATACTGAAGAATTTCACTAAGCAGTTTAGCCATCAGCATAGTATTTCAGTCTCTTCATGATCAAATTCAGCATTTTACCCCGATATTTTTTCTTGTTTCAACTACACCCTGAATTACAGTCCCTCCAGATTATAGTGACCGGAAAATATATATTTATAGAATAATACAGACTACAAAATCAAGTCCCTGCAATGTTTGGAGCATGTGTGGCCCTGGGAACAAGGGATCAACCTCAATCCCAAATTCAAGTCCCTGGACTGCATTACCAGTAGACCACTGGGTCAGCTCTAATAGCCTCTTAGCCTCAATTACCTAATTAGCCTTTTCTTCTCTCTCTTCTTCTCTCTTTCACATCTGCTCATCTATTCCCACCACTCCCTGTTCTTCTGCAAGAATAATTTTTAAAATCTATGTTAACTTCATTTAGGTTATTCTCGGGTGACTTCTCTTCTATGCAAGAATAATTTATAGGTCTCTTAAGAGCCTCAACTTGAGGAATTATTTCAGTAATGTTTGAATTCTGAAATCCATGTTAAAAACATTGATGATTTCACAGTCTAAATACAAAACTGAGATTGTTAATTTATGTCATTTTGATGCAAAATTTAACTTACTGTCAAAGTAAGGAAAATGGATGTGAAATAGGTTTTCACCAGTAGTATGCTGGTTACTGAGCTGTCATAAGGAAGACTTGAAGCCCTCTGGAAACTATAGCCATATCAACCTATACTATTTCTTTTAAGGTTCAGAGTATCTTTGTGAGTAGATGATGTATGAACAGGATAAAGATAAAAGAAAACAGGAAATTGTCACCATGGATCAGACTTTGTTAGCTCGGCAAACTTACCCATAATATTGTGCTTTATCCTATACTCTGTCTCTACACAATAAAGCCTGAGTTCAGTAATTCATTTTTAATGTCCCATTTCTTACGCCTTCTAGCACCTTGTTCACTTTTTCCACCATAACAGCATCTCAAATGGCTTCTGTTACGGAACTGCCACCAGCAATATTCAACTTTTTTCCTTTCAGTTAGAGGATAAGAATTTTGTTTGGTCTCCTTCACACAAACTTTTCATTTATCAGGACTGAACTTTGGTTTGTGTAATTTCCTTAGATCACTCAGAAGTTTCTAACAGTGTGCTACAGGATTAAATTACTTAAGTAATTACATCATTTCTAAGTGTTACATCCCATCCTTCATCTCTCTCCCTAGATCATTAATAAATATATTTAGCATATGACCTGATAGGTAGCTTTAAGGAATGCAGCTGCTAGCCGTACATGGTGATGAAAACTGTTCACTTAGCCCTCTGCCTTTTTGTTGCCTTGTCGTTTCTTGATCTATGACGATACTTGCCCTGTCACCATATGTGACTACTTAGCCTTTGTAGCAGTGTCTTGTGACAGACTTTGTCGCAAGCTTTTAAAAAGCCAAAATCCATTACATCAGGCAACTCTCCCCATAAGCCCAGTAGCTGAAACATAAAGGTGAGGAAAACCTTCCCAAGAATTCCCAGGGGAAATGGGTATGTCAGCATCTGATAGAATCAAAGAGAGATAAACAGAAAAGACTGATGGACAAGCCAGAAACACTTTACTTTTTCATGGATTGCAATTATATTTCTGTAAGAAAGGGTTACTTTATTATGCAGAGAAAGCGTAGGGAAGTCTAGGCCAACTAAACTCTATACCTCTATCAAACTGAATTAATTCAGGCAAAAAATTATATATATTTAAAATATTAAAAACAAAAAGAAAAAAAGAAACATCCCACCAACATAAAATAACAAGGAGGTTTGCGTTTAAGTCATTTGCAAGGCATGTGAGTAACAGAAGCTGCTTAATCCTCTCCAATGAACTGAGTGCCTGTGCATGGTTGTCAATGATTACTCTTCAAATTGGAGGTCAAACAACAAAGCCTGGCAGCAGGAAGGTGGGGGTAAAGTGGAGCAGCAAGTGAGTGCCAGTGACCATTGAGTGCCACGTGTCGTGGCCAGCAGATGCATTGTGTGTGGCTTGCAGGGACACAGTATGACTGGAGGAGGGAAGAACAGCTGAAAAAGAAATGCATCGCATCTGGCTAACACATCCCATTTTGCTTGGCTACCTGGCAATAGTAGCTGGTCTTGAGCTGTGAATGAAGGCAGATGAAAACAAGCTGGTGAACCAGTAATTGTGTTGCTAGAAAAAGGAGACTACATATCCTATATAGACTATATGGAGTTATATTTCAGAAAGTGGTGATTGTTACTCTGGGCATCTACGTTGTCAGACTCCACCTTTCTCCTCTTTATGAAAATATTTTATTATGCCATCTGATTCCTGCTTGTGAGGGGGAAACTTCTTTCACTGAGCACCAGAAAGCTCAGGACCAGTGACCCCAGGAAAGAGATGATGTCAGGATGTTTGCAGTGACCCCCATAAATCCAAAACAGGTCATTGTTGCTGTCAATCAACTGCAGGGGAAAGGGTTATCTAATTCTTTTTATTCTCTTTTTATTCTTTATTCTTTCCCATGTGGCTATGAGAGGGCATTGTCTGAGGCACAGTGCTAGGCAACAAGGACTTGTGGTCTGACCAGGCATAGCCATGCCTATTTCTTTTTACAGGCACATTCACCAAGTTCTGAGCTGTGTAGTGAGACGTGATTCTTTCTTGCTGAAGTTATTCTCATTAAAGTCTCTCACATCGTGATCTTCCAGGTGTTTTATTATTCCCTTTTAAATTCCTTTTTCAACCATTTGCAATGTGCAGATGTAATGCTTACTGGTCTAAATATAGGATAAACCCCAGATACTTGCCAACTCTCTGGAACAGAGCTTGGTTTTAATGAGAGTGCATATCTTTGTTAGCAGTTCAGCTAATTCATTCTTAAGCTTCGTCAAAATTCTTTTATGCATAAATCATGTGGGGCTGATGATTTACTGCTTTTTAATTAATCAATTTGCCCCATCTTCTCAATCTCTGATAGTTCCTCATCTTTATTCCCAGGAAAAAACAGGTCTAAGATAGGTTCCTCCTAGTTTGCTATAAAGACTGATTTATGATGTAGAACCACCTGATTTCTTTGCATGAAAGCACATCATTTTATAACATATACAAAATGTGACAATGTGAGGGCAAAAAATTAAAATTCAGCATTGCAAACTTTTTATTTTTACCTGAGGCTACCCATCTTGCACAGACACAAATTCTGATCTTCATTATCCTCTAATATCTCCTTCATATTCCATCTTCCCACTTTTCTCCGTTACAAAGATTTTATAACACCTGCAGTTATTGATGGTGTCACAGAACAAGCATCTCCAAATATACTCCCTTTGCTGCTACAGGGAAAGCCCCTATTTCTCTCTTTTCTTTTTCTCTCCACATCAGGGTTTAGCCTGCTGTTAACAATGTCAACACTGCATTTCTAGGGTTAAACCCACATTATGCTCTGCAGACCCACCCCTGAGTCCATCATTCATTTTTTTCACAGACAAAACTCAGAGCTATCGTACAAAACACAGAAGGGTAAAAAGTGAAGCCTGGAAGTAAAAGTTTCCATTTTTCATAGCTGAAATGGGAACAGTAAATGAAACAAACCTTTCTCTTCAAAGATGAAAGTGAACAAGTGTGCAACTCTGGTTTACAGACCAAGAGCTTGGGCTTTACAGACACTCTGTCTACCAGCTACACAACATTTTGGTATCAACCCCTCTCCCGTCTGAAGTCGCCTCTAGGATAAAAACATGCAGATGGCCACTGAGACATTAAATATGGAAAAAAAATACATATTTTTTTTCTTTTTACTTAATTCTTTGCAAGCTTATTCACAGTGGTCTTTCTATTAGCAGATGGTGGTTCAGAAATAACCTTATCAGTTTTTTTTTTTTGCTAGGTAATATAGATGAACCCACTTCAAAGGTGTTGGCCTCTGTCTACAGGGGAAATAAAACACAATTCCCTCCTTCTCCCTTTTCAAACATTCCTAGTTGCTGACCCATGGAGTGGTATTGATCTAAGAAGAGACTAAGTATCTTGCCCTCCCAGTCACTTCTTGTTTACAGTACACATGGAAAGATGCAAGCAGACAGAAAGCTGGGAGTGGAGGGACCAGGCAGCCAGAAGCAATTGCACACACATGGGATTTCTCGTCCTAAACACCAAGTTAAAAAATGAGATGCTGCAATGATTGGTGTTGAAGACAAGATGAAATGAAAAATGGTATGTAATGCACTAATCTTGTTTTGCCAAACTATATGTGTAATATCAGCCAGGTCACTCCAATTTTTCACAATAATAGTGCCAGCATCATTTTTCTTGACAGCCTTTCTTTCATGTGCATTTGAGGAAAAATCTGTGTCGTTTTCTTTTCTCCTACCTGACCAGTGTCATAAAATAAGAGCCACTGCTGGCCTTATACGTATTTTAAAGTACTGTCCCACTCACTTTGCTAAGTTTGTTTGGAATACAAGAGCATTACTTCTCTTACCCTATTCTGCAATACTACATATATTTGATGAGGAGGCAGAGGGGATAAAGGATTCATTTTGTTAAATTACATAAACTTTTATTTAGCCTTGAAAGACTTCTCACATTTTCTTACTGCTAAAGCTAATGACAGTTCCAGACACATCCCTCACCCTTTACAGTGTTATAAAACACAGCAGAGGAATGCACACACTGCTTATAAGTCTATGAGGAAGTTGATACATCATGAGATCGTGGTTATGAACTGCAAATGCAACCTGACTCACGATATACAAGTCAGTGATTATCAGTGCAATGTGGAACTTTGTGTTCTACCAACAAACTTTTTTTTTTTCTGTGTTCTCAGGAAATGCAGGCAGTTTAAATGACAGAAGACCCTTTCCCCCCACTGAAATGTCTCCAGTGGTTTCTAGGCACACATCATAAGGCTCTAGAGAGGTTTGCTTAAAATTACTGTTCAAATGTTTGTATTTCCAGAGCCTGATCAATGAGATTATCTAAGCAGATGCTTCACCTGCTCTAGCCCAGGCCCACAACCACATATTCCTAATATCATGTGTGATGCCTTAAGATTTCGGATGAGGAGAAAGTATGCAGACAAAATCTACGAGGGAATCTTACATTACAGTCTGTAATGATAAAATTAAGAAAAGGAAATACAGAAAACATCCTGAGATGTTTGGACAGTCTCCTGCGTTTCTCAACATTTCCTGCGCTGATAAGCCCTAACAACTCCATGACAAAATTTAAGTCAAAAATACTGGTCTTCAGTAAACTTTCTATGTATGAAACATACCATCAGTTCTATCAGCTTTGTCTTTCAGTATTGCAAATGAAATATTAGTAGGCAGTAGCAATAAACACCAGTTTGTTTTAAGCTTTTACACTACAACTACTACACCAGCATGACTGACCACCCTGCACACAAAAATATCAGTCACAATTTCATATCTGTTAAATGTGTTGAGAATGTACTGAGATATTGCTTACATATACTTGTGTCTATTAACTCCCATGGTTAGCATTCTAGCAATAGCTGCGATAATGAACACATGAACTTAACTTGAAAAATAGAATGAATCAATCTATTATGTAGCATACTGTTAAAGAAAGGTTAGAAATGTTTGTATAAGACTGCATCAAACTCACTTTGCCTACAGTAGTACATTAGCTTAGCCCTAAGCAAATGTAATCCTATTTAATGTGAGGTGCAGACTTAAGGAAGATTTATAAATAGAGTTAATCATTAAAAGACATGAAGGTAGATGTCATTTCCTATTCCATCAATTAATATAAAAATTCAAAGGAAAAAATGTATACTGAAAGGTCCTAGAAGTTAACAGCTAACTTGTAGGAAGGAAACGTGCACTACAGTAATCCCACTGTCCAAATCATTGCAGTGTTCCCACCAGATGACAGTGCCTGTTTTGTGTTCATCCCACTCTGACTGTAGAATGTGGACATTCATTTTCAAGGGGATGGGGTAAAAGGCCAAGATTCATTCATAACTCAAAATAAAATCAAATCTGAATACAACTTTTAAGTGACAGTTCCATTTGTACTGTTGCTGTTTTCAACCAGTTACTAGTTCTCAAACTTTAGAAAACACTGTGGCTTTTAAATGACAAGACACAATTATCGTACAGCCAGCCCGTACAAAACTGCCTATGTCTGTTATTATTTTAAAATTACTAGGATTAAATTCAAAACAGATCATATAAATAGATGCAGAACAACAAGAGTTGTTTTAAGTAGAAATGACAAACAATGGACAGGAAATTAAATGACCTGAAGAATACATAGGAATACACACACCAACAATAACCCATACATTTTTTCTCATAGCTATTTGTCTGATGCATGACTGGATGAAGTCTCTGATTTGTCAGATGAATGAATGCTCTGTAATATGGCACAGTGTCCCAGAACACAATCAGGGAAATATTTTTTTTAATGTAAAGGAGAAATGCTGCAAACCCAAAAACAAGGACGCAAGGAGAAACTTGTAAACGCAATATTTTATATACTTTATACCTGACAAGACAATGCAAACTCTCTGACAGTTGACAGAAAGAGAAACAATGGATTTGGCAAATTCAAGAAAGGTAACAAAGGCTGCAATATTGTCTGTTAAAACAACACGTTAGGCACCAAAAAAATGAACTAGTCCAACCAGAAGTGCTCACTTGCCATCAGGTTTTTTGATTCTCCAAACTCATTCAGTTTGTCTTACAAAATACATTACCTTTAACTCATATTCACTTCCATAAATCCTTTCATCACCATCATTCCAGCAACACTGCTACGGCAACTTCATGACTCAGCACACTTGTTAAAGGCTAGCTATGCCTTTGAATCCTTTCCAGTCTCTCCTAAGGAACAACTAAAAAACTCATCTTTCATATCCAGTTTTCCCAGAATCAAGTTGCTTAATCTCTTTTCCTTCTATCACCTTGCTAAGACATTCTTCAACACAGAAAGCAAAAACCTACAACAGATTTCAGTTTAGAAACCATAGCACTAAGAGTAGTCATTTAGAATAGCATCTTCAAAACAGAAGTGCTATTTATTTCCTAGTACCCCAGAATGAGAGAAAAGACCTTATGCATACCTAAAATTCAGCACATCCCTCAAATTGTTAGGACACATTCCTACAGACATTGTTCACCTCAGAACTACTACTCTTTTTGATCAAAAAATTTTGATCCTTTCCCAAGCTACAAGATGAAAACCTGGGACAGCTCACAAAATTGTCAGAGGCAGAACATTACTGGCCAGCCAGTTGACGAGGGAGAATTTCACTTAAAGCTTATAAATAACACTTAGACTAACAGAGACCCATATCTAGCTTCAGCTCTTACAGGTACTGCTAAATAATACCCTAAGCCAATTCAAAAAATGAAATTTTATAAAACAGTAGTAAAAATAAAGATTTCTTTTACAATTTCCACTGTGCCTATCAGACTTGCACACTGCAAATACTCATACATTAGCATTTAAATGTTTTTATTTCATCTCAGAGAATGACCCTGTTTCTATCAATACCTTGCTGTATCTCACAAGTCTTTTAAGACCAGTATCAGGCATGTAAAGAATAATGAAAAGTTCAGAAATTTATTTTGATTTCCTGCAATATGCTACCCAACAGTTTTCTGTTGTGTTATATGACCTTTCTGCCTAGCTAGTGTTTTGCTATTGATTTTAATTACTCCGTTTAATTTACTGCATGCCAACACAAAGCTGTTTACTCCTACTTGCCAAAATGTTGTCGTAGTCTCCCAGAGGAGGGCAAAATGAGAAAATGGTAGATGTTTTACAGTTACATGCTATTCATTATAAAGAATGTAATAGATTCACTTCATATAAATGTCACTGCTCTCACATGTAGCCACTAAACACACTCAAACAACATACAGGAAGGAAAATGTTATACCAGTCAGAGGACAAGTGGAATATAAAAGCCTTAATTTATGAAAGACTGCCTTGAAATAGTCTTCTGCTTCACCATTCTTCTCCAAACAAGTGAAGGAGTTAGAGCCATATGTTTCCTCAAAAATAAATATGTTCCCTTCCCATAAAATCCTGGACAGAAACAAAGTTCTAGAACTATACAGTGATTACTCATGGATGTAAACTTTACCATGCCTCCATAATAAAACTGTATATGAGGAAGAGGGGATGCTAACTTCTCCCTGCTCTTCTCTTTGTTCCTTTTCCCACATCACATCAGAGAAAATGAAAGTATTACACCCAAGAACAAACTCCTTTTATCAAGGATCCTATAGGTTTTAGCAGAATGTCATTTCAAGGTGAAGAAAGCATATTTCTGGGATGATAGTCCAGCCCTTCCACCTAAGCAGCACGCTTAACAGTTCAATTACTCTGTGGGTAGTCATTTAGATCAGTATAGAAGAGCTGGAGAAAAACTTGACTCCCTGGCCAGGACTCATAGTGGAGTCATGGGAGTCCCATTACTCTACTGTAATGGGAATCTAATGAACTTACAGACCAAAGCAATTGCCCCAGCTTGCTCCACTGAAAGAGTGAGAATGGCATTTAGTGCATTTTTGCCATTTCTAATGGTCTGAATAAGCGTTATAGTTTTCAAACAACAGGTTAACTACCTATATTTGATTTCAAATGTATATAAAAAATAGGATGATCTGATTATAAAACTGTATTACAAAAGCTCGATCAATTTTGCTCAATTTTAGACTGTTCTTGTGGAACAATAAAATCTTTGAACAAAACTGAATATCAAAACAATAATGTCTAAAATCCTCTGTTTGAATATCTTGTTTGCAGTGTGACATAATCTCCTGCAGAAGCTTTGAATACTATTCTTTGAATTTGTAGAGGAAAAAAAAATACATTGAAAAAAGTAAAAATATTAACATTTCATGTTACTTTGCATTTGCTTATTGTTAATTTCTTTACAACATCCTTCCAAAATTGAAATTTTAACCTGTGAATCTCCCCACCACAAAGCACCTATGTAAGTACAAATAAAGACAAATCCTCAAAACAACACTTCTTCAAAACCATGATTCATGTTGAAAATATGCATAGTTTAAACATTTCTAATGACCTTGATGTCAGCCATAAAAGGCATAGGTCTTCCCTAAAATCTAGCCCTATTTTTACCCAGTGCAGGAACATGTTTTCTTGAAAGCCTTCACAAAGCTGCCCAGAATTGTAATGAAGAAGGAATGCTTGCAGTTACTTTGATCCTCTTTCACTGTGCTTTGTACATCTATAAGATCAAAGCGGTTTTGTAGGAGAGACTCTTAAAACATTGGATGGTTGTTTAGAGCGAAACCAAAAAAAACAATTGCAAATCTAAACAAAGCATATCTGCTGCCTATCCAATACACAGAAAGAGTTAGGCACCTCTGAATGTGATTTACACCACAGTCAGCGCTGATGGTAAGAGGCAGTAGAAAATGCCAAAGAGAGGGGCATTTCATACACTTTGCTCCTTTACAGATCATGATTCTCTACAGGATTATAGGATAATTCAGATTGGAAGAGGCCTCAGGAAGTCATCACATTCAGTGAGGGTTAGTTGTGAGATCAGACCATGCTGCTCAGAGTCAAATCAAGTCTTCAGTCAAGTCCTGAAAACGTCCCCAGATGGAGACTGCAGAACATTTTCAAGCAGTGTTTTCCAGTGCTTGACAATGTTTTCACTATGAGGTCAGTCAATTTGAATGCTGCATGCTGTTGTCTCCTGCCTTATACGCATCATGTCTCTGAAAAGCTGAAGGGAATTAGACACTTCCAGCTTAAAGTAGAGACTTGGAAACTATTTCTTTCTTCCAGCACACAGATCCTAGAGACAGACAGCAGCAGTGTCACTTGTTATGTATTGTTAATAGTTAGGTCAATAATTAGGGACCTTCTACCCATGTGGTCTCCTCCAGGGCATGGAGCAGCCAGTCCTTACACATATGGCTCCATTTTACATGAGGTATTTAAGAAACTTGGGAAGAAAGGACTCGGCAGCCCAGAGGAAATCAGTTGTGCAGGGAGAAGGTAGGGTTCCCTCTCTAGCCACCATATAAATACTTGGTTTCTGCAAAGTCTAGGAAGTTACTGTACTCTGATCATGCTCATCAGATCAGGCACTACAACTGGCTGAGGAATATCCAACTTGCAGATGTTCTCAGAGCACATTGCTCAGGACTCAGCTGACATTGTTATGACCTCAGTACTTAGGGATAAATCCACACACAGAATTTCAAGCATCCAGGAAATCTAAAAGTCAAAACATAGGATCTTACAGACAACAAATGCTTGCAGAGCTAGACAGCAGCTCTGTAAGGACTTTGACATCTTTACTTCAATATGTGGGTTTCAAGAACTGCAGTCATGCAGGTTGCTCACCCACATTCCTATAAAGATTCATCTTAATCAGGCAACTGGTAAAAATTTCATATACAAGAACGGTAACAGTACCAAAACACAGTGGATTTAGAGTAGGTTCATTAATAGTTCTGAAAAGATTAAATAAATATAAGATTTTTTTTTTAAATCCCATATTCAAAACCTAATTCTCAAATTCTCCAGGTGGCACTGCATATAAAATTATACATCTGAACTTAATGACTAGTCTGCCAACATCCAGCACACAGCATTATACAAAAAAGTTAAATCTGAGAACATAATAGGTGTGATGCTTGCTGTCACTAGCATTGATCTAAAAGAACTGCTTGCTGTAGTAAACCAGGGACTTGTCATGGCAACAAGCATTATGCCTGAAAGAGTTTATAGATGCCATCATAAAAAAAAATCACATAGTATTTACATACTATTTTATTTTTCTAAACGTATCAATAAAAAAATGCCAAACAGCACATCAGAGAAAGTGAGAGAAAGCATTACACACAAGAACAAACTCCTTTAATCAAGGCTCCTATAGGTTTTAGCCGAATGTCAGTGAAAATTTATGTGGATTTATGTGGGTTTTGAGGCAGTACTAAGACCCTCGTCTTTTGTGCATGCATACTGTACATGGATCCAATGAAGAAATGGAAGTCTGTTCCCCATAACTCTGTAAGAAACAGTAGATGCGCTGGTGTTGCGAATGGCACATTGTTTCATTCTGTAGATTTTGTTGACCATTTTAAGTGTTTTTTTAAGTAACATACAGTCATGAATTTTACCCTCCTACATATTTTCTAACACTTTACCATCTTCTTCTAGATCAGTACTTCCACTCACAACTATGATTATAGTTATTCCTCTTGTTTATCAGTAAATACCAGTTAAGAACACCAAACTAATGTTACTATCAGAAAAAAATAGTAAGTAATGAAATAGACGATATCTTTTCAGACTCAAATATATTTATTGTCTTTACCAAGAATCTGTAGAAAGAACACACTTGTCTATAACACTGAGAGCTACCTTGCCTCTCTCAGCAACTGAAGTAGTTAATCATGTGCCATCAAACTTTTTCAATTGAAATAGCTAATTACTTACCATTGCATGCAAATGGCACCCACACCAAAAAAGGAAACATCCCTATAAATGGCTCTGTACCCAACGTGACAGGTGAAGTACAGGCTGTTTCTTAGCAGCTCTCAAGTATTTGCAGATTGACTACTGTGAATAAAGGACTGCATTTATAAGCATGACTTTCATACAGCCGAAAATGCAAGGGAACCTGTGGTTGCAATGGGAGAATGGACTTTAAAAGACCTGTCTTCTGTCTTCAGCACTACTCATAAGTTGTTTTATGATGTTTTGAAAGTAATTTCATCTTTCCAGATATTCATTTCCCGCTTATAAATGGTAAGCCTGCCACTTATTAAACCTTAAACCAGATATATTATCACATATATTACATTTAAAACTGTGAGTTTGTAAAGGAAGCCATTTCAAAACTTGCTTTATATGTTTTTACTTTTAAGAAGATAGCAGCCTTTTTTACAGGTTCTTTAACTCAATGAAGAGAGAATCCTTGATCCTAGGAGACCAGTGGAAGTTGTCCTGTCTGTCAATACTTAATGAATTACAGCTATGAAGTTCTCAATAGAGCACAGACTAGTAATGAAATTCAAACATAGCATGGCTTTTTTTCTTTTTTTCCTTTTTTTTTAACTAAAATCAGTATTTTTTCCCTTGAAAAAAAACATTAAAACATTTCCCCATTATTTCTTACAATAAATCAACCTTCATCCATTAGTAGCTTGGTGACCTTTACAACTTCTGAGCCCAGAATTTCCATATGAATGAGACATGTTTTTTCTCACAATAACCCCAATTCTCTCTCCTTGAATATGGTTGCCCCTAGTGCTACATTAGCTAATTCTTTCAAGAAGCCAGCTAGCAGGACCACAAATTGGAGGTTCCAAGATCATCCCCAAACTGATGCCTCGTCCGTGGCTACGTGAGATGAGCAATGACAGAGGGTTTTTTTTAATTCAGATTTTGTGCTCTCTGCTGCCGAGAAAATTACTCTTTATGACCTTGTAACATGTGAGTACTTCCTATTTAATACAGCCTCTAGTAGCTATTCTGCTAAAGTCTTGATTTTTAAGACCTGAACTCCTAGTTTTATTACATTTTGAAAATACATTGGACTACTTTATTTATTCTTTCTTAAAATGGCATCACTTTTCTTACACAAAATCGGGCTTTCTGCCAGATTTTAGCTCTCCAGCTTGACCTTCTGGTCTTCTTCAGCATTTAGTAGCTAGAAGATATGGATCTCTGATTTTAACTGGAATACATTTTATTATACACAGATTCTTAAAGCATCTATATTAGAAATGCAATTACATACACCATACTGTTTAACTTGATTTAAACAGTTTTGCACTACCCAGACAGTACAAACGTGTTTTTACAAACCTTTTAAATCAAAACAAGCCAACAGCATACAAAAATTACTACACCTGTTAACAGTTTTCAGACATTCTCCCAAGAAATCAAAGACTTTAAAATAGCAGATATACTGTAAAAAGTTCAATCCTTCAGCCACAGAAAACCACAGGGCAAAGTACTTCATGGACATACAAGAAAAGCTTACTTTCAGAGGTTCTTGCTATGACTTATTTCTCTGGAGAATTTATAAGACAATGCCTTTTCCTTCTGCAAAACCTTTTTATATGCTCTTTTCAGCCCAGTTTAGGAAAGAAAAAATGTCATCCTCATCTCTAACTGATAACACTTCTGATTCAAAGTAAGACATTTATCTAAAAGTGAGCTGCAAAATGGGTATGTACACATGCATATGTTATTTTAGAGTCTATATATATGTTATTTTACAGTTTGTTGTCACAGCACCTCCAAAGTAAGCTAAATGCTCTATTTTCTGCTGTTCCTGTATTCTCAAAAAATAAACATCATTTTCTTACCTCTACAAATATACGTGCTTATGTTAAAAGTTGCTTTGCAAAGGTGGTCTCATGATATTATTCTTCTTTGACATTTGGCCTATGAAGTCCAGTTTATCTTAAGTGAATGAATGAATAGGATGTATTTATCTTTAAAAAGACATATAAGAATATTTTTTCTGGTTTTCTTAACCCATTTTTTTTTATTATTATTGAAATTCATAATTTGGCAACAGCCACCTTAACGGTACAAAACAACCCTAGGTTATACCTTTTTTGGTAAGGAAAAAAAAGAGGAAATAAAGAGGAAAATATATGCCATAATAAATTCCAAAGGTGAAGGAACACTCATCTTACTGTTTCCTTTGCAATATCATAGCTTTGCTAATGGCAGCCTGCTGTGCAGTTAGAAAAAAATAAATAAATAAATGAAAGAAGAAGAAGAAGAAGAAAAGAAAGAAGAATAAAGAAAAAAGGAAAGAAAAGAAACCCAGTTAATTAGAGTACAGTTGCTGCTTTATTGCGGCATTACTGCTAAGTGCACTGAGATGCCTTCCCATCGGCAGGTGCCGGTGGTTGTACAGCTCATTTAGCCTGGGTGAGTAATGTCAGTTCAGGAGGAGAGAAAGGCTTGTGTCTTCAAACTTTCAATCTGCCTCCATTATCTGTGATCAAGGTGGAACCACAGGGGAGTGGAATTACTGGCAGGTCTAGGACAAGTGAAGAGGCAGTGAATCTATAAGACATATTAATCATCTTTCCCTTCTCTTCACTGGCGCCAGCCTATGTCTCCGTCTCCCCGGCGCCAGGCAAATGGATTCTCTGTCCCCACAGGTACAAGCAAATGCCTTTCAGGGGCAAGTAATCAGAATAATAATTACTGACACTGCTGAGATCAGCCCTAATCAGTCCAAAACGGAAGAGAAAGTATTACAAAAGCAATGTCTATCATGAACTTTCCTCTCAGTATTTATAGCATTAAGATATTTGCCAATTATATTAAGCATTTTCAAATTATATTATAATTCTAAATCTATGAATCCCAGTAATGTAGTAGCACTGTTAACACTGTATGAATATATTCAATCTTTAGTTTCTCTTTCAAACACCATTTGGATCTGTGGCAGACGTGTGAATACAGGAAAGTGAATATCACAGCATTTATATTACAAGTGTTAAAATCCAGTCAATACAAAAAAGAACACAATTCTTGTGTGCTTAGCCTTGCTTAATTCTGAAACAGAAACAGAACACTGTTCTCAGTTTTGTTATAGCTATTCCTAAATATAAATACAAAATAAGCGTCAGTAGAAAGATTATTGTATATGCTATGCAGGTAAACATATCAATACATATGGGGAGATATATTTTAAAGGCAGAAGGCAGAAAGGCACAATTTAAAGTCAACTAATTTAACACAGGATGAGGCAGCCTTGCCTTTTATTAGAACATTTTGCATTTTTAGTCCCTTCCCAAAGCATAATTTACACACACAAACACATAAAATACAGTGCTACATCTAACCTATGCAGAACAGAAATGCTAGTTCTAATTCAATTCAGCAATTGTATCAGTACCTAAAGAGATCAGAAAAACAAACAAACAAAAAAGGCAAATTGCTGTATTTTGCAATGTGGAACATGTTCTACGTTATAGCATATTGAATATTAGAGCATACAATAGGTAATATTTCCTTGGTCCTAATTACAGTCAGTTCAATATCTGACTGTTGACGGTACTGAATTAAACACAGGAGTGAAACAGCAAAATTTCATATTACTTGCTGGAATTACATTACAAAACTGGCTCATTAACATACATTGACTGATGAACCCTCCATCTAAACACAAATCTCAGCTTCAAGGGTTTACATCATAAAATATCTGACCTTGAGTTCAGCTTGGAGTTCGCCACACACCTGCAGCCATCTAAGCAATAATAAAGCTAATATTTGTGTAGGCCACTTAGCGCTAAGTAGCAAAAGCAGTAAAAGAAAGACTCAAACAGTAACATATGTTCATTTATTTTCAAATCAGCAATTTCAAAGTTTACTGACAGAGAGTACAGAGAAAGGGAACGACTTGGAAATGCAAAATCAAATCAAATCGCTGCTTTCTTGGTGCTTAGCTGCAGCAGCCGCCGCCAAGGCAGCCAATGAGTGCTCCCTATTGATTTTTCCACTGGTCTTAAGTGACTTTGGACACTGATCAATGCTTTAAAAGAGAAATATTAAATCTCATAAAGAAAAATGCACATCTGACTAAAGAGCAGCAATGAAAGGAAAACTTTGCCAATAGATAGAAGGGTGTACATATTTAATGAAATTTGAGCTCAAAGAACGCCATGCGGCCAAAGAGCAAAATTAAACCTGCATCCTTTTTTTTGTGAGAAATGCATAATGAAAATCTCTTACGCATGCTTTCACATCTATTTAGAATTTTATCTGTCTGAGCAAATAAGAACCGTGCCCAGGTCACTGCTGTTAAAGATATATAGACCCCAAGCTCTTATAAAATGGCACTGGAAATTTGCAGTTAGACTTCGGAAATAAAAGATGTTTGCAAAAAGACAGGTTATAACTATTATTTTTATACCCTATTGTTTATTTTAGTTTATCTTATCTTTATTTTTATGATGACCTTATATTTTTCAGGACACCCATCATTAATTTATGAAAACGTATGTGTCTTTTCAACTCGGGTGTCTAGGAAGGGGAACCCTGGTACAGGAGCTAACCCAGCTAAGACTCTGTGGATAGATACAGTGTATTCAGATATCAGCTGGTGTGACAGTGCCTAATCCTGAGTAAAGTGCCCAAGAGCCAAGGAAATGCTATTTCTCTCCGTTGTTCCAAACAACAGATGCTGTCAATTAACTTTAAGCAGCGTCCAAGAAAACCCTTTTGTTAAATTTTGTAGTATTATGCAGAAAGTGTCACCTCTGGAAATGAGGGAACAAGCTGTTTTTCATTATCATTCAATTGTCCCAATCAATCTGACAATTACAAAGAGAAAAAGTCTTAATCACTAGACACATGCTAGTTTCTGCTAGTTTTACCAGCTGCAAAGGAAAAGGAAAAGAATAAAGAACACCACCACCCCCAAAACAACAACAACAGAAAACCACACAGAAAAACTCAAACATAGTTTTCCCCCTTTGAGATATAACCAAAAAAATATACCTGCATTAGGGTAAATGATAATTAAATGCACAGTGTTATGATAAGCATGGGAACAGCCACTGCAACAAATTAGTGATTAAATCAGCTTCTCTGTTGATTTACTGTGGCTTTCATATAAGTACTATTTGCAGTGTACAAAGAAACAGCCATCAACATCTTATTCATCTGAATACAAGAAATGTTGCTCATTAAACTTGTGACTAGTGAATTTCCATACTATTAAAGAACTGTATATGTAAGCAGTGTAAGAGCTTTCTGGGGAAAAAGGGAGAGAACTGGTGTAAATACAAATGGCCTGAGTCATTTACCCTACTTGAAAGACTGAGGCTGCAGAGAGGCAGTGCAGCCAGAAACGAGGGCAGGGCTGGACCTCTTGGTTTGCTGATTCTCCTCAGGAGCCACAAAGAATAAACACAGGAAGACCAAACAGTGGATGTCATCACAGTGCAGCAGTGCAGCACTGGTGACAGTGGCTCACCTCTGCTGATGCAGAGCTTTACGAGTGCAGCATGCAGTTTCTTGTTCATCACTGGTGAAAATGCATAGTCAGTGGTGGTAACTATGTTGAACAAAGTGCTTCGTAACAATTTTCTCTGTCAAATAGTGTTGTGCTTTTTGTAGCTGTTGCAGTCTCCATGGAAATAAATAGGAGGCATTACAAGCAGAGCAACCTACATATATTAGGATGGTAAATAATGTTTTCAGCATGCCACCAGGAGTCTCTTTTCAGTAACATGAAAATGGTCGCTTTCCTATCAGTGCCCAGAATAGAGCAGCAGACTACAGTTTTTGGAAGAGAACAGGCAATGAGTCGCACAGAGACACATACTAGATGTGAGTGACATCAATTAGAATAGGTATTCCAATAAATGCCAGGTTTGTGACATTGAAAGTATCTGTCTGATGCAAGTCCTTTACTGTATGCCAGTTATGTTTTGTCATTTATGCTCAAACAGCTCAACTGTCACTAAAAACACGGAGAAAATTCAGTATTCTCAGTATTCACAGTCGCGCTGCTCTGGTTATCAGCATCGAGCCACAGATGGAAATTATTCCAGAACTACTGGCAATCCTGGTGAATAGTTCTGCCTAATGCCACTCCTGAAGGAAACACAGGCAAAAAAAAAAAGGGCTAGTCTGCTGGAAAAACAAAACAAAATCAAAAAGAAAGCGCCCACTTTCTCTCATCTAACTGCATTGGATCTTAAAAAAAAAGTTGCAGTTCAGATAAGAGACTTGTAATCACAGCCAAAATAGTGTAAGCAGACACAGTTCTGGTACATAAATCTGGATTTCAGGTTTTGTCCTCAGGAAATCTACTAGTAACAATAATTCCAAACTATATAGGGAAAGATATAAAGATCAATGCACAAAAGAGAGTCACAATGAGTATTAAAACAAAACACATATTTTACAGAAATCCATAAGACTTAGATGAGAAGGGAGTGTTATACCTGAGGCATGAAGAAGAAAGCACAGGTTAGGCTTTGTTATAAAAAAAAATAAATAGAGAGAGAACACTGAGGTACTGCATTTGGCAATCACACACGCAGAGCTTTATACACTCAGACCAATAAATCTATGAAATTGCAGTACTGATCTATCAGTCAGTGAACATGGAGGTGGGAACAACTGAGAGAAAAACAAATACTTTGATTCCTGGTCTCTCTAGAGAAAAGGCATGGATCCTCCAAAGGCCATCTGCTTGCAGTGGAAGAAAAGTATTCTGCCATGACCTGGCCTAAAATCACAAGGAGATACTGATGTAAGGGACAGCTGGGTCCAGAGTACTCCCAAGGGGAACCACTTTGCGACTGACTGCAACACTACTCGTTCTCTTCAAGCTTTTACTATGAATGCTTCAGGCTAGTCAGGGTTTCACTAGAGATATACCAGATAAATCTGGTAAAAGGTTTTTGCCTCCCCTTGGCCTTTTCAAGGGGATTTTTTCCCTATCTCACTCATGATTAATCTGCAAAATTTATAGAGTCACTCTTAAGGGCACATCATGGTTACTCTGGGTTTGCTGACCAATCAAATAAATTGTATTGGTATAGAAAGTATGCATTTGATAAGCTAAGGCTCCTTCACTAGCTAGACAATTTAAATCCCACATAGAATTGTACTACTCACATATCAAAATTTCAATTACCTTCTATAATGTAAGGTAAAAAAAAAAAAAGGGCATTTTAATTATTTTTCAAAGGTTAGCATCTATATGTTATCATTTTAGATAGAGATAATGCATTTTTGTTGTGAGTGTATGCCTATTCTGAAAAAGTACAGGAGCATCAAGCTAATTCATCTTTGAATAGATTTTTCATTTGATTTCTAGTTTGTCAAAAGCTAAGGAATGTGAAGGTTTGTGATCTATTTCTCTTTGCAGAAGTAGGCTCTCTGTGCCACAGGATGAAATCCTTCAGTGAGATAAAATGGGAAGATGAGGAATCAGAATAGAACCAGCATGTCTCCTCTTACATTTTATCTTGATAGCAAGAGCTGAAAAAACTACTTTTCCTTGCAATTATGTCTGATCTGCATATTTCTCTTATCAGTCTTTCAAGATCATTCTTCTTTTTTTTTCTTTCTTTTAAGAAAAAGCAACATTTTGTTTTATTTTGCTTCCTTCTTGGAAGTTATTCTCCATTCTACTGCCTAAAATTTACAGAGTAAGGAAAACAAAGCAGATAACTTAATAAAGGCAGTAGTACCGCAAGGCATATAATGAGAATTGTGTAACTTTTATTTATGGTGGGATAATAATCGCGCTTATGTAAAACTGTAATTTTGGAATACGTGAAACTATTCAAAACAAGTCTTAAACAGAAGAAAGGAGGAAGTTTTCCTCTTCTCCATTGGGCTATGCATCCTGAGAATGTCGCTTGCAAAGAGCTAGAGGTGCAGGAAGAAATTCATCATCTCATACTGTTCCGCTTTGGCTTTCACCAAATTTTAACTGCTGTCACTAAGGACGAGATGATGCTACAGTACCTTAACAAGATGATGACATATATTTTTCTGAAAAAAGGGAAAAAAAGAAAGAAAAGAAAAAAAAAAAAACCTTCCAGAAGCCAATTAAAATGTGGGCCAAGTGCTTGGGGAAATTTTCTGTAAACATGGGAGGAGAGTGCCAACTTTTTGGTAAGAGGCTGTTTCTAATAAGCATGATGGGGAAGGACTGCATAGCAGATCGCCAAGGAGAGAAAGAAACATGTAACAGCTTTCTCAACAGAAAAGAGTAAGATCTAGCCAGTGTATGATCTGAGTCAACAGGGTGGACCTGCGTTTGTTTATCTAGGTAGAGGATTGAGAAAATAGGCAATATAATTTTAAATGAACAGAGAATCATCTGGTTGTCAAAATTCAGAAATACCCTTTTCATTAATATTTTCAAAACCATGGAAGCAGCCCTTTGGCTTGAATACCAGCATGTGCTTTGGGTGATCCAGGATTAGTCCCAGGACTTCACTCAACAGAAATGACAGGACAGACTGAACTACATTCAAAAATGAAAAAAAGACCCATACATGATAAACTATATTTTAATCGAGATGAATCTGGGATAAGTTATAGAACAGCTCCTAACCATTATTTAGGCATCTAGGAAGCATGCCCAACGTGCCCAAATCATATGAAGATCAGGTAGGAAAGGACATTTCTCAGCATTTTCAGCAGCATATTTTTTTCATCTCCTCATCTAAACCTACTCCAGGAGAACTCTTACATTCTCAATTCATTTATCACATCGGATGTACCAGGAGTTGAGACAAAATAATGATGAAAAATAGCCCACCTTTTCTGTGGCGAAAGACACAATGAGAGTCCTCAATGATAGTAATAAAGCAGGCATTAATGAGGAATGCTGATTGTTAATTTATTAGCAAGATATTCAAATGACAGTGAAGAATAGTTGTTAGAGAAAATATCTACTCCATAGGAAGATAATAACTCATAACAGGAATGTAAGACGTAGATATAAGCCATTCTATCGTGTCCATCTCTAGAAGATTATATAGACTATTGTGAAGATGACCTTACTGGAAAGTGTACAAAGAACAGAATGCACCTCTGCATCAGAAAACTAATTAAAAAGAAAAAGCCACAGAATAAAATAATTGAAAATACCTCTAACTAATTCAGATCTCTGACTGATAACAAAGAAAATTGCAAAGATCTCATACAAGTTCTTATTAAGTATTTTAACTTCAGTTTTTCTGAATTATATAAAGTATTTTCTTAGCAAAATTAGAGCATTTTTATGCTTAATAACTGGAGGTGTAATGTATTTTATGCTATTATAAAATTGTGTAAAGGTTATTTTGCTGCTAGTTCACTGCATATTTTCATATGCAAATGACACAAATTAAATTATCTCACATAGTAGCAGAAATTCCAGCAGAATAGTATTTTTAATATAAGTCATCATCCCCTCAAGTCATATAATAGATTAAGAATTGCTTCTGTATTTATATTTTTTCATTAAAAATAAAAT
This sequence comes from Oreortyx pictus, assembly GCA_036925125.1. NCBI lineage: Eukaryota > Metazoa > Chordata > Aves > Galliformes > Odontophoridae > Oreortyx > Oreortyx pictus. The sequence goes on along the minus strand of JAUPFR010000010.1, from coordinate 6,529,729 downwards.
GATTAATTTCACAAGTTAATTTACTTTCCCCATCACAACACCAAAATTGAAATTAAATTTTCTAATGCTTAGAGATATTAAAGACTCGTTTATTGAAAGCAGCTTATTGTTTTAGGTACATTTTCTTGATAAGTGCATGTTGCCAGTATATTGTGCATTGTTGCTTGGTTTTTGTTACGCTTATAGAACTCATATTTGTCTCCTTAGGAACACACATGAGATCTTACTCTCGTTTTTACATCACACTGAGTATTTTACTAATTTTGACTATCTGAATAGACTGTTAGTGTTCCAAGAACCTTGCTCATGGATTCTACTGAAAGGTCCAACTGCGGTACAGTGACTTTCCCTTCTGTAGGCCTCACTATGCTTAGTGGAAGTGACCTGCTCTCCCTCACCACATGCAAACTTGTTTTTACTTTCACATGACTTTCTATTATATCATAACCATTACTGCCAAAGACTAATTTTAGTGAATCACAGTAACTGATTGCTAAGATTAAAACATAGAAAACCTTCAGTATTTTCATTGTCTCATCATTTTCCTCAAAACCAAAACATCTTGGTTTTTTGTTCTGTTTTGTTTTAATACTATGGCTCACTCTTCTATCGAAAAAGGATAGTTTTTCTCTATGTTAGATTTTTACACTGTGCAAAACGAACGTCAATGAAGGTTCAGTTTGGCTTTCTTTGGAACAATTCTGTGCAAGAGGAACAAGAAATTCAGATGGAAGGGAAATTATCCCCTCAGATAGACAAGAATCTGCTTAGTGACTAAACCACTTGAAGGTTAATCAGATCTTCAACCAATCCCATCAACGTGGGTGTGATGAATATTTGATTCAGACTAATTAGCACGCAAATCCAGACACTCTGTAAGTATTTGAAATAACTTAGGCAGTGACCCGGAAAAAAATACAGGTAGTAGTACGCCACACTACTGTGCTCCAACAATTACTACAGTCCCACCCAGGTCACCTTCACAACCCCAGAAGACTTGCACCTGTCAATAACAATAACCAAAAATGATGGTAGATGTGCTGTTGTTTACATTTATTTTGTTTTCCTAGAAACATACTGTGGACCTCCTGATTGCTTTCATACTGGAGGAGAATGTTCTCCAGGGTTAAGATACATAAATATGAAAGATGTAACACTTTTTATTTTAAAAATTCTAAAGGCCTGAAATAAGATAACTGTTTTTTTTTTTTTTCTACAGATCAGATTAGCAAGAGATCTATACAGATCCTCACACACAGGCAAATATTTTACAGAAGAAAAATAAAACTGTTGATATAAAAGTGTAATGCAATATTAAAGTTATTAGGTGACAAGGTAAAATTAAGATTTTCCAGGTACACTCTTGTTTACATGTTGGTAGGATGCCCTAAATACGTTATTCCCTAAGTTTTTTGTAGGACTGCACTTTAAACAATAAAGTGACCTAGGGGTCTTCAAAAGATCTCTTAAGTCACTCCAGTTGCCAGTTTATAACTTGGTGTCATAAACAGGTGCAGAAATAGAAAAGAGAGGAAATATTCCACCGGAATATGGGAGAAATTGCTAAAAGAACATCCCAAACAGGTTCTGTTTATATACAAACCTGTGTCTTACCATCAACTGACCACAGAAACTATATTTCCAGTCAAAAGTGTACTGCCTTGAAAATTAACTGCAGCAACTTCCTGGCATTAATGTAGAATAATAAAAAAATATCCTGGAAAGTCCAGCATTCGTGTTAAGCAAAGGTATAAAATAAAACAGTAAATAAATAAAAGCAGAGATAAATTATTAGAGGAACACTCTATACTTGTCTGACTGTTTTACTCAGAAAAAAATAAGTATTCATAAATATTTCTTTATAAAAGTAGCTTTTGTTTTTAGTGCAAAGAAATTCATATAAAAGATACTCAGAAACAACTTAGGCAAATGTTCTCTCCCATGTTTTCATTACACATCCTGTAAGTATAACAAAAAGACATTTTCAAAACAAAACAAAAAAAAAACTCTCTGAATGAGCCAATACTTCAAAATGATAATACATGACACAATAAATCAAAATAATTATAAAAATGATTCAGAGAAAATTGGCTGTACATATTTTAAGTTAAATAGCAAGCTGTTAGTCTAACCAAGAAAATCTTCTGCCTCTCATTCATTTTTTCTTTCCGGACTTTAAAGAAACAATGGCTGAGGATGGGAAGGGACCTCAGAAGACAGCCTTGTCTTGATAACCAGATTCAGCACAAGCAGGATGGGTGTCCTAGGATGAAGAATCCATGATCTCTCTGGTGAACCTCGTTTTACCCTTCTCACCATAAATAAATAGAGTCACATCAAATAGCTTTTGCCTTTAGGAGGAAGGAAGTTAGAATATTATTGTTGGATGACAAGATTTTCAAATTTTGCTCCTGAAGAATAAATTGTGATCCCAGATAGGAAAAAGAAGGTATGTTTACAAGCAACAGGGAGTTGATTAATACACAGCTAAGAACCTAAAAATGCCATGAATTTCCTGGCAAAATATGTTAATTAGCAACTGGGAACCAATACAGCTGAGGACAAAAATTCCATGAATTTGTTGGCAAATCCATACAAACTGCATGTGTTACTAAAGGAAACTAAATGCATAGTCCTGCCAGATGCTGAGTCTTGCCACAGCAATTAAACCCTTTGCAAACTCAAATCCTGTTCAGGGTTCAAGACTGATCAGTTTAAGGACCATATTTTTATCACCTTTAGCTAACTGTTTACACTTAGAATGAGTCTATTTCCTTTTAATTACAGTTTGGCAGATCATTGCTCTCAACTGTTTGTTCAAGATACCCTGAAAAATAAGCCTTGAAGTTACAGAAGAAAATTATTCCAACAGCTACACACAGTTACAGTCAAAATCCCAGCAGGAACATGGACTCCTTGGCGACTGACCTCTTACACTCTTTTGAGAACATGGACAATCTTTCATCCCAGCTGGGCCAAACACTAAACATCCTGACTTACAGAAAATAGGATAATGAGTAGGCAGATGTTCATATAAGAGTTGACTCATCAAGACAGCCTAAATTTCATCCAACATTGTATCCAGTTACTAATATTAAACAAGTAAGGAATTTACAGTTTCATAAAGATAGCAGGGCCTCTAAAGAAATCAAAGTAGTGCCATCCAAAACACCAAACAATAAGTTCAGTGAAATCCTGATTTGGTCCTGAAAACAGTGTGAGTACCCTAGCAATGGACCTCAGAATAAATCCTCCTTCTATAGTCTTCTTCTAGCCAAGGTCTGAGATAAAAGTTGAAGCTAATGTCATTCAAACTAAGAAGAGGGGGTATATTTTCAAACATGATGAGTATTCACCACCAGAAAAAGAACCCGAGTGTCTATTGTCTAACATCCGTCAATCAAGACTGGGAGCTTCTCAGAGATTCACTGTAGTCCAGACTGATATTTTAGGGTCACTGTAGCATTTATAAGACTATTACTTTGAAGTCTGTTCTGTGAAATGCAATATCAGATGACCACAGTTGTGCATGACATACTCATCGTCTAGCACAGTAGCGCTTTCTGCATTCTTAGGAGAATAGATATCATTTTATTTCCTTTGTATATCTCAGTCCTCCTAGAAGCAGTTATTCCATGGAAGGAAAAGAAATCGACTGTTGGGCACTTCCTTGTGTATGGCCAGTGCCATTAGCAAGGTTCTCAGTATAGCACATTGTATAGTTCACAAAAGATAAACTCTATCCATTCAACTCAGGAAAATGTGGTAGGAAAAAAAATGGTAAAGCGGGAGAGGTCATGCAGGGCTGACAAATGCAAGCCAGCAGCAAAATGTTTACATTTTGATCCTGTTTAGGAGTTGTATTGTTCAAGGGGGATCAAGAGAAAAAAAAAAAAAAAAAGCTGTCTTCTATTTACAATATATTTTCTTTAAAAATTATAAATTGTTTTAGCTAGAACTGTTAGCACTGTGCTGACAGTGCTTAGTTCTATTGATTTTATGATGGAATATTATCTATTTTACTGAAGGTTTTGCAGAGCTGTTTCTAATCCAGTGATAGATGTTGGCAAACTATCCTTAGGAATTTACATTCTGACAGCTCTTGCATTCTGAATGTAATTAATAAAAATGCTGTAACAAACTGCTTGGTGAAACGAGCATGGTTTGAGTCATTTCATTACAATATCTGACTAACAAATTGGAATCACTTTTTAAGAAGAGACTATTTTGGCATTTGAAGTATATTTTGAATGAGCAAAATGTATAAGATGTCTCTTCGTATACCCATATTTAACCCCTTGTCTCTAAGAGATCCATTTTATTACTTCTGGGATTACTTGTTGCAGTTCTCTCTTCTTGCCTTTCCTGGCTGCTCACCTATAGCTACCCTCTTCCAACTCTCTTGAGACTCTCTATGAATCTAGCAATAACTTGAAATATAATGAGTACAGGAAAAAACTACAAAACAACCTTCGGCTTCATAGAAAAAAAAAAAAAAAAGACAAAGCAAAATAAATAAATAAATAAATAGGAAATATAATTTCAGTATAGAACTAAACTAGTTTGATATGGCTTCTGACATAGTTTCCCAAGAAATGCAACGGAAAATAAAAATACTCCACTTGAGCAAATTCAAAGAGGAACAGGCAGAGCATTAGATAGCATGCCACGTAAAACAAGGGCAAGGTTGTGAACAATGGAAGCAGCACGAAGTTGGATTTCGTCACACTAAGTCTAGCTTTTCAAACCATCTGCTCCTCCAGGGTGAAGGAGTTTGTAAAATGACCCTATACGTGACTAGACCATGTAAAATACAATGGCTAGGCACATGGTTCTTAATTAAAATCAGTGACAAAACAATAAAACATCTGCTGAAGAAAATGCTGTACAATGCTTCACACCTTCGTAATATATTTTCAGTTCAAAGAATTTCTATCTCAACAACCCTACTTGAACTGCTGCAAGTATTTTCTAAATTAAAACAGAGACAACACTGGTTATATTTTTTTATGCTGGAAAGGCCCATACAAAATTCCTTTATTTGATAAGTCATCTCTCCTTTTATCATAAATGAGACATAACACTATAAAAACAGAACTGCAATGTGACCTCAGATTGGATTTTAACTGTGATTTAAATAAGAGTCTATAAAGCCAGAGCTGCTGATGGCTCTGGGACTTGCAGTTATACTTGGCAGCAAACAAAGAACAGCTATTGGAGTGAGTGCCCAGTTGAACTGATGCATATAAGAGCAATGAAGGTAACTATGAAATATTTTATCAATGGACAGTAAGAAATAACATTTCTAACTTGTGTTGAGTTCACCCTTCATGGCCTAAATAGAAAAGTTATCTTGGCCACATGCAGATGGCCTGAAAATGACTCTAGAAACATTTGTTTCTTGTCATTTTTAGCTAAGACAATTCTGAGACATCTTCCTGGCATAATTTTAATTTCATAGCATGTTATTTTTCTCAACAAGAATTCTGCAATTTCCTAAACAATAAAAAGACACACTTGATTTCAACTGATTAAACTCAGATTTAGTAGCAGCAAAGAGCAACTAAACAGTGTATCAATAATTTTAAAATTAATTTTAATTTTAATTAAAGTTTGGAAATTCTATAGATAGATAAAATAATCCTGCTTCTGTTTCATTTTCATATGAGTGCACAAAGCTAGTTGCCAATAAAAATAAATTATCTGGGAAGCAATCAGAAAACTTCAGAAACACTAAATGAAATGCCATAAGGTACTATACCAGGAGTACCATACCATAAGGTATTGCATGTGAATCTGTTTTAGCAAATATGTATTGCTAATACACATCAAGAAACAGAAGAAAATCCTAGCTTCTACTTCCCCAGTCCTTGGAGAAGAAGACACACTATAAATAGTTGTTTTAAAACCTCCCAATATATCTGTTACTCCAATATTTCAGCATTGCTCATTTACAGTATCCAACTTCCTCCAAAATGTATGTGAGAAGTTAATGTTCAGAGTTGTGTAAACTCCAACTTAGAAGGAAAAGATATTCAGTGTTGAGTCGAAATTAAGGTTGAATGGTGCCTGAATCCACTGCTTTCTTAAATACCACTATGTCCTGTTGATAACGTATTGAGTTGGAGCTTTGTTTGCTGAGTTAAGATGCTTGAGTTAGACAGTAGAGTTGAACAGATGCAGGTTTAAAGTGAGCCATGGATGTCAGATTGGGAGAGAAAGTAAAAAATTATCAGCTCAGTCCTATTACCCTATCACAGTATAAGCAGGTGCAGTGTGTTTATGCAACATGTGTTACAGCCTTGGTCACACCAGTCCACTTTTGAAAAGCTTTGATTTGGTCTCTAAACGGCAAGTCCTCAAAAGGAAAGTAGCTGGATATGCTATTAGTACCCTCAAGTACACAAACACATGTACACATCGTTTTTTCTAAGCTATCCTGTGAAACTAGCAGAATTTCCTATACTACAGTTATATATATGTACACACAACTTATATTTTCACATCCCTAAAAAATAAGGAACTATAAACTCACACACACACAAATGCACATTTACAACAAGTTGCAGGACCACAAGTCTGTTCTGAAGGACAGTTAACTATTTGAGCATCACCACTTCTACCACTGTGACTTTGAAAAAATGTCTAAGCAAAAATCAGAAGCCTAAAGTAAAATTAGAGCTACAATCAGGTATCTGACTTCACAAGGACTTCCCTGAACCCAGTTATGAAATAAGAAATGTCCCTATATGAAAGCAAACTTGTTTGACACTTATGCCTGCAGATGTGTTTTGATACCTTCACAGTACTTCTGATGCATCTTCAGTGTCATCATTGGGATCAGATCCTTCTTTCTAACAGAATATATATCTAAGAGTGAGCCCAGGCACTGAGCTCTGTAAGTTGAGCTGGTGAGCGTTCTCATTTCCCACTGTAAATTGCCAAACAGACTTTGATTTACAATGTTGTTTTTTTCCTGTTTGTAAAAATGATTGCCTTGAGAAGAGCAATATTAAAGTGACATCCAAAAACCCACTTGCTAATACATCTTCATTAAACAATTGGATTTGAGTACTTAACCACAATTGTTAAGTTTCTGTTAGATTTTTAGGATTCTGTACAAAGAAGAAGTTATTTTCATCTTTAATGTTGGTGGTTCCCTGACAGCCTACATAAATACTCCAAAAGATACAAAGGACTTAAATGTAATAACTTTCAGCACTGATTTAAATGGAACAGCAGTTGAGAAAAATTAGAGGTTTGAATCTCCTGACATATGTTTCCTTGCATTTACAAGTAGGTTAAATCCTGCAATTTAATAACTGCAGAAAAAGAAATGAAATTGAAGATATGAACATTTCCATTATTTCTATTTTGGAAATTTTTATTTAAAATCTTCCAGTGATAATAATCTTACAAGTCTTTTTTCAAGCACATTTCATTACTAAATGAAAACAATGCCTTAAACTTCCTTAAATGGAGATTAGGAAAACAGCAAACTCAGCACCAGAAACAAGTAGTGCTGAAATTTGCCAAATTCTTCATTAGCCACTGCTACCAAACAGAGGAAAGAAGATTTTGTGATCATTTCAGCAGAAGATTACTCAGAGGATTTTCAATTTACCACAACCATTTTCAACAAAAAGGAAAGCAGAGAGGTTATAAAATAAATAATTAAATATTAGCTTCTAGAATAAACTTCCCTAAACAAAACATTATTTCTTTTTCAGATTTCATGTCCTTGATTAAATCCCAAAGACACATTGTGGGGCATCAGCATATTTCTTTGTTAAACCAAAGGGACATTGTGAGAATATATAGTCATGCTTTCCTTCTGTCTGACCCCAGGATTAGCATAATATGCAACTAGCATAACCTTGACCACTGCCTTTTGGATTCAGAAGGGAGTTGTGTCTTGCACTGCATATTCCTTGAAGTTATCTATGTCTTCTTTATTATTATTATTATTTTTGTGCACTTAGACTGTTAATTAAACAAATAATTTAGCAAGTGAATCACTACTGCTAAAGAATTCTTCTTATTCCTGATTTTTTAATATGTATATATATAAGGCAAATCAACAGAAATATTTCCAAAACCAGAACAAGTCTGAGTGGTTCAGGGTGTACAGGGAGAACAAAAGAAGAAGTAAATAAGACTTAACCTCTCATACGAGAGAGTTCATGTTGAAGTACAGCCTTGGATGAGAGCTACAGTCTTTAACACACTCAATGAAAATATTCCCAGACATTTCATTTTAAAACATGCTCTATTCAAACAGAAAAATTGAAGAATTTACATTTTAATTTTTGTAAATGGAAATTCAAGAATAAGAAATCATAAAGACCAAACGAAGCACCCCATCATTTGGGAGGCTAAATAATCATAACTTTTTTTTTTTTTTTGCCAAGTTGTACATTTCTCTATATTACACTAGAGAAGATGAAATCAACAGACATTTTCCACTGAAGAAATTTTGATTTCAGTACAGTCCATTTCTAAAACAGCCCTTAAGAAATAAAACCTTACTCTACAACTTCTACTAAGAGCATTAGTGCCTGTAGAGCCAACAGCATAAAATAACATCCGAAAACCAGCTCTTGCAGATATTAAGAAAGATGCCAAAAAGGAGATCTGGATGCTTGTACAAATTCAGATTCTCATTTGACAGTGTTCTGAAGGCAAACCTAATTAAAGGTTACAGTTGGCTATTTGCATTATCCAGACATTACAGGCTATAATAGTTCTAGGCCCAGGCAAGTGTTTTGTTCCTACAAAAAATACCCCATAGCTAAATTAAACATTTTTCTACTTAAGGTAGTGTGCAAAACACCACTCAAACATAAGAAAAAATATCAGAAATGCAGCTGTAGTAATAGCTATAGTTTTTAATACTTTCAGTAGATTAATTCCCATAGTGATACAAAGCACAAAGCTGAAGGTACTCACAGCGTCACTGTGATCACATCCACTGGGTGGGCCCCAGAAACATTCAGCAAGCATGGATGAATGTCTATGGGTGCCATTTTTCCCTCAAGAAGGAATTGATTTCCATCTCTTTCCTTCATACACACATTTCAGACATCATTTTGTCAGACTGCCCCTCTGCTTCTGTATGTTGAATGGCAAAAAAATGTGATGGAATATCGGCAGGAAGCTGCAGCTTCTACTGCTGTGTTACCAACACCTGCCTGTGATATCATGGGCTAACATCATAACATAGGAGGCATTACTATTGGAGCAGCTCTAATATATTTTGGGCAATCAGCTGTTTTACTCCCCTCTGTCTGCTGCAACTGAGAATTCTGTACAAGTGGAACAAAAAGGAACTGAGTCACAAAGCCTGAATCCAGACCATATTTGCATCTGACGCCCAACAGAGAACTGAGCCTCTCTGTCCACTGTTTAGCTGGATTACCCAATCTTAATGACATCAAAAAAGTATTTGGCAAATAAAAGTTCTGGAAGAAGCATTAATGTTCTGAGCTGATTCCCCATGATTTGATTTGGAAAGCCAAATGTGGTCAGAAGTATATTTTTTCTGTATTTCCCATGTCATGGGATGATTACTAATTCACTGACTATCCAATGCTAGCCTAATGGCTGAGAGTGAGCTTCCAGACTCCTATCCCTGCAAGGTAAATCTATCGAAAATGGGATATTCAAAGGATAAAAAGAAATACTGTGGGTCAGCTAATGTCTCTGATACTATGAACGTTCAAGTATTTAATGCAAAGTGGAATTAATTCAAGAACATGAGTGGAGAGTGTTACCGTGGTTTGATTGGTTCGGCCACTTTCTTGGGACTGAGACAGATGAAAAATATATTTATTCCCAACTTCTTATACTCTAAGTAAACAACTTTAGTTTCTTAAATATTAGGGAATAAAAAGGAGAAATTTGGAAGAGGTTTAAGAACCAAAAAAGACTGCTGGCAAAAATTTGCTGTGCAATTGGTATGGTCTGGCTTGGTGTGTTCATAACATACATGCAATAAAGACAGATTTTAGGGGTCATTCACAATTTTCCACAATGAAAATTTATGTACTGAGCTAGTTCAGTGCCTATACAGTTACCTTGGAGTGTCAGGCATCTCAGGTGCAATGAGCGCTTTAAGACTTAAATCTTGATAGACCTAGATCTTCCCAGGTACTCAGCCCCTCATCCTAGCCCTCCCAAGCCCCAAACTTCACCTTGATTAGCTTCATCAAAGTGAAAGAAGGCATGTGAAATGCCTGGTTTCAGCTAATAGTTCATGCTGAGACAGTTATTTGACTTCACTGTCTTAGACTAAAACTTTCAGAATTCTGTTTGCTTAAAAACAAAAGGTTTATTTATGCACAGATTTTCAGTCTCTAACAGACTTGCATTTACAGAGGATGGCTATGTTTAGATATTCCACTATGTAAATATAATGCCTTTAACAACTGTATGCATCCCTAAATAACACATGCTTACAGATAAATCAATGTTTTTTCTAATGTTCCAACTGGATATCTTTCACCTGAAATTGTGCAAAGAAGATCCTATTTTCCTTTACACATCATCAGTAAAATTTTCAGTTGAATTTTGACTGCATATTATCTGCTATTAGTGACAAAGAAAGAGGAAGAAGCGAAAAAATTAGTCACTCTATTTTCAAGAGCAGGTGAAAACTGCAGAATCTGACTGCAACTGTCTACACTTTCCAAGCATCTCTGTGTCATGTATTACATCTTGCATTGGTAATAAAGGAGTACAAGTGTGAAACAAAGGATAGCCACAAACACATGTATCCCTATATGAAAAAGTCTGTGTTTTGGGATGCTAACATTTTAAATCATTTTAGATTAAAAGAGATTCATGAATAACGTGAATTTTTCAGGCTCACGACTTCAAAAAGGACTTTGTGCTGGAAGTAAAACATTCAACACATCAAACACATTCTAATGCACAGTAACTACATTATGTTAAAAGCAAACAAGGTTATGACCAAAAACAATAAGAACTTCAAAATTCATGGTTAGTCATGATACACCATATGTTCTCCACCACCTAGCCACAACAGGGTGCCCTTTAATTACTCTGTTAATGTGATCTTTGTGTCTAAGTGCTGGAGGACATATGGTACATTTCACTTGTAACCATGAATTTCATGTCTTCAATGTTTTCTGTCATCATTCAAATGTTCTTTTAAATGTATACACATGTATATGTTTGAATTTATATGCTGGCTTTGTCACTGATTTGAATCCCTTTCCCATTCTGTACCTCAAGCTGCAATGTACATCATTCCATGGGTAAACTGACATAAGACTGAAATTATTACATTCTTATTGCACCAAACAAAACAAAAATATAACACCTACTTAATGATTGGGAATGGGAGGGATGATGGGGCACTAACTCACTAGCTGTACAATAAGGGCATTTAGTTTCAAACTTTATGGCTGAGCTTACACAAATTCTAAGTGAATCAACTGTACTCCTGCTTTGTTCTTTATGATTGTATCAGGCAGCAGCATTGCGATTTATTGCCATATGCTGCCGTCCATTAATGGACTATATTTTTAATATATTTTTTCACTTCAGGTTAAAAGGAAGAAGGTTGTGTCAGTCTGTTCAATTTGTCTTCAAATGACAGTTCAGATAGGCACCGATGAATGAGAATGCCATTCTGATGTGCCTAATGTATTGTAGGCAGCAATCAGATCTTTGGTATAAACAAGGTATAACAGGCTGAACGTGGTATTCCTCATCTGAAAAGGTGTCAGCGTCTAGACAAAGAGGATGACATCCTTTAAAGTGCCTTTGGATATTAGACAGCAATTCAATGCACCCTGGACTCAGATGGTGGTGATGTGGCTGATGTATGTACAGTCAAGACAATTAAGTTACATTAATCACATTCTGAGTCAATTACAGTTCCAGGGAGATTTGGGATTTGCCTTATGTAGGAAGAAGGCTCATTTTCTGTTCCAGTTACAACAAAGAATTTCTCAAGCATCTCCTGTGCTGTTCAGGGGTTTAAATCAAAGACAGTTACCATACCAGCCACTGAATTCTACGTTTCCTACCATTCCCCTGTACATTTTAATATAAACAGCAGCCTATAAAGACTTCAAATACTGCTTCTCAGAATAAGAAGATAAAGATCAAATATTGTGCTGGAAATGTAGGCTCAAACTACACCATTGCATTTTAAAGATTAGGAAACTTACAGACTGCTCAGTTTTACAACGAACAGCAGTCAGCTAGAAAGCTGCAAATGTAGCTCTATGATGGGTCAAGTTTACTTTTTCAAGTTCAGAGCTGCCTACTGCTCCTTTTAAATCAACTCGCATTCTGATGCTCATCTTTGATCTGCGAACAAATCTGAAATGCAGTTACTCACCTGGAGGAATATTATGTACAAAGCTGCATTCCAGCATTCAGCTGTTCTTAACCTGCACGCCAGAAGTAAGCCCCTGATCTAAGCTAGTTTTTAAAAGGACCAAAACAAAATAATCTCAGAATTAATCACAGGGAGAGCACTGTCAAATTCAAGGACACAACCAGCCTCCTCTCTATCAATGGCTAATATATTGGCATTTTTATACTTCCATGAATTATTATGAGGAGGACTGTTCCTGGCTCTCAGTATATGACCTCCATTTAAAATAAAGGTGCAAAGAGAACTGAGGCAGGTGTAGGCAAAGTTATAGGGGATTTTGTGGTTAAATTCCATTTACATTCTGACACAAAAAGAAAACTCTCTGTAGCCATTTATGATTCAGTTTGCTTGAAACTATGCCAACTGAATTATAGTTGTTTGGCACCAATCTGCTGAAATTCACGGGATAAAGCTAAATGTTTACAAGATAATGCAGCTCACTACACAAGATGGCTAACAGTACACTCAGCTAAAGATTCACAGCTATTCATGAAAAAAAATACAAAGTGGCGTAAACAATTTTCTATGAAACAGCTTTTAAGACGCAGCTCAAGACAGATGAAACCACCAGAGATTACAAACAAATTGTCAGAAATTGCAGGTTCATCGTTTCAGAGACCCTCCAACTGGCCAATATCTTTCTACAATTACCTTCAAAGAAATATTCCATTTCTGATGACAAGAAACTCAGTTTTCATACTTGTAGCTTTAGAGGACCGTTTGAGCACAACACAAGGCCAAGCTGGTAGGTCAAATTAATTACAACTCTGTCTTATTACAGTTTGTATACTGGAAAACTGTAACTGCTCTGAATACACAAACATCATTTGAACTGGAAAATTTAACAGAATAGGATGTGGGGAATGAGTTAAACTCAAAGTAAGATGCCTGACTTTGAATCCAAGTTTCCTTATGGGAGATCAAGGATTATGCTTATTTTAGCTCTGGGTTAGAATTCTTCAGAAAAATACAAGCAGCAAAAACAAACCTAAAAAGTAAAATTCAAACATACTCATTCTTTACTATTGTTGTACCTAGAGCTATCAAAAATGCTTTAGCTTAAAAACATGACATTACCCTTTTTTTTTTTTTTTAAGTATTGGTTACATACCTCAGGATCATATGCTATTCTGTCTAAAAATTACAGGAAGTTGTATGCTTCACAGGCTTTCCTGGCATATTCTCAACAAGGACAGAGCACTTCAAGTTAAGTGACTGCACACATTAAAGCTTGCTCAGTTACACATACAGATCAATCAAATGAACCATAGTTGTTAATAGGAGACCTAGAAAAGTAAATTGTGCAGAGTGTTTGAGTGTTGGGTTCCTTATTTATGTCATTTAAAATTAGAGAGTTGTGCATGTCAGTCTTGACTGCCTCAATTCCACAAATGTCCCATCAAAATCACCAATATTTAGCTGCAGCAATGTTGACGGCTTTCTGCAGAGTCATGAAATAAATGGACATAGGAGCTGAACTAACTTCTGGCATGGGCCTTCCCCCTTTAGGAGCAATCCATACTGAGCAGACAATTTTCCTGTACTATCCTCTCTCCTATACGAAGCATTATTTCACAAGTTACCAGTTTCACACTGTTCATAATCTCTACACTCATATTACACTTAAAAGTAGAATCAAACCAGCAACATTTACAAAGAGTAAAGATTAGACAGAAATGAGCAAAAGTGACATGATGGACTATTAAAAAAAAAAAAAATCCTAGATCAGCATGAAGGAGTTAAGCCAGTAGCTGCAGATTCTTTTTCTTTTCATTTTTCCCCTTTCTTTTTTTTTTTTTTTGAGTTTTTATTAACTGCTAAACATGAGAATTTTCTTTTTCCTCTTTTGTCCAGAAAAAAAAAAAAAAAAAAAAAAAGAAGTTCCCTTGTGGTTGATTTTCAACCAGTTTCTTCATGAAAGAACTATCAAAGAAAGTTACACTGTATATTACTTTTCATTTCAGAAGGATTTCAGCAATCCCTAAACCTCCAATGATATCTTCTTGACAACCTAATCTCTTTGTAGTGGTAGCTAAATTAAACCAAACTGTCATCAATGAAAGCTCTCAAGAGTAACTCAAGGATATTCAGAACACATGGTCTGTAAAAGTACAGTAGCCAATCTTTAAAAAACACTTTTTAAGGGAGAACAATTGATTAAACATCCCAGTCTTCACAACATATTTGTATTCAATATTTATCCTTGTCTGTTCTCATTCTGAAAATGTCTGCGGAACTGCTTATTTAAGTTTAGCTTCAAAAATTCTTTCTTCACTGGAAAAAAATGAAATAAAATATAATTCTGTAAACTTTTAGAAGAACAAGCTGTTGCTATTCTGAGCATAAAATTGACTAGAAAATACCACAAATCATATTTATGTACAATTAAGCTAACCCTGAACCCTGATATCTATATAAATATTTACCCGAGATTACTTGTCTTAAAGCATGTGCTCTTATTTCCACAAACTCACTAAAATACTAAAACACATGCACGAGTGTTTTCAAGCCTAGGGCTTCTATGTCCTTTTAGGTTTCCTGCACGTAGGTAAAACAACAGACAATGTATTTTGTAGTCCACTTCCAGCTGCACAACAAACCTTTTCCAGAAACTACCTGACCTCCAGCATGCTGATAAAATGTGAGGACTAGATTATTAGAAAAAAGAATAAACTATTCTTTGGAAACTATCATAAAAAGCATAATGATGCATTTCGTGTCTATTACATCTTCTCAGTACGAGTTCAACAAAAGAACATCATAGCTTTATCTTACTTGTTCCATAAGCCGTGAATGAAATATTAAGAAAGCCCTTTTTTTCTCACAGTCCCTGGTGGACTATCCCAAGGAACCATGACCCATCTGTGCTTCCTTTTCCTCCAACAGCCGTATTCCTAAAGAGCCATGAAACGTGGTAAATGAACAGGTACCGAGGCTTTCTCACCACTGTAACACACCTACACAAATCACTGCCATCAAGCGAACAATGATCAGAAAAGTAAGTCTCATTCCTGTGCAAGTGAAGAATGAAGTTACTGAATACTGCTTAGCTCTGTTAAAGAAGGAAAGGAATAGATTTTTATTTCTACATGTTGAAAGAGTAAGGAAATAAGTATGATATAAATGTTACTTTGCCCACATAGCTCTTAACAAGCTTTTATACTCGGCAAAACCTCAAATGTTTGATAGTGGGAGCTGCATAAAGACCAGGGCAGGACAGAATATACAACCACAAAATCCACATACTTCACAAGCTGCAAACTCATAATTCAGATAGAGTCACTTTCATTTAGTTAAAAGTTAATAAGGCAACATGAAACACATTTCTGAACCAGGAAACAAAAGCTCTGAATTCCACAGTGAATTGTTTGCCAGCTCTGTACCTTTTCCTTTGAATGAAAATAAATAAATAAAGGCCATACTAAAATATCAGTAATATTTGTCTTTGCAGAACCCATCTAACAGATTTTCCATGCTCTGAATAGAGAAGGGGATATATATGGTGCTAAAGTTTAGTACTAAATGTGACGAACTTTGACTTCTATGTTGAGATTCCCTGTAACTACAAATGTCAGTGTCGGAGAGTCTGAATGTCAAGGCATCAACACAACCATTGTGACTTTCACTCTGAGCTTTCTCAGGCCAGAAGGATAAACCCATTAGTGAACACCTAAAGATGTTGAATACTGATTTAAGTACAATAAATGGAGCTTTCTGACTTAAAACTAGATTCCTTGCTGCCGGCCATACATCAAGCTTTGCCTGGAAACAATTAACCTATATTCTCTGTTAAACAGGGGCTTCTAACATAACATAGACCCAGAACCACCTTGGACGTAACCCTGTGTGAAACAAAGTGGAGTTGCATACTGTCAGGAATAACATCAGATTCTTTATGCCTATATGTTATTCTTCCCAACTTGCTTTATTTTTAAATAAACATATGAGACAAACACAGATAAAATCTCTCAGACATTATGTTATGGGACACAAAAACTATTTGTGTCTCTTTGTGGTTGCCGCAAACGATACCATTTACAGAAACTTGGGCCCATCTGTCACCATTGTAAGTAAATTTGAAATTTCTGTAACGGTATTTTTGTAACGATGAAGGAGAAAAATGAGGAAAGGAAAAAGTATGCT
Organism: Oreortyx pictus; assembly: GCA_036925125.1. Classification (NCBI taxonomy): domain Eukaryota; kingdom Metazoa; phylum Chordata; class Aves; order Galliformes; family Odontophoridae; genus Oreortyx; species Oreortyx pictus. The sequence goes on along the minus strand of JAUPFR010000010.1, from coordinate 6,513,174 downwards.
TATTTTCCCATTTCTAAGAAAACAACATAGAACAGAGGGGGCAGAAATATGTATAAAGCATCCATAGCTGGCTGTTCTGCAAAACCTGCCACAACCCAGGCACTAACAGCTGGGTGGTAGGAGCACTCTGAACTTCCAGCCTCACCCAGCCATGCAGGTGACAGCTATTTAATGAAACAGCATTTTAAGAGCATGAAGCGAAAAGTCCACACTGGGTGTTATTAGCACATTGTTTCTTCCATGTGACTGATAGAAAGCAATAACTGTTAAACGGTATCAATCAAACACAACAATTTGTTACTGATGCTGTCACCTATCCATGAGTGTTAGTTGCTCTCCCTGTGCTCTGCTATTTGCAGTTAGGGAACATACAGCCAGTGTCTGTCAAACTGAGGCTCTTTCTTCACTGTTGTCACCTAACATCATATTTAGACATTGTAACGTGTAAAATACCTTTTTCTCACTCATCAACACGTCATGGTGTAGTGTCAGGGCTGTTTCTTGATTGTCCATGTTGTTTGTGTGGATATCAAAGTAATTTTGTGTTAGTCACATGAACATATTTACTTACAGGTGATGAAACAAGTGAACATGTTATTATTATAGTTTTGATTCTGTCCCTGTATTTTCCTCTGGAACATACAGAAACTTTTGTCTTGAACAGCAAAGTAGGTACTAAAAGTTAGCAAAAGCTCAATATATATATTAAAAAAAAAAAAATTATCATATGATAAGTTACTTAAAAGGGCGAATAAATTGAGTATTGTCATGTTCATCTCTGTTTTAGAAGGAGCCTCACAGCACAATTTTTATTTTAAATAAAAATACTGCATAAGTTAAATAATTAAGAAAAATCTTCAAGCTTTAGTAATTGGAAGGGTCCCAAAATCCCTTTTTATTTCATGCTGAGATGCTCAGAGAGTTGTTCATATTTAATTGAAAATGTATTAACGTTACAATTTCAAATGTTCGAAAATAAAGGGAGTTTCCTAAAAATTTAAACCAGGCTTTCAGTGTTTCCTGTTGTGCAGAAGAAAGATCTATTTTTAATGGAATAAACTGTAGAAAAGGACCTAAAGAGGGCAATTTCTTCATTCTTCAGTGAAGCTGGTGTGAAGTAAAATGGTGCATAATTAGTTTTTGGTGAGTTTTCCTTTCAAACATACTTAAAACTTTCTGAAGGTAAATGCTCCCACACAGCTGCATTTAAAGACAAACTTTATCTGAATAGTTTTTCACTAAATTTAGATCCTACTAGTTTGAGTTTACAAATACTAAACACTACTCCTTTGAAATCCTTAATAGGTTTACATGTTCTTTTTCATGTTTTATAACTTTTGCGTATTACGAGATTGCATATTCTTTTAACATTAGTTATTTATCCTTCTTGGTAGGTCATGGAGACTCACATAGCCTCACAGAAACCCTTGATAATACAAATAAAAATATGTATGAAAGCTAAAAAGGAAATAAATTAACGGACTCAAGATCCTACTTCTGAAAGACTGTTCTACTAAGCTCTACCTAAAGAATCGAAGAACACCCCATTTGAAGGAACTGTTGGGTAGAAGTGTAGTCAAGGCCCTCAAGAATATTATTATTATTATTGTAAATTTGGTTTATTACACCATGTGATACCTCTTAAAAATTAACTTAATAATGACTTGTTGGACATATGATTTCATTAAAAAGTGCAACCCATGACACAACTGTATTTGGGAAACATCATGCTGACCAAACTATGTAATTTGGTTTACAATTATTGCAAAGTTTAAGAGATTTGATTCATAAGCTAGTTTGAGTGGCTTAGATCAATACAAGTAGTATGAGCAATTGGCACTTCTTAGCATCATAAATTAAATGATTACATCTATCATTTTTCCTTTATGATGTAAACGAAGTTATGGTAACAAAACACTGACACAGAATCAATGACTCCTGCCTAGTAAATAAATTCTTCAACACTTACACAGCAGCAGGAGTTTATTATTGTACAACAGCCTACACCATTTTTTTAATTACAGCAACACCCATCAGTGTGGCTGTTCTGAGAAAGAATTGCTATTTCTTTTACAACACATTTCCTTTTATAGTATTCTTTTGTTTATTTAGAAGGTGCAGGTGCCGTTCCTTTACAGGAACATAAGATGATCAAAGAAATAGGCAAGGAAGTCCCTTTCAGATTCAGGGAGCAGGCACAATCTGATCTGCAGTGTTCTCAGCCACATACTGGAACTGGTCAGCAAACAACAAGCGTAACATCAAAAGAGTTTTTTGCACAGAGCCATCCACAACTTCTTAACAGGGAAGTCCTCGTTTCAATGACTCTTCACACATCTGACATGCATACGAGCAGCAGGATGCCACAAAAGCTGCTGTCTGCAATCCCTTCTACAAACTACACACAACCTGTGTCCATGTACTATGCTTTTTAAAGCTGCGCCAGCACACTTTGCTAAGGATCTAAGTAGAGCATATAGTGCACCTTGAATCTATGGTGACAATAAAAGTACTCATTGTCACCCCTGCACTACTCATACACAGATACTTCTCCAGTGCCTTCCCATAGTTCTTTCACCTGTGTGTCTGGCTCTACCAACTACAGATTTTCCCACTTCTCCCTTATCCAGCAGTAATCCCTGCAAATGGAGATGCAGCTGGACACCTTTTGATAAAATATGGTCAACCCAATTTTCTCCTCTGTTTGTAGTGTGCAAACTGTATGGCAATAGTGCCAGCAGTTCCCAACATAATTTCAGTATTCCGCCCTCTGGGAGCAAATTTCTATCTCAGGCGTGTATTTGTGCTGTAGATTAGTGGTAACTTTCTTTTCCATGAATACTGCAATGGTAAGTTACTGAATATCATAATACCAAAATAATGTATAATGGATCTCAGAGATGCCAAGATCAAGTTTCCTTCTTCAAGGGACTGATATGTCTAAGCCATCTAATACCAGTACTCAATTTAATTTTCCTATTCAGCAGAATTTAGGACCTCTCTCCAGGCAGGCACTCTAGAACCATTAAAAATGACCTTGAGTGTACATGTTTTTTCCTCCTCTGTAGTTCCACATACACACAGTTAACAGTGATGTCTTCAGGCATTCCCAGGAAAACTCAGCTCAGATTTCATGAGGTTCAGTGTCCCAGAGTCTATCCCCTACACTGGAATACAGCTTCTGCTGTTTCTCCTATCTCTGAACAGGGGGAGACTATTGCTGCTCACTGAGCCTGAGAGAAGTGGATAAAGCAGCCATTAGCTTTAGTGAGATAACTACACAAGAAGCTATTGACGTAGCAGTCTCTGGTAAAAAGACACAAAACCACATGAGACTTCATACCCCAAGTCAGTGTTTTGCTAGCAGAAGCCATAACAGGCTTTTCATTTAGATACATTTCATGTCTGTGAATTACATGCTGCCTTCTTCAAAGCATCATAAACTTGAAAAGGTTAAACACAAAAGTGAGGAAATCAGTTTAGCTCCTTTATATCCATCCATTATGTTACAGCCTTCATTTACATGATTATACATGTAAAGATACCATTTGGGTTTATTTAAATGAGTCACAGCAACATCTGCTAGTGAAGCAGCCTCTCCTAAGCTCTCTCCTTCTCTAGCTACCCTAATAACTAGTACCTGAATTGGCTTTTATAGAAGGACACAGCAACCACCGATAGCTTAATGCAGAGCCATCTAGAAATCACATCCACCTTGCTAAGTCATGCACAGTAAAATATTATCCTGTCTCTGTTGAAATAAGACTTTTAAGCTTCACATAACCTTGAGTGTGCCCAAAGAAAAGACAGAAACAGAAAATCCCAAAAATACTTCTGCGGTGTTTTCCATGGTCCATTCAAAGAACAGAATGAATGATGCTGTTGGAAAGAACAAATGAAAGAGAAATCTCTCAAGTCAGAAGTCAGATGCCATGCAACATGCAAGGAAGAAAAGCAAGCATCGGTATCCTGTAAAGGAAACACTGCAACAGGGTAAGCATGAAAAGCCTTTACGATGTCTGCTTAAATACACAGTACACAATTATTGCGATAGTAGTCATTTTAAAACTACTTAAATCATCCATCCTTTCCTTTCAAGTTCTATATTTAAATGTATTCTTCATGTAATCAAAAATAGAACATTATAGAACACAGAAGATTGCCACGTATCCTGTTTTTCACTTAAAAACATAAGACAAATAGTGTATGTTTGAATTCACAAATGTCTGGTCTTTTTTACATGTGAAACTTCACTTCAAATTTTCTTTTGAGAAAAATGTCCAAATATCTACTCCCACATTTCTCTATGGGTTAATGAGTAGGTTAAAATACAATGCTATTTAACCAGGTAAACAAATAAAATTTCCAAGAACATGTTAAAGGAGGTATTTTTCTCTCTAACCAATACAATTTAACTCATGAGTTTTGTTCTGCATGGAAAAATATAAATGGTTCCTAGTAAGACAAATTATGCCATTTTAGATGTTATGCTCCAGAAAAAGGCATCAAGTTACATTTCGGCAATTAGATTACTAGAGTAAGAGAAACAAAATATTTTGACTATGTTCTGTCCAGCAAGAATATCTGATTGCATCCTGACAAAGTCAAAGCTTTGACAGAATTACATTACACTATATGGGCATATTAGAGAAGCAGCTTCTGTTACAAGTTTCTTCCCTCACTTAATGAGGCACTAGGCTTTGGGATAGAGTTACCTCTCTCAGAATAACCACCTTCATATTTGGCACTTCAAAATGAGGCCAAGTAACAGAGATCAGGCCCGGGGGAACAAGCACACAATTTCCAGAACTCAGAAGAGACTATCTGCCTTCTTGGTAATAGAACAAACTGAGCTGGGATGAATCTGGTGGAAGACCCTTGAAAAGGCTGACAGAGAGTGTTGCACTACCAACTCTTTCTAAGCTGAACAAGTAAGATGTCTGTGTTACTAAGATTTTAACTCAATTATTGCTTATTTGCTGGAGCCCATGTGGAGTCAACTAATGATGACTATAACATGAATGATCAAGAACATCTGATGCGACAGAGGCTGTGCTCTTCTGCCCTCGACTACAGTACCGTCAGACTAGATTTCTACAGTGATCCTTTTCTGGCACTTCATAATAAAAAGAAATCCCATGTTGAAGAAGGGAATCAAGAGCTCAGTTTTAACCTTGAGGTAGTTATATCATCTGAAGCAACTGGTAGATGGGCTCACTGGTTTACATGCACACACTCATATCCCCAAAAAAGATTTAGCAACAGTTACAGACATCCTAAAGCAAGCGTTCTGGTTTATAATGACTCACACTGTAGCTGTATTATCAGAAATTAAGTGCAATGCAAGTGATACAGCTCTTTTGCCATACTGGGGTATAAACTAAGATGAAACATCCAAGGGAATGATTCTATTAAGGTCTGGAATGGCTGGGCAATTGCAAGGAAAGAAACAAGTGGTTTATACATCTGAATCATCAACAACTAAACTAAATTATTCGAATGTGAAGGCTGTGAGAGCTTTCATTAATGAACACATATTCTTCATGATAGCCCATAAAGACAGGTAAGACAAAAATTGGCCGTAGAAAAAGCAAATTATCTGTAATAATATTCAATAAGCAGAAATAAAATGCTGGCATTAAACACAGAGCTGGAACAGACAAGAACTGTTTCAAAAACAGTGAGATAGTTGGTTCAGGCAAAGTATTTATCCCTGTACACTACACTTTCATGTAGATGTTAAAGGAATGAAGGTCTGCAACTAAGGAATCCAATGGCTGAGTTTTGCTGTACAGAGACTTCAAGGAAATATTCTGAAAAGCCAAATTTATTCATGGTTACAGCTTTAAAATTAGGAGGTGTCAACAGTTATCTTGCCCTCTCACACTTGCTGTGGCAGGTCACTCACTTCTATCTATTTTGTGATAGCAAAGTGATTTGTGTAGGTGCCAACTTTAGACCAGTTGCAATGACAATCAGTTAAAAAGAATTTTATCAACATATTTGGCACCAGACATCAACAGGACTTACCACTACCACATGTGATTAAAATTATGCATTTCTTCTGCAGCCAGCTGTCATTTTGAAGCAGATGAGATAGTGAAACAATTAGACAGTAAAACACAGAATTATTTCTAGAGAAAAATTATTCCTAGTCTTGAAAACTGGTTTAAGCCCATGTGAACCTGCCATAATGAAACAAATGCGTGAGAAGTGGGTAAACAAAAACAGGAAATGAACTGCAAATAATAGTTATAAAATAAAGGAAGAGGCAAGCAAAGGTCCCCCAAAGAGCTGATACACTTGCTCATGGACAGGGTTTCTCCCAGCTTGTCTACCACACTTTGTGAAACAGTCAACATCTCTGGACTTCAACATTCACTTTTCACCTAGAGACATGCTATTTTTCTATAAAAGCAAAAAATCCAGGCCGTACACACTTCAGTTTCATTATTCAAATTCCAACTACACTCTGTGATAAATAATATTTTATCACCAGTTGTGAATATTATTAGCTTGTTTTTAGATGGAACAGCTACTAAGGGGTAAAGATGGTGTGTTGGAATTGGGTATGTGCACATCACTTGGTTCAATATTTTACCGTAATAGGTTCAATATTACTTTGTACCTAGAAATTTCTCTGCAGCTATCAGTGTTGCTAAATGATAACATCGCAGTTAGTTTTTCATCTGATTTTCAACAACTGCACTTACCTAGCCCTTTTCTAATCAGTCTATTCCACACCATAACTGAAACCATTAAATACTCAGATTCCAGACTTAAAAAGCTGGAATATATTAATATTACTATTCTTGTGCATGTTTCAAGACAAGTGACACCGGGCCAGCAGTCTTAATTGCCTTGAGTTGGTGAGAATCAGACACAGCCAAACACTGTCATAGTGTAAATGGAAAGTGTAATGGGTATCTGAGATAAACAGAAGCACAAACAACTCAGCTGTAAATGAGCAAAATCTGTTCATGAGGCAGTCTTATGAAATATTTGAGCACTTCTGTGCACTGTATTTTTTCTTGGAATGTTAGCAATCAGGTTTGTTGCCCATTACCAGGAATTCCAAATATAATTTGTCATGTATCGTGAAAATATGCCCTGAAACAAAAGCCATCTAAACTTATCTCTATCTGCACTTCTCCAATTGTTCTGGCTTCCTCCAGAGCTCCCTCCTCATGTTTCACACCCAATGGCAGCCCTGAGCTTTTACAGGAGTTTTACAACCATTAATAATATCACCACTTACCCATGCTGCTAACCACAGAGCTGATTCTGGACTCCATGTGCCCATTCCCATACTGTTGCTGCTGCAGTCTTGTATAATTGGCCTGTCTCTAGGAGAGACCATGGTTTCCCTTTCAAAGGATTTTCATAAGTCTCTGCTCTTGTTAATCACTCCTGACAAATAAATTCCAGAACTCCAAGCTTCTTATTTCCCACACTTAGCAGGAATTGGAAAATATACATTTCTGCTTGGTAACATAAAAAAAAGTTTCAAGTACAAGGTCTATACAGCATCATGTGCTTGAATATCAACCTGTGTTCACCTGTTAGAAGACTTTCCCCCTATGCTGGGATATGTCTCTATCCAAGAAGGAGCCCAATTACACAATCTGACATATGCACACACTTTTGACATATAGGAACCTCAAATAAAGGAAGTACAAATGCAGTATGTGAGAAGATGATGTTACTTCAGTTCCAACGGGTGATTTGCAGCCACTTGAGGAATCTCTGAGCAACCTCTACAAAATATTGTGGCAGAGAACAAGAGAGCTAGATCTTCTTAATGACAGAGTAGGGGGAGACTGAGTTAAGATACATTTAATAAAAATATTTTACAGAAAAGACCTGATAAATTCATAAAATGAATAGAATGTAGTTGCAATTCATTACTTATTTATCATTTTTATCAGTTCTTTTATTTTAAATGTATAAGTTATTACAGTTTGAGCAAAACTGCTTAATATAGTCATACCTCAAACGCACTACCTAACATGGCTGCCTGATCAGTTAAAATTGTAGCATCAATATATTAAAGAATTATTCCTCTATAGAGGTAAATATGTACTTTTTTTAAGAATTGCCACTTCGGATATAATGACTTGCAACTACTACTCATAACTACTGAATACAATCAAAAGGTGGCAGTATGATTGCCATATATTCCTCCCTATACATACCTTTTATTTGCTTCATTTTAAAAGCGGACACCATTTACTTGACCCCCCCACCCCCATATAAAGGAACAACTCTCAAGCCTCATTACAGACTTAAGTGTTTAATCACTTTTTGTTCGTGCGTTCTGATAATGAGGTGTCTATACCACCTAGTATGCAGCAGAAGAAAGGTACTTTAACTTGACTGTTTCAGGTTTTCCTTTCAGGTTTCCACAAATCAACTCACTACCCAGCCACTAACAGCACATAATTTAAACAACCTAAACTGACAGAACATCTTAGAGCAATTTCATGTTGTACCACGACGTGTGCGCAAGTATTAGCATCACAGCCAGTGTTACAGCTGAAACATTAAAAGGAACACAGGAATAAATCACAAAATATTAATTTTCAGGTTGATCTAGTTTTTGACTACAGATACATAATTCTAGGAGAATGCTTGTGTTCCAGTCAACAAAACATTAGCATCTAAAGAGAAACATTTAACACAGAAATGTATGAATCAATGAAAGATTGCAGTAGGTGCTTTGTCTGCTACTGTCATTCTCTGCATGTGATCAATAATAGAAGCTGGCAAAACTCCAGCAGCTGTGTTTAAATGTCTGTAATTTTGCACAGATGCCACTAACACATTGTGTGTCTACACATAGGATACTATGGGAAAGTACAATGGGTGGAAAAAGAAAGGGCATGTCAAAATAGCAGCAAGCTTAGAAAATGAAACCTCTGAATGTTTATATCTTAACTCATCCCTTTTCTGCATATGCAAAACAATGAAATCATTATTGATGATTTTCCCCATTGAATTCCAGTGCTATTGAGAAAATAAAAGGCTGGACACAGTATTTATTATCAGCTCTCCCGTACTTTGCTTTCTCCTTATCAAGGAAATGGCCTCCTCCACACTCTACTAAAAAGTCAGATTTATGCATGGGTTCGTCACACACTTTTTACAGTACCCTCATACTTCCCCAGCACTATGTTCATTTAAGCAACACTGCATTCTGTGAGGCAAAGCAGTGGTAACCCAGAACTCCTACTCCCGACTTGAGATAGGAAACTTCTCCACGTCTGATGGGGCAAGGCAGGCAAAGCTAGACATTCGCTGAACCCACAGCTCTGGAGGAGCTAGGATTCAACAGCAGACCCAGCAGGAAAGACCCTATGCCATTCCTGCTCTCAGTTACACCTTTGGGACAGCCAAAGTGGTGGAGGGCACACCCTGGTCTGAATACAGTAGTGGCAAATATTCCACCGGGGAAGGAAAGGAATGAAGCAAGACAGCTATCTAGGTGGGACATGTGCGGAATAGGAAAACTCCACTTTTTCAAAATACATAAGTAGACCGAATCTTTCTGTTAAGATGACAAACACCAAACTCTATGTAGTCTGTGGTGGATTTTAAAGCCTTATATCAAAAGTCCAAAGTACTAAAACACCCATAGATCACTTATATTTGTTAACATGGCTACATAAACTGCCTTTTTTAAGGGAAAAATAATAGCAATTTGTTTGACATTTTCCATGGTTAATAGTAATAATATCACTTTAAAATACATACAATTGAATGCATTGCACAACTCCACTTTGAGTTAATTATGTTGTAACTTGATGTGTCATTCTGTTTACTTTCTCTCTTATCGAACCTTCACCCAACACCAAAAATGCTTTCACAGTGTTAAGTGAGACCAACACAGGAGCTCCATCACACCTATAAATTAACTCCTGTATGACGAAGTGATAGATCTCATGAAAAACCCTGATGTCACACGGATGCTGCTGGAAATGAACTCTGTAAGTTGCTGACTAAGGACACATCCATCCGTCCAATCTAGGAAGAACAGTTTCTTAACTCATGCATGACCCTATGCCTCACATGGGAAAAAAGAAAGACAATTTCAATCTGCAGGGTAACAAAGTATTAAACTAATGGCAAAGAAAACAGCACTAATACATAATGTTTTCAAATTGAAATATAAAAGTACTTAAATGTTATGCTCTTTTGATATTGCAGCTTTTTCTAATAATTTTGGGGATATAACCAGTCACATCAAAGCACCTGAGTTCCTAGTAATCGCTGGCACAAATGTGAACATCTAGGAAAAAAGCTCTTGCATCTTGAACAAATCCCCATCACCTGGGGCTTTTACTACAGGCAGCCATTCACATTCATCGTTATCCCACTGCTATTGTGATCCTCTGCACAGTTATCTCCATAGGACCTACTATAATTGAGATGAAGAACATGAAACAGCTTCAGAACAGGAAAAGATCATTTGGCCCACAGTACTCACTTTCCCAACACTTAACACGCAGACTAGCAAAGCAAACTGCTTCATCAGCTGAAGTTGCTGTAGGAACACAGTATGTTTAAAACAAAACAATAAAACCCTTTTCATGTTATCATGTGACTCCATATATGGGGTTGCTGGCTGACAGCTGACTTTGAGGTAAAAGGGCCAACTTCAGCCCTCCTTACTCAGAGGGTGCCGCCATTCCACTGAAATTATTGGGCATTATTATTTTATTGAGTGTCAAGGGCAGTAGAATTTAGTCTGCTACATCATTTACTGTGTCTAAATCATCATATCATCAAAATAGTTCCCTGCACTCACTCAATAGTTAAGTTCCATTTGCTTCTGTGTATTTTTGCCTTGACCTATACACAATGGATACTGGTTTATGGAAAACAAAAAAAACCAAACAAACAAAAAAAGAAATGCATTGAGGAGAGTCTGCTGAGCACTGAAAAAAAATCAGATTCAAATAAGATCCCTCAATTTTAATAAGCAGAATCAGAATGTCTAGATCAGGCAAAAGAAGACCATTCAGATAGTAAATGAAGAAAAGGCAGAATGGGAGCAGCAATCATGAACAGCAGTTATTTCAGAGTGCCTGCAAAGATTATGATGGAACAGTCACAAATCTGATTCACTGCAAGGAGCAGGATCTAGTTGAGCAGAAGTAGATAAGGGTGGAAACGAGGGATGGCAAGCTTTCGAAGAGTTGTGGAGGCAAAAAAATATGCAATGGAGACTGGACAGATAATACATAGTAGGCAATATTAACCAGAACATGCTGGTATTGCTAGTGCTAAGTTCGAACATGATACAGCCTGCATATCTGCATTACAGTCTGGAAAGAATTTACTGGTATTTATGTTAATCAAATATTTTAAAGCCAATATATTTTAAATCATTATATAGTTAAAATAACAAGCCACTGTTTGCTCCTTCTTTCTTTATGCTGTAACACAACAGCTGTGATAACATATTTTCAGTTATTTGATGCATCCACAAATCACAGTCTCTGGGAATGCAACAAATTAAAAGTGAAAATAAATAAATAACTCGATTAAATGAACAAATTATACCAGCCACACTCAATAGAAGAAAAACATTGAAAATAATGAATCACATGAAAAGCATCCATCCAAAATGAAATGTTGTGCACTGTGAGTAGATTGTGGTAGGTCACCAAAAGGTGAGAGTTGCACAGGCTCTACCAAAAATTCTCAGCCTTTCAAGGCACCTACATCTGGTGCCATTTACAAGTTGTTCAAACTCTGCACTGCGCCAGTAGGGCAATTTCAAATGGAAGCACAAGTACTAGAGACTTAAATGGAATTTACACCATCTGAATACATTACCAAGGAAGTACCACAATTAATTTCTATCACTGCAACAGTAGAACAAAGGCCACACTTCTAGCATACCAACATACCCTAAAACTCCAATGTGTTCCTATCCCACTGCCTGAGGCAGCACTGGAACACCACTGCTCCCAGTGTCCCATCAGGTTATGCTAGCCTTAAGAGAGGCTGGGATCCAGTAATGTTAAAATTGGTAACTTTTAAGACAAATCTTACCAATAAGGAAAAAAATAGACTAATAATATCTCTAAAATTTCGAGCACGTGTTACTTGAGACTGAAACATGGGTTCAGTCTGACCAACGGCTCCTAGTAGGTGCTGCTGGACTCCACACAAGTTACAGATTTCAAGTTGCTCAACCAGACCTTATTACCATAACCTCTAGCAAGGTGTGAAAATCTATAATTAATGATCAACATCAACTTAGTATTTCCTAAAAGCAATTCTGTAGAGCTGAAGTTGTGGCATTATCAGAATTAATTCAATTAGTTGAAAAATGGTTATTCCCTGTATAATGACCACGCTAGCGGTTTCTAAAGCATCCAAAGATTTAAAAGCATTCAGAAGACTCACCTGTTCAGAGGCTGATATCCTCCACGAGGTGGAGGATATGACACAGATATGGTGCAAGCTAAAAGGCTATCAAGAAGATTACAAAAGGACATACAGTCCTAATGTTTCTCAATAATTAAGTACCTAGAAACAGCTATCACAGCAATTACTGTACATGCATGATTGATACAGACTTTTCCAGGTTTTTAAATTATACTCCAAATGATCATGTCATGGCAATTCCAGAAAATGACTGGTCTTTTTGCCATTAGATTACAATCCAAAAAGAATGGACTGGGAACAAAAAAAAAACAAAAAAAACAGCCAAATCAGTTCTTTAAATAGACAATGCAGGACACAAGAGTTATTCAGGATAATAATAACATTTAGAGCAGAAAGCAACAAGTCCCAAGACAAAACCTCATCAATTAGGAGACTTTTTATCTTCCATTACATTTAACTCAGAAGCTTTTGCATCCATGCAGTCTACAAGAAAAGAAATTCTTTACATAGCAAGTTTCTTAGATTGCCTAACAATCAATATTCGGGAAGAGCTACAGGAGAACTTTCCCTTGTGATTTAGCAGTGACTCTCATTCCCCAAGGTCTATGTTACTGACATTGCTGCAAATGTAGCACAAGCAATGAAAAATGGAAGCTGTACATACTGTGCTTTCCCCATTGCCTTTACTCAGGTCATAACTCACTCTTGCATACAGTGTAATTCAACCTGCGGAGATCCCAGAGGGTGCTGTATAAACACCATGTGAAAACTTGACTCGATCATTAAAACAGTATAGCGTGCCTTGCAGATTATTGAAAATTTTCTAGTTGATCACTTAGCTAAACTTTTTTGCATTAATCAAGGCTTCAGATGATTTATCAATTATGAGCTTTCATATTAGGCAAACCATCAGAGTACTTTGGCACCTAAAATGAGCCAGGAGCTGAGAAACAAAAGCAATATGTGTCAAATTTCTGTATGTCAAAGAGACAGCCCCTAATCTCTCCCTTAGACTGTCCCTTAAAGTGCTGTAAGCCACTTGACACAGCACACCACTACTGGTGCGGCTTGGCAGCTGACAAAGTCCTCCTTCGAAGAGAAACTCCTGCCTCTGAGTGAGGACTCCGTGCACTCTCACACACGTTCAGCTGAAGCCTGGCACACACTCAGCCCCAAATACTCACCACTCAAATTGTTAGCAGGTATTAGCTGTCATGTTACATTAGCCCCTCAACATGCTATCTTGCATCATGCCAGCATATAATGTGATTTAATGGAACACGACATGACATATGTGATGTGACGTGATGTGATGTGACAGCTACCATTTAAAGGGGAACACACCTATTTTCAAATCAGATGTCCATTATCAATTAAGCTGCTCTGGTGATGGTCAGACATTCATATGTCAAGCCCAAGCTAAAAACAGCATGTGTTGTCTGTGCTACCGAACTGATGAGCTGGGAATCTGCCAGCTCCCCAAATTATCCTTGGGTAATTTGACAGATCTGTAATAGAAGCCCTGTATATCAATTCCACATCATATTTGCTCAGTACTACTAAAAGAGTGTTTGTACCATTTTTCTTCTTCATCCATCATAATTAAAAACACCTAAAATTCTGATTACCAAGCTGTAACTTCAGTTCTGTTATTATTAGCTGCTGAGGTTGATATGAGAAAGAAAAAGAGAACAAAGAATATTTTTTCTGTAGCTGCAGTGAACAAAGTGCTGAGAGCATCACAAACAGAGTCATTTGACTGACCAGACTCAATGTGTAACTAATATGAAAGTTAGCAAGACTACAGCGTGAGTAATAAAACCTTTTTGAATTCACTTCTGCACAACGATTTTTCTCCTTCACTAGAGAAAAGACATTAAATGCTTTTTTCTTAAAACCAAAGATTTGCATAGATGCAATGAGATTGTCATAAATCTGTTGTAGGCAACAGTCTGTGTAATATATGCATAATTCAAAAGGAGAGAGCTCGTAGATGAGTTTAGCATACAAGTGAAACTCAGACACACTGTAGTGCAGCCGTTTTACAATGCATAAGGAATGCACATCATCCTCGTGCAGATTAAAGTATTGATTCTTCATCATTCTGTAGTTTAGCCATTAATATTCATGCAAAGACTGGTCACCTTGCAGGAACACAGGCAGCAGTGGAGAATCAGCCCTGTTCTACGTCAGCACTTCAGAGCTGGAGAGCTCTCAGCACACACAGTAACATGGCTCCCTGCGAGTGATGTGCCTGCAGTTGCTGCTCAGTTGACTGTTTCTGATGATCTTGCTGCTGCTGCAAAAAGGGAGAAAGCTGCTGCCTCTAGATTTCCCGATGCAAAAATTGCACTTCAAGGCCGGATGGCAGCTTGAAGGTCACACGCGCTGACGCCTCGTATGCCAGAGACAGGAAGCCTAATTTTAGCCCACAAGAAACTAGAGTGCTGATGAGAAAAAATGAGATTCTATAATGCTTCAGAAGCTTTACAAGGGAAAATGATTCTTAGTGCAAGATATCCCATCTTACCTATGCTTCAAGGATGTCAAAAGAAAAGGCTTCTATAGCTCATGGAAATGAATGAAAATAAATTAAACTGTTGTCTAGAACTGAGAATATTGGAATAACCTGTACATGTAATAAGATAACAGTGTGACTATTTACCCTATGCCCATCCAGATTTATAGAATAATAGGGAAATTTGTAGCAAGCTATGAGCTAAAGACAGAGGAAATATTTGTAGCTGAATTTCTTGCCACAGTAGTTCCTACACAAATCTGCAGCACAACCAGTGAACCATGATGCCTCTTCCTCCACAAAATGCTCCCAGATCTAGTCTGAAGGCTTACACATGGGTCTGTCTTACCAGAAAGGCTAGTCTCACCTCACTTGTCAGGTTGAGCACACAGGCTGCATTGTGTCTGCCCAGGATGCACTGCAAAGAGTCAATGGCTGTTCTGTGAAAAGACAAGCCATATTCCAGACAGCCATGCACAACAGTCACACCATGAAATGAAGAACACCTCGATCAGTTCAGGTGCATGAATCAGCAGATTACAACCAAAGAACTGCGGGCAAGGCTGAATATTGGTTTCACTGCTTTGGAAACAATAGTAGCAATGTAGCAATATTGAAAAGTTTGTTTCAGGTGAGTCGCATGAGAACAGAAAGAACAATGCATGCAAGTTTGTCAGGACCTATTGAACATATGCAAGGCTAAAGGAGGCCATTTCCTGGATCACATCATTACCAGTGACAAAACATGATGTCACCACTATGAGTCAGAGTCAAAACAGCTGTCCATGGAGTGGCAGCATGTAAATTCCCCATCAAATAATAAGTTCAGGACACAGATCTCAGCAAAATGATGTATACTGTCTTTTCAGATGGGAAATCCCACTGGATTTTCCAGAACCTGAGCAGACTGTCAATTCTGATCTCTACATCATGCTGCTGACTGAAAGCTTGAAATTCCTGCGTCAGACCAGAGAAGGCAGTTTTTCTCATGAAATATGATAACAGTCCAAATTGGGTACCTCCTGACTTTCCTCTGTTTGGGCTGATGATTTGCATGGGCAAATCAGCATTGAACTGCTTTCAGGTTGCATTCCCATGTTTTTCACTTTCAGACAGAATGTTTATTTGATAATAATAATATCTTTACTACCAGGGAATTTCTGTTCCCACCCATGTTTTAAAAAGTTCACAGCAAGATCAGAAATGGCATTTTGGATTTAGACTTAGTGTTCCAAGTCTGAAGTGTTCGATAGTATTTTTCAGAATACAGAGCACACAATCCCTCAAATTCAGGTCAATATGTAAAGCCATTAAAAACATATTAACAACTGTACTGACTGAAACCAAAGACTCTTCTAGTGCAGTATTCCATCTCCAGCAGTGGTCATAAGTATATAAGCAGGAGAGAGTATAAAAACAGGACAGGTATAAGTGATATTTCCCCTAATATTCACCTAGACTCCACTTATTTTTGACATAGGGGCTTCCTGAACTAGATGTGATATCTACGCATTTACTTAACCTTCAGTTAATTTCTCTTCTATGAACTTGCTTTGTCCCTCTTTAGACCAATACAGTCTTTTAGCATCCATCATTCTTTTGGCAAGATCAACTACCTACCACATGAAAGCCATGTCTTTTTATTTGCTTTGAATCTGGCTTCTGCTACCTTCACCTGCTTTCCTCCAACTCTCAGATAAGATTGGGAAAAAATATGAACAACTGAGTCTTATCTGGACACTCTCTGATTTTATAGACCACTGTTATAGCTATCTGTCTCTTTTTCAGACTGAAAAAAAATCCTTATTTATTTAATCATTCCTAAGAAAGAAACTCTGTTATAGTTTTGGTTATCTTTTTAGATCTTCTGTGGAGCCCTATTTAGTCCCATTATGGCCTTCTGCAGATAGGGGCCAAGTGGAATGGGGGGACCAACACAGACATGACACAAGAACTGTTCTTACTCAAGGTGCAAGGAGGTCACAGATTTTCACACAACTATGTAATGATACTCTCCATTTTATTATGCTCCTTTTCTAGTGACTTTCTAGTGATTTTTAGTAATATCATTAGTAGAGGCTACTCTGTGTTACATAATGACACTTTTCAGAAATAGTTCAATTTCTAAACTTTCAGTAAAACTGAGGTGAAATTCTATTGGACTCTTGCCTGTCTACCAACTCCAAAGACTAGTCTTAATTTTTTCTACTTAGTTTATGGTGCTGGTTCTTCCCAAGTCAGCAGGATGCCAGTACTCCCAAAGGTTTGCTGCTTTCAGTCTCATTCCAATCACCTACAATCCCAAGGTCCACTGGCAGTCCGCTTGGCTCCCATGTAGCCAAAGGTCTTGGAAATGCTGGTCACCAAAGAACAATGACAATTCTTTTCTGTTTCTTATTTTAATACATGGTTTAAACAAGCTAGTCAGTTGTATTGGTGCTGTTTAATAGTATTCAGCCATGACTAATGAGAATCATGTTACTTTCTGCCTGCAGTTACAGGAGTTCCCACGGTCAAAGCATTTGCTGCAGAGTATCTATGTCCTCTTTTGAAGGAAATTTCATTGTCTTTGAAAAGGGAAACCGTGTTGGATCTTTACCAAACATAAATACTGATTTTGATTTTAAATCTTACTCCAAAGTTGAGAGGAGAAATAGGAAAGAAATGCTCAAAGCACTTGTGCAGTACTAAATTTCTGCATAAATTCTACCACACAAATGTTGCTCACTGAAAGCAAGAAAGAAACACTATTGTTTAGATTCTTGCTACCTGCGCATATTTTCTCTTCAGTTTCACTGATGCTAATATTAAAGGTTAATGTTATTTGATAAATCACACAATTAGAAAGATATCTAAAACCAAATGCATTAAGTTGTCAATGAATAGAATAAAGACTTCAGATAGATTTCAGCATAGCAATAACTTATTTATATGTTTCTACTGGTAACTATTTCTTTAGAGGAAAAGATGACAATTCACATACATCTTTCAACTCCCTAATGAATTATTTCATTGCCATATGAAGAATTTTACAATTCAGTAATCAGCTGCTTAATGGCTTCCCATAAAAAAATTAAATTAACAATGCAAACATGGCTTAGGTTCCCAAAATAAAAGAAAAACAAAACAGCAGAAGAATATCACAAACTCAAATATTCCGAGGGCATATTTTAATTTAAAATTGCCTAGAATATTCACTGCTTGAAAAGCTTCACTATATTGAAATTCCAAAGCAACTCTGTTTGCAGAGCTGGCATCTATTTTTTTGTTTGTATTTAGATACATTCAGAAGTATCTAATTATTTTATGGCTGAGAACCACAGGAAAAGAATCCCAGACTATTATATTTCCTTATAATTCCCATTTTCTCATAGGTATGCCACCATCTTGCTACTCTAATTCATGCAAATGAAATTTACTCCCACTGATTTAAAAAGGGCAATGTGAATGATGTAGGGGTGCAGTATAGGTCTGCTGTACTTCAAATTTCCAATACCAAAAATAAAAATAAAAAATAATTGGCAGCTTTGTTAAAGTATCCGTTCTTTTTAAAACAGAAGTAACATGCTCCAGCTATTCTTTGGCTACATAAATCAGTAAATGCAAACCCATATGATTGTTCTTTTAGTACAGGAAGGACTCTCAGTAGTTTCAGAAAAGAACAATTGTATGTGATTTTTTTAGAAGACCAAATATAATCATTGTAACCCCCAGATTAAAGTGCCTTTCTCCCTCCATTATATAAATCCTACACTGGAAACATCTCTCTTTCTCCATTATGACCTCGATTATGATTGACAGCAATCTTCATCTGCAGGGGCCTGCATTTGCTCTTACTGAAGTTAATGCAAAAAATCTAATTGGTTTCAATGACAGCAGGATATACTGAGTCCCCACTTATGAGTCTTTCTGCAAGAACAGAAGGAAAACATTTCTGACTATTATTCCCCACTTTGAACATTCTCCTATTTTTGTTTTGCCCCGTATTTCATTTTTTTTTAAATAGTCATTATTGCTGGGGCTGAAAAGAAACCACAGTGTGGGTAATGTATTCCATGGACGCTTATGAATGATTTTAAACTGCCAGCTCTTGGAGATTACTGGCTGGCTACACTCCTGCTCTGTTCCACAGTGTCAATTTCTATGTTGGATATTGTTCATTTTTGGAAAGATGTTCAGAATTATATTTGGCTTCTACATTAAAAATAGAGCTTATTCTTTTTACATGAGTTTGAGGATGCAAAATGTTAGATTAACTGGATTTTCATGGAAGCGCTAGAGGGCAAATTCTAAAGCCAGCATACTGACCTCAACCCTCTTATGGCATTCTTCATTGCTCCATCATAAAAAACCCTGCACATCTGTAGCCATCCACATACTTCCACTGAAATTAAACTAGAGAAAAAGGATTTCCCACTGCCCAAAACTTGGGCTTTTGTAAAGTCAAGGCCCTGAAGCTGCTTGTCTTTGAATGAAGCTGCAAACATTTAGTAATTCTCATCTTCTTAAAAAGCCTATTTCAAATAATATTTAAAATTTGGAGGGAATTTCCAAGACATGAACAGCTGAACTTTGATTCCTAGTTGTATTTACTAAAGTTCAGACATACAGCAGTTTTAAGGCAAACATGAAAATAAAATCTCGAGTCACAACGTCCTGGTAATCAAACATTTTCCTTCTCAGAAAAGTCCGGGATTCCCTGCATCCTGTGCTCTTTCCCTCACTACCACCCCAGAAAAAAATGAGGCAAGTGAGGGAGAAGTGTACAATAGGAGAAAGTGTTTTCAAGCACAAGGATAGAAAAGTATTCTGTTGGTTTTACCGGGACACTTCTCATCGTTGTTTGTTTTCCTCAATGTATTTGAAATAAAGCAGATATATCATTGAAAATACGAAAAGAAATTCAGTGAAGAAGAAAATTGGAAGGAAAGAAGATTGGCACTTGTATAGGAATGGGAAATCTTATCCACTATTACCAAACGGAACAATAGAAAAGATCAGAGTCCACACTGCTCACATTAATATTGCAAATCCACAACTTCAGAAATGGAAAAGAATTGGACGTTGCTGGTGTTTGCTGCTGTTCATATTCTCAAATCTTCTCTGCAATCAGATCTAAACTCAATACAAGGTGACTATCTCAAGAAACTAACTGCAGAAAAGGACTTCCTGATTACTTTGTTCCCCCAAAACAAGTATTTCCATATTGCTAAGAAATCATTATAAGGAGAACCCAGCTGTGGTCTCACATATAATCATACACAGTTCTTTTCTGAGGCGTATTATTTACATTATAGATTTATTATTGTCTTCTGTTATGTTGACACAAAATAATTCTTCATCTCTTCCATGTTAAAGGAGTGCAAGCATCCTTTGCTCTGTAAATAATTCAAAGACATAAATATTTTAAGAACAATAAGCAGTATATTTTGGAGCAGCAGAAGTGAAATTAGTTATCTGCATCTAAGATCTTGATTGCAGCAACATAATTGTTTTTCAGTTTTCATTATCCTACAGTGAACCAAATCTCTCCCTTTACTTTCAAACACTGAATGTTTGGTTTCATCTGCAAGAGCAATTTTGATGAAAAAATAGAAGTACTGAAGCATGAAATTTCAATGCTTTCAGAATTCCTATGCTAAATAAAAGGAAAATTTACTTATAACAATTTGTTTGTCCTGCATACATCTTTTTAAAGTACAGTATAATAATCTTTTTCATAAATATTGTGCTTATGGGTTACTGGATACAACCTCACAGTGTATCTGAATATAATTAACTAGTGTGAATTTTTCAGTCAAAAGGAGTTTCTTCCTTTATCAAACTGTAATAGGATTGAAGAAAATTTCTTATTCTTTTTATATTCATATAGAAACTACAGTTGAAATGATAAATCAAAAGTAATAGAAGCTTAGAAAGCTAAAGAATGTGCAGACACACAAAAAATTCATTTGGGAATCCCTTGTTACTAGGCGTTGGGTTTTTTCCTGTGATCTGTGGATGGTTCCCAGATCTGCAATGCAGATCTCCAAAATTTGGAGTAGACAGGCTATAAGACCTGGCAGGAGCTCTACATTAATATTGCCAATCCTTTCATACATTGTTGTCTTTTCCCCTAAAAGATTAGCACAAAATCTGTGTATACCTCTCTCTTCTTGGTGTTGGATAGGCCTGCTCTAAAACATGTGGAAGAAAATATAGACCTTGAGCCTTTTTGCAGTATGGAGTTTGAACCACAGCTGATCTGCTATTAGCTTCACAATACACAGCACAAAAGGTTTCAGAAGAGGATATAAAGCTATATGTTGTGTTGGTTCGTTGCTTATGGAATAAACAAGAACCCACCTCTGAGCAACCAACTCCTCTCACTCCTTCAGTCTCTACCAGAGACTGTAATGAAGTATTTGTCAGCAGCTCTTTGACAGTTGCAAACATCACTTCTATGGGCAAGTGCTCACGCTCCCATAAATTTTTAACTTCTTTTATTTAAATGACATTTCTAAAGCCCCCATAGACATTGCAAAATCCAGAGGAAAATTTCTACTTCAATAGATTTCTATAAAGATCTTTGCAATTATACCTCTATTTTTAAGCCTTTTATGCCCATATGAAAAAAGAAGCATGCAGCACACAAGTAAATTCTAAGAGGGCTCCCCATCAAACACCCCACATCACACTACACAGCATGACAAATACAGGAATTGGAATTCAGACAACTTTGTCAATTGAAAAAAATGAGGAAGAGATATGACCTGGAATATGGAAGCTAAGGATTGGTTTAATTTAATTTCTCTTCAGAAATGAAATATCCCATGTAAATCTTTATCTATGTAAAACAAGGAGATTTTATTAAGTAACCATTCGGGTTTTAATCCTTTTCTCATAGTTCTATGATGCCTTTCTTTACCCCTTCTGAAAAATATGGTTTGTTATCCTTTGTTTTCTTCCCTCTTCCCTTTAGAAGCAAAATGTTCTATTTAAAAATAAAAATAAAAAAAATATCTGAAGTCCAGTAAAAGTTTATTAGGTGCCCCCGTGACCTTGATAAAGGATAGAATTGAAAAAGAGAGTGCTGAAAGGCAGAATAACTAGAAGCTGGAAATATTCCATTGAAAGGACAGGAAAAATGACCCCTTCAATCCCCAGAAATATCAGACACAAAACTTGCCCAACATTTGCCAAAAATAATAGTCAACTGTTACTATACTACTACAAACATATTTCTAGCCCTAAAAGAAAGGAAATCATAAATTGGTAAATGGACTAATCAGCTGCTGAATATAAATTAAATGACCCAATACACATTTTCTCATTGACATCTAAACATCCTTTATTTTAAAATCCAGACTAACATAGGAAAATACTTAATCACTATTCTTTCAGCACCAGACATCTAGGGAAGACATTTTCCATTTTCATTTTAGCACCTTTGTTTTGGTCATTCTGAGACCATCTGTGGTGGATTAAATCTGGAAACCTTTAGGACAAGGTGGCTTTTAAATCTTGACTGAAATTCCAGTTTATCTCTCTCTCCTTGTTAGTCCACCATCTCTACCTTGTCATTGTGGGCAGACATCATGTTTCAGATGTGCTTTATCACAAAAGCACATCTTGATTGTGGCTGATGAAGGGTCATCTCATGTATGACAGTGAAATATTTGAAAAAAGGTTACTGCTGGAACTGTAAGAAGTTATCTGTATAACCATGGATTTTGTTTAGATTACTTTATGAGGAAAAAACATGATAACAAGACATCCTAATTGACCGTATCTCATGGACTTTAAAAGTGTCAGAGCAATTTAGCCTTTAAAGAACTACATAAAATATTTTATCACATCTCTGCCTCAGTAACTTTAATAAACTATACAGCCTTCAGGGACCGGGTTCCTTATAAATTAAGTGCCTTCAACTTGCTGCACAAGGGTCTTTATCTCTTGTCAGCTTAATTATGTGTTTAATTTTATTTTTAACATTTTTTACAATGACCTACACCAATAGAAACCTAGATTGTTTAATTAAACATACAAATATGGTTATATCTAGCACAATCAAAGCACTACTTTTTCATACTAATGTTTTATACAGAGCTGATAGTTCCATTGTAGTGCTAATACACTAGTGTAGTCTAAAGTTTATCAGCTCACCTTTCCAGCTATAATTTAAAGTTTAACTTTGTTCCACCGCCCTCTTACAACTAATTGGCTATAGCTTTTCCCCAGTGTCTCAACAGCAGCTAAACTCTAATAAGTTATTAAGCAATTACTTATGCTTTATTGCTTATGTGTGTGTGTTCCAAATTTACACTCTAATACAGAAAGACTCAAATGGGTGTCTGGGTAAAAGAACACAGCTGCATATCACTTTCTCTTCAGCAGCAAAATTTGTATTATAAATATGAGTGTAGAACAAAAAAGCTGTGTAACAGATCTACAGAAGATATGCTGGAAAGACACAGACTTCTCTGACACTTGAGGTCCTCCTAGTCAGCATGCAAGGTGAAACACATTGAATGCCACCACAAAATGCAGAAGAAAAAGAGAGGGGTCAAAAACAGGAGTCAGGCCTCAAGCTCTGACTTACACTGCGTGAAAGAGGAGAGATTTGAGACCAGAAATCTTTGGGATCTGGTAGGTGGTGAAAAGCCACAGTGGTGAAGGCTCCCCAGGAATAGGTCTTTTTTAAAAACGATTACTCCCCTTGGTGGCTATACTCATTCCAGCTTTTCCTTTTGCACTGGCCCTTTCTCATGACTGAATTATTAGTATTTCAATCTGCTGATTTTTTTTTACTCAATATCGTGATTTTTTTGACAGGCTGACTCATGATCTGCACACACCAGGCACGTCAATAATGGTAGGGTAAATTTCCCTGCTTTAACATAAATATACCCTATTTTCATCCTGTGGAAATCTGAGAGCTGATAGCCGTATAACATGGTACAGGAGGTCAGCTATTTCAAGCATTCTGAAGGTGTGCAGCAACCTCTCTACTCTAGCCAAGTAACAGTCCACACAAGCCCTGACTGCAAATCTGATAAAATGATGAAGGGGTATGCACAAGCTGTTTCACTAACAGTCATACAGTCCAGTCAAAAGTCTTACAAATCCTATATAGCTGATTAGGGAGAATGGCCAGTAATGAGAAAATCCTTCATGCCATGGAAATGCCAGTTGGTACAATGGCTAACTGGTACTGGGGCTTTTTATAAATATAGATTTGAAACTCAGATCAGTGGAATTCAAAAGTACATTTTTGAAGCCTTCCGTGCCAGGATGACACTGGGCAGTAGATAGGAACAGAGCTTAGTGACATGAGTTTGATTGATGATGGCTGCACTGTGCAAATGATATGCACAGTAACTTCAGAAAGTGATAGAAAGCACCTGGAAAAAGTTCGCTTTGAAGGTCAAAGCTGACAGAACCTTTATATACATGGGAAGATGCCAGTGGAAGAGCAATAACTTTTAAAAAACTACAACAAGTAAAAAACTGAAAAGTACAATTGCAAGATCTTGTGGAATTTATGGCTTGCTTGGTTAATATGTCTGCCTGGCTGACTGATAGCTCCACTGTGGTAATAATACCATAGTTTAAAGTGAAGTTCAATTGCCCATCTTTCTAGAAATAACATAGAATTTTCACTTTGTTTCACAGAACCCCTCAGACTGACAATGAATGGCTGCCAGCTTTTCCAAATGCATTACAGATGCTAATAAGTTATTAGCCAATTACTTTTGTAATTCATGCATCCAGTTGTATCAGCACATTGGATTTAAAGATTCACTCATACTTAAAGGGAAAGTTTGAGAAATGTTTTAGTGAGAATGCTTGTTTAAACAAAACACAGATTTGGGTATCCTCCTGCATATACCTTCTGAGGCTCTTGATTTTAAAGAATTTCATTTGTTCCTTGGCCTTTGCCTTCATTTGAAACTGTAATGCTTTACTCATTACTCTACACAGAGATTAATTATATTATCAATTAAGTATGACAAGTTTAATGTAGAAATGTAGACATATTTCAGAAACATTGCAACTTTTAAAGAAAAACACAAAAATCTTGTTCTAGTAGGAGCTAACTGTGATAGCTACATACTACAGGTATAAAAACACAAACAGATCGGACGGAACTACCACATGAAAGAAACCGATTTAAGACTTAGTGTTGCTGGTTCTCTCTAGCTGCAAAACTATCTGAATTAAAGATACGATTGAAAGCTCCTGCTTTTCAAAAGTCTTGCATCTTGTTGAAAATAACAATTAAACAATCTTTAGCAAGGTAAATCCACAAGGGATACTTAGATTCTCAAATGCTCCTTCAATTGCTGGATAAGTTTTAGACAGGTTACAAACTCATGAAATCACGAGTTAATCACTTGTGTGCACTGTGATTTTTGTTTTAATTTTTCAACTGAACTCCACAAAGATTCAAGTTTGGTTTTGGGGCAGCATGATCATTTTTTCCTCTTAAATTCAATTACTGATCTGGAAAATAAGCCAGGAGCTTTTCATCCAGTAAAAGAGAAATCAGGAGCACTGATGATGAAGTACTATGTAGAGAGAAGCCTTCTGAAGACAGAAGACAAGAGCTAGATGTAAGAAATTAAAGAAGGTAAAAGGGAAACATACCAACTAGCTTCAGTGAGTTTAAGAGAGGAACTTATCCTCAAAGGCTTATCCTCTACACTGTGTAACAAGAGTGGACCTGGGTTCGCAACTGGGTAGTAGGATGGCTTAGTAATCTCAACCTCTTTCCTGTGTGTGGGCATTTAGATACCCAACAATCCCTACCTCAGAAATGCCACGCTGTTAGCCAAACAGTGCATGTGATCTGCTCAGGAAGTATACACAGATCAAAAATCTGGTGCTATGGTTGTATGGAAAAATGTCCAAATCCAGATTTTCCAACACTGTTAGATGTTTTCACAGAGATTATTTTGCGACTTTAATGCTGATTTCTTTTTTATAAATTGATGTTGAATTATAACTCATATATAAAACACAGCTCGCTACCAAGTAGCTAACAGGTGAAACAATCTTCATCTACTACAACTGTTAAAAAATACCATATCATACATTACATTTTCTTTTATAAACCAGAAGTAGCAGATTCTCACTTTACCTAATAAAATCATCATGACTTCAGGTAATGGAAGGATCATTTTTTTACTTACAGTTAAAGAATGGATTTCTTCTGCAATTGTTCGCTTTCAGAAGTTAAGTACGTCATGTAAGGTCAACAGCTACTTTACTTAAGAACTCCATTCTAGGTCAGTACCATTTAACTGTCCATTTGCCTTTTTTCCTGCTGTTGCTGGAATCTTGGACAACAGCACACCTTAGGTTATTAATTAGTTCAGAGCTGACAGCTATTTGTACTTTCAGTAATAAATTTTAAAGTCATTGGAAAGTAGATTAGTCTAATTTAGGAAAGCCTGCTCATGCGTTTCACTTCTCTGTTAAAGACAGACACACTCATCACATTAAGCTCTACCTGGAAAAGGAATCTGTTTTTAATAGCAGTTACCCAACCTGATGGTGGAAAACAGCATAAGAGAAACTCACTCACAAGGAGGGTACCTAGAGATGTAGCCCCATACTTAAAGATAATGGCTATTTCATCAGTCGATTTGGCCTTCCTTAGCTCTGCTTTCTGGCTTTTGTACTCCTCCACTACAACTGTCACAATTTGCAAGCAAATCAAATTGTTTTCCTCCTTTCACACCTCTGGCTAGTCTACCTCTTCATACACATTGCTAAAAATAACCCATACTACCAGGGTTCTTGTCCAACTCAGACTTCAGGATGTCATTTCTGCTCACAGGAAAGGTCTTAGTGGAAGGGGTGCTTTATTTGTGAGAAAGCTGATTCCTCAAGTACAGAAAGTGACTCTGGAATCTTGATGGGGTCAGGTCAGATTTAGCCAGTGACGAATTATGCACCAGTCATCATTCTTTTATGTATACTCTGGGGAATGAAAGAGGAATAAAAACTTGTTCCAGAGTAAACAATTATTCCTTTGTGATTCTAAATGCTATATAAACATCTGTTGTTTTTTTGGTTTGTTTTTGTTTTTATTTTGTTTTGGGTCCTTTTTTTGTTTGTTTGTTTTTCAGATCTCTTCAGTAGTATGAGATGCAACACAAACTGGAAAAAAGAAAATACTGTCACTTTACAAATTCATTCACTGCTGTATCATCAGGTTTGAATTTTGCATGTTCTCCCACAAATAAAACAGGAATGCTCTTGCCATTACAGAGGCTGAAAATGACTAGATAATGCATTTCACAACCATGCCAATGGATATTTTCTTTCACTCATCATTTTTTGTTCACTACCAGTTATTTCACTTGGCAGATGTGGTTTTGCAATCCACTAT
The DNA here is from genome assembly GCA_036925125.1 of Oreortyx pictus. NCBI lineage: Eukaryota > Metazoa > Chordata > Aves > Galliformes > Odontophoridae > Oreortyx > Oreortyx pictus. Next base: position 6,485,878 of record JAUPFR010000010.1, on the reverse strand, counting down.
AATTGTATCTGCAAGCGTTGCATAGCTGAAAGTTCTTCCCAAGAGCATCTTTAGATATTTCTTATGTCCACTGCAGGTCTGTTTCCCATTAGTTATTTCCTTACAGAATAATTTCTTCAGTAAATGCCTCTTGTCCAACTGTGGAAGGCAATCTCTTTATCTGAGTGTGATAGAAAATGGTACTATACATTCCCTTTTCAGCTTCTGGCTAGCCTGGCACAAAAATGAAGTGACTCTTCAATGAGAGCTTAACTAACCCCACTGCAGATGTTTCTATAATTTCTTCCTATAATATTCTTCTATATTCCTGCAGGGGGGGAATAGAGAAGAATCTATCAGAGGATATTGCTACCAAAGGGGCAAAAGGAGCAGAATAATGTAGAATATGTTAGATCAAATCAGTTTAGTGATATTAAGTTCACATCAAGCTGTAGAATGATTTAAAATATTTTAGGAAATTCTCCAGATGCTTTGATTGTGGATATAAATTTGTGATATCCCAGAGATGTCAGTTATTCATTCAAAAATGTTTTTTGCAGGATTTAAGAATTTCTGTTTTGGTTTCTTGTTGTTTATTTTTTATTATAATAAATAATAATATTTACCCTGACCCTATATATGATCAATAAATATCTATTCAGTATGTAATGTTTCCTCATGACCACTTAAATACAGGTACTTTTAATTCACTTCAAGTAATCAGTTGTATTAGTAATAAATGTTTAGGGGTTTTTTGCTAGAAATATTTTGCAACCCCATGTATATATATACGCAGAGCAAGTGAGAGTAAGTAATTGCTGCAAACATGCTGAAAAACTGCTACAATTTATACTTTGCTAACAACTAATTTGATTTCTCAGTTAGATTAGAATCATCACAAACACTAATTTACAGCTGGTAGTCTCAACTGTTTATTCTCGTGCATGTTATTAAAGATGAGCATAAAAGTCTAAAACAAATGTTGAAATATTAAAACTGAAATTTCATAACATTGCTGAACTTTTGTTTTTCCAATACATAACTAGTAATGTAAGAAGGATTTTTTTTAATTCCCTCTCTTTTGCAGGAAAAATTACTTTATCAAGAAACACCAGCCGGTTCTATACAAACTATTGTGCTTCATTTTCATTCAGAAGAGCTAATTCATAAGGAAAACAATTGCCCGATCCTGGGCAGCATAAGAGTACTACATTGCACGAGAACAGTGCATAGGGATTTCTCCTGTTAAGTGAACAGAAAGAATAGCTGAGATACATTCTAACAGCATCCAAGCTGGGAAATATAGATATGCGTCAACTTTTGGAAGAGTTACCCAGCAGTGCCATAACAGCAGAGACAGGCAGCATTTCCTACTTCTAAGTCCTTCAGTCATTCAGAGCTGTCAAGTGGCACCTCGAACTTTTCTGATGTGGAACTCTCAGGAATGTCCAACAGTCAGGTGCTGCCAAGCATTTTGCTGGAATCTGAAGTCCTTAAGCAAGAAAGCTTAATAGCATGTGTATAAAAATCATGCAAAGTGTTACTAAGGATATGACAAATCAAGGGATAGGAATAGCTTCAAAGCCCAGCAGCATGTGCCAGTCTGTGCCCTGATTACTGATTAATGTTCAGAAACATTTCAGAGAGAAGCTTCACTCTAGATGGAATTGGAAGTGATATATGTTACGTGAGATGTACATTCATTTTCATAAGTGACTCTTCAGAGACTTTTGATAATTCCCAGAGGGACCTCCCTCCAATGATTTAACAAAGTGATCAAGGATCAAGGCACCTAGAATTCATGAACAGCATGACACTGCCTTCCTTTCATGTCTGACATCCTAAGGACAAAGAAACTATGAAAGGTTCACAGCTGTAACAAAACTGAGAGTTGTTAAAATACAGCACTGTAGCAGTAATGATGACAGTTAAAAGGGAATTAGTATGAACTCAGCAAAAACTTTCCATAAAACAAATTATTCTAGAAAAACTACTCTCTAAAATCTTTCAGTGGTATCAGTGATACTTTTCATGTGTCCCATATTCTTCCATTATGATTCCAGTAACACAGCAGTATATCAGTTGAACTATTATTGATACTCAGATCAGTGGAGCAAATATTGTATCCATTCCTTTTGTTATACATTGCCTGTAAGACTTCCCAGCTACTCTCAGATGCCACTGATTTCTACTTTCTTTAGATTATGTTCACATTTAGATAATGCACAGCATAAACTGATGCACTGACATGGCAATGATAAAGAAAAGAGACATCTGTATCATGCCACACCGAACATCCCAAAATGCTGATAGGGAAGACTGAAGTGCTGCACTAGCCTTGGTTTATCATGAAGATCCTGAAGTTTTGCCAGAAGAACATCTCCAACAACTGAAGAACTCTACATATTTTCATCAATAGAAATATAAATAAAACATGGACAGATTCTTGTAAGTATCTAACAGGACAAGATGTCACTACAAAAAAGAACTAATAGTTTTTCAGCATCTTGCAAACATGTAGACACAAACAAAAAGGATGAAATAAAGCAGACACGGTGCTAAAGTCCATATGTTACTGCAAGAAAGATTACTTCCAGGGATGGGCATCTGGGGCCTGCAGATGCCAGGTTTGCTTAATGAGAGGCCATGGCAGCTAACAGCATGGTGACAGGATGAAGGGCAAGGGAAACAGACTGATTATCGAGTACAATCCACAGCAGCAAAATGCACATCTACATTGGAATCCCACTGCCAGAACAAGTTAGGACAATATGATATTAACATTAAGACAAAGAAAGTAGATTAAAAAGCTTGACTACAAGACAGATGTTTATAACACCCATATTCCACAGTCTACGTTTGTTAGCAATATAATATTTGTGTATCATAATTAAGCACACATTTCTCTGCCGCATACGGTTCTGAATTCTAACCTCACTTCCCACATTCCAGTTGCTTAACAGTTACTAATACCATGTTTTCTGATTCAGTAGAAAGCTTCCCTAAATTTGGTCTCAGGTCTGTTCACTGGACTCTTGAAGGCACTTACACTCACTTGCCTAATTAAACTGCTTTAATTGTTGAGAAGGTGAGAATATGCTTCAACAAGTCAGGACAGGTAAAATCAGCTCAAACTTCAACTGAAGTTTATGAAAACCACTTAAAAGAAGAAAAAATAAGGAAAAAAAATAAAAAGATAGAATAAAAATTTATATGTTTAGAATTATTAAACATTAAGCATGGGAACACGATGCAGTTAAGGATTGCAAACTTGGACCCTGACTAAATATATATATTTAAATAGAATTCAAATTCTTTGTTAAACAAAGATGAGACATTTAGCTGTGGGTGAAAAGAGTCTAGTCTCCAATATTTTATCCATATTCTATTAAATTTTTTGGTATCTTTATTCTCTCTCAAGGAGAAGCTTGTACCTGGAATTGCCACGAAGTCAGGCAAGAAGGAATCCAAAGTGTTTACATCCAGATTTTCACTTTCTCAAAAATGCTTGGATCCAGACCCATGCTTGCCTCTTTTTATCTTTTGTAGGATCTAGCACAATTTCTGAACAAAGTGTTTCTAACTTATTGTAATGTACAAAATCAAGTCTCTGTGAAAATAAGAGAAGAATTCACCTTGTCCCTAATGACCTTGGAATATGGAAACATAAACCATAGCAGCTGCAGCTATGCTATATAGTTTATATATAATTTTATTGCTTTTACCATCTTACTATATCACTGTCTTCTCTTTCATTAATGGGAATGGCTTGTCAAACTTACAGATCTGGCAAGATTATTATATTTGGAAAGTATTGTAAAAGCAGGTATATTTTTTAATGTTTTACCATCTGCTTGGAAGGCTATAGATAAACACATAAAAATATTGCAGTTTCCAGTGAAAACTCTTTTGGTAACCTCTGTCTAAAATTTGATTACTGTATTTGGAACATTGATTAAGCAATGAAAGTAATGACAATACCATCATTTAAAACTTCCATGCAGGAGTACTGAAGACATACACTTAAGTTCATGTTTGTCTAGTTTTCCCTGTCTGCTTTAAATTATGAAATGTATTATTTCAGGAGAGCGACAACAGCTCTAATTGCAAATAAAAACAGGGTGCATCCTTACAAAATGTCCCTGTGAGACATTACAACTAAGCCCAGTGCTATAAAAACAGCATATAAAACCTGATAGATTATTTAAAAAGCCCAGTGACAGATTTCATGGTCTGTTTGCTCAATATTGCATTTCTGAAAAAAGCATTCTTGTTTAAATTCACTCAGCTAGGAATAGAAATACCTACTACTATTTGTGTGTATGTAGAAGATCCTGTGGACTAACACCTCAGTGTGTTGCATAAACCTAGCAAAAGACATGCCCAGCAACAACAGACAGGTGATGTGAAAATTATAGATAGATTCTGCATCCATTTGTTTTCCAAGTTTTCAAGTTTCTCACTTCATACAGTTCGTGCCTAGTACCAGTACTTCTATTGTCCTACAGAATTCAGAGGTACTACAACAGATCTTATTGACCTACTGTGTTGATCCCACTATTACAGCATTACTTGCTCTAGAGGAAGAGTATTTTTTTTGCCTAAAGTTCAGCTCTGGCAACAACCTATAGTTGTTGCTATCACACCATGAGTATTCCCACATCCACCATTAAGAAACTGATTCTTGACTGTGCAGACATTCCTTAGAACTACCAAAAACTTTGAAAACAAATGCCCTACTTAGCACTAGTTTTAAGGTCTGCTAGTTGATTTTGTTTCTAATAGCATAAAACAGGATGACCAATATCAACAGTAGGATTAGTCTAGATATGTTACTACCACTGTCTGATAGCTACTCTACCTCATTCTCCCTTCATTTATTTTGTCTTAAGGGTATGTGTTGCAGTTTAACCCAGCAAGCAGCTGAACACCAGACAGCCTTTTGCTCGACCCATCCACTTCCACTCATAGTTGAGAAAAACATTATTTAGTAGGACACAAAAAGAGAGAAATAACAGTAATGATAATAAAATACACATGTATGAATATACATACAAAGAAAATCAACTCTGTCCGAGCTGACACCAGGACAGTATGCTTCCTTACAGGTTTAAAGCTCAGATTTCCAGAAAACATGACAAAATATGCAATGTTCTCAAAGCATCTCGCAGCAAGTGTGGTGGACTAGTGACTTTGGTTTCCTTTTTAGCTGTCTCATGTCATCATGAATAAAAATGTATTTAGTTTACCAGTCAGCATTGAATTGTATGTTCTTTATTTCACAGTTTATCTCAAGTTTGTAAAGCTTCTGTCAATTTGCCTATTGCTACATGGTGCCTTATTCTAGCTCTGTCCATTGATATGAAAGTCTTGAAGCCAGGCAGATGGTTTTGTAAGGCAGACTGTTTTGCCTCAGGCTAAAAGCATGTAGATTAAAGGAAAGGTTAATATAAAAATAATTCAAGGTAAGATAAAAATTTGACAGATGTGTGCAGTTCTTTCACCAATTCATTTTCCACAATATCACTGTAGTATTTATATATTCTAGATCATACCTATGTGAAACTGTACAAAATTTATCATGGGAGTGAAGATCTGAAATTAATTTCTAATCAGCAAAGAACATCCTGGCAACATTGCTAGTTTAAATCCCCTTAGCCCATCAACCAGGAATAACCACAGCAGCTCTGCTCTGAAAGTCCTCTGTGCAGATATTGTGAAGACCTCATGATATAGATTATCTGGTATGACAGTATCACGTTCTGCTTACTGAGAATGTCAGTGTAGGCTTGTGAAATGATCTTTAAAAAGCAAATTAATTTTTAGAAAAGCACTATCATCTGAAGGAATGTAATCAAGATGTTGCATAGAAATTGCAATGTCTCCCAGTTCTAAAAGTGCAGTGAATAGAGCTCTCTTCTTTATGTAGAAATCCTGTCTATAAGTTAAATAGATGTGCATATGTAATTAAGAATCTAGCAAGATGTCTTAGGCCTGCCTATTTCTATTTGGAACAGAGGGATGGAGGAAGGTGTGGACATGGGATAGATAAAGCAAGCAATATTCTAATGGAATAACAAATAAATAATATTATTCCAAATTTGCCCTACCAGCTACGTCTCACTAATGCCAGAAGGGCAAACAGAAATATTTATGATTTAAAAGTGTATGTTAAATTTCTTGTTTTACTGAAATAAGCAACAGATAAAAGGTTATAATGAGTAATAATAAATAAGCTTTACCCAGTTCTGAGGTTTGGTTTAAATGAGCGCCTACATCTGCATAATACGAGATGCAAGAAAACTGTTTCTGAGAATACTGGATCTTGGATGCTCAAAACAGGTAAAAATCTCTCAAGTTCTTGCTGCTAGATGGCTCAGAAATGCCTTCAACACATTCTTTTCCATGGTGTTTTGGCATTATTTCAGAAGTGTTTTATATGTCTATAGTTTTATTTTAGAATTATCTCAAATAAACCAAACAAGACTTCAAAACGATAATTTGTTACATATGTTCTTTGTGATTACGTTTGAAATTTAACTAAAACAATTTTAACATTGTAAAAGCAAAGTTTTTGATAATGCTTTCTTCAGTCAAACTGCAACAGAGGCAAAAACTTTCTGCTCACACAATTTACATGTTGGGATTCAACCCCTGCCAGGGTGGAGCTCAGAGCGGAGTGTAAGGGCGGCAAGAAATCTCACTTTGGAGTCACATAGCTACAATATCTGACATCTAAACTTGAGTACCAATATCAAGATCTACCTAAAGTAGCCCAAACTTTATATTCAGAAGTGACAATGTTTCCTAGAAACTTACCGCCATAGCTATGGAAGCCACATCTTGTAATGCTGAATGAAGCAATGTCTAAATACCTTAAAAAATTAGAGCCTCAGAACTGAAACAGGTCTAAAGAGCTGCTTTGCTAAACCCATGAAAAGTCTGTAATCCTCCAGTCCCTTCCCAAGCCCTTCCTAACTACGAATGCTATCCTTATTCAATTGCACTACTTTTACATTCCTCTGCTTGTCTCAGTTTTAGTCATATTACTGTCATACAATAGTTAGGTAACTTCCTCAGTGCAGATTTTGGGACTGGGTCCTACCTTTCTTTGCTGGAAGGAAGATTTTGAACTCCAGCATTTTCAGAGGTTGTTTCTGCAGTCAGGCATATCTAATGGTAGCCACTCCGAACCGGTCAACATCTGCTTCAATACTTTTGTCTCATTTTTATCAGCTTTGTATAACATCCACCACTCATTTTCTCTCATTTGCTGTCATTTTATAGGATATTTTCTCAGTTTCACTTTCAAAAATACTACTTGGTTTGAGATTATAGTGAACACGTGCATTTGAAATGCCACTAATCTGCAATGTTTTGTTTGGTTTACTGAGTATAATACTCAAAGTTCAATGCAACAGAGCCATGACTTCTGTAGCTTTAAGAAAGCTGTCCGTGCTAACCTTAGTTTTCCCTTTCAGCATGACTTCTAATTTGATCAAACCATGTAAGTATCTAGTGTGAAACAGATGGTGTGTGTTTGGGAAAGTTTAAAAAGGGAGCATAATATACTCCCTTTGGCGGGCGACTCTGAAATGCATCTGTTCTCTCTGCAGCGAGGCTCTTCTCCCTACTGCAGGCAGGCACTGCGAAAGCCTCCACGCACAGTGCTCGCAGTGTGCTGTCTGAATCACGCTGTTCACATTACCTTCAAGTCCTGGGTCTCTTTTGAGCTGAATGCTAATCAAGGTGGTATTTTTGATAAAGGACAAGCGTTTAAAAAATTAGAGCTAGGCTTTCAGAGAACCATTTTGTTCATGATCCGTGGACTGAGGTGTAAAATTTCTTCTACTGAACAGAAGTAACAAAAACAATATCAGGTTTTAAGAGAGAGATACAGAGCCTGTGGCCCACACAGCAATGTCAGTAGAGGGGCAGGCAAAGCAGGAGCTGCAGCATCTGAGTTAGCAACATCTACTTTGCCACTTCCATCAGAATCTGAGCCCGCCAAGAGACAAGACATAAGGGTGAGGGCCAGACCCCACACTACGTGCTTCCTGGCACAAGTCACCTCTTACATGGGAAAAAAAGACACAGTTGGGCATTCCATTTTCAAAAAGATGAAGCAAAAAACAAAATCATGTATTACTTCTTAGCCAAGGTAATGAATACAGACTTGCTCTGGAGTCCAAACAGAGGGAAAGGGTGAGTCAGAGGGTTAAATCAACACTCAAAAACATTAATGCAGTCTCCTCTGTACCTCCAACAATGCAGATATACTTTTAAAACTTAACCGCATACACAGTGTCTGAGCAATAAAATAAGGTCAGTGCTTTGCTGACAGATGCCAACAGAAACATTTTTGGGGCCCAGTCAGGAGGACAGACATTACAAGTTTTAATGAAATGAAAAGCCAAGAATGCAAAGAGTATCGCATCAATAGTCACCTTTATATTAAAATACGTCTGAGTCATAAGTGATTCTTCTTGAATATCCAAAGCTACCATTTGCTTTGAGGAGAAAATGTAAGCTGTGATTCCAAAATCACCGTTTGAGAAGCAATATCCAGATCAGGAAACAGAATTCAGAGTCCATACCAGAACAAAACTAGCAAAAAAAGTAATCTTATAGACCACCTTTTATCCAGATTGCTGTTCTTCCTATGCAAATTCTGTTCCCAGAAGAGAGTCAGTCCATACACTGGTTGTGTGATGAACTCACTGGGATCCAGAATTCATCTATTTGATTTCCAGTGTTTTGAGGCATATATATATATATATATTTGGGGCATATATATATATATGTATATATTATCAGTAACTGCCCAGTGGGAGAAGAAGACAGGTTTATACATCTGCTTTTGAGTAAAGCAACATCTTGCACTGATACTAAAAAAACCTCCTAATTCAGGTAAGTGCTTTGTGCCTTGACATATAATAGCCTTTAAAACTGACTCATTACGACATTCTGTGACACTAAGCAGTTTTGGTTTTGAACTTTCCTAGTTCAAGCAACTTATTTTGTTTTCTGGCATTTCAAATCAGATCTTTTCCTCTCTTATATTTCAAGCAAAGGAAGAGGAACTAAAAGCCAAATCTCAGCAGCACTTCAGAGTAGTAATAATCTTGTGAAATGACCTCTTGGTTACAGTATTCCCCAAATACCATTTTTCAGAAGTCTCTTTTAAGGTAATATAAAAATTTAATTAAAGTTAATAAAGTGCTTTGAGACTGCTGGATTAAGACAAAAAATACAGTCAATTAAAAACTGTATTTAATACTAAAAGAAGTTCACAAAAATTAAAAGGCAATGAGAAAACCTCCATTGTGAAAATTCAGAAGAATGGTACATTTTGTTACTTCCATTTTTATTTTCTTTTTCAGTTTGCAGGATAAAGGGTTAGCCATGCAATGCACAGCTGTTAGTCACATACATAACATATAAGCCAAGTTTCACAAAAGCATTTGCCTGTTCTACAAATATTACTTCACTAATCTGAATAATTAAGCACTCTATATTATCACTTTCTAATAGCATATAGTAATTAAAAACTATGAGGAAGTTCTGAAGAATGGAATTCTGCGCTTCATACTGTAACCCCCAGTCTCACTTGTTATAAATACTTAAACAGAAAAAATAAACTTTATTATTTAAAGGCAAATAAAACCATGCTTCTCTCAAACTGAAGGTCCCAACGGCTTCATATTCTAAAGTCTTTCCCCTAAAAGATTTTTTTCCAATTTATTTTCAAAATAGAAATCAGCAGGACAAAGCACTAAAGGGTCCCTATGGACTGGAAGTGTGGAAATGATCTTCCCTTACTCTGTACTCAGATTTGTTTAACTACAGAATTGCAAAGCATTTGACTGTGATTGTAACAGATCAACTCAGCAAACACAATGCAGTCCATGACCCCGTGGTCAGTATAGAACAAGACAACAAGAATTCAGCACTTCTATCTAACTCTATTCAAGTACAAGAATGGGAGGATCAGAATACAAAGTCAAACACATAAATCATGGCCAGCTAGTTGATTCTTCCCATTCATTTGTTCTAGCATCAAAACAGCTCCTTGTCTTTGGCAGTCAAGAGGGAAGCCCTGGGGCTCATTTGCAGCTGGGAATGTAGCACCTCAGCAAGGTCCATGAGGGCAACAGACTGCTTCAAGGCCCCCACCTCTCCTGCAAGCTAATATTAAAGCCCCTCTCCTCTCATGGGTCTTCGTGCATGGGCAAACCTAATTGTACTCAGTCAGCAGAACGCCATATTTCAGTGACAAGAAAGCTGAGAGATTTCCATACTATCAGTAGCAGCAGTAGGACTTGTGCCAATAAATAAGCAAGATCCCAAAATCTAAGTATTCTCTCAAGAAAAAATGTTTAAAGGGTTCAATATTTGCTCAAATAATTTTTTAAGCTAGTTCCTGCCAAAATCTTACAGAGTGGGAAACCTTATTGCAATAATCAATCATCAAAATTCAGGACACCCTACATTAAGATTGAATAGATGTCTATTCAGGCACCTACTCCTTGATTTCATAAGGATTATTTATGTAAGAACTGCAACGTGACGACTTGCAAGTAAAAAATGGTGACTGCTTTGCACTTTCAGGCAATGTTAAGAGCAAGCAAGAACTACATATCCTAATTAAACATATGCAACCCTGATGATAAGGATTAGGGCAATAAGAAAATGATACTATAACACACTGTTAAGACTCCATCATTGAAAATAAAGTTTGCATAAAGTGAGACATGTGCAAACATTAGCTTCCTAAACAATACCACGATGAAATTGATACAGCTTTGTTGTTTTTACCAAAGGTACTTTTGAGCATTTACTGTTTCCGTGCCATGGAGGAATACTAGTAAGTGACCGAATCCTCTGATCCAGTAGTGAAATCTCTTGGGGAAACGTTGTGCCTCCAGTCAGTCAGAAGAGTTACACAACTGGTTCATTTTATTTACAGGTTTAGGCATTCATCGATAAATCTCAGTTATGTGACTGATGCACAGTGTTACTCACATACATTACTAACAAACCCCTGAGTATACTAGTTTTCAAGTCTGTTGCTCAAGGAAAGTATTTGCTGCTGCAGTTTTACTTGTATCAGAGTAAACTGAATAATTTGTAAAATCTTCTGCAAAGTGTTCAAACAACAGCAACATATAGAAAAAATATGAATATAATTTGCTTTTAATTTACAGCTGCAATAGAAAGCCATATATGAAGTTTATTAATCTCTGCAATATTTCTGAGCTCAAAAGGTAGACATTAGTTTTGCAAACATATGGCACAACTGTAGAATACAAGAAAATGTAAGATGGAAAAATCTAATTCTTGCACATACTATCAGTATCCAAAAAGGGAGGGGGAGAACCAACCCAATAAAAACAGGTATTTCACACACATAGAAATCATATTTAAAAATAAAAACATTTCAAGCACATGCTAAACCATTAAATATTATAGATAATTACATAGCAACTGAATTTTGATTATTAACTGAATATTAATTTGAATTCTTTGCTATGCATGTAGCTAAAAATAACTCTGGCATTAAAACCAGAACTAAAGCCAAGTAGATATTCTGTAAAAACAACCCACTATTTCTCTGATTATGACAGCAGAGGAGAGGGAAAGACACAGAATAGACATGACTGCAATCAATTAATGGCCAGCAGGAACCCGAGCTTGCAGATGGACCTACAATGCTCAAACCAGCTCCTAAGCAGCTGCAAGTTCTGCAGCCAAGGAACCCGAGCACAACCACTGTCAGAACAAGATAGCAAATACTGTTGCCACTTACAGAACTGAGACTGTCAGAAACTTCATTTTGTGACATGATGAGAATGAGACTTATACATTTCTCCTACAGTATTTTCATATTCTAGTGTGAAAGATCTGCACAAGAAAAATTAATGACCTCTTGTTTGAGCTGTTTGCTGGAATATAGGAGTCAGAATCCACTCTCCCACTTTGGTCCTATGGGCCTTCTGACTAGGAAAGTGTTCCTACATCATTAATTCATATTTCCAAGGAATAAAAGATAGTACATCATCTTACCCATTTCAAAGTTGTCTCAAATTAAAAATGAGGTAGATTTCCCCTACTATCAGAAGTCACTTTCTCCTAGTATTCAGAAAGACTCCTAACTTACAGTCTAAATTTATTCACTGACAGTGTTACCCGTTTGTTTTTAGCTTGATGCCAATTTTCCTTCTTGGACATCAATCCTATAATATATTTATAAGAAAAATCTTATCCTTCAGTAAGATTCACTTTATGGGAATAGACAAACAAAGCTTATTTGATGTGTTTGTTTTTTACTTCCCTGACCTTCTCTGCAACTGTGCCAAGGGTGGTCACCTTTTATGAAAATAGATGGTAAAAGATGTACACAGAACTCCATAGCGTATCCTTTGTTTTTAATGAATACATAGTGTACCCCAATTCAGCCTGGAGAATGACTTTTTCCATATGTGGACTAGGTAGACAAGACATGCATGAAAAGATTTACGTTCCTTGAATGAGTAATTCTAAGCTAATATTCTACCTTCTTCAATGAGCTGTGTACAATGGTTCCCACAATAGAGACAGTCACATAATCCACAAATGCCAAACTGAGAAGTTTGTAGGTGTACATAATAAGATTTTGTTAATTTGTATGTAATACAAATTGAGATCATGATATTTTGTCCCTCCTGTCTGGCCTCAGTATTAATTGAAAGGGTTACTCTGTCTAACAACTTAAGTAAGCTGAGGTGGAAGCTTACTCTTCTACTGAAGAGTATAAATATAATTGAACCACATCTTGAATGGACAAAATAAAAATTGACCTGAATCTGACTTCCCACAGACAGCAGTGAATCCGTTTAACTCTGGACTACAGGTGAAACATATTCTTAAAAATACAATAGAAAATGCCTCAGTAGATCGAAGTCAATAACCTTTTCAATCTCTTCACTTTACTTCCTAAACAAGCATCATAAAAGTATCCTGTACAGTGTTTCTCTGTGGGTTTTAGGTTTTATTTTTTGTGTGTGTTTGTTTCGTTTTGTGTTTTTTCTTTTCTTTTTTTTTTTTTTTTTTTTTGCATTTAATCTTCTTCTGTAATACAACTTGCCTATTTTTTCTATGTTGGAGATGAGTCACATCACACTCCAGTCACCACAAAAAACCTACTCCTTGTACCTACACGTGTATCGACATATGCTCAGGTTATTAGATATTTCAAGTAGAAATAAAAGAAAAATAACATAAGGCATTCTAGCTTTGTCCATTAACATCTGGTCATATAATCAATGTCTGAGGTATACTGAAAGCATTAATTATTTAAAAGAGTAATGAAGATCATTCTGTTTATGTATGCCCTTGTAAAACTAAGAAAAACCTGGTCTGAAAATCTCCTGGTACATCACACAGCTCCTACTTGTTCTGTTCCTGGAGATTTTTTTTTTACTGTTTGAAATTAATTCTAAATTTAGGGAGACACTGAAACTCAAGACAAGATAAAATGCTATGAACCATGTATACCTTCTTTTTCAGTCCTTTTAATTGCATATGTTATTGCCCACTCACATCTAGCATATAATTGTTGGCAGTGATGTTTTTGGCTGGCACATTCTTTAGCAGTTGAAGGGTTTTTTATTGCTAACATGAAATGGGATGATTGCCTCAGAGACAGAATAGGGAGTGGGAAAAGTACGTATTGACACTGTGCACTTTCCCAATTAAGTTAAATATCATCATACTTAGAAAATGATTTGCTGAAAGGTGTGGTCTATACCTTTGCTAAAAGATTTTGGGCTCTCTTTGGCATTTGGCAATTTATTTTACCAAACTCTATTCAAGGCTAAGGGACAAAAATGACTCCATCACATTTCTGTCTGGCAGTCTTACACGTACCCAAGTACAGATATCTGAGATGAACATTTTTAAAGCTAGAGTGTCTCACTCACTTTATTCAGTTACAGCTGCTGTGGATACTTGGTATTCCCTGGCAATCAGAAGGCAGAAATTACACATTGCGCACCTCAAAAAACAAAACACCATGTAGAACCCACTTCTTTTTTTTTTTTTTTTTTCATTTACAGGCTTCAGGTCCTTTGATTAGACAAAGGATAGATAAAACTGGGAGAGTGTCTACAAGTTTCCACATCATCTTCCCAGTTTGCCTCAAGTCTAATCTGGAGTCTGCTTTAAGATGTCAGAGGGAAGTTCATCATCACGCTCACTGAAGCTGCCAAACTAATGTAATTGTGACAGGTTTTGTTTTTTGTTGTTTTATTTTATTTTATTTTGAATGTGAATGCCATCAGTTCCCTTCACACAGACTCCCAAACAACCATCAGATGATAATGAATTTCTGTCAGTACAGACCCAAGCCAAATTTGAACTGGCAAGCTACAAATGAAAGACTATGTGTCTGTTACCTATCACCTGGGCTATCCATTCGTTCTTACTCACACTTATTCTTAATTTACAAATAAACTGCCGTTCAGTGCCAAAGAATAAAATTAGTCAGGGGAAAAAAGGAACACTTAAAATATGCACTTCATGTCCAATTTTATGGCAGCAATAAATAGTGAAGATATGAAGTGGGGAGGAAATGCCTTGGGTACACTATTATTTTAACTACAAATGTTTACTGTGAAGCATCAAGCCCAATTCAATATTCAGTCATCTCTTATGGTTTTTGGCCACATCCCCTGTCATTGAAGTGACACACAGGAGAAGGCCTACACTTGTAAGTAAAGATTTTTCCTGAATGATAATTCTCCAAGGTGAGTCCCCATATTTCAAACATGTCACAACCATGATCCATCACCAATGTAAGCTCATGAAAACAGTTGTAATAACCAAAACGACTCCAGAACTAGTTATCATGGCAGACGATTTGATACCAACTGTGTTTTCAAGCTTCCTGCATAAGATGGTTCATTAGACTTATCACCAGGAGATAACACAGGGGTAATGTCAGTTTCATGGTATTTTACTCAAATGCTCTCCAGGAAATGAAACTAGGACTACTGGGTTAATTTGTTTCCACTTGAGTGGACTGGGTCCTTCCACAGACTGATTTTATTTTAATGCATTTTGAGATTCAAAAGACTAAGAAATAACTGGCATTAAAATGCTAATTTTGTCAGATACTTTCCATTTTGTAGATTGGCTTCATACACTGTATTTTAAAAATGTATCATCTATTGAGGACTGAATCTGTTCTTAAGGTACCCTAAATCCCTGCTGTTTTGTTTTGTGAATCAATGAAGAGATTGCTTAAGAAGGCTAAGAAAGAGTGGAAATAGAAATGGCTTTTGGACTGATAGATGAATCTCAGCATCACTTGAATGAAGAGCTTGGAAAAATACCAATTCAAAGTCAGTCACAAAGCATATTCTTAGATGAAGTTAACTGAAATAATGAATATACAAAAAGAAAGTTATGTCAAAGAGTGTCCCAGCCACATCTTTCTAAACAGCAAAGCCACCTTTTAGAAGAATCAGGTTCAAAAATCTGCATGTTCTTGTATATGATTCTCATGGCTTCCATGATACCATAAAACTGAACCCAGTGATAGGAACACAGCTCACCTGACAAGTTTTTAAAGACAATTGGCTTTAAAGTACTAGTTCACGTACTGATAACTACTTGACAAGAGAAAAAAAACAAACCTGTATTATAAAAAAAAAATGAAATGGAAGAAAGGAAACCAATCATCCATTTTAATGATTAAATTTCAAAGAAATAACTAGTGTTTAGCATCAATACCCCATACATTGTGACTGTGTATTGTGGTTCTCAAAAATTCTGTCAGTGTTTTTACTTTAACAGAACAATTCTAGCTGTAGGTTGAGACCTTTGGGTTTTTTTTTGTTTGTTTGTTTTCTGTTTTTTTTTTTTTTTGTCACCTACAGTCTCATAACCTCTGGGAATATGAGCTATTAAATGTATGGTTTACAAAATATTAGTATCTCGTATTCCTTTACTTTAATTACTAATGGAATGCAATTAACTGATTTCTCTCATGTACTGTGATATCAGCTATAACAAGCTTGATTCCTTTCTTTTTGTGAAATAAATTATTAGTAACTTCATTAATGTCAATATTATATTGTGTAAAAAGGATGAATGGATGTAAACAGAGGAAAAACAGGACAATCTAATATTAGAGCAATGCATTAGAAAACATATAACAAGACAAGGAATAACAGAAAAAAGGTATTCTACTGGCCTAATACATTTTAGAAAAAACTTAGAAAAAATGTGTTCCAAACTGTATTCATTTTCTAAAAGCCTGACTAAATGCAAGACCTGCACAGTGTAGTGAATGCTACCTAATATTTTGGCAATCCAGTTCTGAAAGGCAGTAGTAACCAACAATTTTGGTGTTTCTATTTTCACTTGAATGGTATTCTCCCTCTACATTAAAGTTTCACCTTAAGTGCTCCTCTAAGCTGCCAGTGTGTTTGAGTTTTGTAATTAAATGTAAATATTCATATACAGTCCTATTTATCAATCTGTTTTTAAACCTATAAGAGACTAACATCAGTTATATGACAGGAAAATGCTACCTGGAAAGAACTGGAAATAAAGTAAAACATTTGCATGACTTTGGAGGTTGTTGGGTAAATGTATAATTCCTATGACTGCTGCCCAGTATCTTTCCTAACAAAAGACCAGCACCACAGCTTTCTGACTGAGGACTTTTAGCTACAGTCTCCAAAGGTCACTATCTTTTTTTTTAATTCCCAACATATTTAAAATTATAAATATCTATTAGAGGCTGCAATATGGCACATAGACAGTTAAAGGCTCTATGTGTCAATAACTTGTCTCTGATTTAGAAGATCTCCATTTATCAAGGTCCAAACTGTGCAGTCTAGTTGGAAAAGAATAAAAGTGGATAAGAACAAGAAATACCATCCCCTTTTGGCTACACACCACTGATTCTTTTGCACCTACCAAGTAGAAGGACTTGACAAGATATATTTGTTTTTCAGTTAATACTCATAAAAGGTGTGAATAAGATTCAGAACTTTTTAGTACAAAGCAAATCCAAATAAAAGGAATACTCAAATTAAAACTCTTTCATTTTTTTCAAGACACAGCAGCCTTTTCTAAGCTTTATTAGAAAATTATCATGCCAGCTGTCTCTTTTCCCTGACTGTTATTCACACAATATGCCTCTCTCTTGTTTCTTTTCAGCTTTGTACATGTATAATAATGAGTTTTCTAGAATGGAAAACCCAGTGGAATATTAAAATTGCAAAGAGCAGCTCTTTGAGTTAATTTCACTAAAGTGCATCACAACATAATACAATGTTGTAAGAATGAATTTCTAATAGGAATTCATTCATGGAAAAATTAATTAAAGAAATGTTATTGCTAATATAGCTTTTCATATATGTGCTTTTATAGACTAGCAATAGCAAAAGCTAAACGTTTAAAACCTAAAGTGTTCATGACGAACTTCCTAGTCCATATAGCAAATTACACCATTTTGTGATATCATAGCAAGTATTGACTTGAGTGTATTTTTTAATGATACTGTTGAAACACAAAGTTTGGTCAAGTTTGCTCCCACAGTTTTACCATTTTACCAAATGAGAAATGATCTGCTTTACTCATCACCAAAATGACAGTCACTGGATTTAAGCTTTTCATGACAATATTCACTACAAAAAGGTAAGACACAATGAAGTATCCTAATGAACAAAAAGGAGAAGCTGTTAACACGTAAAAAGATTAGGACCGTACATACCAAGATCCAGAAAGTCTTGAGTAAATCAACAGAAGTATGAAGAATACAAATGCAACAAAGGCTATGCAAATAGAGGTTAATAAGAAATTGTACTACAAACCACAACTACTGCAAAATGGAACACAGGAGAAGAAAAAGTCTTAGGGTGATACAGGTGAACTAAAAAAATGGCTAAGAATTTTAGGTAGGGTGAAACTAGTATGCTCACAGGTGAGATTGAGAACGTATTCATGGAACATAAAGCACTGTAAAGGCCCCATCTGGATCCTTGATTACAAAAATGAAATGGAAAATATGCAGAGAATTATATTAAAATAATTAGGAAGGAAAATCCTATCAAATAAATAGAGCTTGTGGGAATCAGCTTGTTTAGAAAAGCCAAACAGACTGGGGGAGAAAAAAAAATTCTTATTTATTGATAAATACAAATCAAAAGAGAAGAAAAGCTAAAGGCTAGTGCTGGAACAGAAAAAAGTGGCCATGAACAAAGCCAAAATAAACTGCCTATGACTAAATTTACTCTAGAAATTTGAAGGTTTCTAGCCTTCTACCAAGAGTCAAAGCATACAAACGGTATCCCAAGGATCTGGAACATGGTAGATTATGGAAAGGTTAAGTGACATAATTGCCTGTGACAGAAGAGGACAAGGTAATATGTGGTGAGAGACTCCTTCCAATCCCAAATTCTTGCACTCATATTAAACTATGCAAATTACACTCACCATATGTCAAATAGCTCACACACCTCTCCTCTGATAAAGATGTCTTCCTGCTTTTATGTAGTTTTTAATTAAAGCAAGCAGAAAAAAAAGTGTTGAACTTTTTGTTGTTTGTTTGCATTGTTTTTCTAACAGTCCAACCTTGCCTAAAATCTTTGCCTGTGATGCTACATTTAGGAATCTGAATACATGCCACAGATACACACTGTTCTGATTACACACCACTATGTAACAAGACAACCAGAAACAATCCCAAAACAAGGGAGTTGATAGTAAGGTACTTCATGGAAAACATGGGTTCTTGACTCCTTAAGCCACAGGGATATCAAACTTGAGAGCTTTCATGACATATCAAAACACCTGATACATCCCACATGAACACATTAAACTTAATGCACATAGAAAGAAATTTGGTTAAAGGAGTGAGTACAGAGGAGACAGGAGGCACAAGAAATCTGCAGACAGCTCTGGACTGTGAAAGCTGAGCAGGTGGGAATGGCTTTGGTGAGGAAATCAAAAGGAGATGCAGGCAGAAAGACTTAAGTCCCACAAAGATATACAGTTGTTCCACTAGTTCCAGACTACAACTAGGGAACGTCTGACTACAGGCTCCACTGAACAGCATGAATGCTATCGTCTATACTGAATTGGCTCATCATCCTGGTACATATACAGAAATTACCGAACACTCTGGATTCTACCTTGCAGGCTTTTCTGGGTATACATACCCAGATATAATTTTCTGAACACTTTAAACAGAAGTTTCAAATGTTCAGCTGTGTACAG
Organism: Oreortyx pictus; assembly: GCA_036925125.1. Classification (NCBI taxonomy): domain Eukaryota; kingdom Metazoa; phylum Chordata; class Aves; order Galliformes; family Odontophoridae; genus Oreortyx; species Oreortyx pictus. Next base: position 6,466,627 of record JAUPFR010000010.1, on the reverse strand, counting down.
GTAAGCAAGGAATGAACAAACAGTGATGAGAAGGGCATAGGCTGCCAGTACTCAAGACAGCAAGACTGATAAACCATTTCCTGTAAAGCTGCTTCTCCCCTCTCCCTGGCCTACTATTAACGTGCTATACAGAACTTCTGATAAATAAAGAAGAATGTTGAATAACGGATAATTTTTCTGGAATGTTTTATATACATTACTCATTCATATACCAGCGTGATTTAAACCTGTTTGAAGTGAACATGATCTGAAAAGACTCACTGAGCACAAAGCTCCATATTTACAAGCAAGCATTACAAATCTGTATTTTTAGCTCTTTGAGGCTTTTTGTAGCTTGTACTTTTATTCCAAGGTCTTTACAAGTGTTCTTTTTTTATATTGTCTAAACATTAAAATCAAAGCTCCCTTAGGAAGAATGACTTGTGCTCTGAGCTGACTTTTTATCAATCATGTTAATTTGGAAATAAGCTATTGATTTGACTTTTTATTCATCATAGTCAAAAGTGGATTGTGTTAGTCCTGTCCCATTTGCCCTTAATTAACAACCATTGAATCCCCATATTAATTAGGAGAGCAGAGCTGTTAGATATTTTACATCACTCCTCACTACAGTGGATAATTAAAAGTCCCATTAATAAAACTCTGGTATTCATAATTTTATAAACCTATTATGAAACAATATGTCTGATTATACTATAGCTTTTTACATGCTTGTTTATTGATATGGTACTATCTTAATTTAAAAATTATTCACAGTCTTCTAAAGGTTTTAAGTGATGGAATCATTTTAACTAACGGATGAAACTTGTGAGATAACTGACTTAAATATTTTCTGAAACAGACCAAGAAATAACTGTCACTACTGGAAATGAACGACATTTGGTTTGTGCTGTTTCAAGTTTGGATGATTTTGATGTTTTGTGCATTTACAAAACCACAAACCTTCATTTTTATTTATAATGCTGAACAAGAGACTGATTGATTCCCACTTGTGCACAGGAGGTGAAGTCAAGAAGACAGCAACTTTAAATGACAGCTACAGCTTAATTGGCATCATCCAAGGGAAGCTGTCCTGCAGAAGCACTGAACCATCATTTCCCTAAGGCACCTTGGCCTTGCCATGTCCCCAGTCAGCATCACTTTTGCATTTTCAGATGAATCGCCTCAGGGCCCTTTGCTAGAGGATCTATGCCAAGGACCTCTGAAACCATGAAGTTCGATGTCTTAAAACTTTTTGTCACAGCCTTTGATGCAAACTAAGTAGAAATTTACATTCATAAAAATCTGGACAGGTGACAATTGCCAAAGATGTTCAGGTGACAGTGACAAGGTATTAAAGCTCACTTATTCCTGCTCACCTCATACCCATGGTACAATCTTCTAAAGATTTAAAAAAAGAACAACACTGGGCTATTCGTAAAACCTCTGTTAATGCAATTTGATCCATTTCAAAACCCTTCTAACGCAGGCTAAAAAGCAATAGGACTGTGATTTGTAAGGGAATCTACAGTTCATGAGTTGCAAAGGGCAGAATAAATCATAAATTACAACATCTTGGAAAGGGGACATCACATCTATTTTCAGATACTTGCTCCAAACCTTTCTTCAAAGCATTTATCTCTCTCCGTCTCCCTAATAGCAGCTCCTTTATTTTTAACTGGCTTTTAGAAAAGCTTAGTCACTGATTCCAAGGGCCTCTAATATCTTCAGTGAAATTTGCAGCCACATCACTCTGCTTATGTTTTCATTCTGAATTGCAGTCCAGAGTCCAAACTCACCAATAAGATTTTTCATTTGGGAATGTTTCAATATATGGGGGTAAAAGTCCATCCTCCAGATTTTGAAACCTTCTATGTGGAATAGACAACTGACTTGAAACAGAACATTATGACATTTCATGCCAGTCCCCCAAAAAAGAAAGTAGGATAACATTCAGTCAGTTTCTTAACTGAAGAAATTCACTTAAATTTCAAGTTTAAAGTTAGATCTAATTCTGCAACCCTGTTTAATTAAGCAGTCTTTAGCTCTTTTCACTGAGGATTTGTTATTCCCTGTTGCATTCTTACCAGGAGAAGTTATATTTGCTGAGTTTAATTTTTATCACAGTGCTCTGGCTTTCTACTGCCATGTACTTCCAGGCAAAAAACACCTGTTAAAAAGCCCTACAAGCCTTCATTTGTAAAAAGAGGTTAAAAATTAGAGGAAAGAAGCAGAAATGTATGCCAACTCTGACATTCCCTCAGGAAATGTTGCAAGTTAGGGAAATTTTTCAATATTATGAAGTAAAGGCTGGGGCTGTCATTTCTGTGGGAACTGCTGATATTCTACTGCTACGACTTTCGTGCAAATGAAACTCTGTGTGGGTGAGAGCAGTATTTTAGTAGAGTGACTGTGAATTTCTAAAATGCAGACAAGATGTTCTGCTGGAATTTCAAAATTCACTAAGAATTTGCAACTGCAAACAAGCAGGAAAGATACCTCAATGCCAGCCTATCTATACACAGGTGAAAGACAGTGAAAAGATCATTTCTCACTAGCAACTATTCTTCTCCACTCATTCTTTCAACTAAACTTAGGCTTATATCACAAATTACTGCTTAAGATTGTGCTAACATAAGTCAAATACAATAAGAAATGATAACCTACTTAATGTATCAGCATCCTGGAATGATGTACACCTTGAGCTGTGACTTGTAGAAAAAAGAATACATCTATACCATATTCTGCTTCACAATTTACTGTTCTTATATTCAAAATTTGAGATGGTGACTCATTTGCCAGTAAACTTTCAACACAATAAATTGATTTAATGAAGTAAATTCCTGACCCTATCAAGAGTTGTCAGTATCCAGGTATTTTGATGCTCTCCATTGCTCTCTGTAATCCTTTGGAAGCAGCTGTGGGCACAAACCAAATGCCCAAGAAATTATTTGTAATTTGAGAACTAATACCACTTGAAAGCTTCCTAACATTTCCTACAAATACCTATGTCAAAGAATTTTTAAGTAGTTATGTATACAAAACTCCTGAAGATGTTTTGTTTTGAAATCAGAATGTTTTCATTATTTTCCTAATGGAAGAATAAAAACATACTTCTCTCTACTGACTGTTTAGAAGTTTTTAATCCTTTGTTTCAAGAGTAGCTGAGAAGAATAGGAATCTTGTTATGGAGAGTAGCTGACTTACAGGTATGAATTTCAGTCATCCATCAAATACCCATTTTTAAATGATTGAGCAATAAATGCATTAGCAACAATTAACTTATTATAGGAATTTTTCTGCTTTTTCCTGATATTAGTGGAAAATAAGTACTAGTCAGTATGCATAAAGTATCAGAATGCAGTTTGAGGGCAGATTAGTATGTACGATAAAAGTGAAAAGAAAGGAAGAACTCAGGCCTCATTTTATACTCTAAGCATGAATATTTAGAGACTCAGCTTCATCACTGCTGAATTAAAAATACCTTCCATATAATCAGTGCATCACACATGCTAGTCATGGATACGACCCTCCATCTACAGAAACACTTCATTCATAACTGGAGTACAGCCACTTCAGATGGGAGACACTATCAGGCATTTCATAGGAGCATGACATGGCAGTATTTTAGAAGAGAAAGTAAAGAAGATAACTAATTGAAACTTTAGGGGAAATTTTTGGGAAGAATATAATTAGTTGACTTGGAGCATGGCCAAGGACTGAATAACTCCATCTTGTGAGAGGTGAAACTTGGTACATGCGAGCGAAAAACGTCAGACGCACTGCTGGCTTTCCAAGAAACGTTACAAGACACCACCCACCAATGTATCAAGCATACGTGAAAGTAAATTGTAATAGCTATGTCTGTCTTCGTAGGCCACAACTAAACCCTCACTCATTTACAGTAAGTGCCCTTTTTTGATCAGATTTCATGAACTCACTAGTCATTCTGTGATTTGTCATACACTTAGTAAAAGATAATCGTTTCGTCTGATACAAGTTTCAGATTGGTGGATCTACGATCACCTGGACTCACCCCTCTGCTTGTTCTTTTTGAGTCAAGACAACTAGGATCATCAAATCCATGACAGAAGCACATTTCCTCATCTAGTTATTTCTGCTGTTCTGCAGAACAAAAATTTAAGGCACTGTTTTGTAGTATTAAAAATGCAACAACAAAGATAATTTGAGTAACAGTCCCTGCTGTGATAAACAATAAACACAGCATAGAAATTAAAACAATTGAGAAACTGGGAGAGCTATAATGACTTTTTATTAGAGATGCTATGGACTGCATGCCAACAAGGTTCCAAACTGAAGTCTTTCACACTACACAAGCGTGCTGTCATTCACCCTGTCAGTTAATTATTATGAAGGGGTCCTTAAATGGAAAAGAGATGGTGAAAAGAAGACAAAGTAACATAAAAACTAGTTCAGTAAGTATGCTGAAAAATGTGCTAATCTGCCATATGGGATACTGAAATGCAAAGAAAAGGAGCATTTGAAATTGTGAATATGGATCTGGTGTGGTGCATATTGTTTCTACTTTTATGGATTTATCACTATTCTAAATGCTAGCATAATCTATCTCCTGTAAAATCATAAGGCAAGGATCAAGAATCATCTGTCAAATGTCTTGAATTATCCATCAAACCTCTTGCAGAATATTTTCTGTAATTTGCTATTGAGCCATATAGTTGCTAGAGATTATCAGATGCTTCAAAAAAAAAAAAAAAAAAGCAGGTTTTTCTGGTTCCTGAACATAATTCATTGCATAATTCATTGCTTCAAATAGGTGAGAATGAGTAAATCTTTATTCTGCCTCTAGATCAATGGTTCTTCCAACTAAAGTTTTCTGTCCAGCATGGCAAGTGATAATCATTTTTCATTCAGCTTCAACCCTTCCGCCAGTCTGCACAGACACCTCCACCAGAAGTTAAACTACACGCAGCATATTTTGACATTGCCATAAAAACTCACAGCAGCCCCACAACAGCATGGCATCTTTGTGAGTAGCAGTAGATCCTTGCAGGTTCTACAGTGCCACCTGGTTCTACCAGTACACCTGGTGTAGGGAACCTGCTTTGGCAGGGGGGTTGGGCTCGATGATCTCTTGAGGTCCCTTCCAGCCCCTATGATTCTATGATTATGGTGACTGCAGCAGTGTGTATAGGTAGGAAGAGAGCAGCTCTGCCATCAGAAGACTCAGGCTAGGCTATGCCTTTATTCTGCATTTATTTTAATACAGTTTTTAAAAGCATCTGCACTTATGAAGAAATACTGTTTTACAAGGATATATTTTGAAGTACGCAGTTTGACAGTAGAAAAGTGTGCAGAAGTCCCTCCACCTGAAGAATGGAACACCTCTTAATGAATTTCTAGAAATAAACACATGCACCCCTTGATTTTGAACCATAGAAGACTTCAGCTTCATGTGTAGTTATTAAAAACATATGCCAAAAGCAGACAATAGAATCCCACTTCCTCCAGCAATAAATAAAAAATAAAAATAGGAACTAAAAAAACTAAAAAGAGATTACCAGCAAACTGCTATTTTTGTATTTTGTGTGGGGACAACAAGCAGTGGACCACTTCCCTGAACAAATATTCAGTCTGTCTTCCCCACCACACTTTCTCTCCCCAGAAAGTTTTATTTTCCTGTGCATCCTGTCGAAAAACATCCATCCTTGCTATGACAAGTCCAGAATAATTTCAGACTTCACTGTCACATCCCAACATCTGCCTCCACAGCTGTCTCTTCATTCACAACAGACTTCCAGCTGCACATTGTAGCTCCAGCAACCTGGGGAGCCAATACAGGTGGGTGTGCAGTGCTGAATACCATTGCAAAGAAGAAGATGATCAGGCACGTTGCTGTTTCACAGCAGCACCGACGTCTGAAATACAGAGGCTGACCAATAGCATCATGCCACCTTGCAAATACTTTCCTGTTCTTTCTTAATGTAACCAGCACTTAAATTTAAAAGCTCAAAATCCCTCTTTTTTAATTCTGTCTTGTCCACAGAGCAGATATTAACAGTGAACAAATTACACTAGCTTTTGATCTAAAGCAAATCCTTTAAGAAACAAAGCACCACTGCATTATATCACAGTGGTTCATTTTCTGTGGCATTCAGCTCAGAATGTTCCTTCCAGAAATTTATAGCCACATTAAAAGGAGTCCTTGTGAGAAGGTAGAAGAACAGGGTAAAAGAACAACAAAAGCCAAATATACTTTCAAGATCTGTCAAGGCTACAGATTTCTGCCAGCATAGCTGCAAAGATCATGGATACAAACCAGCTAAGTCCCTGAAAAACTGTCTACTACAGGAAGACTTCCCCAGAATCCTCATAACCTAGATCTTACAGATAAGCAGAAGTGTGTCAACTTGTCTGTAATGTTTTCCTGAGAAAAAGTTTCTTCTACAGATGCAGACCTAGTACGTTGAATTACATTCATCATATAATGTCCTGCAGAAGGGTTATTCATTACACCCATACTATTTGTCTGCTAATTTTAAAATTTCAGCTTCTCTCACTCAGTAAAATACATTCTTCAAATGAGTTCAATCAAATACTATCTGCAGGTCAGAAATGCACAGTAAACATGGCATTTAAGTCTATTCAGCAAATTTTTGGATTAATGAACACTTGTCACCTTACTGCCTGTTTTCATTCCTCCCTTGCAAATGAGGCTGCAAAATGATAGGGCAGGAATAAAATGGTGAGAGGTCATTGCTGAGTCAGAACTTCCAGAGCATCCAAGCTGGTATCATCGCTTCACTGAGCAGTGCCAAAGTGACTCATTCACAGCGGGACTGAGTGTCCCAGTACCTGCAGCCTATTTCCCATCCATCAGCTGGCTAATCTATGCTAGGATATTTGAAACAACATTGTACTGTTTTTCCATTTAAGAGTGCGTTTGGCTTTGAACACAGCAATAGTGACTTTGCAAAGGCTGATTTACCAACGATCTAAAGAAGCAACTCTACTGCTTTACTCTCCACTATAAACGCAGCAAAAGATGTATTATACTTATCTACATCAATATTTCTAGGCCTACAAACTTAAAAAATCCTTGATTTAATTTCAGGCAATTCTAAGCTATCCATATTTCCCTTCTGTACAAAATTTGACAAAAAGACACTTTCTGCATTCATAGTTACCAGAAAATCACATAAATGCTTAATTATCAATTTTGAGGGTTTAGTTTATCTTGAAAGTTTTTGCTGTCTTGAATTTTTTTCTAGAACATTTCATAAGAAAGAACTCCTCAGTGAAGAAATTTTGGACCCTTTAAGTTCCTATGAAGCATTTCTGAACTTCAGCTACAATATATTTTTCAATTAGATTCCAACTCCAGTCTCTGTAATACAGAGATGGGCCTCTCAGATTAAGGAGTTCATACAGTTAGAGCCTCTACAAGCAGGAGATGGTAAAATAAGAGGCCATCTTAAGATACAATGGAAGAACGCCATTAAAGTGGAAATGTGTTTTTAATAAACTGACTATATTTCCTTATATGCATCATAAACTCTTGTATCCCCAAGAGGGCTTATTAGATTCAGATAAAATATTTTAGAAAATTCCTATCACCTAACTACTTTAAGCTGCATTAATCATTTTAAATTCCACCCAAATCATGAGCAAAAAGTCTGCTCTCATCTAATGAATACAAATGCTTTCCTTTCCATAGCTAAATTTCTCAGGCTGAAGTTTTACAAACATTAATGGGAGATGTTCACAGAAAATCCATTAAACAAATAAAAGATTGCGTGTGCAAATTTCCTGTGCAATATGCAGGGTGGAGATTCAGCCCCATTATTGCTTAGCATTTTCTTCTCAAATATCAGGGGTGGATTTTAAGTATTTCAAAGTCATTTTTAGATATATATATATATATGTATAAATGTATATATTTTTAGCATTTCATTACTAATTTCACTTGAAAATTACTTCCTTGCACAATCATCCTGACCCTTCCCCAGCCAAGCAAGAAAGAAAAAAGGTGGAATGGCACAAATCACACAGGTCATCTTAATTCATTTACCTGGATCTCTCCATAGCATGTGTAGCACAGAGATACAGATGTTTTGTGTGAGATTAAATTCCCCTGCTCCGACATTTGCTGTTATCTAAACAAACAGTACTTAATTCCAGAGTTTTGATTAACATTCGGACTCCAGAAACTCCAATCAGATACTCTCTCTTTTCATTTTGAAGTTCACAGACACTATTCTTTCCCATTTGATAATTTATATTTCTGCTGAGCTGCTAGCAGATACCACATGATGCCATAGGTACAAATAGGAGAAGCACGCAGATGACACTTGCTCATTCCACTCTGACCAGCTGTCCCAGTGTAAGACAACACTAGCAACTTATGAAAACAGCTGGCTGAAGTGAAATCTAGATCATATGATATCAAATTAGACAAGGATTAATGGTGAAGGCCCTGTACTGGGATTTGAGAGTTCTCAGTTCCTGTTTCTGCTCCATTTGTGAGAATAAGTAAATTATCCAAGCCCAGATTGTTGTGAGGTACACGCTAAATTTCCAAAGATTTCAACAACATACATGTTTCCAAAATGAAAACTCCCAAATCTGATTTTAACCAAACCTGTCAATAGCAAGGATCTCTTATTAATTCCAGTACTTGTCACTATGGGAGATTTTTTTTTTTTTCCCCCAGTCAAGGCTACATCAGGCTACTGCATCTCCTCAGTGTCCTTGATGGACTCCTCTCAATTGGACCAGAAGTCTCAGCAGCCAGCATGCCATCCAGGCTCACAGCGGTGAAACCGCTCAAGTGACTGCTACTGCAAGAATCTGCGGAGTTTAGCACCATTTGTGAGGCACCCATGAAAAAATTTCTAGAATCTCATGAATGAATTCAGTTAGAATACAAAATGAGAGACAAAACAACAAACCTGGAAAGGACTCTGCCTTCTCAGTGTGAATAAGGTATGAATTCTCCAGCATCACTTACATGGAAGACATGGAAACAAACACCTACACAAAGCAGGTTCTTCTGTCCTTTTCTGACTGGGAAAATACATTACAAATACAGACCACTTACATTCAGGAAAAATACACTAGTGCAAGAGCTTCCTCTGCACGTCACCTGGCGCTCTTGGAACTCCCTCTCCTCAAACACTCAGTGACTGGCTGACTTGACTAAGTACAATATTTTTTAAAAGTTCAAGAAGGATCAGTATTCAAATGCAGGAAATCCAGCAGAGATTCTATGTTTAACTCTTTTAAGCCTTCTGTAAAAATTCTAAACAGTATTCAGAGGTGAAATACAGTTTTGACTTCATAACTTCTAACTTTAAGCATACTTTCTGTATGAATAATATGAACTCCAATAAAACTCATCCATGCAGTAAGCTCACTGAAGCCAAAGAAATTACTGTTATGACTACTTCGGTCTACTGTCTCTTAATTAGCTTCTTTCACATTCAATTGACTGCACTTTAGCTAGCTCTACAAAAGCAAAGGTTATTGTATATAGAAAAATTGGTTTGCCACAGATATACTAGCTCTAAATCACACTGATCTCCCCAAAACAAGGAGTGTCTTCACCCAAATCTCTCCACCTCTGCACAGAAACAGAAGGTAGCTGTCCCATGGTTCAGGCAGCTGGGCTGTGCAGAAGGCTCTCTGCAGGGCTGAAGATTTGCAGCTGGGAGGAAGTTGGCCACAGGCACAGGGCAGGTATGCAGCCAAACAGCCAGAGGAGAATGAATACAAACAGCATTTGTTTTTTCGTCTGCACTGGCAAATTCTCTTTGAAGAACACCCTGGAGATGCATGCCAGCTAGGAAGCATCTGATGCTGCAAGTCTCCCCTGGGGTAGGGAGAAATAAAACTTCTGCAGATGCAGCAGGGGCACAGGGACACTTATTGACCTTGTTGGATGTTAGGGATCTACATAAATCTCAGAGAAGCAGAAAGGTTTAAAGGCTATATCCCTAGAGTCTTATGTTAGAGAGGAAAAAAATATACATTCTCCCAAGCTGCAGAAAGTCAGTGCATACACTAATGAGAAGAACCATGTGCAATTCCTTGGCCTCACCACAGATACTCCACAAAAATATACAAAATGGATCACTCATGAATTTAGACAAGGATTGATTTCTTATATCAAATATTAAGTAGTCAGAGCAACTTTTTGAACACAAAACTCATTTGATCAAGCATTCATCAAAAGTTTTGGGGCTCAGGGTTAGCACCCAACATTTCAAATGCTCACACAAGCCTTCCCATAACTCTCTGACAATAAAACACATTCACGCTTCTCATTTCACACAACCCTTTCCAGTTCATCTTTCTACACCTGCCAGTAGTACCTGACATCTGTTTCTTCTTTCTGGTTTTTTTGTTTGCATTGTTTTTAATTTTCTGCAGATGTAAACTAAAAAGATCTTCTCTTCCTCTTTCTTTTCTAGAAATCAACCAATAAGTCCTCATGGTTTTTAGCTCTCCAGATAATGCCATGGTATGGCTCAACTCCTTCAGGTCCTCTTTGAACCCACCTAAATGCTTAGAATTACATAGAATTCACTCACCTAATTCCTACATTCCATTACCAAAATTATTTTGTTCTTAAAACTTTATACATATTGAAGATTAGAATACAATGTGAAATGCAGTACTTCACAGATCCAAACAGAGGTAGAAGCTTAGAGAGGCAGAGCAGTACCCATATGGATGGGAGGGGGTACTGTTCTTTCAACAGAGTTACTTCAGCATTCAAGTAAGGATTCAGGGTGGGTTTTCAAAATTATTGAGGAGAATTTCTATATTTTAGCTTTTCCAAGCAAGCCTAATTCAGCGCTTCTTCTTCCTAAATTAAAATTAGGACGTGCCAGTGATTTAAAGGTGCACATTCCAATGAAGACATAACATACCATTTAAAAGGTTTGCAAGAGAACATCAAAATCAAATAGAAAGAAGGAAGTTCACTACTACTTCAGCCATCTCAAGATTCTAGTAGGGACGAAAGAAATCAGGAAGTGCAATTCTGCTAAATCAGGTAATGAATCGTGAAATACTTCCTTTATGTTTTAGATACATACATAAATAAAAAGGATATAAAGTTAAAAATCCATTTCTAAAATCCTCCTGTCAGGAATATAACCCACAGTGATAAAGGACAAGGCATTTATTCTTATTTGCAGGGATGACATAACACAACTTATTCAGTCTGCTTTGCCACTTGTGAATTGTGTCAGCACCCCAAATGCACAAAAATCAACGCTTCTATTGTACTCATCAGTGCCCTTATTTCTTCTTCTGCTTATGACATATATTTTTCATCTTCTAAAAGGCACAAACAACCTGTCAGATATACTCAAGCATATGCAAAATTCTAACTAGACAGACAAAAATAATCTTTGTTCTTTTCCCCCCCTGTGCTCTGTGGGAGTTTTGTCTTGTTTGTATGATTGATCAGTTTGCATTTTACTCCAGCAAAACTGTTTTTCAAACATACACACACAGTTTAAAAGCAGAAGAAAAAAATCACAGACCTTTTTTTGGACAGCGCAGAACAAAAGAACTTTAGTTTTTAATAAGACTGCAAAATGTATCAAAAATAACATTTTGAGAAATAATGCTTTTTTCCACAGTACCTTAGTAGTGGAAGGGGAGCGGGGGGGGGGGAGGAAGAGAGAGAAATAAATAGAAAAATTAAATAAAAAACATAAGTCTTCTGGGGATTGAATAGCAAATGAAACATCAGAAATTTGGCAAAATAAGATAAATATAGCAATGATTGCATCACCTTTAGAAAAGGTCATGTTTCTCTTGATTGCTCTAGTATGGTATATCAAAAAAAAGCACACTCGTAATTCCAATTTATTCCTCTATGTTTTCTCCTCACATATGACCTTACAAAGATAATATTAGAAAATACATATATTTTCTAGTATTTGTATCAGAGCACAGTTATGTTGTTTGTTTTTGTCATCAATGAAGGTACTGCACTACTTGAAAGACAGTTCCTTGATTTAAACTCGGCACATTAGATTGCTCCTTATAATCTACCCTTACCTTCAATCATTTTCCAACACCAAGTTTAATGATTTGTGTTCCTGGTACATCTCAAACTTCCATGTATACAAAAGTCAGTAGGAATTTTAGGTATACATAGAATACATAATTAAATTCATAGGACATTAATTACTTCTAATTCACAGCAATTCTACAGTGATTTTACCACAGATACACATTATTGACTACACACTTTACCAGAACTTGCTATTGCGAAACACTAACCTGAATTTCTTCAGTGTTTTTTTATGGTAGTACTCACTGAACTGAGCGAAACTTTGCAAAATTTCTACAATTGGAGAGTTAGAAGCCATGAAAATGAAAGATAACACTACAGCATTGCGAGCGTTTTGTACATATTTCCAAGGCTAAAATGGCACTTTGTCTTCAGCATAACATTTTTTCCTTGTGCTAATCATAGTCGTCACTGCATATTCCTTCCCTGCTGAATGACGGGGTAGAGGATCTTTCATTCCTAAAATAGCTATGATTTTATGAGTGTGCTCATCAGCTAGTTTAGACAGTGTAATTTAACTGAAGTCAATCCCTGAGAAAGTATTAGGAAACAAATTAGAAAACACGGTGTGTAGCAACAATGCAGCCAGCTATCTCAGTCTTCCGCATTAACAGTATTCATTGCTTCTGCAACATATTAACTAGCTTATTTTTCTAGATAGGAATTTAGAAACCTCTAAAATTACTCAGTATCAATAGTAACCAGCGCAGCAGGAGCCACCATTTTTAACATTCCTATCTTTCATTTCAGAATGATACTGTTGTTTACCTTAAAGATTAAAGAAGAATCCTATAATTTCCAGGAAAAAAAAAAAAAAAGTAGGCTTATTTTTCAGTGTGTTTTCCAGATACCCACCCTTCACTCTGAGGCTCTCAGTGACCTTAGGCATTTCAAATGACCTCTCTAAACCTCAGTCAGCTCAGCCAGTAGGCAGGATCCCTTTGAAAAGCAGTTGTTACATCAGTGCTGAGTTCTCCTGGATAAATGCATTTAAATTAAAACAAAGTTATGACTGCTCAATGACCTTTCAGTACACTTAATGTCAAGGGCCTTTCTTTCAGAGACTAAGTGTCTATCGGGGATTGCTAATGCAATTTAAAAATAGGAACAAAGTAATAAAATCAAATTGTAACTGCTCACATACAAACACAGAAGATTGCATTTTCTTTCATCCCATTTGCTTTAACTGTATCACACCTTTTCTTTTGGTCTATTTGAAGATAATTCATAATATTGCAATGCCTTACAGCTTTTCATTTGAAGCTCTGCATTTATGTGGGATCTTTCATGCTGAATCATCTCAAAACACATCCAAATAAACTGATAGGCAGAAAACATCAAAATTTCTAGAAATGTGAATATAGTTAAAAATAAAAAGTTGACAAAAGAACAATTTTGGGTACATATGAAAAACAACAGTTCTATTTAAAAAAGGGGACAATCCCCCATAATATTCCTAGGTCCTGACAAATGAGTATGGGCATTTTCACTTGCCAGGTACCAAGTCCTCTGACTACATGGAGCAGGTGTGACCCACAGGAAGAGTGGGCAGAACAGGGCTGGGTATGAGAGACTGACTGCCCCAGGAATGGGGAGACTGCAAGTGGAGAGTCCTGATGCATTCGGAGGTAGGTGTTAATCAACTCCTCAGTCAGTGATTCAGCATGAACAAACATATTTCAGTATGGTTCCACTGTAATCTCATGTGGATTTAAATCCTCTAAATCACTGCCTGCTCTTCCCCAGTTTATATTCCCCTTTTAGGGCAGGGGAGTACAATGCTCATCGTTTCTATTTTCCTCTCAAATAGAGTAAATCAGGATTTTTTATTCATTTAGTATGCAAAGTTGGTTTCCAAACAGTTATTTTCTAACCAGACCTACATGTCTTCATATGAAGCTGTTTTTGGTGCAGCTCCCTAGGAAGCATCATTATAAACCTGCTCAAATTCTGCTTACTAATTTACCCTGTTACTGAAGTGCTACGACTTGCAATGCAAAAGATGTAGCACTAACATAGAAAGGTCATTCCAATTTTCTCATCAACAGTGCTCTGAATTATGAGTAAAAAGAGAAATTAAGCAGAAGTTTACAAATTCCTACATTCAAGCCCCCTAAGACTACGTTGCTTCTAAGTCCTTACTAATGATCTATGTTCTATCGAGTGTTCTGCCAAGGATGCTAGCACATCAGCCTCAGAGGCAAGAGACAGTAACTGCATAGCTGCTACATAAGAATACACTGAACCCATAAATTCCAGAAAAGAGTAAGGAATATTGCTTTGGTCCATGATCACCTTTGTCCTCATCTTCATGCAATGTGCTTTTTCAGAACTAACTAGTTGTTGCAGGCTGATGTGATTGAAAGCCTGTGCAGAAAAGCATATTCTCACATATACCATGAGCTATTGTACAGGGATGGAGGAAGTGAGAACAGAGCAGAAGTGCCTGGCACTTTCCCAGTTGGCTGCTGCCCACTTGCTGAAAAAAGAGCATAGTAGAAGGTTCCCTTCTCATCTGCCTCTGAACCTCACAGCTCGTAGTCTAATCATCTATCAGTAAGGTCAATAATAACAAAAAGTGCTATTGACTTTTTCCTTTTTTTTTTTTTCCTTTCCCCCCCTACTCTATTCTATCCACTCACAGATATAAACAGTCATTTTTCTGACATCAAGGGCTGTGTTTAACCACACAGTTCCCCAGAGAGCCTGAGAAAGAACCCTTGAGAAGTCTTAGTAGGCCAAGCACAGGTTAAGAATGAAAAGTTTAATTCAATCTATAATATACTGCATATTATTTTAAAATATTTATCCTTATAGTCCAAAGTTAGTACGCTGAAAAACATGCTGTTGTCAATAATAAAGGATCTTGGTAGAGCTTCAACCACAGCTCTGAATTTCCTAATTAACAAAGAGTGTCATTTCCAGTGTTTGATGACCTTCTACTATGTAGTGGGTTTAACTATAAATAAACAACAAAAAAACAGTAATTATTAATAAAGAGGGATTATAAGTTAGTGCTTTAATATTACACTGCTACTCTTAAACAAACACAATTAGTGTAGTTTTAATGCATGCTCTTCATTATCTTCTGGTGACTTGAACACTGAAAAATGAAATCGTATGGCCTTTAATAAATAAAATCTGAACACTGTTTATGCTTTGCATTCTTGCAAAGAATCGCTGACTTTACCACCTGAAAATATTCTATTTCTAATTGAATATCATTTTTGAATAATTCTCTGGAGGTTAACTGAATTCCCTTCAACATGTTCAAGTCTTTGTTTGACTTTCAGATACCTGAGTTGATGTCTGAGGATAGCCTGATCACCCACTCACTCAGAATACAGCAGCTTACAACAATACTGTCAAAAGACAGTATTGAAATCTTTTTAAAGTTGAGGTAAATAACCGCTTCCCTCCATCATCCCCAACTCCCATTATTTGATCAAATAATGCAATCAGTCCACACATCACCCACTTCACATGCCCTGCATTGTCCTGCAAAAGAATCCCCCATGATTTTCCAGGGGACCAAAATGATGTTGAATGGCATATGGCTCCTTGGCAACTTTTAAACATGGGCAAAACATTTGTCTTTCTCCAGTCACTAAGAAGAACACCCCTCAATTTTCATGACTTTTCAAAGGTGATAGGCAATGACCTCTCAAGGACATCTGCCAGCTCTCAGCACTTCGAATGCTACCCATCTGCTCCCATGAACCTGAATGAGTCAAGTTCCCTCAAGCAATTCCTGGCTACTCCCTCATCCACTGCTGCTAACACTCCTTGAACCTTGCCACTAAACAGACCCCAGAGGACTAGAAGACCTTGACAGCAGAGACTGAGAGAAAGGATGCAATGATAGATAATGAAATTATTATTGACTGTAAGGCTGAATCCAGGCCTGCACTGGGGGTGCTGTCATACTAGCAGCACAATTACCATAATGTAAAGGTGAGCATTAACCTTAATGTATTTTTTATGCTGTCCACCTCTCACAACCTTATCACTTCCTCACACCAAAGTGATCAATCAATTTCAAAAGCAATTTCTTCCAGCCTGTTTTTGAAATTAAATGGCGGGATAGCCAACACCACAGTCCCCATATGCTCATTCATGTTCAGCTTCAACAATTCTGACATGCAGGTCATAAGGTTGACTTGAGAATAACCAACAGTTCATAAAGTTAATTTGAGAACATCCAAATCCGTAGTCTGCAATCAGCTGAAGTAGGAACCTCCAGCTACACAAATGGTACAATGATATCTACCCCACACAAAATGGCCAGGGAACATACTCAGCAACTGTTGCAGTGAATTTGTGATGTGTACACAAATACTTTGAAACAAAGCACAAACATTTCCTGTGAGAAGCAAAAGCAATCAAATGAAAATACAACAGTCTGCTGTGGTATACATCTATTTCACATCTTCTATGTTATCATGCATATGAATTTGTCTTAACCTTGCCCATCATACGTATATCTGTGCTTGCTGATTTCTCAGGCATGAATACTGAGACAGAGGGACCATCAAATATTTTGGAATTGGAATCATATATTCATTGCGTCTCTGTAGTTTTATTCTTCATAACAGCAGTCTGTCAAAACCAAGCTACCTGTTTGTTTCTGCAATACAAACAATGCCAGTGAATTACTGCCTCTATCTTCTGCTAGGATTGCATAGTAAATCTGGACAACAGATTATCCTAAACAACTCTTACAACATGCTCTTCTTTCAGACACTCACAAAAATAACTGAAGGGACCTAATTAGGACACTGTTGTTCGAACATAGAGGCACAGTAGTAGTGTCTATACTTAGAATAAATTGCAGCTTTCGTAGATTCCAAGAGCTAGCTGGTCAGTAACTCTCCCCATCCTAGAAGTGTCACTTCTCTCTTTGCAGTAGCAGTAAAATGCTTCCACTTCTATTACCAACCTAGATATTCTTTTCTATAGTTTCTGCATTTCCTATTGACAAAATACCACACCAAAGCTGTTCCCAATCCTCCCAGAACCCTACCATATTTGCTTGTTAATAATTTCTTCTGTAGATTCCCTTTTTTTTTTTTTTAAGAGTACTGTGTACTTTTTGTTATGCTCTATCAGACTCCTTGCCCAATTTTCTAATTCAGATGTTGCCATGGTATCATAGTAAGTATCAGAAGTAATGACTCTACAACAGCAGATCGCCTTTTACTGAACCAACTTTCTGCCAAAAAGGAAACAGTCCACTTCAATGAGTATTGCTTTTACTATGCCTATTTAGAATGCTTATTTGATGCTTACAGACTATATTCCTTTAAATCAACAGGAATTTCACACACTAAGAATTCCAAATTTGTCTTTGGCATCTTCATTACTGGAGTACACCTATGACACAAAAGAAATTGCTAAAATGTCTGCTCATTTGCCCTTTCTGCTTTTTTCTTATTTGAAGTCTTCCATCAACAATTATTTACCAATAAGCTAAGAATTAATACACAAAGAACTGTACAGTAATAACATTTGCAAGATGTCATTCATCTTCTGGAAAAAAAAAAAAAAAAAGAGTTTGAGATAAATATAGGGAAGCTATTAGAAGGATTGAGTCCTAACCACCCTATATCAGTTGATATCAGTTTATATCAACCTTAATCCTTCTGTTGGCTTCAAGTTGTATGCAATGGGCATTTTTGTAGCTCAGGGTATTTTAGAAAAGACTAAGAAAATGGAAAAATCACAAATTGAGCGCAATTCATGTTTTAACTTGCTTATGCAATACACAGTTTAATTCTTGGAGTGAATCATTTGTATTATTTCCTCATTGTAAAACTCAATTTAGTATCCATTAAAAAAACTAGGATGGCTAGATTTTAACCTACTATTTCTTTAGCAATGGGACACTACATGATTGACAATGCAATTACATCCGCAAAGTTTCTGTTACGCTAAGCAGTACTTAAAATAGAACTTCAATATTTTTACATAAAGCACCATGGGTTTTGTAACTCTCTATTTTTGTGCATCTCCAAAGATCTTTACAGGTTTGAGAGAAATTTTTTACCTTCGTATTTGCAAAGAAGGGTATGAATAGAAGCCATTCTACCATTACTGGCAGAGTATAATCATACTTTCGTAAACCTTTCTGAATCCTAAGGGCCTTATTACTTGAAAAACAAGACTCATTTTCTATGGATCTTAGGTCTAAAATTATCTAACCTAAGTCCAGGTAGCTTACATACAAACTACCCTTTCTTTTCCTCTTCTACCATTTCTCTTAAAATTGCCAGATACTTCCAGGCACTTTGAAAGCTACTGATATTTACCAGAAACAACCTATAGCCCTGAGATTCACCCATGAATGTCAAGGAAAGAATATACTGTAATTTTTGCTCAACCACAACAAATTTTCATTTCACTTTTAGACTCAAACCTTCATTTTCATTGTTCTTTTAATAGTCTGCATTTCTGTTCACTTGTCTCTTGCTACTGTGGGATACATAGAACATGGTCTTGTCTTTTGCTGTTTAAAAGTATTATAGAATATTATGAGCACCGAAAAAAAAGGATAAAATTTGCACTGCAGTCCTTACTTGAGGAAATAGATCATTTAGGAATTAATCCTAAACTCCAGGTTTTAGTGAGGTGTTAATCAGGAATGGCAGAAGATATCTTTAGGCATAGAGCACTTGCAGTTTTTACTCAATGTCAACCCCTTTTAGTTTTTATAAAAAGCTAATTAATCATGACTAACCTCCCACACATACAGGCAAAAAGCACATAGCTTTGTCACTGACCTAGCAGAACACTTTGGCAACACGTAGTGCATAATCTAAATAAACAAATAATCTTCCTTAAGTTCGTAGTAGCAACTGTACAGACTAGGTTCAGAACACCCCATATTCACATCTACATACCGCTAAGAATTTTGAAAGAAAAGACTTAAGGCATAGAAGTCTAGCTCCTTGTCCTTGCAAGATTCCTCCTTGTATCCCACTCAACAGCATTCTATCAAGTCTCTACACAGAAAGGCTTCTACCACTTTCCTTGCAAGAATGCTCAAACTAACGTAACTTAGTACTGACATTTTTTATTTCAATTTATATATATATATATATATATAAATATGGGATTTTTTGAATTCTCATGAAACTATTCTGATAATATATCATTTCAAAGGCACAGGCATGACTGAGCAGTTCTGATGGTAATCCATCAGATTCTGAAGGAAACCTGAGTTCAAAGTTCTGTTGGGACTGATGATTTGTTACCACATTTTCTTAAAAGAAAATATCTTAAAGCTTGTGCCATTACAAATCTTTCTGATTACTGATCTGTCCCATAATAGTTTTTACTGGCTTTCACCACAGTCACTGACAAAGGATCTCTATTTCATTACAGAGGACAGTTAGGTTCCATACTCTTCTAATCTGTTCCAGTAGAAGAAATCAAAACCACAAACCCAATGAAAAATTGTCTTCCGTAAGCTTGAACTTTGATGCACATGACCTCAGGTTTCCAGAATAGAAGCAACACTCTGACAACTGAAAAAATCAAGCCCAGCTTATACTCCTGGGGCAAGATACAGGGCAACTTTTTAGACTTATATGTGCTGTTAGGCCTATACAATTACGCATAGAATTTCCCTGCATTTGCTGAGGACACAAGGAAAAAAGATTAAGTTTTTGATATAGTTGAAGAGAAATTCCAAGAGTACCAACAGTGTTTGTGCACATACAACAAGTATTCTATTTCAGTGAAGGGGAAGGACCTTGTGGATTTTTCATGTTGTTTTTTTTTTCTTTGCTTTACATGCTACAAGAATATTCCAGAAGCAGCACATCATTCAGAAGCACCATTTAAAATAATACTGCATTCCCTTTCTTGGAGTGTTTGATTTCACCAATACAATTTCTGCCTTTACTCCAGCATCAGCCTGCTACTCTTCACACAGGTGCTGATCTCTTCTAGGCAGAGAGTATTTGGGAGACACTTATTTGGATTAGAAGCAAGTGTGATACACAGCTGATGACAATCTGTGCATCGCTGGCATTTGAGAGAAGACTGCTATATCCAGCAAGTCACTTAAATTTGTGCTTCACTTTGACTTTGGTAAACTACTCGCATTTTCAAGATAAAGCAAGTGCTTCACTGGACTGAGACCACAATATCCCATAATATAACAAAGTAGAAGTAAGTAGCCTAACTTACAGTGGTGTAAATCTAAAATAACTCCAGCCAAACCCAAAGGTTTCTCCAGATTTATACTGACATGAAAAGAAGCACTGACATACTGTATTCAAAATCCCTACAGCCACTATATTCCATTCTTTATATTACAAGTTCATTCTCTGCTTCCTCAACAGAAATACCTATATAATTGTTCTGCACGAGTTATTGGCTCAGAATATCAAGTAACACAGGATTCAGCAGGTCTAAGAATTATGCAAAGACAGTTCTAATCAGCTTAATGTTTAAAATAAATTGGTTTCAAAAAGTCTACCAAATATGCAGAAAAAATTGTTTGTATACCAGCAAATTAACAATATTTTTTCTGTACTGTGAAGGCCCAAATACAGTGGGAATTATAAACAGTCATTCCATGAGGAAAAACAAGCAGCATAATCAGAAAAATGTGTACTCAAAACAAGTGTGTGAATTTACTCATCTTTTTGTGTGCAAGTTAGAAACAGATAAGAGAAAGAAGAAAAGAGAATATCAGAAGGAAGCTGGAGACGTAAGACTCAATACAAAATATGAGTTAGGCCCACATCTGATGGATCAGTTTTGCTGCAATTAGTGCAGACATTTGTATACTTGGCATTGCCTATATATACTCCAGTTCAAAACAGTATTGCCTTAAAGTTGTCTTTCATTGCTAGTTTTCATACATACAGCATACCTTCCTGCTGTTATAGATGAACATGGACAAGTTATGGTAAATAATAATAGTTAACACAATAGTAAATGTTCAACTATTTGGAGCAACAAAGCAAATCAGCATTATAAATAATTTCTAACAACCTTTTTGTTCTAGGAGTCTCAAAAAAATTGGTTTGAAAACAGTTCTAATCTAGGGTATTTTTTCATTTTTCCTTAGGTTTTCTACAGTTCTGAGATGAAGATGGGAGAACAGCCCTCACTCAGCAATGAAGGGTAGAGACATGTATGACAAGGTTGCAAGACATTTCACCGAGTGTTTTGCAAGCATTTGACTTCATTCCTCAACAAGTAACCCAAAATTTCCAGCTGGGTTACTTGGGAGACAGGCACTGTTTCTTTTTTTTTTTTTTTTTTGTTCAAGGGCACCAAAAAGTTATTTCCTAGCCTGTGATTCTCCCCTTTTTCTTTGCAATGGCATTTCAGTGTTATTACTTATTAGGATCAGAAGCAAAACATCCATATCCTTATAAATTAGAAAATGTTTAATAAGAATGAGCTTAAACAAATTTTTATTATAATGAAAGGATTAAGGTACATGATAGCATTAATATTTAGGAAAAATTAAACAAAATTGCTTTTTATCTGCTGCAAACTATGTTAAATATTTAATATGTCACATTATAAAGGCACCACTTCAAAGGGTATGACAACCTTTCTATTACGAACCTTCACTTCAGGAATTCAAACTTAGTTGGAACAGTTCTGACAGTTAAATCTTGATGTGATGTGCAGGTTTTCTAGGCAGTTAGAACTGAGCCAAGCTTCCTAACTGCACGAAAGTTCCACAGCAGAAAGCCCTGCAAAGAGTGGGTCTAAAGAGGCAGTCTCTTCTGGGCTCTACTGACCCAGCACATGGTTTATTTAGAAGGGTGCTCTGAGTTTAATTGTTCTGGAGCTTTTGGAAAGTCTTTTCTGTTGCCTTGGAGTGCCTGGGTATATTTTTAGACAGGTTAAAAACACCAAATATCAGGAAAGTATTGTGAGGTGGTAGATATGTGATTTTTCAGAAATGCAGCAGCAGCAAGCTTCCATGTAAGTATTATGAGATGCAAATTCTAGCTCTCAAATTAGAACAAAATATAAACATCCCTTTAAAAATAAAAAGATGTGTTAAATGCTGATAGGAGGAACAATTTGCTTATGGAACAAAGCAAACAATTTTCTGCACAGTGAAGGCCTGAAAACTTTCATGCTTTACTTTTTTTAAAAGCTCCCAGAGAAATCTGAAAAAAAAAATAAAAACAGCTCAAATCAAGATGGACCTGCATACCAGGAAGTAGTTTTAAGGTAATAAAATAACAGTGTAATACAGTAAATTTGGTAGTAGATTTTTCCTCCTTTCAGATCACTGAACTGAGAAGCAAACAATGAAAAAATTCTGAGTTTGCTCCAAAGCTGATCCTTACAATGACCTTGAAAAAAAAAAAAATCTATTATCCCTTGCCTTTATCTCTCCTCCTCTAAAATGTGATAATAAACACTAGTTAAGTGTTATATTTTTATCTTGGGATGGAACTCAGAGTGGAAGACAATGAAATGTTACAACCACCTTGGTTAGAGCTGGCTGATTTCCTGAAATCAGCCTTCTCCTCATGCCCCACAGAACCCCGAGCAAAAATACACAGCTCTTCAAAACCTGTCAAGATCCTGTTATTTACTTGTTTTAAAGCCCTTATTCTAGCGCAGTTGACTTTCATTTTATCCTCCCAAGGCAATTGTTTCTATCTATATGCACAGTCAAGGCAGCTATTAGCTATTGGACTGGGTAGTACTTCCAGAGATATCTTTTCAGTCCTGTTGTACAATCCAAGTGCCGTAGCACCATTTGAAGTAGGAATAATTGTATTTTTTTCCCCCCTTTTACTACAGAAGTTTCACTGAATTGCTTCTAATTGCAAACAAACTTCACAATTTGCTTATTACTACTAAACAAATGAAAAGTGACTTCGGCTTCTGAGTGAAAGAGGTCCCATGTCTGTACAGTCTACTTGTGTCAAGGAACTGTTTTCTGAAGTTCATGTCTTGCATTCAAGAAAACGAAAAAAGAAATGAGAAGTCAAACTGCCACAGACACAGCAGTCACTACTGGCATCCAGATTTTCTGGCTCTGGTCTACATTTGCCACATCTGCCATAAAAATGTGAGGCTTGTATAATTCAGCATCTTCCAGTGTTTTATGCTGAATTTTATGCTGAAAAGCACCTCATAGAAAGGGAAGGTAAAAAAAAAAAAAAAAGGGAGCACAAAAGCCCTGGAGGTCTGAATTTCTTTTTCTATTAGTAACAGAGTAAAAAAATATTTTAATACAACTGACTTAATTTTCTTTTTTAATATTGTTTAATCTTGTCTTCAGTAATGATTGTGCTAAGTGTTGGAGGGCTGTGCCATTTTTAATTGCTTATAAAATGACTTCAAAAAAAATGTTTGGATACCAACATAAGAAGTGCATAGACAGCATAATTTCAGAGTAGATTTTAAAACTTAAAAATTCATCTTAAGCATTTCAATAAGCTGCTTTTATTGTGGTATTAGTGACCATTAACTTCTCATGCATGTGGCTCATGCTGTCAGGCAGAACATATTAGCAATACTTGTAAATGTTGTCTGTGAATATATACACCACTTGTGCATCTGCTGTAGAGCATCCCAGCTTCACCCACCAGAAGGCTTTCTAAATCTTGATCCACCTTCTTTGGAGGCTCAAAGAGAAATAGCTTTTATTAATTACATGTAGAGTCAACGCTATAAACAGCCTTTATGTTAGCACAAGATTTTGTCAGTTGATATGTCTCTCTCTCATTGCACTTTACAAGAAATAGAACCTTGTGAGGAAATTTATAGGAACTTTGGTTTTGAAACAGAAATAGTCTAACTTTAAAAAAAAATCCATACAGCTTCAACTGTAAAAATAAAGATAATGAAACAATTATATATATCTTTGGACAGCAGAAATTTCATAAGCAACCTTAACTCCCCTCCCCTCACCCCATGCAACTTCACTGTCACCACTACTCTCACACACACACACACAGTGCTTTGAGCGTGCTGAAGGGTTGATAGAAAATGGTTTTCCTCACAGGCAGAATTTCAGAAGAAGCCACACAGTGGCAGTACTGCGAATGTAAATGCAGCACTCTATTGTGGAGCAAGACTGAGTCTTTAAGGAGCTAAAATACTGTTTCCTTTGTATGGTTATAGTTAAGTTCAGTGTTACTTTATATAGAAGACATCCTGGTTTCTATTGCTCTAAGGCTGGAAGAAAAGCATACAGTCAACATGTAATTTATTTCTTTCTGTAATTTTAGTATCAAGAGGCCTCAGACAGAGTTAGTCACACATTTCATTCTGGGCTACTATTTTCTCTCCATTTTTATCCACACTTTCATTTCCTTTCTTCAGATATGTGTTTGAAGCCCAGCCTAAACTTGGAATTCTTTGCCAAAATAAAAGGAAAAGTAAACAAACTGAAGCAGCATCCCCCACACACAAACAGACACACCATAGACATTTCTGATTCATCTGGCTTATTGGTTTCTCTACTTCCCTAGTACACAGATATGAGTTGAAGAGTATTAGAAATGACAAATCCAGAATGCTCTGTTCACTTCCACAGTATTGGGAAAGTCCTGTCAAAGAACACCAGCCACACAGATCACAGATACTAACTTCTAATGTATGGATCTCTCATATCAGGGCAGGTAAGAGAATACTTATTCTAAAGTCTGTGAGAGTTACAGAAACAGAAAAACACAATGACTGACTCCTACACAGTACTTTAAGATGTTTTTCAAATATTGATAAGCACTCTCTCTCCCCTGTTCTGAACTGTTTCCTCTCCTAGGTTCTTTACTGGCAGATCTGTTAGCATTCCCCTTCAGACTGATACACAAATTTCCATCGCCATGCTTACTTAATAGAGATCATGACAGGGAAATAGGGCTACATCTGCCACAAACTTCCAAAAGAAAAATCTATTTGTGCACATATTATTCTACCTAATGCCTGGTACTTTTCCCCACTTACCTCTGTGCTTTGGGGGGGGGGGGGGGGGGGGGTGGGTGGAAGAAAAGAATAAATCCTTAATTTTCAATGGCACAACAGTGCCAATTAGATAGCTTTCCTTCAGGTGACCATTCTCAGTGCAATATGAAACACCAAATTGTCTCAAGATTGTATGTATTAATTCACTTTAAACCCTACATGCCCTACAGACATAATGTAACAGTTACCATAACCATATATGCACAAGGAATATGACACAGCTCTAAAACCACAAGGCTACTTTTACAGAAGACCACACTGTAATTGACAGTATTTATACCTATGACTTTCTTCTAAATCAATTCCTTCATTTTACTGGGTGCAGAAACAGTATTTCCTCTAATTGATTCTTCCTTTAAAAGAAATAGCAGACTTCTGACTGCAGGGGTTAACACCCAGCAAATTTGAGTACATGTCCTTTCCTCCTTACCTTGACTTAGCTTTTATTGACAGAAAATGAAGGTGAAGCCCTTCTGACAGCACCTGCAGCTGCAATTCTCCCCTCACTGAGACACTCCAAGTTTACAAAACCCATGTGAACCAAACACTACTCAAGCAGGATTTGCACTTCAGTCCTCCTCACCAGCACCCCCAGAACAAGAAGACTCTGTTACGAGGGCCCAAAGAATTATGTTTCCATATTAATAAAAACCCACACACAAGCACACATATGCTGTATGACTCTGCTTCAATGACTGAATGACATTTAAAAAAAAAAACTAGGAGCAGTAAACCATCCAGTAGAGTAGCAGATGGGGAAAAATTCTTTTCCTTATCAAAGCTAAATTATTGTATCACTGCTGGTCTCAAAGCCGTGAGGTACCAGCGCTTTTTAACTATGAGAAAAACATTAGAGGATTGTATCAAATATTAAAAGGCATAGTAAATTATTTCAGCTTGGATATTCCTCAATTTCTTTCTACAGTGACTCTATCCTTTCAAGTTGAATCTCTTTATCTGGAGCTGCAGTGGTCTTTCCTATAAATTTGCTGAACAGTATCACACACTCCCAATAAACTGCTCAGCAAAATTCTTTGTAGAATGAGTACAATCTTTTTTATATCAGACTGAGCAATGGTGAAGTCTTACTTGAGTCTAACCATAAATAATTTCCTTCCTCAATTGCAATAGCAACTCTCATTTAGCTTGACAAGTTCAGAAAGTTACTAATTCCACCATCTGAAATCACTTCCCTGGTGAGTCCAGCAACCCAATGCAAATTTAAATAGATTTTGTTACCAGGGTTTGAGAGCTGGAAAAACATCTTAATGGTCAGTGCAAGCAGAGCACATTGACATGTCATTCCCCCATCTGCACCACGTCCTTGTATTAATTTTAAGATTCATAGCCATTTGCTGATTGCTTAGATGTGTTGTTTTTATTTTAGAAGGAAACAAACATTCTCCATTATTCCTAGCTTCCTCAAAGGGAAGGCAAACCAGGTACAGCTTCCAGCTGCAGCAGGACACCACAGAACCTTGATCTGACAATTATAACAGGGAAAACCTCATCCACTTCCAAAAGAGTCAAAAGCATTAAATCACTCATGCCTATCAGATTCTGTAGTAGTGGAATGCCTCCACTTTGCCTCCCATGTCAGGACGGATCCAGTTGCGTGGCTATAAAGGATGGAGCTTGGGATAGGTGGTGTCAACCAACTGCTGTGGGCTCCCAGCAACACCAGGAACTGCTGCATGTCTACAAACCCACAAGGCACTGATAGGTGCAACAATGGCTGAATCAAAGACACAGGTGAAGAGGATGAGCACTTTCAAGAAGGTTCTGAAACCCTTAAGCTTACTGTAAGTACTTACAGCCTGGGAGGAGTGCGTTATAACAAATGTACACAAACTAACAGGGTAGACTTTTACTGGAGGAACAGCACAGGAAAGGGAGAACAAGAAGGAAATCAGCTTTGCCATCCTCCATATACAGCACTCATTCCTAAGATGAGTCCTAACAGAACTGCATTTGCATGCTCTGCCCAGCTTGGAAGCACAGAGGCCAGCATTTCAGATTTCCATGCAACAAATTGAATGCCCAGTGGTTGCACATATGCACTCCAGCTGCACAGCTCACTCACAGCTCATCCATACGCATGCTACAGATAAGCCCTGGATTTCATAGTGCATAGAAGAGAGTCTCCCTAGCCTAGCTACTGAAGAAATACCAACACCAAATTCCATCAGACTTCTACTAAG
Organism: Oreortyx pictus; assembly: GCA_036925125.1. Lineage (NCBI taxonomy): Eukaryota > Metazoa > Chordata > Aves > Galliformes > Odontophoridae > Oreortyx > Oreortyx pictus. The sequence goes on along the minus strand of JAUPFR010000010.1, from coordinate 6,439,408 downwards.
AGGAAATGATATGCACAGAGCACTAAAATAAGGGGCTGCTCTGTTGAAGCCTATTTTAACAGTTCATCTTCCAAATGAACTGCCTTCAAACCAAGAGCCAGTACCCTTCAGTTTCCTCACCCCGCAAAACTCTTTCTCTCCAGAATGATTCTCACTTTCCAGAGGTAAGAAACTGACAGCAAAGCCACCAGCTTTCCACAGAGCCTGGTGCCTCACCTTCCCACTAGACCAAGTACCCAACAGCCAGTTATCCTGTCTGAGCAGTATTACATGAAGACTGGAATTAATATCTGCTGTAAAAAAAATACTGGATACTTTCTAATCACAGTAGGGGAATTCACTAGGTTTTCAGTCTCAGATACTTAATACAGTGAAGAAGGAAGATATTTCACTTTCAAGCTGGAATTCAGTAATCCTAACTTGAAGCAACTTGAAAAACAAGTTTTAACCACTGCCTCAGCCACCTAGAGATGCAGGAAAGATCTTTATCATTAAAATTTAATTATCTCAAATCAGTGGCATATCATAGAAATGTTAATTCATAAATTAGCCTTTATAATTGTAGCATTAAAAAAATAGGATTCTGTATTTTGTTATACACAACTGTAAAACCATGTGAGAAAATTCAGGACATAGCATGTAATATCTTAACTTTGTTCTTACCTTAACAGGCATAGTTATTGCTTATTTTTTCTACAGTTCTCATTTCCCACAGTGCAGCAAAAAATGTTTATTTTCCATTATATTGAAAGAAATTGAAGTCATTGCTTTGGCTTTTACCATAGCATTGCAAATTTCAGGTGGGTGTGGATAACCATTTTGCTTTTATCAGAAATCCCCAATGAACAGTTCCCAATCACTTTTCCTCTGCACTGAGCTTTGTTTTCTTTTTTTTTTTTCCATAAAAAGTAAATGAAAAAAGGTTGTTACTGATTCAAACATTTAACAATATTAGGTTGGTCGTGCTGGCTAACTTCTCCTGAAATTTTACTTCTGATAAGTAACAAAAGCAGAGTGTGTTGTTATTTAAATATGTCAAAAGATCTTAAAATATGCAGGACTAAGTGAAAGAAAGCAAAAATTTAACATAACTATACAGTGTTCTGATGCATTCTCCATTATATTGCCATAGATTATTACATCTTGTTAAATTCAACTTCTCTAGCACTCTTCAAACCATTAAAACATTCTTAAAGAGATGTTACACTTTCTGATTATAGATTTTGGGTCTTATTTGTATAGCCTTGTGTTAACAGACTGATTTTCAAGTACATTTCTTGGTGACACTCAGCTTTGTCTGTGTAGGGCTCTTACCCCTAAGTACTTACAACTGATAAATGTCATTCTTAACTGAGGTGATTTTCATTCTGCTTCGCTCCATTAGTTCAAAGTACAAAATTGCAATGAAAAGCTGCAATGTCCTCCTTGATAGTTTGACTCCGCTTTGAGTTCACTGCTGTCTGTATTTGTCTAACTTATAAACTCAATCTGGGAGAAAGCACTTCAATTTTTATACTTTTATTTTTCCACCAAACCTGCCAAGGTTAGGGTCTCGTAGTTGTGTGAACATACAATCAGTTCCACCAAATGCCCATCACCTGAGGAAAGCGAATGACCTGTTTCAGGACAGGACACAGCACACAGCTGCAGTCATTTTGCAGCCATTCAACTCAATTCCATGGACCATAGCATGGGAAAAAAAAAAAAAAGCTACATTTCACTTTTTTTAGACTTCCAACTGCAAAGTTTGTTGTGATTTGCACTGGAGCAAGGGGAAAGTATTTTCAGGCAGCATCACCTTTTCAAGATTTCTAATTTCTCACCAACACCCCCATAATTATTTACTGTAGACCAAAAATGTACCTAGTAGAAACAGACTCATTTGCTTCCTATATGCTTCAAACCTTTCATGAATAAAGTAGTACCAAGGGTAACCTTTCATGAATACAACCTTAGGGATCAGAGTGCCCTCAATCAATGCAGGGAACTCATGTTGACAGAGTATATGGGAAACAGATTGAGGTATTAAAGCACATAGCCTCTGGTGTTTTAGTTGTAAATACTATAACCATCAAATATTTAGACTCTTATGTAAGCAGTATGCCATTTTTTAAACAGTTACTGCTTGGAATAAATCTTTAAGGACAAAATTTTCAGAAGTGCTCAGTATTGGCCTAACTTTGCTCTTACTAAAATGAATCATAAAATTTTCACAACTCTAAAAAAGGGCTTTGTCTATTTGTGTTTCCTTGGCACTAAACACAATAAGTCTTGATCCTGTCTGGGGCTTTTGGCCTCCAATGTAATCTGTATAAATTGATACAAGGAAATCAGTAAGATAATGATGAGGAAATGCACGCATACATATAAAATAACCTGGTTTTTAAAATGATGGCTTCACAGTCATTTGGAGTTGCTTACATTTTCTCTGAATTTCAATATTCATCTGCTCCTTTTATGTTAACCTAACCTCCTTGCTATTAACTTCCCCCAGTATAACTCCATGAGTCTTAAATTTTCTGTACAGTATCCAGCCAGTAAAATATAACTTGCTTTCTTGCCACAGACTCTTCCCATTTCATTTACACAAACACATTAGCGTAGGGATGCAGTTCATAGTTTTATAAGCAGAAGGTATCCCCTCCCATCTATTTCCCAAAGGCTGTTGCTGATAAGAGATATATAACCTGCTTTATATTTCCAGGAATAACTACACTGGCTGGGTTGGAAAGAAGAATTTGTTTTTTATGGTCTTGCAGACCCAACCACTTTGTTTTGTTATTTTACAGTATACACACCAACACTAACTTATGCCAGGATCAACACTGGAGGCAGCTGTTTTAGGTAGTTTTGGGGGGAGTATGTATATTAAAGTAATACATCTTATTTTCTTTCAAAGAACTTCAGTAAGACCAGGACAAAACGCCTGCTCATCACTTTTCTTGGGATTTTAAAAACTCAGCAAGGTAATGCCCTTTTCTGTATTTTCTCCAAGTGAAAAGCTAGCTACAAGTTACTGAATTTGAGTCTATAGTTCCACAGACAGCACTACAGATATTTACCTAGCAGTCATTCCCTAACTGTTTCAGACATTTATTCCCACCTTTCTCCACTCCTCCAGCCCCACCCATACAACCAGTCAGTTTTGGATCTACAGTTAAACAGACCAAGACTAAACACTCCTTTTCTGAAAAACTACTTTTAACTGTGACCAGTTCCCAGCATGGTGATGCTATGCAGAGCTGCACCAGCACAGTAGAGGGAGTGGTTCTTAACAGACAGGTCTGCACCTCACAAAAACCTGCACTGACATACACCTACGTATTCAGAGAAAATATTCCTGAGCCTCCTGAGGCATTCTTACCAGAACCAAAAAAAGCATTAAAAAACTGGCAAAGGAACAAACTTCCAGAGAGTAGCCAAGGTCATAAAATAGGCCAAAGAAAGAATTAGGTAACAGTAACATCACGTTCATCATCTTTAACTAAATTCAGGTGGATATTATCAATAACCCTGGCCCACTATGTATTTTACAGCAAGCACTACCAGTCTTTCAGATTAGCAAGCCATATATATATTTAGTGCTTTATTCTCAAACTGTTTCACCACAAATGACAGCTCATTCCACAAACAGCTTATCTTATGGCTAAAGATATATAAATACATACTAAAAAATGCTGTTGGAAGTCTCTGAATGTATAATGCAGCCTGATAGACATGGTAGCGATTGTAACACTGCATTGTAGACAAATGTTAAAGAAACTTGGCAAGAAGCAACACATTTTAGCTACTCAAAATTCAGATTTTCTCAGTCTTGTCCCCTTCTGATGATTGGAACATATGGGAGTATTGTTCATAAAACTTGCATTGCTTTTCTCCGTGTCTACCAAAATTCTTCATCATGACAATATTTACCAAGTTGCATATAGACTCAAATTTGAATTAATTACCTAGATTTTTTCTGTACTCCCAGGTTTATTGCAAAAGGAAAACACTTCAGAAGCAATGTGTTGCGAGAATTTAAGAGTAGATGTTATAGCAACAGAGGTAGTGAAGTGCTTGCTGGTGAAGGCAGCTATCCAGTTAAAAGCTATCAATGCTAAGTGAGATAAAAGACGGGAAACAAAGTGACGGCTTTGCCAAGAAACAGTTTAAAATCTGACATTATAAACAAAACACGTGTAAATCTAGACATAAATCTTCGCCTGTATGATGAAGCCTCCATAGTATTTGAGCTAGCATTACAGCTTACATACAAACATTTCCTGAAATACAGTATCTCAAATGCAGAGCCGCCTTTAACCTTGTGCTCACCTGCTCAAGAACCATGTTATTTATTATCCTTTATCCCTTAATTATGGGGACTTCACCTACTGCTCTCTGCTCATTTGAAATGCAGAATAAAATACAATAGATGTCTTAAGACTTAACAGGTGTCAACCAGATATTTGCCAGCTACCACAACTATTCTACTGGGAGGAGTTGCTGTTCTATAAATACTAATTAGACTTCTGCTCATGATCTTGCTGAAATACCTAAGGTGATGAGTGGCCAGTTGTTACTTTTAAAAGATTAGCACAATTTAAAAAACTAATGTCCCCAACGAGGCAATGCTCACACTGAATAATCAAGAGTTATAGCTGTTCTCTGCCCAAAGGGAATACTTGCTCACTTCATCATTTGGAAAATCTGCTGCCTCTCTAACAAGTCACTCTTCTAATTCACTTTGAGAAAGTTGTAAAACTTCATAGAGTAAATATAAAGGTGTGGTGTATATATACTTAAATGGTTTTCCACAGCCATACCTACATAGAAGATTTTAACAGCTTCTAAGAATATGGATTTTAGTTTAATGCGATCAAGAAACTGCAACCAAAACAGGACACACTTAAATGAAACATGAGATTACACGAGAAATTGCATCAGTGAAGCAGAAATATAATTAAATGTAATCCACCTCACCTTCAACTCTTCACCTCCACAAATCAAATAGAACAGGTGTCTGTTACACTGATCCTCTGTATTTGAAATAGTCATTACCAGGAAAAAAAAAAGTTACCTAAAGTAATTCCAGATTAGCAGAAAATTGTAAGCAAAACATGCTAAGTGACCATATGCAGCCCACTCCACTGGCTTGAAATAAAGCCTTGATTTTCACCTTGAAACATTACTGATGCAACATGGTGACAACACTGCATTTCTATGTATGATCTGTGGTTCACTGTGGTGAGATTTGACTGATGCAACTGACAACTCCATATTATTCAGTAGCAATCTGGCACATCCACAGAATAAATAAATACAGGAAAAAAAAGGCATACAGATTCAGAATTTGCTTTTTTTTTTTTTTTTGCCTCTATTCCTTGTGAATAAACATTTAGTAAATCCATTACAGTGGAAATGGATATCTTTTAAATCATTTTCTGGTTTTCTTCTTTTAAAAAATAATCTTATTCTTTACCATGAAATCTGTTTTTTCCTTATCATTCAGCATACTGCTTCCTCTTTTTAAGTAGCTCATTACTGGAAATATTTGGCCTTACTTCAAAAGAGAAGAATATGTCAACACCAGAACATCTGTGTCCACACAGAGTGCTTTGATGACAGTGATATACCCCATTTACATCACTGACACCGGGCTAAACCTTGATGCTGACTGCATTTAAAGATCTTACCCCACGGGGCAAGAGAATACAGGTCAAAAATGTTGATCTGTGTTTGACACACTCTACTTCAAGAGCACTTGGCAATGATTTGTTCCAGAGCCAAGAATCAAACTCACAAAACATGGCAAAGCTCGAAGCTATGTTCACATAACCACATTTGAAACAAACATTAAAATTCAGTCTCTGGAGGCCAATCTGCTTTTGATACAGAGGATTTTGCAAGTTATATGTTCAGTTTCTAACCTGAATACAGTGGGAACTTCTTTATTTCAATCAGAAGGGCATACTACTGCTCAAATGCAAAATAAAAATTAAGACACTGCCATCTTAAAATTCAAACCTGATTATATTAAAAAGAAGAGCAGAGTAGTTATGTGTGACAGAGCAGTGCTTTTGTCAGTGTGACTAGAGAAAGTTTGGGGAATTTCAGTATGTATTACATGACTCCACAGGCAGGCACAGTAATAGTGAGTCCCTAAAATATTTAGTACAGGAGAGTTCAGAGAGGAAGCTATGGAAAATCTGTAGAACACTGCTTCTAGTAATTTTATTTCTTAATTTTTTTTTAATAAGTTGCATTTCTTCAACTTCCTGTAATTAATATCCAATCTTCTAACCCAATTATGTTATACCTACTAAATAACTGAGCTTGTTTAATTTTTCACATAGGTGAAGAGTCCCAAGTATTATTTTTAAATAGTACTGAATACTGAGTTGCTTCATGTAAACCTCAGCACTTCAGCAGCATTATACAATTCAGTTTAACTTATATGAAGCATCAAACAGGACCAAATCGGTGCAAGCCAGATGTTGCCCTACTCATGTTCAACACCACAACTACCTGTACACCACATGTGCATGGAACTAATATTTCAATTCAGCTGAGAAACAGAAAATTTTATTTACAGATTTCATTAGAACACCATGGAAACAGATAAAGAAGCAATTGCAAGAGTCACAATCCACGTGGAAGGCAGCTCTAACACAAAGCATGTTTTCAAAAATGATCTAGGCATTTTCCATCTTGGAAAATATACATATAATTCCTATAACATCAAAACAATTATACACCGAGGAGACCCCAATATCACTGAGGTCCCTGATAACAGTAGGAATTAATGCGCACCTTCAAGGTACAGCAAGTTTTCGTACACGGGCTATTAGAAAAATATATTTTAATCTAATAATTATCTTTTTAAAGAAATAAATTAGAGCTAGGATTTCTGAAACAGGATTAAAGTGTGGTTTTAGCCCTGTAAAAGGAAGCTGCTCAGCACCTGCTGCCTACACTGTGCATGGCCCCAGGCAATGCTATTCATTCCTCACTTTCATAGAAGCAAAATACACCCCCCTAAAAATATAAAACAAAAATAAATAGATCTCCTGGGAAGTGAAGGAGAAATCAGTTTTGAAAATAGTGAAGGAGTCTATATGTTCTAGAAAAAGCCCATTTTGCATTGTTTTTGTAAGATTTACACTTTAATTTGAAACCAAAGTAAGGCATAAAATTTGTATGAAAGCAATATCTGATTTATATATAAACTTAATGCATAATATACTTAGCTGCAAATACCAGACTCCAGAAAGAGAAAAAAGAAAGGTTTTGAAATATGATTGAAGTCTGATAAATGTTTCCCCAAAAAGATTCTTCTGAAGTTAGATAGCAAACAATTAACATGATTTTTGCTACAAAAAAAAAAATCACTAAACAATGGATTTTTTTTATTTTCAATGTTATTATACACTCCTATTGAGCTGAAACTGACTCCAACTACTAGCTGTTTTCTGAGACAGCTTTGCTGTGCATATGACCTTTCCATCTTAGTCTAAAATAATTAACCATATCTGTTGGTAAGACAAAGAGGAAGAGATCTCGTGATCACAAGAGTTAAGACTGTTAACTGAAGTTTCCTGATTGTTCAAGTATCCAAGGAAGATATATTTATGAGACTCAAATTATGTGCAGATTGATTAAATATATTTATTAATAAAGACTTCCAAGAATACGTTACTGTACACTTGTGGTCTAACCTCACTATCCATATTCAAATAAATCTAGCTAAAGGCAAATTATATAATTCTTGAGAGTCTTGCATACATTAAGACTCATTAGATTTACATATTACTCACAGTAGACATTTCATTACAGTTGGTCTGAAGAAAAATGCACCATCTATCTGTGTTTCATATCTGCATGATCTTCTATATTGTATACACTGCATAACTTATGACAGAGTTGTTTAACATTCTGGTGTTTTCAAATCCAGCTATGTCAGTATAAAAAAAAAAAAAAAGACCAGAGACTGCTTTAGAGATGAAGTTTACTCAGGGTACATACTCTTCTCAACTGTGACCTCGCAAAAACAGGGGGACCAAAGCCAAAAAGCCTTTTAGAAATTCTGTGTACTTCATATCATTTAAAGGCATTATTTAGGAGAGTGCAAGGTTATACAATCCACACCAGAGCCACGGACCAGACTCACAACTGGATGATAAGGAGATGATTGAACAGCAATTTAGCCAAAGCCCCAGCTGCTCAATGTGCTCAGACACAGCTTCAGCCACACTTAATGGAACAAGATGCAAAAACATCGTCACAAGAAGGCTGAAAGAGGCCTCTAGAGTTCACATGCACCAAAGGGAACCTGTCCTCACAACACTGCTCACACATTTAAGTTCATTCCTACTCTTAGCAAAAGCTGCACCTGAACCAGAAGGTCTTCACAATAAAAGAATCCCAAGTAAAACACACTTTTCCTCCTAATAAGCAAGGTTCTGAAGTGATAACTCACCATTTAGGTCTGCTTGTGGATTTCACCATTGGAGCCATCCCATCTCTATAGAGGCTTTTTGTTTTACTGAAGTTGACAACATTGAAAATCACTCTCTGGAAAAAGAAATAAATCTCAGGTATAATTTATGAAATACTCTATACATTTATCATATATATCAGCTGCATAAAAACATACAGAAAATACGGACTGGATACGTATCTTATGCTTTGAAGTACTTTTAGTCTCCACAGATCTCAGATTGACAGTCTATTTCTAGAATTTTGATAGCCTACATTTTACATCTTACAGAAGTAATGTAAACTTTGAATTTAGTAAGCTGGTTTTCTGGTAGGTATCAAATCAAAGAAATAGGTTACTCAGATTCAAAAACAGAAAAGCAAGTCCACTTAATCTGTTGGAGACATTGGTGGAAATCATGCAGATAGAGAAATGGACCTCATGGAAACCTTTCAACTGCTTCATCTCAAGAATTCTGATTTCTACACAACAATAGGAAAAATTTATTTTCTTTCCCCCAAAGAAAACAGTATTTCTCTTCATTTTGTCTGACAAAACTAAGAATTATCCTCTGTACAAACTGCAGCATACTTATACATTGGAAATGTCACCTGGCCATCATTGGTCTGAACGTGGTAGTGATGAGGAACCAGTTTTGATCTTAGTATACACCAATAGCTCTGGGGAGAGGGAGACTACAGCTGGCATTTAACAGTTCAAAGGAAGAGAAAAGTCTAGATCTTTACTGGTAATTGACTGATACCAAAAGTAAATTCATGCAGAGGGAAGAAAAAAGGCAAAACCTTCCCTACCGCCTGTCTGCTGTAAATCATTTTAGACAAAATTACTTAGACTTTAACAGAAACAGGATAGGTTAGACCAACCTCATTTCACGTACTACATTAACCTTACAGATACTAAATCCAGTATAGCTGGCTTCTCGTACTTCTGATACGCAACATTAGTGTACACAAAAACTGAAACATGAACACTAAATTAAGTTTGATGCAATGTTCCAGGATATATTAATCCATTTCTCTCTCTAAATTTATTTTCCACTGGTATCAGTGATGACTGCTAAAAATTATATTTGTCCCTAGGTATTCAAGGAATTATTTTTACAATGAACTATTACAATATTTACACTGTTAAAAAAATGGTTCAGGAGAAGGCTGAGAATTAAATGGGCACTGCTTGAAATCTTAGCAATTTTGACTGAAGCAACAAGATCAATTAAGATTTCCTGTGTAAAACTTCACAAAAACATGGACCTTCCAGGCAGTCTGCTCAGAACACAGTGAACTATAACATTAAAGTGAAAGCGATCTGCAACAGGACATTGACAACAGGAGCCAGGTACAGATACATTTGAATTTCAAGCAGGTAATCCCAACAAACTACTCATATATAGCTCAAAGCATTTCTGTACTCAAGGAAAAACTGATAAATGTTTTTTGAAGCATGGTAGCACTGAAGATTTTGTAAATGGAAGCAGAAGCTGCTACGTATGCAAACTCTGGAAGTTACTCAAAATCTAAGAACAATCTGTGGGTTTTACTGGAAATGGCTTAAAGTAAGTGAGTTAAAAAAAAAATGTTTAAAGCTATTAATTCAGTTTTGTAGCAACATTAATGACCAAGCTACATACCCACGAACATGAATTTTCAGGTATTTAGCAGTATTTTTAGTTTCTATAACTGTCACGAGATAAAGAATAAAACAACTCTTGTTGGAAGTACACAGTTTGTAGAACATTATATTTGTAATTTTAAGCACTGAAGATGTTCCTTATTTGACAAAATATCTAAAGATGTCTCTGCTAATTTTCTATCCTATGCTTACAACATATGGCTTTAAGTTAGATAACTATATTTAGGTATGTTTATATATATATACACACACACACACACACGTACATGTATTTCATAACCTACATTAAAGCATTTTCCTACACTACAATGATGAGTTTTCCCTCTGTTACTTAACTTCTTTCATATTTGGGAAAAACAAATTGAGTTGGTACAAATTGGTTTGTCAATCTCTGTGTTTGCACGGAGTGAATGAAACAAACAAGATCACCACACCAATTGCCTTAAACTTCGGATGCAATCATGCCACTGTTGGAAGGAGAAAGTTGCTAATTTCGTTACATACTGACTCAGAGCAGACAGCTGGTAGACAATGTTCTTGTTCCAATCAGGCTTATTTTGTATAATGAGCAGGGCAAATGTACACAACTGGGTAAGAAACGTATACAAAAACAAAAATATGCAGCTCGTTTAACAAAGCGCTGCAGATTATAACATTTCAGCCACTCACGTTCACCACAGAGTAAGCAGTTAGCAGTGCATGCAGTTCTTCCAGCACGGCATACAGTTAGATTGTCAGAATGAAAAATTTAACGGCACAGAACAGAACTTTATCAACATACACCACTGAAGTAATAAAGCACACAATCCGAAGCGCTCAAACGAGCGGCAGAACTCAGTCAAGTATTCCTGGTGATAGTTGAAGTAGTCCATGCAGCTCAGCCAGTGAAGTGTGCAAAAACGTAATGACTACAGTATACACACCTCAGACAGAAAAATATGCAGCTCACTCAATAAGGTATGCAAACATCTTTGAACTGAACACTACAACAAAAGCGTGCAATACAGCAAGCATAACTTTCTGAACACATCCAATAGATTTTTTTAATTTTTGCCTACTCTATAATATATCACTTGTAAACCATAAAGGGCAACAATACTAGATATATACTATGCACACTGAAGCACTCTCTTCTGAGAAAATTACTGTACATTTTTTATGAATTATAGAGACTTACAACAGGAGGTGTTTATTGAGTAATATAATTTAGATGCTCAAAAAATGAGAAACCACTCGATTTTTAAAGAGAAGCGCAAAGTTAAGAAAATAAAACTAGATGAAATGTACTTACAAACTCCCTAGGAATTGCTCTGGTCTCCTGAGCATCAATCCAGAGAAAAACAGCAGAGAAATTTCGCAACAAAAATGCTTCCTTGTATTCACATTGGAAGGTACAAATACCAGTAAAAGAAGCAATATTCTAACTTGTAACTGAAGTGAAATCACATAATGACTGTTTTTGGTACAGCATATTTTCAATCTACTGCATCATTCTGACAAATGGCTGCAACTTCTCAGTTGGTGGAAGAGGCACGGTACAGAAAAGCCTCTCAGAACACCAACAAGCGCAAGAGAACCACTTTAGGGCACACATCAGGCTGCACTGGGGCTCCACAGCAGGAAGGAAAATATTTGCTGCAGTCTTAGGCTCTGTGCTTGGACTGACAGGGATGGGAGATGCTGGACAACATGAGATCACACAGGTATTTTCTGCCTACTGAAACACCAAGTCCCCTTTCCACAATACACGCACTAAGTATATTGGAGGCATTTTGCTGTTAAAGTCTTTAAGATAGAAAAATTAAGATAGATCTGCCCTTCTTTTATCTTAAAATTTAGTGATAAGATCTGCTTTTCTAGTAGACCATTGCAAAGTTACTTCAGGAGTATACTTGCTTTTTGGTTTTGTTATTGTTTTTTTGTTTTTATTATTATTATTATTTTAAAGAATGAGTGAGGTAAAAACACAGGCAGAAAAGCACATTGCACCATCTGTATTATTACCAGCAACATGAAGAGATTCCTGATCGGGGCTGGAAGGATCTGCTAGTTTTGGAAGGGAGCAGCACACATCAGGGTGGTTTGGGATCAGAGCTGAAGACGTTAACTATGAGTGGCCATATTGTACATCATATCCTAACACAGCTCTATGAGCACAAAGTAAGCCTTAAAGTAAAACTTAAAAGTTCATCATAAATCACTCACATTCTGGCAGGTTCTCCATCTGAACCTACCAACTGAAGCAGGTCTCCAGCAGACCAGTCACTGCTTCACTAAAGGCTAAGTGCCTTCCCCCAGGAGAAGGTCACACTAAGCCCTTTCAAAAAGATTACCAGGTTTATTTGGGGCGATTTTCTCCAGCAAACTTCTCAGGAATAACAGAGCTTCTGTGGTTGACATTAAAAGAAGAAAACAAACAAACCAAAGAACACCACAAAATTCAGCCTGAGGCAGACACCTGGCACAGTCAAATAGTTACAAATATGAGAAGTTATATATTACTCAAAAGTGGCTTGGTAATAGGGAGGGCAATCTTAGCATTTATGAGATACAGTTTAAATATTAATGACAATATCTACTTAGTAATTATAACAATGTCAATTCAGTGGACAATGCTTCATGCTACAAGAGTAATGCAACTTTCACTACACAAGGACTACACATTTGAAAGGGAACAGGAACAATTTCATCATTTAACCAGACAAGGTAATCAAGTTGCACACAAGGTAGCAATACCAGAATGCATCAGCTGAAATTAAGTCTGCACTCTTGCACTCTAAATGAGTGTTAAAGATTCAGAAGTCCCAGATACCATGGCTTCATTTCCTCTCCTGCTGATTCTTTAGATATTATAGTGTTTGTGGAATTCCTGAAACCTGCAGTATTTCGTGAAATGAGACATCCTTTTCTTTCTCTCTTTGCTTTTCCTTAGCATACTTCCTTTCTCTTTCATAAGTGAAAGCTTTCTTATTTTTTAAAGTCAGATCCACTTTAGAATTACATTTCATTAAAAAAAAAAAAAAAAAAAAAAGGGAAATGAACTTTTCAGGCCAGCCCCACAAGTTGTGAAATTTTGACTCACCAATTCTGAATGTGAGAAAATGGCAACATAGGACTGATACCTTCTCACAAAAAGTGCTACATTTTCATATTTGCATCAGGAGGTCTTTGGGATTTTTCATGACAAAGCACCTTATATAAAGCTATATAAAAATAAATTAGACCAAAGGGACTTCAATACAGAAGAAAAAACACTATTACTTGCAACTGCTATGGATGCTGAAGATCACAAATAATACAACCATCCACTCTGGGCAAAATCCCTAATGAAGTCGTACAAAGATTTTTTTTTTTCCTGACCCTCTAGAATTTAAATCATTCATTACTGCTAACATTTTAAAGTAACTCATACTTCCTTCCTCCTATGCAGGAATATACATCCTTTCAAACTGAAAAGTTTGAAACATTGATAGTATTTAGTCTTTTCAGTTAAAGAGTTTTCAAAACCAACTGGCACACAGAAGGGGAAAATAAATACTCACCCACTGAGAGAGGATGTTAGCAACCATCTTGGGCTCCACCAGACTCACTAATCAGTTGCACCTGTGCCTTGTTAACTGGAAATTGTGAAGCCCTTGTAAGATAACAAAGTCTTACAAAAACGATGCAGAAAACAGCTCATGGATTGTGAATTATAGGACTTCTTCACTTGATAGAGAACCTCGCTTAGCTACTTAAACAACAGATATGCTAAAATGTAGGATGCTACAAAAAATAACATGAAAATAAGACTCAAAGGATTCTACTGCAGTGAGACGTCGGATAACAAAACAGCACAGGGACCAGCAAAAACGAGGAGATAGTACAAAAAGAACAAAAGGAATGAACGCTCAGCCCCAAGGATTTAGATGTGCAGAAAAGAACTCCAAGAGAAGGTATCTCCAACAAGAGAACCATCCAGAGTGGCAGTTAACCCATAAATGAGGTCTAAGAGGGGTTGGGCCTGGCTCCACCCCTTCCAGTTGCACAGATGAATTGCCTTCACCTGTGCTCCCAGGGCTGATTAGGTCTTCCTTCCAGGTGTTCAATCAGTGATTCAGGCTGTGACTCAGCAGTTCCCATACAGATATACTACTATGCAGTGTATAAAATGGGCTTTTTGTTCATATTTGTCTGTGTACTCAAGATATTTTTGATGTTCAAGATGGCCTAGAGCCTAAGATCTGTACTTGCATTTTCATTTAATCATAAAATGGTTTGAGTTGGAAGGGACCCTTTAAGACCCTCTAGTCCAAGTACTCTGCAATGAACATGGACACCTACAGCTGCATCAGGTGCCCAGACCCCAGTCCAGCCTGACTTTCACTGCCTCCATGTCTGGGACATCCAGAACCTCTGTTGGCAACCTGTTCCAGTGCCTCCCTACCCTTAACACAAAAAACATTTTCCTTATATCCTGCCTGAATCTCACCTCTGATAGTTTGAAACCATTTCCCCTTGTCCTTTTGCAACAGATCCTTCTAAAGAGTCCATCCCTTTTCTTCATATGGCTCCTTTTTAGATACTGAAAGTCTACTGCCTGGGGTGCTAATGACAAACATCGAAGTTCGAAAAATCACAAAATCAGGCTCATGTCTCATTTCACTGCCCTTTCTGTCAGTTCTTTCATTGTCTCCAAATTAACACTTAAGTGCAAACCCACAGACGTTACACCTGTGTATAGGAACAATTCCCATTCAGAATTTCACTGTTGATGTTAATTTTGCTCACCTGACCATGGGGAAGGGGATACACTGTGCAGAAAACCATCTTTTAACCTAAACCCTTCAAAGGGATCTTAGCAGTGACAGAGAAATTTACAAGTAGAAACATTAACAGCACAGTTTTCTTACGATTAAACAAGGTATTCTTTATCGCCAGGGCTGGGGTAATATCGAGATAACTTTCCAAGAATACTCCACCAGTTGATCGTTCATGAACTGGTTATATTTTCATATGTATTACAAGATCATTACATTCCCAGATTCATTATTCTATCCACCCCCAGCAATTGCCCTACAGACGCAGCCATATTTGGTGATCTAGCACCATGATGGTCCACTTTCAGTTCATTGTGGTCACTCTTCCCCACTAACAGAAGTCAGCTTTCTAGTAATGCTTTTCCTTTCCATCAAAGTACCAATAATCCGAAGCTTCCAACAGAAATCTCAAAAGTGTCTTTTTAAAAACCTGGCAGTGGAATTAAAGATTAACTCAGGTTCCCTGCTTCCTTAGGCCAAAATCTCCAAACTTCTGAAATTCTGTCATAAAGCATATTTTGTTTTGTGTTGATTCCTCAAAAAGAAAATACTGAGTCCCGACAGGGCATAAAACTAGGCTACAGATGTCCTGAAAACACATTTGAAGTTGAAAGCTTCTTGCCAAATTTTTCCATTCCTTTTAGCAAAATATTAACATACGTGTAGGAAAAAAAAAAATATTTAATCAGCCCTGGAAAAAAAGGGTACTTTTCTCTTTCTTCTCTTTTCATTTATGCACACTCTGGACAAAGAATCCATCCTAGTTACATAACTAGTTAATTGTAGAGCTGCAGGAATACATGAGCAACTGTTACTTGACCTTTGTCTAGATGCATGAACCCTGTTGTTCATGGCATTTACTTTCTCAGTATATCCGGGTAGTGTTTTCAGAAATCAGTTGAAATATTAAATACAGAAACAATGGGTGGTCTTTCAGTGAGGCTTTCTACACTAGCTAAATTATTTCCTAATATATTCCATGTCATGAAGCAACTATTGCCAGATGACATTTGAGTATCGTCATGTATTAAACTTTTTCCACATAATTACGGAAGCTATGCATGTTTAGGTTCCATACTCTTTTCCATTGGTATTATGGCTGCAGGTGGGTAGTAACAGCTGGCTGTTCTGGAACATGTTTGCAAAATTTGCTGATATCTTACATCCCTCAAGAGGAAGCAGCTGAAAAGACTTAAGTTTTCCTTTTCCTAGTAGAAATTTTTTAGCCAGTGTTGAAATGCTGCAAAGTTTGGTAGGATTTAAAAACAATAATAATGATTATATATTCCTATTCATAAAAAAAAAAAAAAAAAAAAAAAAAAAAGAGTTTTCTGACGCAAATTCTATTCACAAGATAGAGCTCGCAGGAGATTTCAGGACCAATCTGGAAAAAGGGAAAAGGACCAGGAATAGCCCCTGCACCATGGTTATGGGGAGCCACTGTCAAAATAACAAAATCCCATGAGAACAGGTATAAAGCACACTACTGAAGACCACAGAATGAAGTGCTAAGTACTGACTTGTGGGAGCGTCCTCCTCACCAATCCTTTCTTCTCTGTATGTCGAATTTTATATTTTTCTAAGCCCTCCAAGAAGTGCAACAGTCAGCCTATGATCCAGAATGAAAGCTTCTTTTACAAACAGGAGATTCACTCATCAACAAATTAGCCATTTTTGATAGATAACTGAGAGACAGCCATAACTATTCAAGCTTAAATCATACAGGTTGAGTGCTGACAACTGACACTCTCACAGATATGCTGCAAGACAATAGGTGAAAGTGGCACTAGCAATGAGAGGGTGGCAGGAATGTTTGTGCGGATCATGGTTTTCTTCAACTTGTGAAAACACAGACAATAATAATCACAATTCAAATAGTACGTTAACACAAAGGCAGTAATCCATCCAGTACCCAGGCTGTAAGGTGAAAAAGCAAATGCCTTTTCATGTGTGATTGCAATAAGCAAAAGGAAGATAAAGAAATCCCTGTTAAGAGAGATTTGGATGAAGTTTTTTCAGCAATTGTTTACCTTGGATTTCCACAGCTAGCATTTTTCACATTTAAAAAGCTATTGTTTGTCTTAAGCTTGTGGAAAAAACATGTGGTGGAAAGAAGGAGGTACAAAACATAGAAAGCTGAAAGGCACAATATGTGCAAGAGCTCAAAACCAGCACCTATATATTGCTTCAGTATTCTCTGAAGCATTGCAAAAACAAAGACATTTTGGTGTGTACAACTCATTACTGCTGCCAGTGGTCTGGGTTAGGTTACTAGAAACCTACCCTTTCAAACATATAAAACCACTCTATTTACTTCTCCAGAAATGAAACACAGATGGGTTTTGTGTCCAGGTTATTCAAATAGGTCTTTGGATTTCCCTTCTTTTTAATTGAAGTGTTTTGATTGTTATTACAATAAAATGTTTGAACCTTCTACGTTCCACCATGCACAATTGTGGATAGTAATGGAATAAAGATTTGCTCACATTCTGTTTTTTCCCTATACTGAGTCAGAACTGGAACAGGATCCTTAGATCCCGAAGAAGCTGCAGTGTCACTGGAAAATCACTCAGACAAATTTTTTGTGGAAAATGTAAACCACATGTCATCATTTTTGGAAAATCAAGGGATACTGTTATGACACATAACCACTTATTTTCTTCTATAAAATTAACACTGCTTGCTGTTGTTAATACAAAGTTAAAATACTTATTTTGTTTTCTTTCTGGCTAAAACAGTTACAAAATTCACCTATTTCTATAAGAAAACCTAATTGATATGTTAGCATACATTGGACTCAGCATGGACAACTGTAAGTTTGTGATACTGATTTGAAAAATTGATTTCTAAATTATTTCTGAAGTACTCCACCATGATTTCTTGTGTTTTCCATTTTCACTACTTAAATTCCACCCCAAGTGTTCAGCTTTTGTAATAACAGATTATTCAGTGTTTTGTACAGTGGAAAGTAGAAGGAAATCTGATCCAATTCCTGCTATTTTCATGTACCTGTCTATTTGACATTTAGAATAAGAACTCAGAGCTACTTAGCTAACCATAACAGGAAGGGGATATCTCAAATGTCCTCCTGGCTTTGAAAATCCTGTACTAAAGCTGAAATGCTGAATGCTGGATTCAAGTGATGATCTGTGTCCACATGTAAAGGTGATTTGCAGCCTGTTAAAAAACGTATTTTGGCAATGTCATGAACAGAAGAGCTGAACAAAAGAAATCGGAGGATTTAAACAGGAGAGTTCAACATCCTAAAGCAACGTGCCCTGTGCTGCAGTTATATAGCACAAGCGTCATTCCAACAACACGCTAACTCCATATTCAGAAAGCAAAAGACAATGAACATATGGGTACTAGGGCATGTAGCATAGTTGCAGTCCAGCAGTTAGGTCCATTTTTTTTTAAATTCATTGGTATAGCTTACATCTTATCCTGACTGAGCTTTAAACATGAATGAAAAGATATTCATATCCAGAAAAGCTCCCAAGCATACCTAGTTGGCCGCACTTTTTACTGTTCCCAGAGACTTCAAGTTAAGTAAACACTCACACTTGCTTCTTGAAGAGGGGGTGGATTTCTGATTCAAGATTTAAGACAGGCTAGAAATACGGGGAAAAAATGCTGGATTTACCAAGATCCCAGAGGCTCCATTTATGCTCAGCAACTGATCATTGTAGATTGAAAGCGACACTTCTGCAGCTTTGGGATGCAGGGACATTTTTATTACTGTAGAAGATCAACTGTAAATGTAATATTGTTTTGGTAGTTTATGTAGATCAATCTCAAATGCTGTGTGAATGAGAGGAATTTGAGAGTCAATCATTCACCTTTACTGACTTTAAAGTACTTTGCTCAAACTATTATATTATATTATCAGAAACGTTATGTAGATATAGAGCAAGACACAGCACAGCTTCTGGTAGTTTTCCACCAACAATGAACCTCCAAAATATGTAAACATGGAACAGTACTAAATGTCCTATAAGAAATTACATCATATTTGACCAAAGACCCTTTAAATATATTACAGATTAGATTTTATTTCAGTTCACTTCCAAAAGCTAGTGTAGAAATCCGTTTCAAAGTGTCCTCTTGGTAGAGAAAACACCACCTGGAAACGGCTGCTTATTCTTCTACAGATCAACAATTTCAGTGCTTCGAGGATACCTCAAATGCTCTGTGCATGTTTAAAGATAAATTTGCACTTTATGTTATACAAGCTTGGTCTATTAAAAAAGACTTAATGAACGTTTTGGAAACCAAATACAAATACGATTCCTTTAATATTTTCATGAGGTTGAAAGTCACAAGGAAAAAAGACATAGATTATCAGCATCACGTTTGCAAAAATATTTGTGACCAGAGATCTGAGACATCCCCAATTCGCTTGTGAAGTGTCCACAGCTGATCATTTTCAGTTTTCCAGAATAAGATTGAAACTCCAACCGTACCATCCCAAAACACTGATGCAGTTTACACATATTTTTGTTTTGTTTCAGTGCAGTGGATATGACAAGCCTCCCTCTAGTTTCACTTCTAATGTATAGTTATCATATGTCAAATGTTGCACCAAGAGCCAGCCTATAAATAACCACCACAAAGTCAAAAATTCACAAGACTACCTTCATGGCCAAGGACAGGGAGAGGAAGGAGGCCAAAAAAAAAAGAAACAGAAATGCATGCAGTGGTGTGAGCAGGAGACTACAACAAAGAATACTAACATGAGTTTCAAAAATAACGAGGAGTTTCTCACAAAATTGGGAAAGTGGTCTGTCAACAAAACACAAATAGCCATCACATGGGAAAACACTTTTCTGTGCTCCTTACACAATTGACACAGATGTCAACAAGAATTTTAGATATGCCAGGAATGAAGATTTAAGCTCTACATGTGACTGTGAGAAATAAAATGATGATTCAGATTTGGGGTGTCAGCTGCAAGAAGAGCATGCAGAGTGTCTCAAGAGGGTAAAGTACTCAGCTTAGCTCTGCCCTAGTTCTGGATCTTTAGGGATTTCCTTGGCATAAATCAAAGCAATCTTAGCAGTATGTGCTCACCCCAGCTGCTGTGAACCGAGTGCGGGAAAGCTGAGTCATTCACTCTCTGTGATAGCACTGTGTACAAATTTTGGTGCAAAGAACCCCTGAAGTGGGCACCTTGTTTCTTCAGATGACAATTGAGCCCCAAATGAAGGACCCATACATGCCACAAGCTCATATCAATATCTGCAGATAAACAATCCATTCACATCAGGAAGGTTTTGTTGTCTTTATATATAAAGGCAGTTTAATTGTAACTGTGGACTTATTTGTCTCTACCATGGCAAGGCCTATGAAACACTGACAAAAAATTGACTATGAGGTCAATCATTGACCACTACTAAACATGGTCCGCCTCCTAGAAATGTAGGCCAGACACCCTCTTTTGGTGAGAGCAATTCTTTTTCTCACATTGTGTACCATGGCTAATGTTTAAAGATTTTTTTTCCTTAAGTAATTGACTGGGAAAAGTGCCTACAGGGAAAAAAAAAACAACACAGCTTTAGAGGATAGATTAAAATTTTGTCCAAATTTGTAACTCT
This sequence comes from Oreortyx pictus, assembly GCA_036925125.1. NCBI lineage: Eukaryota > Metazoa > Chordata > Aves > Galliformes > Odontophoridae > Oreortyx > Oreortyx pictus. The sequence continues at coordinate 6,418,907 of JAUPFR010000010.1, read as the reverse complement.
ATTACCCTAACCATAAATGAGATTACATGATATTTTACTAGAACACTGACAATTCTAAAACCTATTAAAAATATGAACAAATCAATAAAGATAAAGGAGAATTATACATATAAGGAACATCTTTATTGAACAATCCTTATAGATCGTTTTGAAATAACATTGTTATAGACATTTGCTTGGACGATCTTATTGCTAAGTTTTAAGGTGACAACTATAGTAGTTTTGCATTATGTCCTCTCCAGCTGCAAACCAGCAGAAAAACCCCCAAAACATTCAGATATAAACATATATGTCCCCAGTACAAACATAACCAATGGTAAACATGTTGAATTGATTTGTCACTCTTGCTGAAAAATCTTACATATCTTACTAGATTTTTTTATAACCAACAATAATTTCTATCTTCGGTAAGTATAATCTAGAGAAACAGGTCTAAAAATGGTAAATTTAAAACATCTGTTTCAACATTTATTAAAAAATGTTTTCTTTCATAAATTTCCATATATAAATCAAAGACTGTAAGAGTAAGTTGTGGCTCAAAACAAGGGCAGCTGTTGTACCAAGAATTTGGTATCACTGATAACTGGGTTTTAAAATTTATTTCTATCTCCATAGATGTTTAAGAGAGCTAAAATGATTATTTCATCACCAGAACATGTTAGGGCAGACCTCGATGTGTTACATAGAAAGTTTCTCAAATAAATAAACTATTTCATAAACAGATTTCTCTTACGGAAAAAAAAAAAAACCACTCATTTCTCTTTGCTTCTTTCACTGCAAGGACAACCTCTCTCAAGAAATATTGTCGTTGTCTTATTTATAATGGCAGATCTCAGGTTTGATTCTGGCAGCTTTTGATCTCTTGATGGCCCAAAAGCTTTAAATACAGGAAAATCTGATACCTTTTTGGCATCCTGCATTGTGCCTAAACCTCAAAAGCAACTTTTACTCCCAGAAGTGAATTACTGAAGCAGTGTAAACAAAACACAAACATCACGCAATGATGAATACCTGAAACAAAATATCTTTGTCAGGCAGATGACAATTTCTGATCACTTCAAAAGCATTTTTAGAAACTATTCTGCAGACAAACAAGAACGTAAAATGGTGAATTCAAAAAATTTCAAATATTCTTTTTGGAAAGCTATACAAAATTTCAAGTATACTCATTCTTGAAAATATTTAGACCCTGAGAAAAAGATCTTACATCATAGAAATGCATACAACCTGGTTATGACGTGACTGTCAGTAAGTAGGATACAGAAAACTGTCTTCAGCAAAGCTCTCATATCTGATGTATTAGAAAATAACAGAATAAATTAGGGAGACAGATAAAATATCTGATATCACTTGGAGAACTAAATTCAGGTGAGAATGTGACAATGACAGCTATTTTATCCCTAGAAACCTCTTTTTTTTTTTTCCTCTTTTGAGAATTTATTCATTAGCTCTTATGAAAAGTTCAGGGTATTTTTTTCCTTCTTGTGATGAGGAAATGGGAAGGGAATATTAATTAAGAAGGACGGGACAACACTATGGTTCATAATATTTGGGGTTTTTTTAGTTTTAGCACCAAGACACAATAAAACTGGCTTGCTGATTTCCTGTTTAATAATTCTTGGTGCTGCTTTAAGGATGAAATCAGTCACAAAGTACTAGACCCATGCTTAAGTCTATTAGGCACCATCCATTGTATTTGTAAGGAAACTGGAAACAAAATGTTGTAGACTAGTACATTTGATTCTGTAACCTTTTATTCTACATGAGCATAAAGATAGCTGATACATTATCATTAACTAGGAAGCAAAGCATTTTGAAGATGTCTGTTCCTTATGCCAATTTATAGTGCAGTTAAATTAGCAATGAAGTACTGTTCTAGTAACACATCCATTAATCAAAGGAAAAAAACAACGCAGACAACAGAGATGTGAGAGTATATCTGGAAAATATTCAAAGAGACTGGGGAGTGGCTGCAGAGGATTTTCCAGTCTAATAAAAATCCCAGTTCTTAGTCTTTAAATACCTGTGTGCAAAGCAACAGGCCCCATTCTGACTAAATCTGTACTGTTAGGTTTACAGCAAAACCTGATAAGTCTTATGCATTATTGATCAGTGATGGCGTGCTTAGCCTACACATCCTATTTACATTACATCTCTTTTCACACTTCCAGGATCTGACATGCCTTTTACAAAATGAGAGCTCTTTCCACTTAAATCCTGCAGTTTGTGTTCTTTGTACATTTTAACGGTTGTAAGCAATTTAGAAGGTTAGTTTTTTAATACTAGATAAAACTGGCAATATTTATTGGTAAATAAATGTCTAATTATCATAATTTAGGAACGTTTCCAATCTCATTTTTTCCCTAAATAAATAGCTAGAAAATGATCTCCTTTATAAAAAAAGAAAAGAACTACTTAAACGGGAGCTGTGACACAACTTGCCTCATTCTGATGTTCTAACGCAGATTTTGTGCCTATTCTAAACTCAGTGCAAGAATGTTCTAACATTAAAAAAAAAAAAAAAGAAAGAAAGAATAGAATGGGCATTCAAAGGCAGTAGATTCAGTCCCACTTTTTGCAGAGGCAGTTTTTCCAGTTGTTGCCTGTGACCATCCACACCTTTCCAAGGCTAGCAGCAGAGTAGCTATAAAGCCCAAAAGGCAACAGGATTGACACAAGCCATGTCCTTGAAACATTTCTTGTTTCAATTCACATTCTAAACAATTCTGATTCCTTATGCCTACTTCAGACTGTTTAGAGGAGAGGATGTAAAGTTCAATTTTCTTTTCTAGTAAATGCAACCAAATTCACACTCTTCCTGACTTATATTATACAAAGCCCTTACAAATATCTGGAGAGAAAGTTTTAAAACAGTTCCCTAGCTTCCAAATCTGCTGAGAGCATTCACAAAGCAGTTTAAGCATCAGTGTTTCTGAAATCAGAAAAAGAAAATCATCAGCCACTTCAAGCAGGTCCTGCTTTGACATCAGAAAGTCAATTCACTCAGCTTAGCAGCATTCAATTCTCAACAACATTTTGTTCTGGGTCTCTGTCAAGTTATTCTAGGCTGTGAAATTGTCAGGAATGATGGATGACTATCAGCCTTCTGCTATCTTCTTTCGTTCTCCTTAGAGATTTGTGGCTGCTGACAGCAAAGCAAATTCCTCTTTTCTTTTTTTACTTTTTTGCACAACATACCAAATGAACAACAGTAATTATGAGAAAGCCTACACTACAATTATTTTAGCACTTAACTTTGTATTGACATCTGTAAGAGATGGAGCTCTCTAGATTGATTAGCAATGATATAGCTTCCTGCCTTTTACTAATATTGCTGCAGTCATCCTTTAAATGCAATTTCCCCCCTCAAAAAAAAAAATAAAATTAAAATTGAACAAATTGAACTAATTACAGAAAAATTCTAATACTTCATGAATATAGCATATTGTCATTGTGCCAGTGCTTCCAACTGTACAGTACTTGTAATATAATTAGAACTGGCATAAGAGAATAATTTAAGAATATTGAATGGAATTTTGTTAGGACAGATGCAAAAGCTGCATTATTGTTCCAGGTCGAAATCCTGACTTGAACAAATCCTGTTTGGACAGCCAATCGCAGCCCTGTTGTGCACAGGGAAAAATTACTGCAAACAGCATTAAACCTTCTTATACATCAACAGAATTTAATGTCAAGTACTTAAACCATTTTCTAAAACTAAGTACTGGAAGAAACATCTGGTCTGGAGAAAAAATAGTTTAGGGAGGAAAAGTGCAATTGTGAGAAAGCATAAACTGGGACATCCTTGAACCCCTTGACGATCATAATCCAGCCTGTCATGTCCCCATTGTATACAAAATACCTGCAAAATTTAACACAAACAATTCTCTAGCAATTCACTACATTAATTAATCTCCATTACTCTCAGCCACATAGCTGCTTCTTTCAATTAGATGTCATATCTTCTCAGCTCAGTAAACAAGGCTACATATAAATGAAAGCCTATTTCATATCATCTGATATGGTCCATTCTGAAAATATAGACTGCATACGTCCAAAGAAATCATAATCACTGCAAATACTGTTAAATTTAAAGAAAATCAAAACAACTCTGCATTACAAAAATCAAAAGTGGAGCACTTTTTTCCTCTAGCCCCTTAATACACCATGACAAAAGGCTTACATTCACCAGGAGTTCTCCTTGATCATGTTAGATACACATGAGACAGAAATCAATGTTTCTCCCTCCCAAACTCCTATTGTGAAGTGGGAAACATTTGCAACTTATTGTGGTTTAGAACTTGAAATGAAAGTGGTCGCATTACAATGGAGTCATATTAACATAGAGATTTCCTCCTCCCCTCAACTTTTTTTTCCATTTATTTCCCTTCTCAAGTCAAGTAGAGCTACACTCTGTTTCTTACAAATACAAAGTGTTGAAGTCACTAGACACTTAATACAGATTTTGCAGAGGATATTAACTAATTTGCTATTATCTCAGAATTCTCATGTTTCCCTCAGATTTACTAATGGATAATCATTTGGTTGTGAAATTATTATCTGTGAGTATATCCAAGGAAAGGAAACTACAGAAAGACAAGAAACTGCTGCTTTCCAGATTTATTTTTTATAAATCTATAGTATAATGTCAGAATTCAGCTCAGTGCCTTTGCATGACATGTTGCTACAACCACTGGATTTGTCAGAATATTTTGAAGGTCCTATCTTTGATGTGTATTTTTATTTATAGGAAAAGTAAGCTGTCTGCTGTACTGTAGTACATTGAGAAACCAGGAATGGTTTCAGCTGGAATAAACATTAATTTACTTTTATACTTCAAAGTCTCGTGACAGAATTCTGTCATATCACTTACAAAGGGCTTAATAAGTGCTTAAGCTGCACAGTTCACTGCCACAAACAAGACAAAAAAAAAAAAAGGTCAGTTTAATTATTATGAACTATATATAAAAGATTAGCTCACTTAAATTACAAAAACTTTCATCTGTGAGCAAGAAGTGCATTTTCTTGCTGAGATTTGACCATTTTAATTGTGAATAAAATTTGTACAGTTTTAGATTTTTGGTTTTTTTTCTTTTTTTATAGAAAACTTTGACCGGAGACAATGCAACTCTGCATGAATAGGACCTGCAGAACTTGGTCCCAAAGAAAATTGCCATCACCTTGGTCACAAATATACTATCAAAACATCAGGCCAATGCCAGATCAAATGTATCAAGCTATTTAATCCAGAGATCTTAACATATGAAAGACTTCTCCAAATTTTACATTGAAAGTAGCAATCACTGGGACCACATTATCATAATTAATTCAGATACATTAACTTACTGTTATTTTCAAATAGAATTTCAATCTTTTTGTGCAGTAGAAAAATGAATATAACTCCTCCTAGGAAATGGTTTAAATGTCTCCCTCAAAAAGTCATTAATGGAAACTGCGGTATATAATAATTTAATGTCAGAAAGAGAGGTAACAGACATAACAGTCCCATAATGAGATGAAAAGCAATTTAAACAGTAATCTCATTCCCTAAAAGTAAATAAACCTCTTCTGCTTTTCCTTTTAGACTTAGCTTAGCCCTATTTGTTTTATCTACATTTAGGTTTCAACTTTAATCATATCTCAGAAGCTTTTACACAGAAGAACTGCAGCAGCAACTGAATTCATCTATAATATTTGCCTGCTTGTAGATGTTTACTCTGAAATTTCCCATTTACTGCCAACTAGAATGTCCAACGTCATAGACTGGAGATAAGGGTTTAAATTCCACTATGACCTTCTCAGACAAAGAAGCTGGGACCATATTTAAAGATACTCAGTTACTTCCAAAGTATTCATTTATTTTTCTTATATTAAGATCCAGTATGTGTATAAATAAGCTTTACAGTAAATAGTGTACAATTTGTAATTGTACTTGCATTTTCTAAAACATTCAAGAAAACACGATTTGAAAAAGTAGATGTTTTATATTTGCCTATATGAGTAAAAAGTGAGAGGAGGGAAGAGAAAGAAAGAACTCAAATTCTTCATGCATATGATCAAATAAAAGCAGCAAGTAGTTTGACATTTCTGAAAAGAAAAGCAGAATCCTCACTGCTCCAATGGACGTATATGCACGTGATAGTGCATAACCATTCTTCAAAGGAAACCATAAGAAATTCAAGCAAAGTCAAATTAAATCTAAATTTCCCTGAAATGTCAAGTACAGCATATTTTCCCCTAAACCATTAATATTCTCCAGTCAGACAAAAATATTACATCTACCAGTATATTTTTGATAGTATTGTATCTAATGTATATACTCTACATATCAGATAGAAATTAATACTTCTTCCTCACAAGCTCCCTTTATGAAATGCCCTGACTGTATCTACTTTGGTGAGCCACAGGAAGAGACCTCTAACACCTAATAATTCAGGAAGACAGGATTTTACTTACTATGTCATGTTCTTCTCTAAAATAAGCATTACTACCACCAATGAGTGTTACCTTACTTGGTTACCTTAAGGTGGAAAATGTTGTTTAAATCAGATTTATAATCATTTTTGGAACTTTTCTAGTGTGTCTTCAGTTTTAATAAAATCATAAAGCCCTTTACATGCATTACGGAAAGAGCTACTCTTTGTCTTGATGTATTTGAAAATAAAATCAGACATCAATTCCACACATTTTAGGAAATTGAGAAAAAAGGAATTAAACATTTCCTAGCTGGAGACACCAGAAGTATGCATGGAAAACTACAGGCCATGGTTATTTTCTTCTCTGATCTCAAACACATTACTGAATACAACTTCAGTCTCTTCTTTCCACTCTATCAGGATTTGTTTTCAGATGAATTACATTTTTAATGAAAGAACTTGCCATAAATTGTTGTAACCTGTCCTTTAATTAAGGCATTACGTACAGTTGGAGCAAATATCCAACTTTAGGTAGTATCAGAAAGAGAAAATGTTTTAAAACATTCAGATAGAAACATGCATAACGTTTAACCAACTCTGAATCATGACCATCTTTTACTTCTGAAAAACTATTGGATTAAAATAAGGCAGTTCTCACTTAACATGCAACACACATACAGAAATAGATGAAAGAATTTTTGAGAAATATTTTACTACAGAATGCAATAATAATTATCCCGTAGGCATGCCTCATCATTTCCATGTTCTAAAGGTTGACGAACTGAGATACCGGTAATATTGTAAGAAAAAAAAAGATCATGATTTCTACAGCATGCCTATTAACAATGACTATGCAAAATATTATGAAAAGGGCAACAGCTGAAAGCAAATACTTATTCTTAATTTCTGTAAGTTTGCAGGCAGACTGATGCCTCTAAGTTAACATTAGAATCATCAGCTGCAAAGGGTAACACACTATCAAAGCTCAAATCATTTGGTCACACTGTGTTTTATACTTCTTGATATTTCTAAAAGACACTTGCTTCTTCAAAGTAATCAAATAACTACGGAGGAATGAAAAAGCTTTAAAATAATTTGATAGTGTTGTTTTCAAATCTTAGTAGCCAAGCAGAATGTAGCTTTTCAACCAAACCTTTAATTATTTTTGCCCACCCAAAGAAAGGAGCTAGCACATTTTTGACAATTAAATCCTGTTTAGATGCATCATTTTAGCCAGGTTAAATCCTGAAGAAAGTTCTACTTCCATTCACAATCAAGTTACAAACCTTTAATGCTATATATAACGCATTTTGCTGCACTCGGGTTATCCTTTTCATATTTTGATACTTTAAGCAACAAAAAATGGTACAGCAGTTCTGATTTTGGAAGCTCCAGTAGTGTCATATTTATGATCCATTTTGCCCATTTTTATTTTTCTCTGACATTCCTTGCTTACTGTGACACTGAGAAGCATGACCAGATCCTAAGCAACCAGGACAAGATACTGCACTTGTTGGGCCACCTTGTAAGCATGCAAAACAAGATGACACAAGCTCACATTGCAACATCTTTATCTTCCACCTTTGCATCACTCCACTTGTTTGGTCCATTGACCCACACAATATAGCCATCATACTTAATTATTTTAGGATGTGTTCCTGCCACCTGCAGAGATGGACTGTGCAAAACTGAAGATGCCCAAACAAGTGGGGTATAAACAGTACTATGGTGACCTTCCTGTAGGTTTTTAAGTGTTTGTAATAATCCAGATTTATTGTGCAGCACAATCACATCTCATAATCATTTCAAACATACTGACACTCCCGACACTGAAAGCCCACCATGATCTCCATACCACAACCCATTGAAAACCTCACCAAATCTGCCAGCGCTCCCAGGGGCAACAAAATTCAATTTTGCCTACACTGCTGAGAGGACTTAAGCTGTCTCTGATATGAATAATAAGCAATGATCCCATTGGGCTAAGCACTGCACAGAGACATAACAACAGAATTGGTCCCTGCCACAAAAAGCTTACAAGCTAATTAATGAAAAAAATGGGTTTAGTCATATCTGTAAAACAATGGAAAGATGTCAGTGGGATGTCCTATTGTGAGTGGTCCAGCATTGTATAACATTCTGCAATACTCCAAGTCCAAAAAGAAACAAACTAGGACTTTGGCACATTCTTAAACTATCTTTTTAAACATGGTTTCATTAAACTACCTAGAAGCAGTAAGAAGGGACACGTGTGAAAGGGACATGTCATAATTATAGATGTCTCTGTGTTACAGCCAGCTTTTATTACATTACCTCACTGTGTTGTTTTTGCCCTCACTGTGGTATTTAAATACTCTGTGATTCTTCCTCTTTCCTACAAAGTCAGTAAGATCACGGTGAAGTATTCCTCCCTCATGACTTTTAAAACTTAAACAATATGAACAGAATATAAATATAAGCCAGTGCACTGTTATGTCCTCCCAGATCTACAAACAGGTAGAGGTGATAACTCTGAGCTGTGTGAGCTGCACTTGTTATCTCACTGATGCTATGATTATTAACCATTTCACTGTGGATGATATTAGTACAAACACCGTGCAAATTTACCTTACAGTCAGAAAGTGACCTCACATCTTTCAAACCACAAAGAATTCTCAACCCAACTGCCAAAACTTGACTACATTTTTTTAATACTTATTTAGTGGACCATTTGACAAATACACAGCAGCATGAAAACAGACTATTAAATGCAATGACATATAAACAGCTGAAGATGCTACTGAGAAAAAGGATGTAAAAGGGCACTCTAAATGGTGGGTGAAAATATCAGTTCCAGTGGTATTCCCAGTGGTAAGACACTGTAAGTGTAATGGCACAAAGCCTGTAAGATTCATTTGCAAATGTATCCACAAGCGTTTTCTCAAGGGGTTACACTTATCTGCCTGTATCAGTTTACACTGCAGGAAATTCCCAGGGCCATACCTTAGCATCTCACTCTTTTTATTACAGATTCTGTATGGCTGCAGGCTCAGGAGTATCATGCCTATAAGTATCAGGAGGACTGAGGAAAAGCTCCTTGAATAAAGCCAGGTAAAACTCTGTCTAGACAAGAAAGGCAAGGTAGTCTGAGACATACTGTCTTGGGGTCCAAGAGGAGGAGTGACACCCAAGTGTACACTGAGATCTCTGCCCACAGATTTCTGCTTGACTTCAACATCCTGCTGAACTTCAACTTGTTGCCTGAAAGTCATCCCTGATTCTTTGCTGATTCTTACTCTTAGTTTTGCCATCCAGTTGCCACTGGGACTATCTTTCTTTTTTTTATATAAACTTTAGAATATTATTAAAATTCCAGACAAATGAAATCTGTTTCTAGAGAGCATGTTAAAATTACTTGTTAATGACAGTACGTGCAATTGAGATGGGATAATATTAGAGCCATTTAAAACTATAGTCCTAACAATGCATAACATACGGAGTGACCACATTTTTCCTCTCAAAGCAGATAGTATGAAAATGCTTTATCTTAATGTGCTACAGTGCACAAAATTAAGGATGCAAGGCTATTATTTCAATCCATAAGGGAAACGCTGTTTTTAATTTTTATCCAAATTATTAGAAAGACAAGACTTCATGAAGGGGAAGTTACTAGAAGAAAAAGATCTCATTGTTCATGATCAAGTCAATAAACTATGGTGTTCTTTGCATATTCTCCCATATTTTTTGTCCCTAAAAGATTCACAAATCAAAGCTAGAAAAAGATGTATAAAATTCCTTCTAAATACTGCAGAGGATTTCTAAATATAACAAAATTTTAGAAAAATATGCACTGCCTAACTTTTTAGATGAAAATTCAGAGTACCATTCTCAAAACTCTCCATTACTGATTTGCTCTTGCTGATCTAGCAGGGACAAAAAAACCCTGAAATCATGCAGAATGGATCTCTGAATTTAGTGTCTGTTTCAGAAACATACACCCTAAAAAAACGAAAGGCCTACATGTTGCCTTTTATTTTTGAAATTTCTATGTATCCTCCAACAGGATTTTTGGGTTATTTAGAATCTTGGGCAGTATCACTCTTATTTGCTTTTCCTCTTGTTACATATACGTGTTGAGATACATTTCAGCAAAATACATAATTTGCCATACATTTTCTAAAAGCACATCCAGAGTTATTCAGGGAAGGTTGTCCCTTTAAACCCTGAATATTCCAGCTGCTTCTTTAGGCTCAGTCTTCTGAACTTGCCTTCTATTCTCAGAATATTTCCGAATACCAGAATGGAATTGTTTAAGATTATGGTTCTGGTGGGAAACAATTTCTGTGTTTCTGAATACTTACATCTCCTCTTCATTTTCCAGAACTTTTAGGCTGTGTTCTATTAATTTTTCTTTGCTTGGGTGCACAGCTAACTGCAATATAAATAATCGAAGGGCACGGATTTATCACTTTTGTAAGATTCCTTTCACTACTGTCTAAAAGGTATAACCTTTACTTTTTCACCCAGCTGCATTTCCCATTTTCTCATTTTATTTAGCACATTAAAGCTAGATGTAAAATACACTTTTTACTTAGTTATGAAATAACTCCAATAGGATATGACAGCTGTGCAAGATGGAGAAGACCTTTAAAAGGTTCACAAAACAGGATACTGGGAGCCTGAGACACTGCCACCGCATGTACTGCCAAACAGGAGTCGATTAATCAAGATAACGTGGCAGGAAAAATGTTTTCTCAAATTTGTGACACAGAGCTAAGGCTGATTTGTCACCGGGCACTATTAAAGAAGCAGTATTCAGTCCCAAGTTTCAGCCCTGAATCAGACACAGATAACAACTCATAACCTTGTGGTAGGTCATGGATTCTGTGAACCCCATTCTTCATCTGCAAAACAGGAATGTGTGTACTAACTTGTCTCTTCTGGATATTATCTGTCTTAATTAATGTCTGTAAAGCACTAGGATCATCAAATGAAACATTTTTTCAGATGCAATTACTCTTCAGTATATAAACAGGAAAGAAAATCTAAACAGAGGGAAGAGCATTGCCAATGCACCAGCTCTCCTGTTGCTCTCATTACTCCTTCCTGCTTACGAAACTTTTCCACCAGAGAAAAAACAGTATCTGCTTCATAAAGATGGAAGTGTATTTGCAAATGAAGTGACATGTAATATCGTGCAACGATCAAGTGGAAAGCACTGTAGAACTAAGTTGCTAAGGTGAAGAGCATCCAAACACAGGCAGCGCAAAGGGATTCTGATCTTAATCATACAGGCAGGTGACAACTACACTGCTTAGATCCAAAATCCTTCAAAGCTTTTCCAGTCTACCATTTCAGTACTATAGCATAACAGCAATAGAAGTTCTGCTGTGTATCCTACTTGCTCATTTCAAAGAGTCCCCTCACACCACAGATACTCAACTAGAAAAAGTTGAAATGTGAGTTAAATATCAGAAAGTATAAAAACTGACATTTATATGAAAGTATCTTTAATAACAGTTCCACTTCTTCAGAAAAACTATTCTCAATAACACCTGCCTCCTTCTGTTACCCAGAGGAGACATTTCTATGGCTCCAGTGTGAAAAGAAAAAACAAAAACAGAATGGAGCAAGCCTACATGTGTAGCTAAAGAAAATGGTTTCTGAATTAAAACAAAGCTTGCTCTGCCTAGATAGGTTAAAAAATATAAGCAGCTTTGCCAGTATATAAGCAAGTAAACAACAGAGGAGGGCATAACAAGGAAAGGACCAAGTCAACACATGCCTTGTAAAACGAGAGCCTACAATTAAGAAATAAGATAACACCAGGAGGCTTATCCCCATTTCAGTCACAGATGTTCCTTTATGATTTATAAGTGAACAACAATATCAAAGCAAACCAAATCAAAACAGTCTTCACATTTAGGGGCTGTGAGTTTGTACTTTTTCTTCAGTTACAGAGTGATAATTAAGAGAAGACATTTGAAACACCCACTTCAAAAACTGAACATACTTAATATAGGGTAAGATAACACAGAACTTAGTAAAGATGTCAGCTCAGTCTAAAATCATAATTACTGTGTACAACTTGCTCCTGAGGGGTTTTCCCAGTAGAAATAATTGTATTACTCCAAGTCTCTTTTATTAAAAAAAATTACAGATAGGCATAACATGTAATTTTGCAAACAAAAAATAGTGTTTTCCTTTTATTCCCAGATTTTATATTTCCCTGACAAAATACTGCAGACTGCAGGGAAAACAGTAACATGCAGCTTGGAAGAAACTTTAACACTTTGAATCAGATTATATTTAAATTAAACAGCTGCACAATTAATGATAGAATAAGCAAAATTCCTAATTACCTGAAGTATAACTAATTTTTATGATTGTGTTATCTGTAAACTACCAGCTGGCCCACATCTTAGCCAAAATAAAATGTTGGCTATTCTGAAGAAAAGAACACTTATAGGAGGGTAACTAAGTAATATATTTAGATTGCAAACACTATGGAACTTGTGCTTTGTTTCTTCATTAAAAAAAATTGTTATCTAACCTTCTGTAGAGCACATAACATCACCTCACAACTCTCATCAAACCTGAAACTTTTGATGGAACGATGCATGCTTACAAAAGATGTCAGGTTGAGTAAAGTTTTCAAATGATGAAGTCTACTATGCACTGCTGCAAGCATATGCTTCCTTTCTGTAGGCTCTTTTTACTTCCAATCTCTGGTTGCCCCTATGCCTTGGTCATTGAAGACTAAAGATATGTGATGTCCCCTTCCTACGTAAGTATTTTCCATGACTCTTAGCAGTGTCTGGCACAATGGTCTTCAGCTGCTTGAATGATACAGCAGTAAAAATAATAAACATTAAGAGAGTAAAAATGGCATTTATGGTATTTGTTTTCTATTTACTGAAAAAACTGCTTCCTTCAGTCAATCTCTTCGGCTCTGTATCCCTCACTTGAGTTATGCTTAGCTTCCATTATAAAAATAACCCACAGTCAGTATGCTAGTTCTGTTCAAAATCTGTTCTTGTGGTTAAAAAGTACACCTCTGTGCTTACAGAGATTTGTAGCATCTACCAAATCATGTGCAACATATTCATACTGGATAATGGCAGAAATAACTTCTTTTCATGTATATACTCACCACACAGTTTATATAGAACATTCTCAAAATTTATTATCTACCTATTGCAAATTAACCTCAATCAATTAAAAGAGAATACAAGAACCCCTCTGGACTCTGATGGTTGCATATCAAGTTTATTCCTTACATTTGAAGTTAGGGAGAACAGAGCTTTTTCTTTCAGTTTTTGAATCAACATTCATTAACCATAATCAGGCAACTGAGCACAGCCTCATGTTCCCAGTGAGTTTCAAACCCACAGGTCTGCAAAAGGCGTATATTACCACTCCTATTTAAAGTAACAAGACTAGAGGTAGAGTAAGAGAGTAAGGAGTCCAGAAAAAATGATATCTCCCTGCATGCTGCAATCTCTAGGCAATTAAAAAATAAACAAATAAATATCTATGTGCTGTTACGTTGAAATCTGAGATAATTTAAAATTCACAGTATGATTTTAATGACTCTGACTGCATCCATCAGAAGTTTACTGTGCACCAGAACACAGATAGCCCATCCTTGTTTCCTTCTATGCAAGAGGATATGATACTGTCAATCACCATGAAACAACTTGTAAAGCAAAATTCCAAAGGGCAACTCACAACAACACCTCAGGCTCAAACACCCTTAAGCTGAGGAAGAAAAATTCAGTGTAGAAGATTTAATCCAATTGCTACAAATAGTCTGAGCATGAAGAATGATTCAAATAAACCTTCCTTGTAGAAGTTCACATTCGGTTTAGAATTCTGGGCCTGTCTTCACAAATTTCATAAATCAGCTGTGAAAACAATTCCATTCACAGTGTGAAGAAGATTTTTAAGCTATTCTATAACTCATTAAGTGTCTGTTAAAAGTCAAATCAATTATTTCCTCACAGACACCAAACAAGCTCTAACTGCATAATAAAAGGAAGAAACACTATTTATTAAGTAACAAGTCTAATTATTTCCTGAGCAATCACATTCTCTTCCCCTTAGAACTATCATTTCCTTTGTTCTCTCAGACTTCAGCTCCTTCCCCAATCATTTCTCTTCCCTTTACAAATTTCTTCGTGCGTTGCTCTCTCTTTTGGTTGTAGAAAGTGACTGAGTAAGAAAGGACTTTCTCTCAAGCAGTTTTTTTCAAGGAGAGTATTTACACCCATAAGAACCGTGTAAAACTACATAGGTTTCATTTCATATTTTCTCTGAGGAGAATTTGCCTTCCAGTAAGGGATAAGCCCTATGGATTTTAAAATACATGCCAGTTCTGTAAAAAAATTTAAAATAACCTGATAATTGAAATGATGAAGGGAAATGATGTCTTTTCTCTGGATGGCCTCTGCACAAATTCACTGAGACAATGTGGAGTTTCACCATTGTCCAGTAGAAATTTTTTGATAAAATGAAGATGATGACAACTTTACTTTCTTTATCATAATCTTCTTCTATGATCCCATCATCATTTTAAGTATTCAGCATTGTATTTTATTAAGTATAACCTGATTATGTGAAGACACAGTGATGATATTGCTTTAGACTAGGATATTAGAATAACCTTGAAAAACATAATTCTTCTATAATATTAAACAATTGTATTAAAATTTTTCACCTCTGCTCCCTGCTGTCACTACCCTCCATGGATTTTGTAAAACAGAAGTAAATACTAAATGAGAGTGATAAACTGCAGACTCTAAATATTCTTAGAAGAATATATAAATTCTAAAAATAAACATTTTTCTATTTTTAAATACAAGTAGAAACTACCCCCTCCCCGTTCAGTCCTGAATATTGACCGTTCAAAGGTCAACAGTTTCCAGAAGTTAAGCATCAGGTTGTAAGCAACGTTGTTCACATCTGAAAAAGAACAGGATGGAGAAAAGAAAAAAAAGAAGTTTCCTCATAGGTGGCAAGCAAGATACCCAGCAGAGAGCCTTTGTGCCCTTCTGCCTGACTTATTCTGCCTTCAACAGCCACTGCGTTATCTAAATTGTTCACCAGAGAGCCTGCATCTTCTCTGGTGATGCAGCTTTGACATCATGAAGCCCTATTTTTGCCTCTGAGCTCTGGATTCCCTCTAGGGTGTACAGCTGAGTAGCGTACAAGCACTCCTGACTTCATGCAAGCCCAGCTCAACCCCAATCATTTTCTACACAGTTGTTGCATACAGTTGAAAACCACATGCAAACGTGAAAAATAAACCACTGGATTAGAGGCTATTTGCAGATGTGAACCTTCTCAATTGTTATTTTGTATTTTTAATGACACAACATCTATTAACAGATCTTTTCTGATTATAGATTACATTAGTTCATAGCTCTTCAAGGCACAACTGCAAAGTTTGTTCTCTCAGTCACCTATTTTGACCATATTACTCTTTGAATCTATCTACTAATTTTGTCTTCACAGCTACATCCAAATTTTTCATTTTCATTTGTAAAACTTTTCAGTAGATGAGATTCAAGCATGCACTTCAGTAATTTTAAGAAACTCTTCCATCCCTAAAATATTATGGATATCCCAGTCTATTGTGTATACAAATTTGATGTGCTGTAACAACAAAATAAATTGTCATATTCCTAACCTTCCTATTAGAATGATACAGTGGTTAAAGAATTATTTAACGAATAGAACAGACCACTGCTCTGCCACAAGAGTATAAATCTACAGTAACTTCAGTGACCCCACTGAGATTTACATGGCTGTTCCTGGGACAAAATCTGACCCACAGACCTTTGCAAAGTAGATTAGTTCTATGAGGTTTCATAGGTAGGGCATAAACGAGGAATACATCACATTTTAATAAAAGACTGTTCTTAGAAGTGAATGATTTCACACTTGTTGGAAGGTGCTTGTCAAATGAGAAATAGGAGTGCAGGAGGAACTGAAGAATAGCAGCCTTGTGTCATGGGTAGTCTTATGAAAGGCAGCCTTGAATAGAGTGCACTATAAAGAAAGAATATTGTTACATTTTCTGACAAGGATGTAGTTTGCTAAGTGATTCTTGAACTCCACAGGGGAACTTGTCTGTTCACCTTGATTTAAAAGAATGTACACACAATACCACTTAAACTCAAAATATGCCCAAGCTGTCTTCTGATTTTACTGAGAGAATCTCAGAACCAGACAAAACAGATGGTACCAAAAGCCCTTTTCTTTAGCTAATACTGACTGTACTTATAACTCTGAAAAGAGTGAGAGATGTTTTAAGAGGAAAAATAGTCCTCGTGTTTGGATTTATTTTATATTTTTTTAATTGTCAGGGCTTATAAATAAAGCTAGTAATCTCATTATTTTCCATGGTGTACTGATTTGATACAGTCATCCAAGCTAACCAGTATCATGAGAAACTAGCTCTTCCATTTTCATCAGTTTCAATGGGAGGAAAGAGTTTACTTAGTACATATTTGAAAGAGAAGATCATTTCTCTATTAAAAAAAAAAAAAGAAAGGATTATAGGTTGTTTATAGTTTTCATTAGAAGCAGCTCCATAGATCTGCAGATTCTTATGTCAGCCTAAGGAAGGAGGAAGTCTTTGTTGCGGTTGTAGACATTAGAGGTAACTCTAGATTGACTAGAGTTCTCTTCTAAAAATACAATGCTAATTTTACCATTTCTGTCTTACATTTTTAAATTATATTTACAAGTACAAAATCAAACACTGCATCATCACCTTAAGACCAATCCACTCTTTTCAGTGGAGAAAAGTCCATAGTGGTAGGATGTTCAGATTACTACAGAAAATTTACAAAGAAATAGCAACAGAAAATAAAACAAACTGTTAAAAATATTTACTATTATCTATTCCTAAGGATAAATGGGCTGAAAAGAGCACCAAGAATTCTGAGATTGAAGAGCCTTTGTTACCATAGATACTGGGCAGGTGTGTCATTTTCAACCATAGGCACACATTTGATAAGAGGCTTCTAACTACAAATGCACCTGAATAAAATGAAGAGTTGTAGGAAAAATAAGAGATAGAGAGACTGAACTGTTCCACACCTCCAGCTTATCTCACAGTTTATGTTTTATCAAGTCTCTGAATTTTTTATCTAAACAAAAAAAAAAAAAAAGATTTTTAGATTTTTAGAATTTACTGGGTTGTGAGCTTTCAAAGCTGTTCACTCTTTCCCTCCACCATGTTCATGTGGATTTTAATACCAAATACTAATGAGATGAGTGGCATTTCTTAGATGTCCAAGTCTCTCTTTCAGACACACAACTAAAAATATATTTTTTTTCTCTAGAGATCTGTGAGAAAAACATTGCAGAAAAGTATCCGGTGGCAACAATCACTGCTTCGGAAAGAGAAAGAGACAAAATGTTTAAAAATACAGTTTCAAAAAAACTTCTAAATATATGCTAGTAATGCACTTGCTAACACTCAGCAGCAGTAGCATCCTACACAAAAAATGATAGAAAATTCATTCAAATTGCCAGTCCCAAAAGTATATTCATTAAATACAAAGAAAAATGTAAATTTAAAAGTTGAAGGCATAAGTCAATCTTTCTTGGATATACATGTGATTACCTGTGGATGACTGTTAAAGTTGTTTTTATTAAATGTCGTCCAGTGTTAGTCTTCAAAAGCAATTGATAGTCTGTATCAACTTCATGTACATCAAAAGAAAAAAGTGGAAAAGAAGCAGTGAGCAGAATTTATTTTTTCTTTTCTTCCCACTATCACTGTAACTAGAGTATATTAATTTTATTGCAATTAGATTCAGTGGGCATAATGGCTTTGAATACGAGCTGTAAACAAAAATTCAGTCTGCCCACTATATCTACATGTTTGCTTATTTGTGAGATTACTCCCCATTAATTTCACTTGTTACTTTCTGACAAGCTAAAGTCTCTTACAACACTTTGCTAGAAATAAAAAATGAACAGAGGTGAAAAATAAAACACTGATTGTGTATTTCCAGCTGTAGACAGTGATACGTTTTAACTATCATGTAGCTGCTCAGCTCACCTCCTTCATAACAGCTTCATGAGCATTCTGTCAACATTCTCAAAATTGTTTTTTTTTCTGGAGAAAGAACCTTCATTGAGATGGCAGAAAATACTGAGAAAATAAAAGCATAGCAGATATTTCAAAGAGAGGGTAGGCCTCTGGGAATATAAAAACCTAAGTCATAATAAGTAAATTAATGATAATCTTTACCTTTAATGACTTCTTTATGACTGGGAATAATAACAACTTGCTGTACCTAAGCTATGATTTTAAGTCAATCTACAAGCACAGGCAAGAAATGACTTCCAGTATTCCAAGGATAAAATAATGCTTCCAGAAACATACATGGAAACAGGCTGCAAAAAGATTTTCTCCAGCTGGCCATCCTTTGGTCTAGAATAATAGTTTTAGTCCCACCTTGAACTGAAGAACCATCTTACGAGATAGAAGGAAAACTACTTTTTTCAGCTTCTGTCTAATTTTTCATCGTAATGTTTCTAGGAGGTCCATACCATTAGTGCAATCTTTAATGTCTGCAGATGGCATGATATAGCCATAGATTATGCATTTACATTTCACAAGCTTGGTTTTCAGAAAGTGTTATGTCTTCATTCATAGATGTTGAAAATGCCTTCTATCAAATAAAACAAAGTGTATCCTGACCACATGATGTCACTGAAGCTCATACTTCACAAGAACATGAGATATTACATTACCATCCTAGAGAAAACGTAATACCCAATTCTTCATGTTGGCTTTAAGATACAGTCACATTCTTCAGCTTGACAATAGTAGAGATTTCTATGACTGATTACTCTCAATAAATAATAATATTAATAAAAATCTTTGTTTGGACGAAATAATTCATTAATTAAATGGTAACTTAATGAGGCCATTTACTGATGCATCCATTTGTATATTTCTGCTACAAGCAAACAGCATATATATGTTTTTCAAAGAGGCAGAAGCATAAAATATTTCCCTGAGATTATCTTGAGGCTATGTTCCAGATAAGAAAACTTAATTCTTCATCTCTACCCATCAATTCTCACACCAAAGAACTACTCAAATTCTGTTGTATACCATCAATCTGCAGATAGAAGCACTACCTAGCGCTGTGTTTAAAAAAAAAATTAAAAACCCTATCTACCTACTTCCATGACTTCTTACATTTGGAATACACACTAATAAATAATGCTCCTCTACCAGCCAGGAAACAGTTTGACTTCACTCTTAGAATTCAATATCTTAGAATCAGAGAAAATGTTAAGCATCAAAATTATAATGGCCCATTTTTAGTAATTTCTTTTTTCTTGATAAAAAAGCTGAAAGAGTAACAACATACCCTCCTTTGTATTTGGCACCATTTCCTTCCTTTTTCAAGAAGAGAGTGTGTGCCCTACCAGTTAATTCTTCGTCATTTTATTTGTCCGACATGATAAAACTGATAGTGAATTATCATCTGATACTAAACTTTGTATTTGAAACTGTTCACAAGGAAATTCATAAAAGTCTGATTGGAAAAAAACAAAAACAAACAAACAAAAAAAAACCTGTTGACAAAGCTTAACATTTTCAATTGAGTAGGTCTACAGATAGTCCTAGAATCAGTGTCAGTCTTCCATTTTCAATAACAATTGGGTGTTTGTTTATTCATTCTCATAGGCCACAGCATCATTCAACAGATTTGATCACTAGTCTAGGAAAAGGTACCGAAACTCTTTCAGAGCACCTTTTTCTTGTTTCAAGGGACATATACGTGGTACAGAGATGAATGACTACACATCTACTCAAGACTTCAGTTGTAGAAGCTTTCCTACTATCAAAATGGTCTCTTGTCAAGGTAAGAACACCCAGTTAACCATCAATAGATTGCTGAAATTAAACTCAGGAGCGATTGCACTGCATTCTTCATTAACCGGAAGTACCCAGCTGCAGGAGTTTGACCAAGTCTTCAGACTGATGATTCTCAGACTCCCCAGCCGCCTCATCATAGAATCTGTCATCCACCTGTGACTTTGACTAGAAAACTGTCATGTTTAATATAATGACTAGGTTTCATTAATACCTCCTAAGGTCTTCTGTCATACTACTTCCCTCATCCAGCCTGTTTGCCAGCCTCTCCCACATCCCATGAGGTTCTTCCCAAGCACTGCCCTCCCTGCACAACTTCAGACTCCTGTTTGCAGAAGACAACAGCAACAGATACCACAAGGTTCAAGCTCACTTCCTTTTCTTTGATGCCCTCTCTTTTCTATGACTCCTCCTGATAAAGAAACCACTCACAGAAACTTCAAACAGTGCAGTAAGCAGCAGTGCCTCAGCACAAATGTCTTGAAGGACACATCAAAACTCAGCTCTCTACATTGGCTTCTCATAAAGTTTAAATAAGTCTCTGCCCTCCAAGTGCTTTGTGTGCCCATCCCAGGGCATCTAAAAGAAAAGATGTTAGCAAGGATTTTTGCCCACAGTTCTCTGCCTAACAGAAATGTACAGCTGCTTCAGGTAAGAGACTAAGCTTTTTAACAAGCTAATTGGAAGTCTATGATAATTTATCCTATCTATATTCCAAGTACCAACACTTATTTGACCTTCTGCCTAACAACAAAACCATAACATAATTTTAAAAACAAGTTGTGTGTTGCACTGTTCTTTTTTATTTGTTTGCTTGAATTACATGATTGCTCTACAGCAGGGCAGAATAATCACTTATGATTAATCATGTGTCCAAAAGAATGGTTTAACAAAAACAATATGCTGTTTCTTATCCAGAATCATGCTTCTTGTGATGTTCTGCTCAAATAAATGGAAAGAGAACCTCAGCTGTATTGCAGCACATGCAAGGAGGACATTTGATTCTGGCCATATTCATTTCCATCATTCTCATATTTTCCTATAACTTTACTGTATTGTTACATAAAGGCTTAGTCCGTTTATAAAGGCTGATACTCTCAGACAGGTAAATGAAAACCAAGTATTAACTACAGCACATGCTGGAAAGCACTACTGTACTCCTTTTTATTTTTATTTTATTTTTTCTTTCCTGGGAATTTAAATTCTGCATTGAACAGTGGTAATGGTTGAGAGATAATCCCTGGAACCACTTAAAAAAGAGAACTTTGTTACTGCTTGTCCTTATCTGGATAATCAAATAATAAAGTCCAACTGGCTACCAAAGCAGAGCTTTCATGCTAACTCTAAAATACTTTAAATGCAATTTGTTCAGTAAACTGCAGTACATTAAATTTCTATATTAAGTAAATTATAAGGAAGAGTGCACTTTGCAAAATTAAAATAGTGCTCCGTTAACTTATCTATTATTCCTCTGGGAAAGTTTCCAAAGTGTGTCTAGTACAATTAGATACTTTCTTTATGGTCAGTCTATAGTCAGGAAAGAATTGTCAGCAAATATGTTTCCAGTATAATTGTAGACTCCTCTTTATTTTCCAAGGTGAAAATCTCAGATCACAAACACCATTTTTCTAGCTTGTATAGGCAGATTGAAAACTTTTAGATATAAAAATAACTACCTAACCAAATATCTGGCGGTTAGAATCAAAGCAACATTGATCACTTCCGCACATTTAAATGACGTTTTTTAAAGAAGCACTCTTTGGAAATGCATTTAGAGTGAAAGTAAATAGGGAACGTGATAGAGTGGATTTATTTAAGTAGAGTCTCAGTGCACAGGAGCTAACAAATTGCCTTCATCGTATTCTATGATATAAATGATATTATTTTCAATAAGGTATTTTTAAATGAGAAAAAAAGTATTGCTGTTTCACAAGGATGTGTAAAACACTTGAACTAAATTGGTTAGGCTTTTGGGGTTTTTTTGGGGGGGGATTAATTATTTCTTAGGGTTTTTTTCTTGTTTGTTTTTCTGTAAAATCTGTCATTCTGAACTATATATATATATATATAAAACTATCTCTATAAAATTAAATATACATATAAAATTAATATCTATATAATTTATATATTTTATAGGACATATATATATATATATTTTCTACCATTTGGATACTGAAGACTGGGATTGTAAGAGTCTCAGTCACCTATCATTTGGATGAACCAAACAAACAACACTTCTAAATGTGCACTCCTTAGTAATTACTGTAATGACGAAAATCTTATTTGCTTGAGAGATGAGATCACTCATTACCTAGACTTTGGCTCAGTGGTGCGCTTGTTAGAATTTCAGCATCATTCCTCCCATTGTAAACACCTCCTCCAGCTTCTTTTGCTCTTGAACACTACCATCCTAGGCACATTGACAAGGTTGTCTATGAACAGCAGTCACATTAAAACCAAAAAATACAAAGATGTATATGGTCTCTGAAGAGCACCACTCAGATTCTCTTTTTATTCAGCCATTAAAGATTTCCAGTCCTGTGGTGTGTGTGACCTGGCCTTCAACAGCTGACACAAGACCAGCTGATTTTACACAATGAGATGATTTTACA
Organism: Oreortyx pictus; assembly: GCA_036925125.1. NCBI lineage: Eukaryota > Metazoa > Chordata > Aves > Galliformes > Odontophoridae > Oreortyx > Oreortyx pictus. The sequence goes on along the minus strand of JAUPFR010000010.1, from coordinate 6,395,985 downwards.
CAGTTGTTAGTGAGAGCCTTATCTATACTGTGCTGCTGCTCTAACTAGCTGCCAAATACAAGGTGACTGAAGAGATGCCTTCAGCACATCCTTTGCACTTGCGGGAGTGACGTATTTAAACAAGATCATTCCAAAAAAAAGTTCTTACTCAAGTCTCTCTCAAGGACTGGGATAGATTTATTACTACTTGAATACTAAGAATACACTAACAATTTTCTTTCCAAATTGAATTCCCAGGGCACAGCTGCAAGGTGAAAGACCCCATACTTCATGTTACACAGCCTGGGGAGGAAAAAGAATTATGGACATCTTTCTGGGTGGAGACAGCCAGTGCTGACTCAGGTACAGTGGAGCTTGGCAGACGCTGTCATTCACATACTCAGCCCCTTTAAGGAATTAGCTTGAAAAATAAGCTCCAGAGATGCTTCTAAGTGTGTCATCATGCCAGCTGTCAGGGCTCTGACAGTCCCATCTCGGCATGCAAGTACTGGATCAAGGCACCAAGGCCAAGAAAAAGAAAGTGTTAGCTTGTCTTTTGAGTAGTTTAACAGTGTCAGTAAAGACACTGCGTAGCATGTGATCCGAGTCCTTATCTCAGGCACTTCTCTGCCAGTTCTCAATTTCTCCAAGACAATGCCAGAACTGTCACACACAGTCAAGCTGAGGAACATCAGGGGAAAATCCAAGTCATCCAAGAAGCAGCGATAAAGACCAAAGAGTATCAACCAGCCCACCTGGAAGCTGCAAATGTAACGAGCTATTTGGAGAAGATCATGACAATCTCAAGTGATTCCCATTTCTGCCAAAAATGAACTAGTTCTGCACATCACTGAGCTCACTACACACAGTAGGTCTTGCTGAGTGGAGGAAGTCGAATGCAAGCTCACTTCCACATCTTGTAAACCTGGCTTTGTCTTCGCTTGGAGCTCTTCCCAGCGCCGTTCTTTCTGAGAGGCTCTTCAGCTACACTGAGGATGTTACATCTAAAAACAGATGCCAGCTCCTGCCAGTAAATGCAAAATGGCTTCTTGCCTTGAAATGTAATCTGCCCACGCTTGAATTTTGTATCAGTGGCTATTTGTGATTTTATTTTAATTATTTTGCGGAGGATAATTGTGTATATTATGAATCTAAACAACGAGACTTTTTCTGAAAAACATTATCACATAAACTAAAGCACTTATCAGATACTCTGCATTCAAATTTTTAAATTGACCTGTGTGTATTGAAAACTAAAAGCAAGCAGCACTTTTTTTTAACTCCTCAGGATTCTTTTCCCTTATGCTCCTCAAATCCATGAAACATTTGTCACAGGTAGCATTTCTATAAAATAACACTGACAGACATTTGCCTTCCCACTGATTCATACAAAACAGGATTGCTGTGGAAAATAAGGGGAAAAATTCATTAATTCACATGATGTACTACAGTCTCAAGACTTCATTTAATCTCAAGAGGGAAGGAAAACAGCTCTCGTTAGAGAAAATAGTAAATGATGACCAGGTCATCAACATTTCTAACTGTAAGAATTTGAGTAAGGTGCCCTGAATCGCTTTCTGGAAATGGTTTTCCAAAAACCAAGATCTCATTTCCCAGCCTCCCAGCTTTAAATCAGTACCTGCATTGCTTTTACAGAGAGTATGGGTGAACAATACATTTGTCTACAGGAAGGTAATTTTCCTGCGTGATAATCTGGCAAACAAATGCATGGGCCTTCAAACATTTCACGTGCTGGAGTCAGGAGTTGACTGTGTGAAGGCTACATTGCATTACAACCATCTCAGTAACATTAGATCTCTGTTAAAATGAAAGATTACACTTTCCAGTAGTCAGCCACATTCACTGGATGCTCACTCATCCCAAAGCATTAACACAGTGTGCCTATGGAGATCAAATCTATGTCCTAAGGACATCTTACAACACCCCTGATCTCCTTCCTGCTGCACCATAGAAGCACACCCTAAGATTCTGCGTGGACCTGACAGTAAACAAGGAGAAACTTCATCTTGGTCGTTATCAGATTGTTAGTAAACAAGGGACATTAAGCAGTGTTCCTGTTCAACAAAGACTCTGCTGGGTAATTTTGGTTCATTTACCCCTAGTTAACCATTAATTGCTACATAAAATTTTAATCTCCATTTAAACAGACTATAACTCTGTATCTGTTTCCGTGTCAGCCTCAAGACAGCAGTAACTTTGCAGCTGTGGAATACAGACTGCTTGATATTTCCTAAAGAGAAAGGTAACATCATGCACAAACAAGATGTTAAGTGAGGAACTGGGGAAAAAAAAAAAAAAATCTGCTGTTGTGAAACAGAAAGAGGAGAGGGAGGAGGAAGAAAAAAATAAAGGGAAGGAGACTTTGAAAAGCTCAGATTTAAATATACAAATATATATATTTATACATTTTTTATTATTAGGGTGAATCTTGCCTTTAGAAACTGGTGGGATTTTGAACGCTTTCAGGGACTAACCCCTCTGTGATTATGTATTATGTATTCTTGGTACCAAAGCCAGTGATATACCAAAAATGTACATCCTTACCCAAAACTGAAAGAGCTTCCCTCCCACACATTTTTTCTGTGGCTCTTGCCATATACCAACCACCACAGATTCCCAGCAGTCATCGTTTCTGCTGGGCTCTGTCACAGTCTCTGGTCACTTGGCAGTACTACCAGCAGTACAGCGACTAATGTTAAAACAGACACATTGATTCAAAACACTACACCCTTAACAGAGCTCCAAATAAAAATAGCACATTTATAAACACTTCCTCTTGATGTAATCACAAAGGGTGGAAGGAAAAACTACTATTCCTCAGGTGTGTCTCCATACACATAGGAAAAGCCGCCTTGCTTGATGCTAGGCAGTGGCACAGAGGGACTGATCCACATCTAGTGAAGTGAAAAGAAGATCTCCCACAGGCAAAGGCAAATGCAAAGCAAATAGCTCCTTGGAGTCAGAGTTCTAAAGAAAGATAGAAATAACGACGTTGTACTGCTTCTCTCAGCCAAAGTGCTAAAATTTGGCTCCACTGACGTCAGTGGGAGTTTGTTCCCGACTTCAGTCACACTATAATATTAACTAGCATGTTTAAGCACAAATGAAGAAGGCTCTCACAAATTTTATCATCTGCTTTTATCCTGAATGTTAAGGAACTTAGTTTCAGCTTTGAATTTACGCTTACACAAAGTCTCTCTTTCTGTGTCTTCCACCTCTCAGGTCCTGCAGGCTTTACATGTTGTCATGGCCAGTATTTAAACCCCACTTATGAACTAAACACAGCATTACTGAAATGTGGAGCTTCATGCAGGCCCTCTATCTAGAAAGGAATTTCCTGCTGACTTTCAAATATTTTGAAGTGATCCTGTTCCTCAGCCTTTGCTGTAGTGTATTTTCAGCAAAAGCAAATTCCTGATTTAAAATTAGTTCATCAAATAAAGAGCAGATACATACAGACCATTACTGACAATAAATTGCAAAAACAATAACAACGCATGTTACTAATACACCTCTCTGCAATATTATGCAATTACGAAGAAGCATTCATAGACGAAAGTGTTTTGTTTTTTTTTTACATGATGGTTGCTATCTTCTTTGTTAATTATGCGAAATACTTTCCTTTACTATATAGATTGCCTTACAAATGACTACTTTCATCGTTTTCATATGCTGTTGGTCTAAAAGCAAAAGCATGGATCTTCATATGAAGACATGCTTAATACATATTTAAACAGATCCAGGAAGGCATATATACACATTTTAATTAATTGGCCTTCAAAGGCAGACACTGGTAAACCATCGATCTGGACACAAATCTGTTCCCTGGTCCTCAGAAAAAAAAAAAAAAAAAAGATCTTTCACCAATTAAATGTAAACGAGGGGGATAATTTGTTTCTTTTTTCTCAGTACCGGTGGGGATAAAAGTGAACGTTCTTTGTTATCTGAATTCTGTGTCAAGGTAGAAATAATGAACAACAGCCACTAGGAACTATGAGACTTCCTTATCCAGATACAAAAAGAATGTCTAAGGACAAGGATGCTTTGTGGGTTCTACTGTGTGAGACTACAGTGGAAATTAAAGCATTTTTATAAGCCATGTGAATATCATCCAGACAGACTGATGCCAGGAGCAGTTTGCCAGAAAAATCTGGGCTTTCTCTGCTTGATATCCAGCATTATTAGAATCCTAGACAACACACAGCAAATGCAGTCTAGGAATCTCGCTGTAACTTAAGTAGTATATATATCTACTTCCCTACTGTAAAAATGTTGAGGATCCCAGAGAAGGGAATCCTAATTTAATTGATGGAGAAGCTATTAGTGATATATTTTTTTGGAAATTGATTTACTTTTCATTTCAAAACTTCTTTACCAGGAGTAAATTCAGTGTCAATAGGGCTAAATCCACAGCACATCCCTGCAGATCGCATCAGCGTTCTGACACCTCGGGAGAAACATGCATAAAAGGAGCTGCCTTAAGCCACAACAGCTTTTCAGCAAATTCTGCAAAAGGAAAGCGAGTATCATGGTAGGAAAAATGTATTAGTCAATTGCTGCTGGATATGAAGTATTCAGATGATGCCAAAAGCCTGCTCATCACCTCGCAATACTTTTTGAGGAGTGTGTAGCAAAACTTCTGACTAGTTGAATGGTAAGGCAGAACCAGTGTGTTTAGCTAGCATGACTACACGAGTGAATTTGAGGTGTCAGCTTTAAACACCGGTGTGATCAAACCATCTATGATTTGGGTCTACTAATGCTCCTATAATCCAATCACATTTAGGTTGCTCCAAAAGTAACACCTCAAATTTATTTCCACTGAAACTACAACGGATACAAAGAGCACAAGAACACTATTTGATAGAGCAAATTCTCAATTACTGTACGCTATTTCTTAATGTTGTCACCACCATTAGCAGATTTGTGCAGATGAGCTGATCAAGATGCTCATCATTTCATGGTGTGACAGCACCGCATGGCCGTCAAGAAAATGACTTGTCTTTTACATCGCCATAGCCACTGCTGGAATCCACCACACACCACTCACTGTGCTGACATCACTGCATGGTCTCAATAAACATTCAACAACATCAATAAATGTCAGTGGGTGCAATTTTTTTCTGAATGGAAGAGTTCAATGCCACACCTTTGTTTTATCACACATCTATGTCAGATGCCGTTTTGTCACACTACTCCTCTGCTTCCATCTGTCTCACAGCAGTAAAATGTAACAGAATATTGGTGGCAAGGTACTGCCATACCACCAACATCTGCCACTGGTGTCATGGGCCAACATAACAAAATAGGAGGCATTACTACCGGAGCAGCCCTTTTACTCATTTGGATTTGGGACACTTTAAAGCAGTACTTTTATCTAATTTGTTAGAATTCGAACTGAAATAACATTATTTTCTGTTACTTCTGCACCTTCACTGTCAACAAACTCTTATATGATAAAGGAATCTCCTGTTCTTTTTTTTTTTTCTTGATTCAGTGTTAGTACAAATTCTTCCTCTTACTCTCATGAGATGCTGAACTTTCTCACAAAAGCTTCTGTGCTACAGTCATTATTCTGTTTTCCTGAACAATGCCAGAAGGAATAGAGAAAATAAATAAATAAATAAATAACACAGGAAAGAAAGTGAAATATGATCTTTGGGACTGGGCAGGAACCAGATAAAATCTAAAAGTTTGTTTTTCAGAGCAGGCTTATAGATACATGAAACTGATGGTTGACAATCATTTATAGACTTTGAATGAATGACTGCAAATTAAATTTTAACTTACCATTTCAGAGTAATTTGCAATCTGAGCTGAATATTTTCCAGGGCCTAATAGTAGGAATTTTATAGCATTATGCAAAGTAGCATATCTGGCGTAACACTAACCTACCATAGAATAAAGCAGAAACAGCAATCACTGCTGTTATACGTAGGAGATAAAGGCATGGAGTACAAGTCATTGATAAAAGTCAGCATTTGCTAGCCATTGTCACAGAGCTACTGCAGATATTTCCCATTCGAAGTGAAACAAAAAACAATGAACTGTTATATACTACTATGAAATAACTGATGGCATGTTTACGACCTTCTCAGATCAAAAGCAAATTATAGCTTATAATGAGAATATTTACACAATAATGTGAACTCAGTATGCTGCATATCAAATTTAGCCACAAATCAGGAACTGGAATGGTAAAATGCTACACAGCACTTCATTATGATTCAGGATAGCCAGGTGATAGTTCTAGTGCTTTGCTGATTATAATTTCTTTAGCACTCAATAGAATGAAAGAAAAAGCAGGAACAGTGGAAACATTTTGGCATGATTAAATGGCCACTGTGTTCAAACAAAAGTTCTGATCTACATCTATTCTGTATAAAATAGCTGCCAGAAAAAAAGATTAATCTAATGCCTGGACTGTGGAACGGGACTTGTGATTTGGCTTCTCTTTCCAGCCCCATGGGACACTGCACCAAACCATTATTTTTCAGCTTTTCATTTGTAAATTGGATATCATCAGGCATTTTATAGCCTACGTACTGACTTAGTAACATACTCAGGAAACACATGACAACATATCTATGTTTTTTGTCTGCCTGTCTTAACACAGAGTGTTCCATTGTATTTGAACATGCACAGTATTATGAAATAATTAAGAATTAATCTAAATACAATAGGTATTTGACCTTCAAAGATACTTCTATATATTTTAAATAACAACTGACAGAAATTGAAGTTAGTGTAGATTTCACTAGACAGAAGAAGCAACATTTTCCCCATGTGAACAGAAATAGGCTGCAAAGTGAGATTATGCTATCTCCATTCCTAAAGGTTTTCAAGATCTGACTCAATAAAGCCCTCAGCAACTTGATCTGACTTCACAGCTGACTCTGTTTTGAGAAGGAGGTTGGACTACAGCTCTCCTGCGGTCCTCTTCCAACCTCAATTATCCTGTGATTCCACGGTTCTGTAATTAACAGAGCATGAATCCTAAGCTGTATAGAAATTAAATTGCTTACTTCTTACTCCAGCTTCCAAACAAACTATTTATTTCTAATTATTTTTAAGTAATGACATGGAGCACTAGTTTGTAGTACTCCCTGGTAAATAAAAAAGCTATGTAACTTGCATTATTTGATTGACTGCACAAGATTTGACACATTATAACTGGTGCAGTGAAGGAAGCATGTGAATTTATTGCCAACTGAGTATATTCCTATACTGAAACTGCCTATGACACAGGCCAATTTAAGGAAGGAAGAAACCAAGTCAGTAAACTACAACACAGCTGGATACACAATCAAAGACCCATCTCCTGGCTTTAAATTTCATGCATATTTACTAAAGCATTGCTTTGTGTACTCTTCTCTTCCAGCTCTCAATCTTAAAAGCAATAGAAACTGCAGGAAAATAAACTGTGAAGTTCAATAGTTATCATTTTATCCTAAATTGCATTATACGTTTTTATATAAAGCTTCAATAATCTGCATATAGTCGTTTCTCTAGAATCTTATATACAGAAAACAGTAACCCATGTTAATGAACAAGGACTCATATGCTGAAGGGGATTTCATAATCTCCATTCTGTGTACAGAAGTGGAAGATGACCTGCACTCCTAGTCCTTCAGAGGTCCTCAAGATCTCAAAAGGCTCTCAAGATCAAAGAAGAAAAAACCATCATCAGCCAACCCAGAGGAAAAAGAGTTAAGGCAGTCATTACAAAGTCGTAGCAATTTTTCTCTCCCTTAGCATGCATCTTCCTAAAGGAGACCAGGGCAATTTATTGGTTCTCCCATCCTGGATATTGACAGAATGAGGTAGAGGCTAATGGTTGAATACAGCAACGGGTCCCATAGCAAGAAAAGGCAAAATAATAAAAAATAGAGCTTTGTGGAATGTACTTAAATACAGTTTAGAGCCTGGCATTAAGGGTGTTGTTTTTTGTTTTTTCTAAAAATCCCAGATCATTTGAGGACAGGCTGCCAAATTCATCCATCAACTCAGCCACTGAAATATTCGTGTTCTAAAAAATTCATACAGTATGAGCTCTCCACAACCTGCAACTGTGGGGACTTTTATTTTTAAATTATAGTCTTCCACTTCAATTCAACATTTTTTAAAAGCATATGACTGCATTTGGGAAAAACAAGTTTGCCTTCTGTGGGCTACATGGACTTAAAAAGAAAGGTATATTCTGCGGGTGGAGGTCCTAGAAGCCAGAGAATGGGAATTTTAAGCATGTTTTTAGTCATGTCCATGGTAGAGTTTCACCTTTCTTCTATAAAATCTAATTTTTTCCATTTCTACTGCTCTGTTACCTTGAGACAAAATAACCTCTGACTTCTTAGAAACTGAATTTTAGGCAACAAAACAGGCACCTTTGACTTCTGTTTTCACAGAGTCAGAATAATTCAGGTTAGAAGGGACCTCAGGATGTTATCTCATCTAAACTTCTGCTTAAAGCAAGTTCTCTATTCTGTAAGCAAATACAGGCTATGTATGATGATTATTCTGGAACTTAATTAGTCTGAAAAGGATAGCACTCTAACCTCTGTCCAGTTCTCTTTGGCAGTAGAAGGATGACATACAGTTTGAGGTGTACAAGAACATAGCCTGCATTGTGAAACAAAAATAGACCTGACACAAATGTCAGAAGGCATAAAACATTACAGGGAAGTTGAAAAGGTAAGGCTGAAGTATGTGCATGAAACAATATAGACAGTTTGCGTTGAAAATCTTCCTTCATGACAAGGTTCTCTCTTCAAAACAATTCAACTAATTTTAGGAACAGAAAAAAAAAATGTAAAAAAAAAAAAATCAGACAAGAGGGTGATTATAATCACCTTATGAAGGAAATATCCATCAAACTGCATTTCTAATATACTGAAGTCTTTACAAGTATCTGCATCATCTTTTGATTTCATTTAGTTATAATTAGAGAACTCAGATAAATTCCTTAATGTGAGGGTTCTTAGGGCAGCAGCACAAATGCAGTTTCACCCAGCTGTGACTGCAGCAGCACAGTAGGCTCACAGCTAGCTCCTGGGCTCTGCTTCCTTTGCATCCCCTGCCTTGCAACCTCAGCAGCTGCAATTCTAGACAGAGTTGCAAGCTTGGAAAGTGAATCCATGGACTATCAGGGACTGTAGGTTCACTGAACCTCGTGGCCTTATTACACATCTCTCTAGACAGTTCTCGGGTATGAGTTTGTAAGAAATTGGTGCAGTGTTTAGTCTGCACTGGTGATAGCTGTAGTGAGTGAAAATTCATTACCAGTTCTACAGAACCCAGCCATCACAACAGCACCAGTGCAAGGAGAAAACACTCTCTGTGCCAGGTTGGCTCCATTAGGTCATGTTTGGATACAAACAGCATTGCCCATTGTGCTGCACCAGCTGTACAAGCCTGGAGCTCATAAAACAGATTACAAACAAGTTGCTTCCTAGATGTTTTGAATGTCCATACTGAGCAACATTTGACTGACATGAAACCTGCAGAAGAACAGTATGCTGACATTATTTCTCCAGAATAGACAAGCATTTAGTCATAGCACTAAGATGCCGATGCAAAGCAGTGACTTCCACTCAAATTCAGTTAATATTCATTGAACTGTAAGATGAAATTGCCTACTGACACTAAACTTCTCTGCAAATTTCCATGCAAGGTATCTTCCTTTTCTTAGTCTAGCAAAAGGAAATACAGCACAGTATGTAACCTACACTGCATTTGATATTTACTATGATTTTATGTTATTCTTGTGACAGACAAACCACCAGCTTCATTAAAGTTGTAACAGTATTATCCCTAGCATGTGGTAGCAAACCTGTTAGTTATGCATGGCAGGATAACTTTATAAAGTAAGCCATATGTGGAAGTTTAATTGTTATTTGTTTATTAAGTCAGTTGGAAATTAATTATTTACTATTACAATGCTAAAAAAATCAATAATTAGTTAAATATGATGGCGGCTTTATTTTTTTTTTTTTCCCCACAGTGAACCAACCTCACAAATTCGAAGCAAAATTCTGCTATCTTGCACTAAGCTAAGCCTTCAGCACTGCTCTGCAGATTTGCTACTACAGAACTATGGTGGAAGTAAATGGCAGCATAAATGCATATTAGCAGAATGTGTAGTTCAACCATCCTAAAAAAATTTGGGAAAACAAACGATTCCTACATGTTGAAAAAAACACTGGTGGAAAAGAAAACTAGTGTAATTACCTTAGAGAATGTTAAATGTGTGATCAAATTCTCAGCTTACATGCAGGGATCAAGTCACCTTCTGCTTAGGGACTAAGTCCACATGGGACAGTTTCACCACAGACAGTACCTTCAAAAGAATACGACTACAATAGTCTTGCACTTAACACTCAAAAAGGTACAAGCCATATTTGTCCAAAACCCTGTAAATTATAAATCTTGAAGCTTCCTGTATATGAAAAATACAGCAAAAAAAGCTTTTTTTTTCCCCCCATGCTTTCTTTTTTCCTCTGTACAATTTTTAAGGGGAGTTCTCTTTCACCATTGAAGAGATCCATTTCTTTTTTCTTTTTATTTTTTTACAATATCACACTAACACCACAAAAACACACAAAATTTCAAACGCACCAACACCCTGAACTGCACATACAACTGTTACTGGCTTGGGCAACACTTGGTGACAAAGCTTATGGTTCTCCATCTGCCACTCAGAAAGCCAGCAGTAACACTGTGCAGCCCCTGCACTGAGCTCAGTGACCTGCAGAACGGGGCCAGGAAGCCATTCTGATCTGGCTGCTACAGAGCTGAGGATGGAGACTGCACTGCAACGGAGGGAACAGTGTATTTGAATTACAGAAACTGCTGACTTCATCCCAGAGGCTTTCTTCATATGATCAGGGGATGTGACAGCCCACCTGATGGACAGAATACTTCAAGAAAGGGGAGGTGACTGAAGCTTGGAAGGACTGTTCAACTCTTGTTGATTGAGACACCCTGGAAATAGACTATGTTCGGGTCCTATTTCTTGAGCCTATGTGAAACAAAATGTTCTCACATAGGTAAAATTCATCCTTTCGTCCAGGCAAAGGCTTAACTAAGCCAAAGATAAAACTGCACATCAGTGTGAATCCTAACTATTCCAAAGACACTAGCCTTTTAATGTGCAGAAACAAGCTTACTAGTAACAGTGTAATAAAAAGCCTAATGCAGGACATCCACATTGCTATCAGTAATCTTCTAGGAAAAAATACCTGCACTGTCTTTGCATAATGAGTACTGATTGGCCATCAGATTATCTGCCACAGCTCCTGCTGGGCTGGTGGGTGTGCACAAGTCTCCACAAAATGTCCAAAGTCTTCAGATTGTGCCTGGATGAGATTTTTGGATTTAGAAGGATGACAAAACCTGGGGAAGCCCAGATATACGGCTGCACTAGCAATTAATAATTTTTATAAACAGATGAAAGTTGTAATTAGTTTAAACCCCACTTGTCTGTTTGTATAATATTTTTGAGCAGATGGCTTTGGCTAAGAGCTAGGATTTGCACGCCCACTTGCATTTTGCAGTGATAAAATAAAGATGAAAGACACATCTTAGGTCATTGCCCTAACAGTGAAGGATTGATCCCTGCAACATGTAAACCAACAGCCAACTATTTGCCATCTGATTCACACAGTCATGCAAACAGAAGGGATCTATAGAGATCACTAGGCATATAGAGAGGGGTGTGAGATGCATAAGAAACCAAAAACGTTTACATTGGTAAAGGAAAAAATATTTACTGCAGAATTAGCCTCATAGAGAGTCAATAGTCACGAGAGAGCAAGGCTTCAGTTACAAAAATTAAATGCTTTGTAGGACAGGGATTTAGAATATCTTACAGTAAATCATTGGTCTTACCATCAGTGCAGCAGTGACATCACTGCTGCTTCCAGTATTTGTGCAGAAATGAGAAGAAAAGTAGACTTTGATTTCTCTCTGTAAAACTGAAATTCTTGCAACTACATTTAGCTATACTGCTTTCATACAACCTTGCTGGTCCCAAACCACGTGCTCATGACAATTCTTTCATACATGGATTATAAGAAATACGCATAATTGTGACTGCCCAGATATTTCAAGGCAGTGTTTATTTATCATTTTATTTACTATTCACTCACTGCTATTGTCTGCTCTGTTTTCATTACTAAATTTGCTTTCTTGAAACCTGTTTGTTTCTAAAGTTCTCTCTGTCATTTGTCTAGTTAAACGCAGGTTGCAACTGTGCTCATGACTGTCCCTACTGTAAGAATTTAGACAGTTCTTTTCATTTTGCATTTAAATATGCAGCTGTTCTGCAGGTCTTTTATCAAATCAGATCATACATAATCCATATTTAGCAGTTTCATTTAATACAGAAAAGCACGCTATATATCCTGTAAGGAATGGTTCTGCAAAACAAAGGAATAACATGCATAACTCCATACTATGTGTGAATCCACACAAGTGAAGACCTTATTATATTATATATCATATCATATCTAAAATTTTTCAGTTGATTTTCTGCCTCCTCTCTGTACTCAGCTTCTAAATATTCTAATTATTATGTGAATGATGGCAAGTGAAAAGCCCCGGTAGCCAATTGATGTGTGCTTATCACATCTCTAATTCTCATTTATGCATTTCTAAAGCCCCTTTCTGAACTTGTATTTAATCATTTTCTTAAAAATAATGGGAGCTATAATTAAAGCCTAGTAGTAACAAGACTTAACAAACAGCAGTTAAAAGAGAGTTACCAACTGCTAAAATACAGAAAAGAAGGAACATCAAGGCCATCTATCAGCGAAAACTCTATAAATCAGAGCAACACAAACAGTGCTCAGACCTCGGGTATGTGCATGCATCAGAAATGCATAGGTTAGATTGACAGATTAGATAAATAAATCTATTCCATTGCTTCCGTGAAAGGGAAAAGATACAATGCTGGGTGCACACATTACAGTATGAGCTTTTGTCTTCTTACTCAAGTAAAGAATAATTTGAGACCTTTTCTTTAACAACAAAATAGAAGAAAGTCTTTTAGACTCCTTCCATGAATTTTCTCAACCTGAGCAGCTACTGCTATTAAATAATTCTGAGCCCATATCCCCCTCCCAAAATACTGTTTTTTAATTAAAAAAAAAAAAATGGAATGAAAAAACTGAGATGTTTAATATCTATACTTAATGACATCATAAAGAATATACAAAAGCAAATCTAACAAATATATTTCTGGCTAGTTAAAAAAGATAAATATTACCCATAACATCTATTTGTATTTCACTTTTGTTCACTTATTTTTAGATTTATTTGGATAGAGACGCTGAAGGATGGTAAACAAAAATTAAAACAATAGAAAAAAATACTTGTGTATAAAGAAATGCATAAAAAGAGAAGGCCATGGGCTATATCAACTTTCCATAGAACCTAAATACTGAACATAATTATACAGAACACAGTATTTTGTCTGTTGTATTATAGGACTCTGGTACACTCCAATATTTAGAATTGCACCTACACCTTTCAGGGGCAGATCACTGAGCTATGGAGACACTAAACATCCTGCTGATGGATTTTCAAGCACCAGGTGCAAAGACAAGGGTAAATCTCAGAGTCAGAGTGCTCCCAATACTGCATTCTTTCTCTGTACTTTTGCCTATTCCTGACATCTCAAATATAATCTCAGTATACCAATGAAAATCTTGCAGATTTTGAAGCAGATTAGCTGTCTTCTAGATGCAAACATCTGCTGAAATAACCTATCTTCTTCAAGAACCAGATGTTTACAGTATTCCAAAGCTAATCACATAAAAAGAACAGAGTCCCTCTGACTGTCAAAGGAAAGTGATGACAATAACAGGTACTACTTCTTCTGCCTCTTCCAGCCTATAAAATCTCCCATGATACTAATAAAAACTAAAATACAAATCAATATTTAATAAAGGAATTTCTCCAATAAGGATGAAGTTGTGGAAATAATGACACGCATCAACATCCTGACTATAACAAATACTGCCAGAAGAGTACTGGTTGTGTCTGTTTTTGTCCACTGAGTGAGCAAAAACAATGATTATACGGGTCTATAGAAATTCGACACTACTGACAAATCTTAACATATTTTACATTTTACTCAAGCAAGAAATATTAGAATACTTATTATTAAATACTTATTATTAAATAATGTAATTATTTGCATTTATTCTGAACTTACTGCATGAGCATGTGAAGTTTTTAGACTGGATATAAGAAAAAAGTTTTTTACAACGAGTGTGATGAAGCACTGCAAACAGGTTGCCCAGAAAAGTTTTGAAGTTTTTCTATTTCCCATGAAAAGACAGTAAGGATGATGCACTGCAGAGAATATAACTTAGGAACACTTACGAATTATTCTACCTATGAAAAATTATCAGTTTAAAAAAAACTGATATCTATTGCTGAATGTCCCAAACATATTTTCATCTTGAAAAAATTAATTGATTCTCTATTTTAAAACTGGAATAGGTCCAAAGTGGCATATAGCATTGTGGAGGTTTAGAAGACACTCCCTTCCATTGCAAAAACTACATATGGGACCGTATTTACTAAGAGCTATTCTGACACAACAGAGACTCAAATACCAAGTGCTGTGGCACTGAGTTTTCATCACAAGAGCACCTTGTTTAATACCATGAAGACTACTACTTTTATTCAGATCTCTTAACAAAAGAAAGACAATGTTTTACAGTTTTTCAATAAGTAAAAATGTTGTTAAAAAAAAAGCCTCTGTATTTCCTCAATTTGCAAAAAGACTGTCGCTGTCAGAACTTTGGTAGAATAGTGTAACTGCAGTTGGCCAAAGATTCAGAGTTATATTTTGCATTTTGGATGACATTATGACAAAAGCAACAGGAGAAAAAAAGGAGCCAGAAAACTCTCCCCAAAATATTGGCTTTAAGCAGGCAAAATTACTTCTCCCTGGCTACCATGAAAACATGGTAAGGTTGTCAGTGTGATGTTAGAGGAGTTTCCTGTACTACACCTAAGCATGTAGATGTTAGAACAAGGACGTTGTTTTCCCATGGTGCTATTCTTGTTCTCTTCAGAAATAAAAACAAGGCTTCTCAGTTCTGAGTATAAAAATGAGTCCATGATATTAAGCAAACAAAAATGAAAATCATGATTAAAGAACAAAGATTTGGTGAAAAGTAGGCCTTGGGAATTGAAATGCAAGCCTCTACTGGTGCATTCAAGGGAAATGCACCCTAAAAGACCATCACTTTCACTCTACAGACTCTTTGCAAACAGGTGTTTTGTAAAACTTAGACAACAGTCCTTAAACACCTTTCAAATGTTCATTTAAACATGAATGCACTGACATAAACGCTGAGAAAAGAACCGTCTGATTAGCTAGTCTGATTTTGCACGCATTTTTAGACATAAAGATGAAAAAGCACCTTTTTGCTGTTTTCTGAGTAGTGAATGACTTATCCATCACCTTAAATTTTTCAAAGGCTTTATTCTTAGAAATAAAAAGCATTTTAGTAAGACACAATCAGCACAAATTTGTTGCAAAAAAAAAACCAAACATCTTTTTACAGTTTCATTTCTATTTGCATGGAAAATGTAAACTTGAAGCAAAGTGACTTTGGTTATAAAAAGTAAGAAAGCATTGTCAGAATTGATAGGACTTACCATTAGTATTTCATTCTGACAGGTAGGAAATAGGCATGTCAGCAGTGAATGTTACGGACTGAGCTGTGGCCCTGATCACAGTCAAAGCGGTAAATTTCTTCCTTACAAAAGTAATTTCCATGAAAACAAAAAGTGTTTAAATAATACAAGTATCTAGAGATGAGAATAACATTCTATGGCTGAGCTTGAAGACAAATAAATGAAAATTCAATACATATTTTTTTGTTGTATAAAACCAAAAATGATTAAATATTCAACTAGCTCTCTGTTTCCTAGAAAGTTTTTAAATAGAAAACATTGTATTGAGAAAATTAATTTACAAAATGTTTCACATATGGCCTTATTGTTATAGAAAAATAACATTTGAACCTTTGTCCTTTCTATCTGGTCATCACATAATTTTGGGGTCAACTAATCATTCACACATACAAAAATCAACAGGTCTCAGGACTAGATAGGGAACAAAGTTTACTTTCCCAAAAATAATCCGTAATCAGACCTAATGCTATTATAAAAATAATAATAAAAATAAAATAGCAAGATTAAATTAAGTACTAGTTAAGCTGAGTTTTCATGGGCATGGCAATTCCAATGCAACAAAGTCCTGATAGGATTATTTACATTTTGATACTTGATGTTCAAAGGGCATTCCTACCTTAATTTCCCAACTGCAACATTTAAACATTTAGATTTACTGCCTTACTGGACTTCAAAACAAGTAGCCACAGTAGCTGCACTGGTTTATGTTATTTCCACAAAAGCACTGCAATCTCAGTGTGCAAATTAATATGAAATAAATTATATTACACATTTACATGCAATACTGTTTTTCTCACTGTTTATCCAAGGTGAATAAACAACAAAAACACTTTTTCACAGCTTTCAACATGATCGTTACTCAAGAGATCTCTTCCAGCTTCACCTGTAGTCAGATCACTTTTCGATTTACAGAAGGGAAAAAAAAAAAAAAAACCACGGCTGAAACAGTAGTCCCCCAGTAGTCTTCACAGCTGTTAGTACCATTTGAATATTTTTAATGTGAAAAAATATTAATAGAACATTGGAGCAATATCGCTGCTACTTGGTCTACTTTTCCATCATCTTTTTAATAGATGGACTTTTTTTTTATTCCATGAAGGATTAAGAAGTAGATCATAAATAAATCTGCTTAGAAACAACTTATATAAAGATTTGATAAAACAAAATATTTTAGGAGGATCAAATTGAAAGACCGTATAGAAAAGCATCTCAGAAAGATAGGAGCCAACTCTTTGAAGATTTTTTCCAATAATCAATCTCTATTTTAGGATGTTAAAGTATAATATAGGAGACTTCACACAACAGAGCGGGAAGAGAAACACCCAAGTCTCTCTGACCTCCCTTCCTTTTAGGCATCAACTTCTATTAGCACCTTTTGAAACTCTTTTTCCTCCTTTTCTCTGGAGTATAATGCCTTACATCTTATTCGCTTGCAATTGCTGAGCACACCTGCAGTTGAATATATGAACTTGTCCTCCTCACATTGTCAGAAAAACTATCAGAATACTCACACTAAATCCTTGTACATTTTACTTTTTTACTAAAGGATTACATATCTGTCCTACTCACTTATAAAACATGCCTTTTAATGATGTACTTTTAGAAAAGTCTAATTAAAATTCAGTGCATAAAAGCGTGCAAGGGTTGATAACCCACAGAACTCAGCAGACCCTAGTTAACATTCTAATGCATCCTCCATTTGGAGAGAGACAGTAAGACTTTTCCACCTCGGTGGCAGACACTAATGATACTTGCAAATATGACTAATGTCTTCATTGGTGAAAAATTAATGCACCACAATAATTTTTCTACCTGGGGTTAATGAACATGTCAGATGCTGAAAATGAGTTGTTTGAAAGTAAATTACTATAATCTATATTTAGAAGATTCTGCTCTTGGAAAAAAAAAATATGGTGTGTTTGATGTCCTCTGCTTTCTTTTGTCATGATTTCTGCTGTCCAACTTGTGAGACTACATTATGCTGACTTTTCTACTGGTACATGTGAACATCTCTTCCCTAGAACATCCACTGTTTTCATGCAGAGAAACCCAGTTTTACTTTATTTGCAGCAAGCACTGTAACGAATATTCTTGCAGTCATATATGCAGCAGCACTGAACTGAATTCCATGAAAACCAGTTTGTGTTTGATACAGATAACTGCAAAGCAATGACTCATTAGGAAATTTGGAAGATGCATATGCATACTTCACAGATTATCTTTCATCTCAATAAGAAGGGAATAACTTCTCAATTCAGATTGCTTTGTCTCTCTTGACTTCCCTTTTCCCTTAGCAAAGCTATATCAATGAATAGAGAACACCTCCAATAAGTTGCCACATCAGAGAGGAAGGAATTTCTCTGTATGTGAATATGTACCTTTAGTCACTGTAGATCAATCACTGCAACATTTTCACAACCACTTTCTTTCCAGAGCACATAGAATTTTTACTGTTCAGTGGGATCCAGTGGAATCTAGAAACTAGTAACTAGCAATAAGTTTGACATAGAGAGAGCCTAGTCCCCATGTTGGAATCATCCTCTCAACTGTGATTATATCTTCAGGAAATATGCAAATGAATCCATTTTCTAAATGCCTTTTATAACAGAGCACAGAACTCCAACTCCAAATTTAGCACAGGAAGCCTAAATCCATGACATTGCTTTTGAAATGTGAAAGCAAAGGACAAAAGATAAAGAAGAGTATGTCTGGCCTATATTCAGGCCTCACTTATAGCTCCTGCTGGGTTTAAGGAGCTGGAAATACTCCTAATCAAACATTAAAGGCTTCAAATCATGGCAAATACTTAATGTTCCTTCACACCTCATCTTAAAGGCTGTTTTTCCATTGTCAAAACAGTTGCACTTCATTCACTGCTGACACCTTGCTGGCCTAGCATGGGGCTATCAGAAAGCAGGGGACAGATCTAGCAGTGTCTGCTGTGATTGAGCAAGCCAAAATAGTTTCAACCTAAATAATGAGAAATTTAGTCTGAATGTAAAGAAAACAGATTTTTACAGCAAGGTTGGTGAAGCACTACAACAGGTTGCCCAGAGAGGTAGCAGATGCCCCAGCCTTGGAGACATTCAAGGTCAGGCTGGACCAGGCTCTGAACACCTGATGGAGCTGTAGGTGTCCCTGGTCGTTGCTGGGGATTTGGACCAGATGGCCTTTGAAGGTTTTTTCCAACTCATATGATTCTACAATTCTGTGACTAATTCTAGCCATAAGCCTTTAAAAGCCTTCTGGTATGAGATACATTTACCTGTCTGAGCAGTTACACTGTGACTTGCCTACTTCTTGTGTTCAAAAAAGTAGAGAAATAGGGCTACCATAAAGGATGATGATTAGCAAACTTAAAGTGTTATCTCTCTAAATACACTTAGAAGCAAAGCAAGCCTCTTCCAAAGGAACAGCCTGAAGACCATTTCATGTTCACACTTCCAAGTCTCATAGCAGTCAGTTTTCTACCTATATGCAAGTTACCTTGCAACTGCTATGAAACACATCTGTTTATATATTTAATGCTTGAGGTTGCTTAAATACTCCACACCCCTGAATGTTCAGGTCAAATATCACAGATCTGCATCAAATATGGGTGCCTTGAAAACCTGAGCAGGAATCTGAATTAGCATTCAGAAATCAGAAGGTAGAATACAAAAATCTCGGATTAGTTTGATGTGAACACCTGAATCTGAGAGATTCACTGAGTGAAAACTTTAGCTGAGAATTAGCAAATTTATGATATTAGAAAAAAAAAAAAAAAGAAAAAGCTAGAATTTAGGTCTTAGATGCTCCTAAAGTAAAAATTTATCCAATAAAAAATATGTTTGCTATTTCTCCACATTGCAGTGGATTTTTTTTCTATTAACCCCTTTTCTCCAGTTTCATATCAACTTTCTGAACAATGATTTCTTTGTCTCATTTCTTGTTTTCTGCAGTACTTTCAGTTAGGATAGCAAACACATTATAGAACTTTACTATTCTTAAGCAAGCTGTCTACCCACAAAAATTTTGTCACTCCATTTTGACAGATCAAGTAATAATTTTATCTACCATGGGAGAGTATAAACTGTACCAGTACAGGAATCATAGTGGGCGTATAAGCTGTAACCATCATAAATGACACTTTTTATTCCCTTTGAAAATCCTCCTGATTTATTACATTTACTTAGAGACTGTCACAGCTTATTTTTACTAGACACATTTTTATTTTTTTTTTTAACATTCCATCAAGTGAGCTCCTATGTGATGCAGAGCAAACTGATAGAAAATGGTGACACTCTCACCCAAGCTGTCATTATTCAAAATGATTTCTTCTGCTCAGGTTGTTTTCATTTAGTAAAATAATTTGATTTTTCTATGTCTGCCCACATTCTATTCACAGGAGGGAAAGGAAGCTCAAAACAATGTCTTCTGCATTTAATATGCAAGGAGAATGCTTAATAGAATCATTTTCAGGATAATTAAAAGTCTGCTGATACATCTTAAGAAAGTGTGAAACAAAGTACAAAATGAATAGAGCCAAATGGCAATTGCTTATTTCTGTAGAGTAAGTGCTAAGTCAAAGAGGTCATAATTGCTGTTTTGCATAAGGAAAACAGTTAACAGGGTTTTAGAGAGATATTTTCTGCAGTAAAACTAAAGCTGACTGTTTTCATACAGAATTTAGTCGAATATCACAGATGAAAAGGTTACAGAGCATTGCTGCTGGATCTGCCTGTGATATCAAAGAAAATAACTCCACATATTCAAATGCAACCAAAGAATGGCTTGCATTAAAGTCAGTTCTGGCTTACATTAAAAAAATGACACATTTAGCCTTGATATTTCCCTCTGAAACAAACTTGACTTTTTCTAGCAAACCAAAACACATCTTGACCCAATTCATTTACATGCCACATGTCAGAATGCTAATGCTATATAATTAATAAATGGCTGCACTGTCCTCACCAAGCCCCATCTCCATCACTCTATAAACTTTATCACTTCAAATCACTGATCTAAAGGAAACTTTCTAAGTAGTCACCTACTGACGCAGATACATAAGGTCTGTTAGGAATCATGGGAACTGCATGTGCTCTCAGAAGAAAGTCTATGGGCAGCTGTGTCAGTTATCTTCATTATATTCATCTTTTACAAAGTGGATAGTCCCCTTTTGTTGTTGTTTTCTTTTTTTTTTTTTTATAGCTACAAATTAGTTCTTAATTGCAGTCATTGTCATTTCAGAGCAACTGCTAGCTCAAGCATTAACCCATTTTAGTGAATTATAAGCAAAATAGCATAGATTCCTTTATTTCCAAACAATAAACAATTACAAAATATAAATCCTGCCCATTGTTAAAGAATATCACAGCTCTTCCCTTGACCTGCTGCTGTGCACCTCCAAATAACAGTTACTCTGGTACTCTGCCATTGAAGTTGAAAAATAAAGAAAGAATTTATATAAAGAAGCAGTTATTTGAATAGCAGTAAGTTAAGAATCTCACTGTACACCCAGCACGTTCTGTTAGTTTTATGTGACAGTAACCAACAGCCTCAGTGACTTTACTCATTACTGTTTTTAGGTGGAGAGAGAAGAGAATTATGCCACAGTCTCTAATTATCTGCATTTAAAGAGTACAAGCATTGTAGGGGTCTCCACTCAGAAACAGAAAAATTTACACCTGACTTGAATAGTTAATGCTATTTGCTGATTTCCTGAAGCACAGAGCAAGGTACAAAAGAAGCAGATAGTGTTTCCCTATAGAAATCTTATGTAATACATTGTCCTTACATCATCTTTTATGTGTGCGTATGGCTATCATCATCACAGACCCATTCATCCTTTTATGACATTGATTTGTAAGACAGAGAAACAGTGAAAAACTGGAGCGAGATCAGCATTAAATTTACCTGATGAAGTTACCAGTTTCAGCCTACATGTACTTTGTGCCGCACATTTTTCCACAAGGTTCTGTTTTCCTACTTGCAGCCCTAATACCTCAGAAGGCACACGTGTCAGGTGGCAGGATGACACAGTGATTGTTCAGCTGACGTGAAAGAAACCTGAATGCAGAGCTGTGCTGACTTCCCCTACAGGTCTTTCCATCACGTGTGTACTGGTTTGCATAGCAGAGAGGATACATTCTGCTCCCCAAACCCATCAATGCAGGTGAACTGATCCAAGGACCCAAAAAGAGAGAGAGAAATGCAAGTATATCACCTGCCTCATGGTCCATCCCTCTCAGAAAACAGGAGCAGAGCCACCTCTGCAATGCTTTTAACTGCAAAGGCACGGGAAGCTACTTGCATTGTTACCAAAGAGCACACTTGTTTGCTTGGGGCTTTCTCTGACATTAGAATTTGGCTGCCAGAACTAGAAAGACCAACACACAGCTGCAGTCCCAGTGTCTGTCATGTTGGGAAGTGAGAAAAACGTAACCAATCCACTTGGAGCACTGACAGATACTGAATAGGAACTGATGATTTTCCTGCCTTATAGATAACACATACCTAAAAAAAATCCATGTGATTATATCATATCTTGCACTAACCTGGAACTAATACAGTGCCCATATAGAACAAGTAATGCACTGGAGTTCTTTAACAAAGATGTAGGGATGAATTTTGTTTACTAAAAGTTTACTAAAAATCAAAAACTGCTGAAATAACTTCCACAATGAATAAAGACAGTGAGAACCACCTTAAGTGACGTGTGCCAGAAACCTTTTCCCCACTAGTTTTCATGTGGTTCTTCCTTACTCTTGCTCACAGTCTAATTAATTATACACTAAACATACTGCTAGTGTGATACAAATCATTAATTAAACATGGTCACAGGCTACAACATTAATTGTAACAATATATTACACTTTTTGCTGCCTGTCTCTTTCACCTAGTAAGAACTTAGCAAGATGCAGGAACTCCAGCTTGACAAATATGTACGTATATTTACTACAATAATGAACTGCACAGAACAACACATCCTATTTTCATAGGGTAACACTTAGGCAGTTCGTCTCTTTACACCTTGACAGAAGGGTTACTACCTCCTTGAGTTTTGTCAGATCTCTCAGGAAAACAAACAAACAAACAAACAAAACCCCACAAATTTTACTTCTTTTTTCACTATGGCCTCCCTGGGAAAGAGGGGTCTAAGCTGGTAGAAAGGGCAGGAAATAGAAGGCATGGACAGAGAAATAACAAACTTCAGCAGATTCAATATTAAGCAGATATTAGGGTTCCAAGGCTGTCAAGCATACAAGTATTACTCTCAGCAAGACCAAGCAGATTCCCTAAAGAGATTAGTAACATTTACCTTGGGCACAGGAAATGTTCTGAGAATTTATCACTTGATTCCTACAGTGCTGAAAACACAGTGTTATGGTAGCTTTAACTATTATTAGTGTGCTTACCTGCAGCTCCTATGTCCTACCAGATGGCACACAGTGCTTTTACTTTAAAAATTTCCATAAAGAAGATTCTCTACCTGTAAGAATGCATTGTAAACTTCTTTTGGCATATAAAATATGAAAAATGACCATTTTGAGAAAAAAAAAACAACCAGACAAAAAATGGATATTTGAGGAAACATTAGGTGGGTAAGAAGTTGTATGCATGCAGCACATAGGAATAAAATAATTCACAGCGTACACCTAAGTGAACAAGACCTTTGAGGCAGATTAAGCTACATGAGCATAACAGAGAATGAAGAGCAAAAATACCCTGCCAAAGGCTGTGGGCTTTTTAGGAAGAGAATTGTACCATAGATACACAGTTATTTAAAAGATGCAACATTTAAATGATAAGTGCAGTAACTTTTATGTGTACAGTGTGCGGAAAGAGTGCTTTTAAAATATGACGGTTACTTTTCAGTTGCTCCACCATTTCTCATTGGTTGCCGAAAGAAGTTTCATGACACCTCCTTTGGCAAGTAGATTTAGCAGCTCAGAATGCTGAGCCTCATTCCTTAGCATGAGATTTTTTTATTTTTCATAAGCCATAATCCCTTCCCTACTTCCACTGCAGTGAATGAGAATATCTAGATACCATCTTCCATCAGTCGAAAATGGAAGCATTTCCCAGCATTCTTTCTTTACTATACAAAGCATTTATTTGACCCCTTAAATCCAAGCATCCTCATGTTTTAAAGCCATTAGCAAAGTAGTATGTGAAAGACAAATTGTGCCCAATATTAAAAAAAATTTATCTCAAGAATTCTAAAACAGAGTGGAAAAAAAAGAAAAAGGAATCTTTTTTAATAAAATATTTTTAAAGCTATGTAAGTCGAAAATAACTATCATAGAATCAGTGAAATTGCATTGGTACAAAATTCCTGTTCAGATATGACTTCACAGTTCTCATTTCTGGTGTCGCATGTTTCTCACGTGATTAGAAACACAATTTTCTTTTGTTTGATATTTTATTTTTGATCACTAATTTCTTCTCCTTTGTCAGGAGAGATTCTTTCATGCAACAGTGACTTCTATAAACATTATTACTGTTAGTATAAATACTGAACAGCAGCAATGTAACCAAGCCTGAACCATGGGTTATGATCCTATAATGGCTGGCCAACTCCTAATAAAATGAATCTTACAGATTAAAGAATTAAAGATCACATATTGTACCTGTGGGCTTCAATTCATTTTATTCTTCCTTAAATTCCTTCTAGACCTTCTCTAAGAAGGAATTACTTGGACAGAATAATTTTCCCATTTCCAGATGAATTATAACCTAATCTCTTTATTCTCCATGTCAAGTCGAAGTGAAATTGTACTATTCATACAGAAGTGTTACAGGATTTATATATAGGTTTTCTACAATTCCTTGTTCCTTGCTCCCACAACAAGAGCAACTGATACAGTAAAGTTGTGACAGAATCTGACAAAAGCCAAAAAAATCAAAGTGGAGGATGACATTTTATGCTGCACTTAAGCTGTGGTGAAAGACACGTACAAGAGGACGAGTTAATGATAGAATGTCAGGCTTCACTTTGAATTTCCTGGCTTTTGGCAGATTTCCTGCCTTGACTGCTTTATGTAAAACAACTATTTTTAGATTTAAATTTAAAAAACAAGACAATTGTATGTCAGAAAGCTTGTATGCATTTTTTTCCTGTTATATTGTTCTAACATATAACCTATCACTCTAAACCTTGCTCCCCAGATGATCCCAGTTTCAAACACTACCAAAATCAATTGAAAGAACTAAAGATTGTTATGTTCTTCATAGGATCCCTTGATTAACTACACAGATATTCCCTATGTCCCAATAGGTGTCCAAAGTACTGGGGAATGCCAAGAACAGGTACGGCCACTGATGCCTAAAATTGGCCAAGTCTTAGACTTTTTGGTTGGCTTACAGGTCAGTGTAGCTATCACAGGATTCAAGTAGAAGTTGTAGAAGACCTCTGATAAATCAAAAATAAGAATTAATACACTTTTATACCTAGATACTCCAATTCATCTTCTTTTTTCATTCTGAGACAAAAAAAAAAAAATTAGTGATACTTTTTTCAGGAATCTGATATGTTATTTTTATGGTGTTTGGTAAAATTTATCCATAGTAATCAGGTGCAGTTTGTCCCTTAATAACAGTAAGCTCCAATAAAATCCATTTTATTTAATACTATATTGGGTATTCTGTAGGCTACTCTTCTAAAGAAAATAAGATACAAAGAGAGACCAGTCCAATTCAAGTTTGTTGCATTACAAGGAAAGCAAACAAACAACTCTCAGCATATATTATCTTGCATTCCTGAAGAAAATTAACTAACATGAAGCATTTTGTTTCATTTCATTTCAAAGAGGAGACAGAAGACCCATCAGAATAAACCGGTAAAGATTATAAATCTTGCCAGGATAGCAAGTGTATAACATCATTGTCTAGGATTCTCATTTCTTTGTGTTGGGTGTTTGGAAAGTGGAAAACAATGCTTCGCTTTTAATTTACAGACACATTTTGTATTTTAGTATACATATTCAACTAAGCTGTTTTTAAGGATTAAAGCAGAATGAAGATGATAGTCATGCATCAGCTCCCTTCGTTCTGCTACTCTGCTAGAAACACCATTGTGTGACTAGAACATTCATAACTCCTGAGATATTAGGCACTGTTTTCAAGACTCATTTACCCTCCCCAGCCTCCAAAAAAAAACAAGAAACGTACATTATTCTTTCATACCTTTATGAATGAATGTCCCATTATAATTAATTGGAAATGTGCTCTAGAATGAAAATAATAATAATTAAAAAAAATACTGTGCTCTCTAATAAAGGTTACAGGATAATGTCTTTCATTTTCAATAGAAGAATATAAGAAGCTTTCTAGGATTTTCTCTAAACTACATTTATATTCTACTGTGTTGATAGAAGTGCAAGGAAATGTACTTTCTTGTATATCAATAGTTAAGCTCCACTCATAAAAATTAGGCGCTTAGGAACCAATGAAATAACTTCTTTAAATACTCCCAGCACTTGCCTTAGCTAACACTGTAATACAAGTGAGAGAGAATAGTCACCTGTGGTCCCACTTTACAATCATATTTCTCATTATGAGTTGTTTCTCATTAATAATTGTCAGGAACACAAAAATATTTTGGAAATTTAATCACACCATCACTTTCAGGAAGGCTGTGTTAACCATCGACAGAGCATCTTCAGGAGCAATGAAAAGTAAGATATTACAGAGGCTCCTTTGCCTATCAGAGCAAACTTATGCGTAATTACAAATTAAACAATTATAAATTTCTATAAATATGTTATAGACATAGAAGAAATCACTGAAGATTAGTATCTTGGAAGTAACATACATATTTTCCAGTTTCCCCGTTTGTTGACCTCCTGCCCTGTGAATAGAGAGTGGCTGGAGGTTCTGAAGTTGACTTTTCAACTGAGGCAGAGAGTGAGTGGATTTACTCCAGCAATTCATATGATTTTATCCTGGAGATCAATTTCACTCATTACTGGAAGTGGTTCATAACCTACTGTACATTAAAATGAGTTTGTCAGATCCTGACTTCAGAGTCTTTTTGGTCTCTACATGCATGGAGAGCATTCATGGGAGATGATGCAGGTCTTTTTCAGGGGGGCTGGTTAGTAGGTTGATTGTGGGAGTTTTTGGTTGACTGGTTTTTGCTGGGCTGGAAAACTACAGTGAAGGATGCTACTAGGCTTTTGTCATCAACAGACCTTTTATCACAGTTGACATATCTACACAGGACTTAGCTCTTCATTTATCTACTGTGGCAGAGGTTCTGTGACGGAGGCAATGCTTGTGGGCTGTTTCTCCAGAGCGTGCACCAAGTGTCTTGGATATGTATAAAGATTAGAGAGATACATTTAAAACAGCATCTAGCCAAAGCAGCAGAATTTATTTGGTAAATGCAAAGCTGCATTGTCAGCTCCTAGGATTAACTTTGCATACTTTTGGCCAGAGCAAATCTGGAGAGAAACTACTGCTCTGCTGTGCTAATGCCAGACCAAAATACCTGGCATCACAACTAAAACTATCAGTTATGGTCTGTGCATTCTCAAGTGAGTATGCCACAATCAGCCTATGCATACTACTAGCAACTGCTGCAGGCACACAGATGTGAAGCCTTCAGTATATTCTACCAACAACTACTTCCTGCTATCTCTAAAGGACTCATTGCAACTGCTACTGCACAGATGTTAGACGAGTCATGTAAAGATACATCAATGCTTGTCATTTCTGACAATTCCTGTTCTTTCTTCTTGGACAAAACCTACTTTTATTTGCTATTAAGAATATTAGACCTCAAAAAACGTTAGGTTGGGGCTCACCTAGATCAAAATTAAATTTGGCCATGGGCAAGTCCAGAATACTCTGGAGCATTTTTAGCCAAGCGTTTATAATCCCATTTTTCTTACCAATGTGGCTATCACAAATAGTTGCTTTTGTGAAAGTGACATAAAACTGAGTGGAAGTATGTTGCTGACATTTTAGTCTACATAAACTAGGAAAGGATAGATCCAATATGGAATTGACATATGATATTTACTGTATAGAAAGAACTTATTACAACCTTTTCCTGTCCTGTGAGGGACCTGTCCCTGAGGCATGGTTATAGCTCTCTGCAGTAAAAAATGGCACACCTTGCTATGAACGGCCTCTTGCTTTAGGGCCATGGACTCATCTGTCTACCCTTGCTACGTCTTACCTTACAACAATTCTTTAAAGGTTATTCATTATTATTACCATTCTGTTTTCTTCTCTTTTGATCTTTTAGTTCCCAGTGAAACTTGAAATGGCATTAGCACTTCCCAGCAGAAGAACTTATACTTGTGCCTCAGTGGCTATTGTACTTAAATTCAATATTTCCTCAAAATCTTCTCAGAATGCCCATGTACTCCACTACTCCATGGCTCACAAAGATGGGCAGTCCCAGCATATAATATATACAAATGCATTTGTATACAAATGTATACAAATGCCATTACAAGATCAAATCACCTCAGATTAGAGATAACTCTTAGCAGGACTGTTGCCATCACCAGGATATTTTCATTAATTTATCACTTTTATTTCTGCCTCTGGTTTGCCTTTATAAATATTTCTTTCCTTGCTAAAATTATATTTTAAATTTATGCTGAGCAGTAAGTAAGAATGAGTTTATCATAAATAATTTAACAACATAAAATATTTGATAAAACTCATGGGGTAAGCTAGTTTACATAACTGAACTTTCTAACAGACATGAAGTTGACAATAGTACTTGCTTTATCATCATAAAACTTCATAGTTTTTGTCCTTAGATAGGACCTCATTGTGCCATGTTCTAGGCACTAGATGCTATATGAGCAGAGAACAAAAACATATTTCCTTCCCCATATGCTTTATCATATGCAAGGTGAAAAAAAGAATACAGGCAGATAGAGATGTAAAGAAGGTGGCAAGATGACTAGGATAACTGTGGTAGTCAGCAGTCAGAGCCCAAGAGCAATGCTGTTGTCATGACAGAAAATAATGGTTTAGAAACACAACTGTCCTAGACCACTGGATCGTATCAATGGTTTGTCATTTGTTATCACATTTTAATCTGAAATCCACATTTCCACTCTCCAAACTCGAATGTTCTCTCTGCATAAAAACTTGCAGTAAAATACACAGAACTGCTGCCTTCACTTGGAGAAGCCCCACTTGCTGGTGAACTCCCACTGTCTCTTTTAAACACAGACTTTACACTTAATAAATGTGTCACTGATATTATTTATACAGGAGTATACACATATATGAACACAAGAGTTATACCCATATTAGTGTTACTAAAAAACAGATAGTTTGAAATTCAGACTCAAACTACTCTGCCAGAAGAAAAAAGAAGTTGAAATGACCAACTAAAATTGATAATGATGTAATATTAACATTTACTCTGAACAGTATTTGCTAACTCATCACTATTGTTAAATTCACTGTATGGCTACATTCCACCCCAGCCTGCATAGACCTGCTGGGGAGGCCTAATAATATATAGACAATATAATATTGGCAAATAATTATAGGCAAAATGTAGTTTCATAGTTTTAATAGTATCATACAGTTAAATCAGAATGTTGCATGTATTGTTATGGAAACCAGAGGTATTACTTTTTATAACTGTCTTATAACCAGAGCCCAATGTGCACACAACCCTAGACATCCATTTGGCAGATGTAGGACTCATCCTCCAGCAAATATTTCCTCAGAGCCATAGCACAGGTGTCTCCGGAGACTCCCCAGACACATTTCTTGCAGCCTATTTCCTGCATCTACATTTGCTGTCGCCAAACTTGCCTCTGAGGCTGCCCAAGGGTCAGGCTTGCTGATGACCTATATGAGCTGTCTCAGTTTTCTGGGCAGTTTTGTTTTGACTTCTATCTGGCCAATGAGCACTTTGCCTCTGTAGTTATTTTTTAAATATTCTATGATAGGTACTGATGAGTTTTACTCAAGGTTTTAACAAAGTGCTTTTATTTCCACTAAGTCAATATGTATGGGTGGGGAAGAAACTTAAACCCTCATATCTCTTCAGATTATCTATATCTCAGCGAATTTGATTGCCTGCCTTTGTTAGTGAAAGACAAAACATGCACCCTTTAAAAAACTTACACTGCCTGATACAGCAGATTCTCAACAGCTCAACTCCCCTTTAAGTGGGTGTAAATTACAGTCTCACCAACAAGAAAACAAAGCAGTGAAAGCATTTCAATTAGCACTTGCATTTCAACTCAGAGATGTACCAGCAGAAAAATAATAACAGGTCCAAGTCAGAGGTGTACACTTTGCAGAAGCAAACACAAACTGCAACAGCAGGGATGAATCTAAGAGTAGGTTTCTACGTTTTTACTCACAACATATTCGCTGAATCCTACCATTCATATTTACAAATGAACTGAAAAACATAAACTCAATTTATATGCATTTATGTTTCTTTTGTCAGTCTAGGCCCCTCATCTTGTCTCAGACTGAAATGATATCAGCACAAATCACACTGCCAACAAAAACAACACTGAAGCCATTCCAAAGGATAAAAACAAACTATAAGTAGATAAATGCTTACTATTTGGCACAGTTTCCCCCAAACTCTCGTGCATTATTCCAGTCTAAAACCTCTTTATGCACTCATACATCACAGATGCTTTTGACAGGGCAAAGACAGAGCAATGGTAAATCTGTGCATTGTAAAGTAGTGAATCTTGATGTTCAATCCCAACTGTGGCCTCAGGTATTACAACTATACATATTTGACATTATTAACTTGCAACACAAAATTTGTTATATTTTTATCTGTTAGAATATGCAAGGGGAAAAAAAAGCTACTTTGGCTCTATTCATTCTCATCATTTTCTTGGTTTAGTTAAGAGTGGAAATATTTCAAAGATGTGAAAATACCTCTCTGCCACCATAAACCACTGCGGTGTATTTATTGCCCTCCAATGTCCTGGCATAGCTCAGGTTTAACATAAAAGAGAATGCTTCCATCCACATGTCAGCAATATGATGAATAGAAGCAATGTGGAAGTCAGAGAGGAGGACCATGTGTTTAATGGAATTTGAGTAAAACTTCACCCCACAATACAAGAGAGCCTTTGGTTCTCTGAACTGATTACAAAAGGCAAGTCTCGTGAAGCTGCAAGCTGAGGCAAGCAGAGATCTGTTGTCAATACACACAGTATGAAATATGAAGCCCAAAACACAATATGTCCTGGAAAAGAGGAGGGAGAAGACTGAAAGGTTAGGACAAGAAAGCAGAGCATGACAAGAAAAACTGAAGATGCAGAAGTTAAGTAGACAACAGATTTAGCAAGAATGACATATACACGCAGACAAAAAGGTATGGCATCATTCTGAATGGCACTGAGGTTCTGAAATAAAACAGAGAATAAAAAGAAATGATGGAAAAAAAAAGCAGACCAACCAAGAACAACACTAACAAGAGGGAAACAAAGCTGATTGAGATATGAAGTGATTCTAGGAAAAAGAAAAAAAAAAGAAAAACAATAATCTCCCAACAGTGAAAATGCAAAATGGGGAAAAATAATGATAAAAAATGGTTAAGAGCGTGCCTCAGTTTACTGTTTGCATAGTTAATATGCTGTAATACGTTGAATGGAGGTAACAGCTGTCATCTTCAAGTAGAAAAATATCTACCTAGGAAGAACATGCAGTCTCCCTGCAGAATGCACTAGCCTACAGCCACTATGACTGGAGACACATTTGTGTGAATAAATATTCTATTAGACATGGAAGAAATATTTGAGCAAAGGAGAATCTATTTTAGAAGAAGACAATCAGCAGCCAATGCCATATTGTAATAGCAGCCATAGGCAAGAAAAGAATAAAAAAATAAGTATTCTTCATGAAGAAAAGTTGCCAGTGTTTTGTAGATTAAAGAAAGATCTATTACACCTGCAAATTTCATGAAGAAAAATTAATTTCACTGGCATGAACTAAATATTTGCTAAATAATAGTTAACATACATTTAGATTTTTGGATTTTAGGAGTTCATTTTAAATGCCTTTTTGTGATTCAGTAGTTGAGTTAATTAATAAAAAATAAAATATCACAGTCTTTGGAAAGAAGCATCAGTGTTGAGGGATGAATATTCTGAATGAAGTTATCTTAGTCACAAATCTCAGGGTTTAATTTACTCACTTTGCCTTCAAAAATCCAATGAGTAGGCAATTCAAAACTTATTTAATTTCATTCCTAATCTATATACTTCAATAATAAATGTAGTGATTCTAAAGAAGCTGTTAACTGAACAAACAACAGAAAGAGAATCAGCTGTCAACCATATGTTTCTTGTTTACTTAAGCAAAAATATTCATTTTGAGCTCAATCCAAAGTCCATTCAAGTCAACAGAAAGACTCTTACTGATTTAAACTATCTTTGGAATAGAATTTATGTTGCTTTACATGTAAACCCAGTGTTGCACATTAGCCCTACAACCGTTCTGCATCTCCTGCATTGAAACACTAAAGAGAAATTTTAAGGTGCATTTAGTTAGTATGTACCAATCTGCAAAAACTTAATTGCTCAGCAGTTCAGCATATCAGCTGATTTGGTGCCACGTAAGAGCTTATTTATAATCTCACCTAGCTGCTTTTTTGAAATAAACATACTATTTTAGAAGTACCTATTACTTTGTGTACACGAAGGTAAACCTTCTCTCATTTCAGGATGACTTTCTGTTTGCAATCTTTTTAAAATGGAAGACATTCAGAAACAGATGATTTGTTTCTTGAAGGCTATATAGATTCCCTAAAATTTGAGATAAAATACTGTGTTGAGCAAATAAAGATATTATTTAAATATCCTAAATATTTAAATTTAAATGTATTCAACTATCTTAATTATTTAGATTTAAGTGTAGCATTTAAATATTTAAGTATGGTATTTAAATATGTATTAAATAAAGAAAAGAGAAAGTATTCTGAACACAAAGCATAGGACAGCCCTGAGGAAGTTATGTTAGCCTTAATTCTGCAATATGTTTATGAGGCCAAGTACACAAACATGTATTTTAGGATTATTTTATCATACATACTTTGGATTATCTCTTTCTTATTTTGTTCTTGCACAGTTAAAAACATGCAGAGACTTCATGGAAACAATATTCCTGGTGCACATGTTAAGTACCTCAATGTAAAGTTCCCACTGTCACCAGATCCAGTGGACCTATAAAACATGTCACTTACCCCATGAAACTGCATTATCTTTTTTACCCTTTTAAAAAAGTGTTGCGCTCTAACATCACTGAGAGACTGATAATTCTTTCTTCTTCATTAACTATTGACATCTTACACCTTTCATTTTATTTAAAGGATATTTATTTACTATTAAAAAAATAACAAAAACAAGAAAAAGGAAGAATCTCTTTGATACTTATATCTGACCTCCAAAGAGCCATTACAGCTTCTAAGCCCCAAATATTTTAAGAAACACGATGCTTCTCCCCACATGAAAGTTGCAACTGGGGCACAATACATTTGAAAATCAGTCAATAGTGATCTGCTGCAACAGTCAGAACCACATTCTCTTCCTCTGTCAATACCTAGAGCAGGAATTCTGACTGAATCAATCATTTTCAGATAGATAAAACAACAGACAGAAATCAAGTGTCTTATGTGATTTACTGGTCTGCAGATCACACATTCTAACAACCCTTAAACAAATTCTTGCAAATAAGCATACAGGAATCTAACATATCTTGAACTGCAGCTTCCACAAATACACAATTTGAAATGTTAAGCATATTAGGTGTTTAGAAATTTTCAAAAGTACACATAAAATACTTAATTTTAGCAGAAGATGTCCAGCTCTTCAGACCATTGTTCCTAAGGGGGCTGTGCTATTCAACAGAAACAAGAGGTTTCTACCAACAGGCGGGTGGATGCAAATAGATTTTCAAGTGCTTTCAGCACTGGCCTTTGTAATCCAATGGAATCTGCTGTCTGATTACTTACTAAATTAAGCTATTAAAGCAAATTCGATTCTAAATGTTTTCAACTGTTTTACAAAGAAGCCATTTTTTCCTTTTAAGTTCATTTATTCTGAAATTGCTGTCCAGTACATGGCAGACAGTGCAGAGAAATAAAATAAATAATACAGCCATATCCTATGTAAGGAAATCCTTTCAGCAACACCAGAGAAAACAAGTTCTGGACATAGAAGTTGCACATCACTGTGTTACTATCACAACTTTTCTTCCTTGGCTACCTCACTCATACCTGAATTATATGTGTTTTCCTCTTGTAGTACCCACATCCAGATATCTACCCTACCTATATATCCACTCTCTTCTTCATCCCCTCCCAAGTGGCTGTGAATATGATGCTTCATGATCCAGAAATGGGTGGTCCTAATCCTCCAGTTACATTTTGGTTATAGATTTCATGGAGAGAACTCATGCTGGTTGTTTAAATGAAAAAGTGTTGAGTTCCACGAGCAACAAATGCAGTGGCAGTAAATCATCTGCATTAAAATATATTCTAAGTTCAGTTAAATTTAGCATAGCCTTCCACAAGTTTATTTTCCAGTCCCAGAACACTAGTAAACAATTAATACCGTCTTATTACAGAAATGATATTTTTCTTTCAAGACACATATATAATCAGATAGCTACATCAGAAATACAGTTTTTAATCAAAAAAAATTATATAATAGTACATGGATTAAATTTCCCAGTATGAAGATGTTAGCCTAAATGTTTTGATTGCATTACATCCAACTCACAAAATGAAATTTCTACACTATAAAAGCATTTTTAGTAGATTACCAAATGCTTAAGTGGTAGTTATGACTAATTCAATAAAAATCAATATGAAACATATGATTATACTTTTTCCATCTGTATTTCAATTTCACCTATTATTTTCTTAGAACACACGCCTTTATTTTTATAAAATTGTTTATAATTTCTATAAGCTCTATTATTTGTGTTTCATGAATTTGACTAAGTTTATAAACAGAAATCTTATAATTTGCATTATTGAACTTCTCTATTAAAATTCTAACCTAAGTAGCTATAGCTAATAAATGAACTGTTATTTAAAGAAGCTATTATTTAAGATAGAATAAAGAAGCTGTGTTTTCCTTGCAGTTCTGCAGCCACATGTCAAAGTAAATTATTTAAACTAGTAGTTCAGCAAGCAAATGTATCCATTAAATGCCAGATTGTGTACTCAAGAAGATGGCCCCTGCTCCAAGGCCAGACACAACTATTACTCCTACACACTTCTACTTGAAGGCAGATTAATTCACCACACATTGTAACAAAAGTATGAAGAATTTATGAACACAAAGAAGCACATGATGAAAAATGAGCTATCTCCACAAACTGGATCCTGAAGTACCTTACTTAATTTGAACTCAATCAAATTTCCCTTTCAATAATATTTAAATCTTTTTCACCATGGATCTAAAAGTACTTTACAAAGCAGCATAAGCCATATTATCTCATTCAAGTTAAAAGGAGATTTTCCGGAGGAAGTAAAGGATGGGGATTTTAGGATTTGTCTCAATAAAAGTTATAAAATTTGCTAGTTGGACAGATCAAATTAATAGCTTTTTTATCAAATTTGTAAAAAGCATCACTACATCTTGTAATACTGAAATACATAGTAGAATAAGTATCAGAGTACTTACTCAGATCACAGTTACATGCTTAGGGGTATTTTAAAGTAACAAGGAAAGTTTTCAGGCACAATTTTTGTTCATTAATTCGAGGAGAGAATGAAAATGAGAAAAGTGATTTGCAAAAAATAGTGAGTCACAGAACAATTTTAGCACTTGCCCACATGAAAAATTGAGGTTTGGAGAGTACCAAATATAATTACAAGGGTTTTTTTGTTTTGTTTTGTTTTTGTTTGTTTGTTTGTTTTTTTAAAGGGCACGCAGTTTTTCCTTAAATTCAAACTACAATTAAAGTTTGAAATCGACAAGGGATTTTGGTGCTGTGTTGTACCTAAGGAGCAGGCATATATATATACCTCAGGTGGAAAATACATCCCTGGAAAAGGCCACGTGCTTCAGCAGTTCTCAACAGGGAGTCACTGACTGCAGAAAAGGAAACTGAAACATAAGGAATATTGAAAAATGTGCTATCCCCTAAGATCACTTAGTTATAAGATAGAATTCAGAGAAGACACATGCCTCTATTTTAAACTGATTGAAAGAAATATTGAAATAGTGTGCATTTTTAGAATACAGATTGCATTTAGTAGTGCCAGAGCTGTGCATCTTTGCACATAACTTAGGCAGCTTTGGGTGTGCAGTGAAATGAAGGCACAGAAAAAGCCTCTCTGGCAAAATCCCACATACGTACCTGCAAAAAGTAGACACCTAATGGTAGGAGGGATTGCAAAGATTACACAAATTAGGTGCTTAAATTCAAATTTAAGGAGCATTTGTTCCATGGTTCCCTGAGGTATTTTTTGAAAATCAAATCCATTTTTTTCCTATAATAGCAGACAGTTATATTTTTGCACTTGAGATCATATTATATTTTGAAAATTTACAATATCAATATTTTTCTCAAAGTTGTAATTTTCTACAGATGATCATAAGAGCTAAAAAACATTCATCTGACTAACAATACAGGAAGACATATACATATTTCAGGATTAATGATAGGGTGCTTAAAGTAGCTTGCAGTAGTACTCTGAAAAGAATAAGAGGTTGTCATTAAAAAAAAGGGGGAAATTTGGAGACTGCAAACTAAAATTATTCTGCACAGGTAATTCTGTTTGATACATTTAAAATATGATTTAGCTTTACTCATGTCAACGAACAGGAATGCTTATCATCAGATTCTATTTTGTTTATCATTATTTAAATGGCGCTTGAATGCTGGAATTATCTTCATAAGACTGGACATGAAAACATACATTTAAATTAACACACTGGTGGCTGCATTTTTTTTCATCCTTCACAACATATTCTTTACTGACGCTGATAGAAGAAACTGTAAAATAAATTTTACAGTGTCTGCAATGACAAGGTCACCAGTTCCAATTCAACATTGTTTTGTTTTGCTTTTTAAAAATAGATGTCATTAGAGCTTGATAAATTTATTTAACATTCCCTAGCCTACAGACTAAGCCCCTTGTTAAAGGAAAAAAAAAAAAAAAAAAAAAAAAAAAGAAGCCAGTGGTAACATATTTTAAAAGCCTCATCTTCTACAATTTAAAGGAATACAACATTCGTGTATCACTCACAGTATGAGGTATTTATTTATAATGTTGCAAACTGTCAGCTCCTGTTTTATTTCTATTATATATAGGATGTCAGAAGCTGTCAAGACTAAGAGCTTTACCAAGGGACAGGGCAAGTTAAAGGCAGCAGATTAGGATGATGCTGCGTTGAACACACACCGGTTGCCATTAAGAGAGCTCTTACAGAGCAACTATGAGATGGGGAGACATTTCAGCACCATGGAGAGGGGCTAAGCAAACATATCGAGCTCAGCGGGGACTGCGAAGTGTAAAGAAACAAAGATTCAGAAGAATTCAAATCTGCATAAATAAATACGTCAGAAAAACTGAGAATCAAGGAAGGTAAAGTGATCGTTTTGGAAAAAAATAATAAATCTCATTGCAAGAATATGCAGAAAACAGCCATTAATAAATTCTGCGTTTAATTGGACTAGTATTTCTAACTGCCTGTGAAGCAAAGTTGTAGAAACATGTTTTACTATGAATTTTGTCTTAATAATTCAACCCATAATAATCTGTGAGTCTCATTCCCTGAAAATAAAATCTACTGGATATATGTCTCCATGGTACGGTGCCAACGATAAAACCCCACTGAGGAAAAAAAAAAAAGGACACAAGAAACAGATTAGGAGCATTAGCTCTCCATCCATTGATCCCTTTCTCACCTATATTGTGCTTCCTTTTTACCCCAAAACACTACAGAGAACTT
Organism: Oreortyx pictus; assembly: GCA_036925125.1. NCBI lineage: Eukaryota > Metazoa > Chordata > Aves > Galliformes > Odontophoridae > Oreortyx > Oreortyx pictus. The sequence continues at coordinate 6,358,357 of JAUPFR010000010.1, read as the reverse complement.
TTTCATCTAACTGACTTTTGGAGTCTGTTTCTCGTTTCCTCTTTCACTTTTCTTCTTTCTTTCCTTCCTCACATTATGCACTCTAACTCTTGCCCTTGATTTTGTCCTGTCCACTTCTCTCCTTCCACAGCCTATTCTTTCTGAATACTACATTCCCTTTCATAATTTAACAGTGCTTTCCTCTCCCACACATCCTGGCACCCTCAAGTTTTATTCCCATCTGCTGCTTTGTGCCTAGGATTGAAATATTTACCAGAAACACAGCAACTAGTGAACTAAATGAAGAAATTGAGCCCATTTTCCGGAGACAATACGCATTAGCAAACCGAATTTTCTTTCACATCATCATATATACTGATACCTTTAATTTTGTTTGGTAAGCCAAACAAAATATTTGGCAGAGACTGAGAACAGTATCTATAACAAAGCCGAGATGCAACAGCGTTAAAGAGAAGCTATATCTATATGAACTAGATATACATTTGTTGCAAGAAAGAATCTCCTGCAAATTTTATCACCATATACGGCAACTCTTATCAGTGTGTTGTTCTCAAAACCTAACCTATGTCTTCACATATTCAACCAACATTGTATAATAATGTGAAGATTATTTATTCATTAGGCTTTGTAGGAAAGAAGGAGCAATTCCTTTCATTACTGTTTTCTAACATCACTGTGTATCTGGGCTCCTGAGATGAGATTATACATGACAACAGAGATTAGCAAAAGGCAGACTATAGTCCGTCTTCAGGGGTCTGTTCTACACTAAACTTTTTTTGTTGACTGGCAGCTGACAGTCTTGGCATTGTCCCTTCTACTAAGATCACGTTTCTTCAAGGTCCTTTTGCACTATATTGCACAGGCCTAAGTCTGTAAAGATGCTAACTTGCTTATATGATATCTCAACAAACAGTTTGAACCCTGATGAGGATGATACATCGTGACCCAGTTAGTCTACCATGACTAGGAAACAGTGCTACACAGAGCCAACAACACAAAGAAAAATGGAAGTGACACAAGAAAACAGAGAAGAGGGATGCCTTCCCCTCTATTTTATCATCTTATTTTATGCACTTGAACTGCATACCACCAAACACCACAACTTTAAAGCAGTAGGCATGCCCAGAAATAGACATTCTGGCCAGGTAAGTATTTTGATTGACAGTTTATCCAAAAAGTCTTTTGGATAACAATCTATAATATTGATCTATTAGATGATGATGATAAACTTGAGATTAGCTTAATGCAGAAATTGCTGTAGGTAAACTTAAACTTGCAATTGTTTTTCTTCAATTTTTGTACAAAATGGAGTAGATAATCTAACTTTACATACTAATCAATTCCCCAAAACCTGCATCTCCTTTGTCAACTGTGTGTACTTCATTAGTATTGGTGAATACTATTTAAACAGTATTCTCACAAATCCCAGATATGAAAGAACAATCAACATGTCAACTCACAGTTACTGAGAGACTATCACACATCAGATCTTTTCAATGTTTGTGATTCTATTGGGATAACATGGACTGAAATAGTTTCTCAAAAACACAGAAAGGAAGGTCTCCAGTGACAATAGTACATCAGTGATGTCAAAACACTGTCAAATAAAGCTATTATTCTTCCTGCTGATGCATTCAATTGCATCACTTTCCATCATTATGTTGTAATTTTCACTGTATTTTCATTGTTGAAAATTCAAGTGATTATTAATTTCACACATGCATGTCAGTTTAGACATTAAACAGAGGAATGTTTTCAGTGTTCGGAAGTTATGTTTTTCATTAAAGTATAAATCCTATTACATAATCATTTTGTGCCACACAGAGTACATCATATGCAACCTGTTTGTTTTTACACACTACTGCACACATACATGAAAAGTGCAGCAAAGCAACTAAAGAATACTCTGAAATTGAAGATACTCAGTCTGACTATAGTTTATGGAATATAACTTACTGTAACAATGAGCAGAAATGTTTTTATCAGGAAAAAATGTTAGTAACATTTTATTACGTAGTCCTATCTCCTGCACAAAAACACAAGACACAGAAATCCATTTCACCACCCTGGTAACATTAGCAAAGTCATTCAGAAAAAGGCAATAATGGAAATGACTTTAAGTGCTCTTATAATTTTGTAAGGACTTTGAAGTTACAGTATACCTTAAAAATAGGTCATTGCGTGTTACCATACACACAATTTTAAGAAAACATCTTCCTCTTGTGAAAACAGTAGGTAAGCAGGCATCAAAAGACTTCCTAGTTTACCATTCTTTATGTGTAACAGACAAAACAGTAAAGAGAGTAAACAAAACTCTTTGCTTCAAACTCACCATCTATGAAGGGGAAAAAAGTTACCCACTTCCCTAAAATACTCTTAAATACCAGAGGAAATACAATTGCTTAATATAAAATAGTGCTACCTCTGAAGAAAATGGGGAAAAAATATTTACTTAATTGCTGAGCACAGTACTCAGTAAGGAACTAATCATAAAAAGTACTGACAGGTAATGTCAGTTTTCCTCTGAACTAGTCTTTTACAAGTATTTGTGGAAATGTTAATCTATTCTGTATCACTAGGTAAAATAAAAATGAAAATATCAAAATGCCTTGCATTGTGTATTTCAGGAAAGAAATAAGTCTAGTTAGTGACCAGCCTCACGGCACTCATATATTGAAGCCCAACAGTACAATTAAATGCAGATAGATGTCTCTAAGTTTCAGTCACAGCTGACAACCCTAAAGACTTAAATCCACTGAAACTTGTGGATTTTTTCAGGCTGAAAGACATTGTAATATAAATAGCTCCAAAGAGACAATCAATAATTATACTGCTGTTTCATCCATTCTACAAATATTCATGCAGTAAAGATTCTTATTAAGTTTTTAAATTGTAGAAATACAACCACAGATAACAGGATTATACCCGTGTTTTGAGTATGGAAAAAGCCACATGCAACTGTTATTTGTTTAGGAAACATAGACTTGTAGTAAAATATAAAATATATGACAGTTTTCTTGCAAAATAGTTTGTTGTGTATGACCCTGTACTGGCAAATTGAAACCACTGATTCTTTTTCCTTTAAACTCTATACTTCTTTTTGAAGATAGCATTGAAATGACCTTTTTTTTTTTTTTTCAAAAAAGAAAAAAGAAAGAAAATAATTCTGCCAGCATGTTGTAATTTTGCGGCCTGCCTGCTCTTGTCTCCACAGTCTTTCTTTCATCTAGTTAACGTCACTACTTGAGAGGAAGAACCTGCACTTGTAGCTGTACCAATGCCCTGAGTTCACTAAGCCTGACTATCGGGCTAAATCCTAAGATTATCAGTAAATGTGATGTCTAGGGAGGTGCCTAGTGATGTCTCTAGTAGCTAAGAGACAGTCAGTAAGAGGTTAGGACTTCTCTTGAATTCTAAGGGCAGGTTTTTTTTTCCTAGGAAAGATAGTAAACTACATAAATGAGGCATAATGGGTACCAGAACTCCATAAAATAAGGTACATCTGTCATCCTACCCTCTGCAGGATTCTTTAACCTTCATCATATAATGGCCTATGTTGAAAAGTACCTCAAAGATCATCTATTTTCAATCCCTCCTCTGTGGGCAGGGTCATCAACCACTAGATCAGGCTGCCCAGACCCTTGCCTTGAATGACTCCTGTGATGTGGTAACCACAATATCTCAGGGCAAGCTCTTCCAGTGCATTACCATCTGCTGGGTAAAAAACTTCCTCCTTCCAGTAATCTGGAAATGCACAACATAGTGTCATATTTTGAAAGCAACCTTCCTTACATCTGCAGTCTGTTCACATAAAACTTCCTTTAACTATGGAGGTGTTCTTTGTGGTTGTTCATTTTTTTAATGTTCTCTTTAGTAACATTTTAGCTTTCATTTGAATCAAATTAATACAAAAGCCATGGCAATAATCATTTATCTGGTTCAACCGTTGCAAACTAACTTCATTTCAGAATATACATCTTATCATATACGTCTTATAGAGGCTGACTTATTTATATTTAATGACAATACTTCTCCGTAATCTGAGTAATTTTTCACATGTGATCACCATCAAAACTAATTCCTGTTGCTATTCCTCTTGCCTTAAAGTACTCTTCAACTTTTTAAGGAGTTATCTGACCTTCCATAGATGATGGTCACCATCTCTCCTCACTCTTACAATAATTTTTTCACTAATAATGGCAACTCATTTTGTAAGAACATGGTGACTTCAAAAATGACAATGACCAAAATGGTGTACATCATGAAACATAGTTCATATAAAAGATGAAACTTAGAGGAAATTTTGGGCCTTTTGCCCATCTGATCACAAAGAAGAATCATCAATCAAAAAACAATGCATGAAAATCTAGAAAAAGACTTCTGAAAAATTATTATGAACTGCATCCACTCCTTCAAATTATCAAAGTACAGAATTAGTACTTCTCTAGAATCAGTACAACAGGGAGAGGAAGAGCAAGTCAAAAATTTGTTAACATTGTTTTTGATGTTTCTATTTTATCAGTTTAAGAAACAATAGGATGTGGCCTACAATCTATGACAAGAGGCTGCAGTGAATTGAAGACACTGTTGCAGATTCATTTTCCCCATGCTGCATTGCAAAGCAGTCCAGAAGGCTGAGTTCTGGTCAATCAGAAACTAATTATTTCTTGGTAGACAAGTGTATTTCTGTAGGGTGAAGCTCCATTCAGTACTTGTCTCTAAAGCATTTAGAATTTTATTATAATCCATGTGACCTGTTTCTATTTTAAGCATAGTAATTCACCAAACTGACATTGATAACTCAGAGCAAAGTTTCACAGTCAATCATATGAAGTACTGTGTGTGGATATTTCTCTCTCTTATCTCAGTGTATTATTAAAGTGAAATTTAATCTTGAATCTACGCAGACTATGAAAAACATCTTTAAGACACAGGCAAAGCTAGCAGCAACTGTTAAACTGTCACTATTTCTTAGACATCATAAGGCCTTTTGAGAAGGACTCTACTTTGTATGTTAAATTTTTTAAAATATTAAGTTTGTAAGTAAAGCAACAAGATAAAGTAAATCTAATGTGATAGGAGCTCATAAGCATCTTGCACCTGAAGCAAGAAGATCAGCTTGTGATTTTAGGCTATTCTGTAGCAACTATCCATGTAGGATTTCTTTAAAAAGGAATTGTTTTACAAATAAGTCAGAAGACTGGTTCATTTTTTACATGGTTTAACACCTTTTCTATGTTTAAATTTAGATCAAACCAATACCTGGATTCTTCTCAGATTAAGCGCGTGAGATGACCTTTCAAATATTACTTCACCAGTGTATGTCTTAACTTCCCATCTAAGAAACGGCAATGATATAATACAAACTCCTTCAAGATTTACTTGCAAGAAGCGTTTAAGACGGAGCTAGTCAGTCTACTCAGCTTTAAGCAATTAACAATATTTTTCATAATATGAAATTAAATGAAAAACAAAATTCTGACTGAGCTCAGCACTTGTTTGGCCACACCAGAAATGATATGTTCAGCTTAGCTTTGGTTCCTCACAGTTCATAAGAGACACTGAAAACCTGTAGACCACTGAGAAGTTTAACAGAATGGGAAAACTAACATATGAAGAATGTTTGAAGGCCTTGGGTTTGTCAGCCTAAGGGTCTGAGAGCAGTGAGCAACAGCACTGCTGGACCAAAGCTTCAGTTATCAGTCTGACATCTGAGTAACGCCCTGACAGATTGCAATCCTACTGAATGTGATGTGAGAAAAGTGAAAACCTACACTTTTATAAGTGTAAATAAGTGTTAATAATTTTTAAGGTGTTGAAATAGCCAATATCATTGATCAAGTGAAGACAAAGATCAAATCCTTTACTGTCCATCATTGACTTTGTGAGAAAAGTTTGCTAATATGCCAAAGTATTTCTGAAGCATAGGAAATAAATAGATAATGTAAGAAAATGCACTACTTCCCAATACAAAACACTCCTTTATATTAAGAAGCTGACATGACACTTCCTTGCTTGTTCATGCAAAACACTCCTATACTATTGTCTGTCATTAAATGGGTGCTGTATTGAGAAGCTGGCCAGAAGGTTTCTCTTAATGCTCTGAGACACAAAGATTGAGCCTCTTATCACAATAAAATATTCTGAGAAAATCCTTTGAGTTGAGATGTTGAAAACATTTCACAGAAGGGATGGATATGGTAAAGGTAATCTCATATTCTTTCTGGTATACATTGTACAGTGGCAATAAATTTAGAAAAAAAAACCACACTAGAATGGATGCACAAAACTAATAGACAAAATATAAAAGATCTGATATCTGAGCAGCTCTTTAAATAAAAAGAGAGCAAACTATTCACTAAACATGTGGAGGTGAATTGCACTGCTACAATCACCTCTGATCTGGAATCACTTTCTTTTCCATGAATGTGAAGACTCTTACTATGAGTATAGAATGGGGTTTGATGTCACCATTTATGAGACTGTTCATTCATGACAGCTGGGAGGGAAAAGTCAGAAGACTGTAATATAGCACACAAAAAAGGGATTCTGGAAGCCATCAAATTATTTACTATTACAAAAAAAAATATTTAAAAGGAATTTTATATAGATAACAAAAGCTGTGAATAAAACAATACACAATAAAACAGTGCCTCATTATTCTGGTTTAAATAAAGAAGCTAGTTAGTGAAGTCAGTGTCATGCAAATGTAAATTAATAAGCAACGGCCATAAAACATACCACTTCCACCTGTCAGTGAATTAAGTACTGTGACTGGATTGCTACAAATGGCCTAAAAATCGGGTAGCATACATATACAGTAAATTTTATAATCATTTCTATCAGAGCGAAGCTTTATTTTTTTATCCTTTTTATTTTCTGGGAGTTGTAAGCTGAAATAAATGATCCTGATCTATTAACGAGAACTTCTCCAACTTGTGGATGCTGGAATATTTCCCTTCTACTTCAATGGCTGTTAAAAAACATTTCCTATGAATGTAATGAGAGCAGGTTCAAAAATTTTGTCTTTCATTCCTAGGAAGACATTTATCTATAACTCTGACACAAAGTATATTACAAACAAAATCCATATCTTAAATACAACTGATTAGAAGAAACAGAATAAAATCAATTGATAATAATATGAACTTCCACAAGTGAAACACGATGATAATAACTGCAAACATTTAACCAGCAAACATTTAACATCCATGAAGCCTTGCTGCCTGAAACATCTCTATTGCAACGTGGGAAAAAAAATACACAGAATGTAAGAACTGATCAAAATATATCTTACAAAGGTAATTTAATTATCTCTTTGATCCTTTAGTCTTCAGTGAAAATTTTGGTTAAATAACCGTGCACAAATTATACCTCTAAGAACTTCTGCACATAAGTTTCAGTTTGTTTCTGTAAAGAAAGAAACACAATCCTTGTCTATCACTTGTAGATGCTCACCCCACACACCTTTCCATGCATCCTGCTGTTGCATGGAGCATGATTTTGGTCATTTTTCTTGACTGATCCATTTCTGCCTAATATCATAGGTAGCAAAGGAAATACACCACCTTCTTTCTTCAAATACATCTTAGATATTTCCATTCTCTTTACTTTTAGGGCAAGTTAACATCTAATGAATTTCAGCATTTGCTATAAGCATACTCCAGTTAATTAGATAACATATTCCAAAGCGTTTGCTTTTGACAGCATTTTGAAATTTGACTATACAGTTCTTTCTTTTTTCTCAGCTTCTATAGCTACATAGCACAGTAAAACTATATTTGCGTTGAAGATTGGTAGTTCGGTATATAGGTTTTAGATTATAGAAGACTAGATGTTGTGTAAGTGAAAAAAAACCTGCTGTTACCAAATATTAATCAATTCTGGATATCATCATTGGCTTAAATGATACTGTCAAAAGATGTGAAGTATCCCCTATGATAAGTACCACATCGTCCAAGAGCAGAGAAGGGAGGAAGAAAAAGTCTACTGTGAACTCCGAAATTAATAGGGATTAATAATGAATCCCACTTTTTAAGTCTTTGTGTTTAAATAGTTAAGCTGCCACTAAAAGAGGCATATTGTCAGCAAAATCTAATTCTTTTTCATCTGAGTGCTGCCTGTATGACATTTTTGTACATCTTCCCCCCACACGCACTGAAATCAGTGGTAATGCCAAAGAGACAATATCTTGCTTAACATAAAATCTGTATTTCCTTCAAGTAAAATAGCTCCTTAAGCCGCTATGAAATTGAAACAGAGCATCTATTAGCATTGCACCAATGAGCTTTGGCATTTGGCAATGAAAGTTCTCACTGATGTAACAGTCTGTTAGTTAGTTTACCGCACTGGCAAAGTTAACATTTAGCTCTAATGTCTTTTTTCTACTGTTCTAATGACCTTTTGTGATCCCATACTTTATTGAAAAGAAATGTGATTTTAACCAATATGTAGTTAATAGCAAAATATTTTTAAAACATCTTCTCTATGTCAAAACTCCCTAGTATGCCATATACAGTACCGACGGACTGACAACAAAAAAACATAAAGTGCAACATCACTAAGCACTCGCCAGCTTTTATTTTAATAGTATTCATAAATGGCGACTAATTTAAGTGCATTGTATTGGACTGATAATGGAGTCTCAGTCATTGCTCATCTCTAGAAGCATCTATTGATATGTAAAGCAAAGACATTAGCCATGTAATTAGCCCGCAGCATAACTATCATCCTTCACTCAATCATTTCAGCTCCAACTGCCCAAACAATAGTAACATTTCACAATGTTTTTACTTGAAATAGCTGCTGCTGTAATCATAGTGTGAATTTCTTATGAAAAGCTCCCACAGATAGTGTACATCATGCTGGGAAAATGAGTTTAAGTACAGGAAACCGATTAAAACTCTAACAATCTCCTAAGGATAATTTGTTAAAGGGGTTTTGTTACTTTGAGTTTGCTCTAAAAATAATCTTGTTCTTTATTAAAAGGTTCAGCACCTTAATAACTATTTAGGATTGTATAAGAATAATCAAGGCTTTTTTCTTTGTTGGCTACATATTTTTATATTAAACATAAATGCAATTTTAAAGTTAGTTTTAATAATATTTCCACATATTTCTATTACATTATTCACATGATTCTGTTCTGAAAAAAAAGAAACACTAAGCAATTATTTGAAAAATTCCAATTTATTTTAAGATGGAGTTTCAAATGACAGGACTTTTATGAGGCTTTCTCCAATAGTAGAGCCCTATACTCTGTAAATTTTACAATTCCTATCTTCCTTTTGTCCTACGTTCTTACATTTTTGAAGGCTGTTTTCAAGACATATTAAGCTTTTCATGCTCTGTAACATTAAAATAACTCTAAGGAATATGTATGGCTACAGTGTCATTTAAGGCTGACTTTGAAGGTCACCCTTACTTTGGCTTAGACACAAGTCATCCCTCCTCATCTATGTCTTTACTGATATCTACAGGAAAAAAAAAAAAAAAAAAAAACATCCAACATCCACACTGCTTTCTTCCAAGAAATGGTTTGCCTCAGGGAGGAGAAGGAAACTCATGTTTGCTTTCTGATACATTTATAATTATGGGCAATAGAAGTAGAAAGGAAAGGACAAGGAACAAAAAAAAAAAGATAAAGGAAGTACAGCCAGCAGACTTCCTAGGCTCAACACTGTTGTGAAGTTCTACACGTGGGGCAAAAAAAGAATGGACTAGAAGAAAGATTTATCTCAGATGTTGATAACAGCAGATCTGAGCTCAGAGCATGCTGTTACTAGGAGAAAGTGAGAATTTTTTCAATATTAGTTGAGGAATGCCAAGTCAAGAAGATCATATGGTCAGCCTTATATATACTTTTAGATATTTGGCTGAACTATCTGAAACCCATAAAAGAGTAGCAGGTGAGTAAGAGACCACACGGACTCCAAGAATGATGTTATGTATAAGATACATTAAACTAAATACTGTTTAAGACTGTATAAAGAGCATCACTAGATGCAAGTCAACACAGTGGTTGGGTTGGGATCCAACTTAACAGACACCTGCAAATTAGAAGTTTACCTTCTTCCAGTCTTTGTCATGATCACAGGAGTACACCAGCAGGGACTAACCCTCATTAGCCTCAACAAAAAGAAAACAATAACCTGTTTGCCTGCCTTTCTTTTCAGATATGTGAGAACAAATCTTGATTTACTTCAAATGGGATAGATTGCTTAGATGTGGGTGGAGTTTACATTCCAAGGTTGCTCTGTATCACAAAATGAACGAGACTGGCATTCACATAAAATCTTAATTTTACTTTTCAGCCCTGTCAGATGACAGATGCATTTCATCCTTAAGCAGAAAAACCAGAAATTTTGATGGTTTTGCCAATTCTGAAGTCTGTTAATGCATTCTATCTTAGTCTCCTTTGGAAAATTTTGAGTTAGATAAAATATTTCCTTGGAAGTCATTATTTATATCATTATTTATATACCTTAGTCAAACTCCATACTTTCAACAAGAGAGCAGAATAATTCACAAAGGAAAATTAAGATACAATTTATCTAAAAAAAAAAAAAGAAAATTTCCCTAAACAATGCCATAGTCCAGTGATTGAACCAAATTTACCAGTCCAGTCCTGTACTCACTAAACCATAGTGTCTCGTAGCACTTGGATGCAGAGAAGTTAGTGATTTAAAAACAAAACATACTTCAGTGCATGTTAAATGCATAATAAAAATTCTTCACAATTAGAGTGAGGAACCATTCCATGCCTTCTGGTTCTCATCTTGTTATTGATCTACCCTATTCTTCTTCAATTCAAGGGAAGAAAAAAAAATCACAACACAATGTGCTATGAGGAGAAAAATAAAAAACAAACACACACATAAACAACCTGACTTCAACCCCCCTCTTCCCCAGACCATCCATAGGAGAGCACTCCTCTTCAAAGATATGAATGTTCTCACTTTCCATGAATTTCAGTAAGACTGGAGAGCTTTAGGCACCTGGTATCTATGTATTAAAGTTAATATTTTCTAGCTTTCTCCACTCATATCACAAACCTTCTTTGTATTCTGCTTGCTTATCTAAGAAAAGGTAAAGCAGGTGTTTGTTCTCTATTAAAATTCTAACTATTCTTAACATTTCATAAAAAATTAAAATCTTATTCTCAAACACATCTTTAGTTTCAGAGAAAATAATTGGAAAATTACTGCAGTTTGTAAGGAGGGTCTATATAAATTTACCACAGTGTGAGATATGAAGTGAAAGAGAGTTTCACTACTTTTTAACCAGCAGGCTTCCACTGCTATTCCAAGAATTTCTCTTCTGAAAACAGTAAAATAATTTCACTGAGCAAAGATGGAACTGAAGTTGGGAGTATTTCACAAAATATACTGTCCTAAATATCAAACGTCAAGCTGAACAGATGAATAAGAGTTGGAAATACAACGTGACTGACTAGTATTGTTCTAGCAGTAGTGGAAGTGAAACGTCACACACATATATTGCTTTATCATTTACTGTAGTTTGGGGCCTTGCTTTCATAGACAACTTGACAAAACAATACTAGAAAATGTGAATGAATTAACTCAAATTATACTGCAGTAGATTCTTCCTGACCTAACCCACATATAATGAGGGGGAAAAAAAAGGCAATTGAACTTCTTAACTTGCCAGAGTTCCAAGATGAAGCAAGAGTTATTTGCTCAAGAAAGAAAATGTTTGTAGACCCTAAACAGAAAGGGACACTGAATACTGCACCAAATCCTTCTAATTTCAGGAAAGCTGCTGTTATAATTTACATAAATTGTACTTTATTGATCTACAGAGATTCTTACAGCAGCTTGTTCATCCAGAGAATAAGAAACGCCTCGCATGCAATACTGCACCAGAAGAAATATTGCAAAGGCTTTTGCACTGACTCAAAGTTTCACTCTGTCATTAAAAACTATTCTGGGTTAGTGCTACTTTGACTGCTACAGTACTAACTGGTAATACTGAGGATTAGCTCTAGGTTTCATATGGGGAAATGCATCAGAAGTAGGGACAGAAGAAATAGAGTATCGTCAAGCACACAAAAGCAGGACAATAAGGATGAGAAAATAAGAACCCTTGTGCACAATCTCAGTTTTTTGTCTTAGGATTTTTACAGAGAGGAAGCATTTGATTTGCATGGAATTGTGGTAAATATAGGTCTCTGAGAGCAAGTGGCAAAGCACAAGGGAAGGCCCTGAGGACCTGAGCCTCTATGCAAACTGCCACTTCAACTCCCTTAGCATGTGTATTGCAGTAGACAGATAGAGTAAATTAGTCAGCATTTGTACAGCACTGTGAAAATTGGAAATATTGTAACAGTGTTATTATTATGTACTGAATAGATGCAAAGAGCTCTATAAGATCAAAACCAAATAAAATTAACAGCTAACATAGATATTATAATTAAACATACCCACTTCTATCAGGTACTCAAACTTCTTGTATGCCTGCCAGCCTCTGCATTAGCCACAAGTAGGCACTGAGAAACAGGAGTAAATAAGGAAGAAAATAGAACATCTATTGAGCCAAAGGGTATGGAGAAGAGAAGGGGCACTGAAGTATTGCAGCATAATCCTCAGGCAGAAGAGGTTTAGTGCTCTGCCCACCCACCAACCACCCATAGCTGGGGGCTAAAACCCAAACTCAGACTGAACACAGGCAACAGAAAATGACATTTATGACAACTTAAGGTTAGTCTAACATTAATTAAATGATCACAGTGCCTCACTATTTTCCCCTTTCCTCATTACTTTAGTGAACGTTACTATCTGATAAAAAAAAAAAGTCATTTCCAATTAGAATTTCATAATAAATCGGAATGTCAGAACTCCCCAAGTATGAATGTCATCTTTGTTTAGGGGCTACAGGGAAGAGCTGAAAACTAAGATGTCCTTCAGCACTAAATAGCACAGGACCCTGAGTGTGGCATTAGACCTCAGTCTGCCTAAAACACAGTGTTCCAGGACTGACTGTTTCATAGAAAGTCATGTACTGCAAACGGCAATGCTGGAGTGCTGCAATTCCCAACAGAAATTAGTGCCAAGCAATTGCAAACAGCACAGTGTTGCCTTGCAGATATCATTTGGGGAACAGCTCAATGCTGGGATCACCCTGATGTAAAGAAATTGCACCAATATGGTGTGGTAAAAGTTCCCCCTTTTATTGTCCGATACACCTCCTTATAAACTCTTGGTAGAGTCCATGGCTACACCCCTTAGTATCGGCTTATACACAATCCACCAATCTTACACCGACACGGTTTCTTTTCTTCTACTTCCTTACATGCTATCCATTGTCTATGCTTAATCATGCTTAGCTATTACTTATTCCTTATTAACTACCATTGTCTCTACTACAGCACAGCCAAACTTCCAAAGGCTATACAAAAGTTTTTTTAAACAAGTTTCCCATCCAGCATTTTGCCACTGACAATTCCTATCTTCTTCTCCTTTCCCTTTTACAACATCTGCTTAATGCTTCAAAACAACTATGGTCTAGTTGTGGATCACTGCTTTTTCTAAGGTCATTGTGAAAATTGTGTGTTTCTCCAAAGAGGATATAAAATACCTTCCCAATCAAAGGAGGGACAGAAGTAGTACGTTCTGTTCCATTTGATGAACTCATGTTAAACAACTGCAAAACGGTGATAGCAGCACACTCCCAGACTTTATCAATACAGTCATTTTTCTCTTCATGCCATTTAATCCTCAAAACTAAAAAACTGACTTCACTGTTATGTAATGAAGTAAAATCCTGCAGTCATCTAACAAGAAAATTTGTCACTGCTACACAATACAAAGATAAATTGTCAAGGGCAGAGGTGACAGAAAAATAAGAAATGCAGAAACACAAATAAAAGCATTAAGCATACCCAAAAATACACAAAATAATAAATCAGTTCTGTTTGCTGAGATTAAAACTGAGCCATATGTTTATTTACACTTAGAATTTTATAGAGGAAGAGAACTCGTGATGAGAGGAAGATGTTGCTGGCTTTGGGGTTGTTTTTGAATGTTCTTAAACTTTTTCTTCTTTTATTGCCTTTGGGACATTTAAACTTTATGTCTTTGAGGAGAGGTTGGATCTTGTGCCCAGATGCAGTCTGTATTCCATCTCATAGGTTTTTATTTTATGATCACCTATAACATTCAAAGCTTTATTATTTTCATGCTATGTTTTAAGCAACTCTTTAAGTTTTGGGAAAGATAAGACATGAAGAACTGTTTCCAGCAGTTTGAGTTCTGATACTTAACATACTAAGGAAGATGAACAAAGTAGAAGTTACCCCAGATACAGACATATGCATTAAGCAAAAGTCATTTTTTCCATTTTAACAAAGATGCCTCACACACAGAATTATAGATTTTCTGGACTACAGAATCAATTTTTTTTATTAAATGCTTCTTCCCATAACTGCCAAAGCTTGCTGATTTTGGAGAAGTTGCTTTTTGATGTACAAAGTTTTAGCTCCTCTTCTACTGATAAGAAAAGCCATAGCAATAAGCATAGAATCATAGAACACCTCAAATTGGAAGGGACCATAAGGCTCATTGTGGTAAACTCCTGGCTCCATTGAGGGCCACCCAAAGTACAAAGTCTATGTCTAAGAGCACTGCCCAAACACTCAAGCAGCCTGATGCCAGGACCACTGACCTGGGGAACCCCTAATTATAAATTTGGGATGTTTACCGCTAAAATAGAGCAGGCATAAAGAAGTTCCATATTTAAACTAACAGCAAACTTTTAAAAGACAATAAACTGCAGAAAACCTAGAAAATTTGTTTCTTCACCCCATGAAAACAATAAGTAGACAAAATCTGCTAACCCATCTGACACATTTTCCTGTAAAAGAACACTTCCAGTGATATTTCTGAATCAAAATATGGTAGAATAATTAACCGTACCAACTAGCAACATGAGTGAGAATCAAATCGCCCATCAGGATTCCATACAGTGGCCTGATTACTTACAAGGGACAGATCCTTGTAATTGGAAAAGTTCAATATAAGAGTTCTTCAGTAATAGAAACCATATAACATACACAATATTAAAATATTTATTAAAAGGCTATCAGAGTTTACCATAAAAGAAACACTTCAGAATTTTAAGTTTAATCTTTCCACTTTTTGATTTACAAACCCTCAATAGGATTTCCTTCTAAAGCTACATATCTTTCGGTTAATCTTAAATTGTTCACGGTGATGATGTTTTGTGGCTGTTATTCGATTTCATTTCTCAGGTATTTGCATATTCAGTTATATTAAAAGAAAAAGCACTTTCAAACAGGATTTGAGCCAAAATTTTTAAGTGTGATGAACTGAAGCCTAGAATACATCTGTGTTTACACATGGTCTGTTAGTCTGCAAATATATGTGGGCAACTGTGTACACCTAATTCCACAAATCTCAGTTTATAAACTCATTTACTTCACTCCCAGTTGACACTGTCAATGTACCCTTTAATCTTTTTGCTGAAACAGGACCAAATGTGCCAGCCATGATGATGACTTTCAACACTGCACACAATTTTTATGAGAACCGGACTGGTACAAATGGCTGACTTTACATAGGTTAGAAAATAAAAAGTCTAGTAATTAATGGTTATTTACTGATGATATTTTCCACATTTAAAGGAACAGTCTAGAGCCCACTGCCTGTCCCTTCAACCACCTGGTATCCCTGTTATTAATTGTTCTAACCGACCTTCACAAGGGAAGAGAAATATTGTTGTATCTTCTTTTATCTTGTCTTATAATAGGAATCATGTTTCATAGTGTTGAAATAAATTACTTGCACGGTGATCAAACATCTTAGCTTCGTTTCAGCATTTAATCACCCGTGAAAAGAGTTTATTGCTTCGTATACTCCAAAGCCATGAACATTAGTTCCTAACTGTTCTATGGATAGTGTCTTTCATTTTTATTTTTCAATTACGTCTCAAATTCTTTCATTCTTTTTAGCAGGCACTTTGGTGTAATCCTTCTGTATAAAAGTCCTTTGTTTCTCTAATATTTATTTTATTCTATAATGTTTTTATCTATTACAAGGGAAAAGAAAATGCAAACTTGAAATGGCTAATTTCATTGAGACTACTTTATTTTCATTCAAAATACAAAGTCTTAGAATATAATATAAAAATAAAAAATAAAAATCACCAGACTAGGGTTATTCTAAAATCTATTAAGTTTAAAACAATAGTCCTGCATCAATTCTTTCTGAAAACCCTACTGAGTTTACAGAAGGACAATAACTCAGTTCCAGACACTTCAGTATGTTCTGTGTAAAACATAAAATGCTTATTTTGTTTGCTGTTTCTAAGTCATACTGCCCTGTTAAATGCATAAAATGACTCCAGTCTTTTCCTCATTGAAAAAAAAAAAAACATGGACAAATACAAACAACACAGAACAGAGAAAAGTGAACGTTGTACACTAGTTGGCACACTTCAGGAGTACTGTGTTTTATCTGGGGCTTTCATTACAAGGACACTGAAAACCAGAGACATGCTAGAAGATAGTGAGATCACTTGCAGGACCTGAAGTCTTGAATATCAGAAGAGGAAAGCATTGAAAAGGAAGAGGACAAGATGCAGCAGCCACAAGTTTAAGAATTTCAAACATAGAATGATTTGGGTTGAAAGAGACCTGAAAGATAGTCTTTCTCAATTTCACTGCCATAGGCACAGTTGCCACACACCAGATCAGGTTGTCCAGGGCCTTAACCAATCTGGCCTTGTACCACCAAGAGAATCTACAACAGGCTCTAAGAAAAAAAAAAAAATCTTCAAAATCATACTTAAACCCAGCAGAGATTATATTTGTGTATAAGTGTCCATTTTGAAACATTTTCAAAACTCTATGGGAAAGGCCCTGAACAGCTTGATTCAGCTTTGAAGTCCTACTTTGGGCAAGAAACTGCTCTAGATACATGCAGAGGAAACTCAGCTTTTCTGTGATTCTTTTTGTGGATGCACCACAGAAATCACCACCAGCCACCACTTAAGAATACACTAATTTGTTTACAATAGATGACTTCATTTTAAAAACAGAATCATGTGAAAATAAAGACCTTTCTACAACTTCCTACTGCTTCCCTCAGTACTTCCATGATTTGGCAAGTTTTCTCCCTCATCCCAAATACCAAAGATGTTCTTAAACATGCAGCACTGAATTTTTGTATTAACTAAGCAATAACCAGAAGAATGAGACTATGATGACTGATCTGCTTTTATGGTTTCTCTTGCACTTCTCATATAATTATGAGATTAATTGTCCTATTTACCTTCAGCCAAGATCTGTAAAGTGGGAAAGCTATAAAAGAGAAAAATAGTGAACTACAACACTGCTTTTTTCAGCCCTATAAGTATTCCTCTCTTTCCTTATAAGCTTTAGCTTCTGTATCTGTATATAACAGTGTTTTCTTTTGTCTTAATTGACATTATACTTCCATCCTCAAGCCTCCTTTCTCCCAAAGCTTCTCACCCTGCCTCTATAAAGCCCGACCCCTCTGCACCAGGCACGACAAGGCCAATGCTCTCAGCATTAAGCTCCCTTTTGTCCAGCTGCTTGCACAACACAAAGGGAACTCGGCAGTCAGGTCTGATTATGCCAAATGCCTACTGGTACAGGTTCCCCCACTAATCCCCACCCAGACAAAAAGAGGGGGTTTAATCCTAGAAATCCTCTTAATGACCTTTCAAAGATATTGCCATCAATAGTCTTCCTATGGGCCCTCAGGCAGAGTCCTGTAGGTTTAAAAATCTTCCTGGACAACTTTTTATGATGTTCACTGACACCAAAACTATATCAAGCACTCATTCTGTCCATCCCAATATAGTGACTTGCAGAGGGGAATAAATAACAGCTCTTCAAACAAACACTGAAGTCAGGGCAAGTTAACTTGCTTTGAGTAAATAAACTGTAGGAAACTCTGTTTTTTGTGAAACACATCCCACTGAGCACAATTCTTCCCATTAGTCACACAGTAATTACACAACTGCACGCAGCAAACAAAGCTCAGACTTTTCCTTTAGTCTTTCTCAGTTACTGAGGACTCCTGATGATACGGACATTATCGAGTAAAAGCATTAAATTCTTAAAAGGCATGTTTTCCTTTCATGGGACAAAAAAGGAGAATTACAAACAAAACCAGAAGTTACTAATAATTTTACTGCAGAAGCACAGGAAATCATTTGTTAGTAACAACACAAACAGTGTTCCAAATGATCACAGCACTTAAGTGACTGAGAAGTTTAAATTAAGTGTACTTATCTTAATTAAACATGTAAAATAGTCACACAAAGGAAAATGCAAGAAAAATTAACTGGTCAACATCAGCAACACAGTCACATTATTGCACAGTTTTTAAAGCTTCTGCTATTTCTAAGTACACCAGCGTTCATAGACTTTTTTCCATATTTCTTCATACTCATTTTCAAAAAAAGTGGTATCATTTTGAACCTCAGCAGAGCATTACTGTAAGTACAGAGCTTCAGGTATGTCCTTAAGCGAGTAGGAAAGAAAACCCCTACACTCAGTTAACATTATCACATGGTTGGTTCAGACTGTCAATTTCAAGTTTAGTCATATTTTGTGCTTCACTGAAAGATCAGAGCTTCAAAACAAGTACCCAAACATTAAACCCCACCAAACAGTATGAACTTCATTAAGTTCATATGAACAGTATGAAATTCATTAAGTGACATATCACCACAGAAAATCAAGGCATAACATATTGTAATTCAGTTCTGGAAAGAAGCCTGACAGTAGATGACACTTCATAAGTTAAACAAAACAAGAAGAAATACTAGAAATATTAAGTAAAATAAATGTAGGTAATCCTGTTCCATAAAAACATAATCTATAATGTATTTTAATTAATACACATTCATTATTTGAGATGGAATAATTCTCATTCCTAAAATAATGAAACTAGTTTATTCCAAGAAATTTAATAAAAGTTTTGTTCCACCAAATAAATTAAACCTAAGTTCAACTCTTCTTTAATACGGCAGGCTGCAGTTTTGCAAATATCTTACACTAGATTGTTTCCTAACCTTAATTGTAGACCATCTTCTAGTGTAATTCCTCAAAACAGAATGATTGCTGGAAAAAAACAATGTTCAGTAGCAAGTTCGCTGCCATTGAGTCTGTCTTCATTCAGATAGTGAAGAAACTGAGGCCAGTTTTTCTTTTGTTTGTTTGTTTCAAATCCTTCAGTATAACAGAATTTAAGAAATCACATTCAGTCAAAAAGCTGATTTCTATCGTTCCAAAATGGGTTCTTACTGTGCATTTACTATATAATAATTTAGCTACTTTTTTAGCTCATTTGTGATTTGAGGAGTAAAGCATGTAAAGAACGTAAAGAAGTCACATAGTTAATATTCATGTACAAAGAATTGTCATACAGCTATATAAGTGACAAAATGCACTGTAGCAGACAATTCTGCATCTTTACCATTTAACTGGGGTAAACTTATAATACAAAGAGAAACCTGAAAGATCCAAGAATCACTGAAACTTTTTGACTGATGTGTGAAAACAGTGAGACAGCTTTAAAAATCTTTCAAGAAAGTTTTATTTAAACTATCTAATATCATTTTGTGTGTGTGTGTGTGTGTGTGTGTGTGTGTGTGTGTGTGTGTTAGGGAACTTACCACATTTTAAGGCTCAAATAAAATTGATACTGACAAACACGCTTTCCCTTGACACAAGTAAAATACATCAGATAAAATACAGCTGTGCCTTAGGTCACTGTAATTCCTGCTGTATGCAATCAAATACAGGTGAGACATTTTGTTTCCGCACATTATATGTTCTTTAGTTTAGATTACAGCGAAGATTATATCACAACAGGAAAGTATTTCCCTCTATTCAAGAACTGATCTCATTAAATCAAGCTCTGCTCAGGAAGTGAGAAAAATGCAAACAGCCAACTTGAAAAACTGATCTTATTTAGCAGCAACTAATAATGGTATCTAAAAGTAGATAGATATGCTTCAAATATTTGACATACTAGAGCTTGTAATGGGTTGTGAGATAGTTACGAGCAAATGTGTGAGAAGTACTGGCAACCAAAATTGGGGAAAAAAAATAAGCAGGATACACTTTCAAAGAATAGTTGTACTCATCAGTTACATGCTTGTAAGTTGCTCTGCATGAAATATTTCAACCTTGGGATTACTCCTGGATTTATAAATGGATGAATTTAATGATGTAGCAGTAAGAGATACTGTACATTAAAAAAAAAAGTATCTGAATCCTTAGAAAATCTGTTCACTTCTTACCCTTGATAGTATCTATCAATAACTGTATAGGTTTTCTGATTAGGGGAAGTATTTTCACATGAGCTAACTTCAAAGCATGCAGAGTATGACCAGATTCTCAATCCTACAACTGCTGAGAGTTCAATACCTGTAGATAATATACAGATCAGTTTGCTATCTAAGTATTTGGATAAAAGGGCATTGAAAGACCAAGCTGTATCACCATAATTTCTGTACCATAAACAAGAGAGTGGAGAAGGGATTTCACTCGAAGTTCATCACCACTTACTCCATGGGGCTCTAAACCTCAATAAAGCTCTCCAATTCCTATTTCTGCTCAAGTTCCTTTCTAATCACAAAAGAAGAAAGTGGAAGATGCAGAGTGAGAGCTTCTCAGCACTCTCATTCCCCAAGCAATGGTCAGGAAGAAGGGAAAAGGCTTATTGCTGTCATTATTTTCCAAGAGTTGACTAGCAGAAAGCAAATTTCTTCAGATTAGTTTGTTATAAAGAGGCACTATCACATAGTTGTTATACACGAAGTATTGCAAGACTTGCTAAACGTCTTTCAAACTGGAAGCCACGTTCAGCTTTGTACATCCAGGATTCCAAGTGCTAGTGCAGTTAAGAGTATCTGTGCTCATGTTACACTCTCCAACCACAAAAAGTTCCACTTCATTTATTTCTAACAATCTGTTTCATTGCTTCTAAACAATCAAGATATCTTTTCTTTGTTTCAATATGATTATAAAAATGTTATTACTTGCATTTCTCTTTGGTAGTCTCTTATAATAGTAACATTGCAAGCTCTTTTTTTGTTTTGGTTTTTTTTTTGTGGTTTTTTGTTTGTTTGTTTTTAAGAAAAATCCCATAGTACCCATATTTTTAATCTCAGATTCAAAATGCTTCCAGGAAGTAATGTAAAACTTTAAATATATTAATTTTTATTTTATTTAGACAAACCAGCTTTACTTGAATTCATCTCAGGCAGAACACAAAAAATTCAGCCTCCAAGAATTCTATAAGAGAATATTCAAATATGCTGTTAGCACTACATGCAGAAAAAAAAAGTTACCTCTGGTGTGATTATTCACAAGCTAATGGATAACCTACATGTCACTGAGGAGGAGCAGGTAAAGATTCAGTTGCAGATGACTGCACAGTTATAGACATAAGACAACAACAACATTTCAAGGAAACAGGAAAGCTCAGTGACAACTGTCACACAGCAGTGCCCAGCTGCCTTTCTAAAATTCAAATTAGGCCAAACGGCCTCAGAATTGCTCATAAAAAAAAAAAAAAATCAGGATATCAGACCAAACATTTATTTTAAGCACAACGAAGTTAAGGAAAGGAAAAAGCTTTGAATTTTTGCATAGTTGACTTTTTTTGACCGCTGAGTAAAAATCATTTTATAGAACAGCAGCGATGAGACATGTAATATGAATTATATATCCAATGACAGAAGTTTACTTCAGGAGCAGTTGCATATCTCCCAGCAATAGTAATTTTTCACATCGTTTTGATTTCTATTGGACATGTCACATGCATGTGCCTCGTGGCAGAAGGCTGCACTATTTTTAAGAGTGCTCCCTGTGGTTCAGTTATGGCCTCATGATCAGCACAGCCACAGGTGTCATGAATTCAAGCACAAGTTTATTTCCAGCCCTGTAAGGATCCCAGGTGATAAGGACAGCATCTGGGTCATCAAATTCGTGTGGGCAAAGTAAGTCAGAGAGCCTGAAAAGTTAACTGTGGAAAGTAACTAACAACTCACTAAACAGTTTACTCAGCAACAAATACTGTGATACATGTAACTGCAATATTATTTAGATTGTGTCCAAACAGTCAGGATGAGAGGCCAGAGTGTAACCACATAATGTAGTTAAAGATGCACTGTGGTTACACTAAAGGATAAGAGTTGGACACAGTTGCAGGAAATACTGCTTCCTGAAACTGGCCTGGGTAACTCATGCCTGTGGCAAACTGCACAGAAATTATTTTGCAAATGCTGTACTTCAGGACAATAATTCTACACAGTGAGGGTGACAGAGCACTGGCACAGGCTGCCCAGGGAGGTGGTGGAGTCTCCTTTTCTGGAGACATTCAAGACCCGCCTGGACACCTACCTGTGCAACCTGGGCTAGGGAGCTGCTTTGGCAGGGGGTTGGACTTGACCTTTAGAGGTCCCTTCCAACCCCTTCAATTTTGTGATTTAAATAATTGCATCTTGGCACACTTATGACTTTAAAACACCTCAAATATGCTGTTTCTTTAAATGTGAATTTCTGTGGGATTTGGAGAATTATTGTGAAGGAAGCCAATATGTTGGAATGAAAATCTTACATAGAAATAAATATGTGACCTGATGACAACTAATACAAAGGATTAAAAAAGGATCATATGGGCTCTTAGTGTTCCCCCCTACAAAGCGATGGTTAGCAGAAAACCTATTTTATTATGATAGAAGTAGCAAGTCATCAGAGCTCGCAAATGCAAAGCAGATAGATTGCCTGAGTCCAGTTGCAATAAAACTAAAGTCACAGGAGGGGTGAAGAAACTAATCAGCTAAGAGGAACATGATGCTTCTGGTGCACAGATATTTGATAATTCTGCATTCCTGGACACATAACAGAAATTGGATTTGATGTCCAGTAATAAAACTGGCAAAGAGGGAATTCTTTTGGATGCCTCAAGTCAAATGAGGAAAAAGCAAAAGCAGCTTTCTACTATCACTTTGTAAATAATCTATTAAGTCTTGAGAAGGTTGCCAAAGAGGGACATTTTGCTCTGCAAGAAAGTACTCCTTTCAGATGTCAGAAGCAGGCTAGTCAACTCTGCAGTGATTTGGTCCAGCTTGCCACAAGTTGAGAGAAATGGAGGCTGGAGAGAAATCAGCTCAAAAGTAGATATAATTGTTTTCTCCCTAAACAGACTGCTAGAAATGACTGAAAAACTACAAAGAATCATCAGCCCGAGGCAATACAGTGTGTCAATAAGGCTGCCAAATATCATCAACGCAGCAGCACTCCAAATCCTTAGCCTAATCATTCTGCAGTCTTACGTCAAACATGACCTGTCACCTATTATTCAAAATACAAAAACAAAGAAAACCCTCCAGAGTTTTTTATAGCTTCTCTTATTCTTAGATAAGATTCATTTTGTCAGCCACATGGTAAGGAGCTGAAATGTTATGGGAGTTGCACATTATTTCTCTCAGAAGAAAGAGTTTAAAGGAAGTTTAAAGTTTATGAAGAACTTCTCTGGCCAATGCACACATGCTTAAGTGTTCTAATACAGTTAGTAAAGTTTCTCCCCTAGCAAAAAGAAAGTGAAAAGTGGCAGAAAAAAAGTGCAAAAAAGGTGAAAATAAAAAGAACAAATTATTTGTTTACAGGAATAATGGCTTAGATAGCTCTGTGCTTTGTGAACAGAGTTTTATACATACATGATTTCCACAGGAGTTTGACAGAAAACGTAGTTCTAGATTTAATTCTCAAGAACCTCTTTATCTGTAATGGAAATAATGCTCTTCACTCAAGGAAACAAAGTTCTGAAATCAGGTGGTAATTAAATTAGTTTGTGTTTTTTTTTTTCCTCCAAAAGCCAGCTCATTTGTCAGAAATCAGTAAAAATACATACCAGAATGACACTGGAGAAGCTTTTGAGGAGCAGAAGAAATCATCTAATTTAGACAAAATAGTCCTTTAAACAACTTGTCTGCCAGAGGCTGAGTTCCAGCTACTTCAGTTAAGTCAACTGAAACAGAAGTAGAGCATAAAAGAGGCACTGGCATATTACATGGCCCTAGAATACAGCACATTGCCACACAGTGCAAATACTGGCAAAAGAAAACTGCAAGCTAACTGGGTGACATAAACTGTACTTCCATTGGTTATTTTTGCCAAGGTAACAGGGAGCACTTTTTAGGAAAAAATGGTGACAATCAGTGAAGCACAGGACAAAAAAAATCAGATTACATTCTCATTTGGTAACGGTAAAGAACAGTTCTTTTGTCTTCAAAAAAGTCACTCTAGTATGACAGCAGCATCACTGAGAAAAGAACTTAGCTTGCATGTATATTTATATTGCATTGTTCAACACATACATATGCTTTACTAGC
This sequence comes from Oreortyx pictus, assembly GCA_036925125.1. Lineage (NCBI taxonomy): Eukaryota > Metazoa > Chordata > Aves > Galliformes > Odontophoridae > Oreortyx > Oreortyx pictus. The sequence continues at coordinate 6,333,940 of JAUPFR010000010.1, read as the reverse complement.
TTTACTTGTTGAATATTCATGAGAGGAAAACATGTCCTTGTCATCAGAGAAAGTGAAATGGAGGTAGAAGTAGAAACCTGAGAACAATGTTATAGCAAAATGCATGGAGACCCTATCAAGCAAACTTCCAGGTGCTTTTAGTTTAGGTTGAGAAGTGAAAAAACAAAACCAGTACTAAAACAGCCCTGTGACTCTGACAAACACATAGCTGGCTTCTCTTTGATTTACAAGTTTGAACTAAATGATACTAAATAATTTATACCTACTTATTAATAGGGGCTAATTATTCTAACTAAAAACAACATAACTTAGATGATACAAAAAGTTGTAATATATCATCCCTGCCCTGAGTTTAGTCTGGATGAATTAAAGTAATCAGCCTGCCTCCCTACTGCTTCAGAAAGATTACTTTCAGTTTCCCTCTAAGTTTTATACTTCAAGAAACTCCAAATTACTCATAAATTTGGGCAGTATAGCAAAACCCAGAAGATTTATTGGAAGGATTATGAATCTTCTCCATTTATATATGCTCACTGCATCCCAACAAGAAAGGATAACATATGCTTCTGACACTCACTTGCACTTAGGTTTCTGGAGATGCAAAAATAAAGCTTAAGAATGATGAATTCAGTATGGACTACTAGAGAAATTGTTTCCAGGCCAGCTCCCCTTTAAAGTATGTTTGAACATGCAAACTCCTTAGTAACATACTACATCTCTCAGGTCCAGACTCTGGCAGTAACTAACCAAATCACTGCAGATTCAAGTGACTGAAATAACCACCTCAAGGATGAGATTTTGATAGACTCGACCAGTAAGAGAATGTGAATTGCAGAAGAATAAACAAATCTTAGGATAAAAGATCCTTCTTTTTTCAGATTTTGTGATCTAGATACACTGCATGTCTTTAAGATGAAAAAAGTAGTCTTTACCCTGCCCAACTGTGCTGAGGCAAGGAATGTTGCTCTCCCGTTGACCAGATCTCCTTTACAAGATGTTCCCAAAAAAATCATTTTTGTCCATGATCACCATCATTAAATAAACTAAGATACTACTTAAAAGTAAAGAAAGAACTACACAACAAAATGCAGCATCTCCAAATTATTTATTACATTTATTCATGTAGTTCCTAATTCACGCAGTATGGTCATCTCCAGTACAAACAAAAGTCATTAGCTCCAATTACTAATGTTCTTATTAAATTTTTAATGCAAACTGACTTACAGCCTCTTAGCTGTGCATTCATCTTGGAATAGCTGGACAATATCATCTTAAAATAAATACAGTATGCAAAACAGAATGGGATGCTGTAGTACCTAAAAAGTTCTGCAGAGACTACCACAGTCATTTGTTAACTAAAAAAACCTCTAGATCCATCATAATGAAAAGTTTTTCTAAAAATGATTTCTTGACTTGATCTTTAATTATCTACTGTGATTGTACTTTAAAAGAAAGACTAAAACTCCTGTTAAGTAATAAAGTGAATTTAAAAACCTATATATCTTTTAATGAAGAAAACAGCATGACTCTCCAAATTTCTAGTTTCAGGGCTAAAGGAAGAATTTTACCAGAGTCACAGCAACATCAATTTAGATATCTAGATACTTATGAATTAGTTATAAGAAACTTCAAGGGACTTTTTTTCCCCTAGAACTCCCCCCCCCTTTTCACATGCTACTATCCGTTGCCTTAACTCCTCTCCCCCTACTTCTGAACCACCTAAACTTAGCAAGAAGCAGTGTTTCCGTCACTTTATCCTTCTCAATGTAGTAAAGCACAGCATGCCTCACAGAGACTCATACCTTCTCCTGTAACACAGGACTTGCACCCAAAGGAGGAGTACCAGAACCCTATGAAACCTGCAACATCAAAAGACAACTCAATAACATTCAAATTTTTAGTAGATTATAGAAAGTATCTGAGAAAATTTTGTCTACTTTCAAATTCCTGTCAGGCAGGACCAATCATATATTTTGTATCTTGTGGGCTCTGCACCCTTTCTTCCTCTTTACACACTAACTGCTAACTCTACCTGTGTAGTCAGCGTGCTACTAAAAACAACAAAACTGAACTTTGAAACCTAAATATATTTTCTATATTCAAGAAGTCTTTATGGGTTTCTTCTTACACTTTCAGTATAAAGGGAAGTCACTTGGAAGAGAAAATAATTATTTACCTCAGAGAAATACTTAAAACTCAGTTATTAGGTCACACCACAGTGAAAGCAGAAATTCAGAGTTGAATGCCTCTTTACTGACTATGTAGTTCCACTGATCTGATTACCCACATGACACAAAGATTTACCTTTAAAAAAAAAGTTAGTTCCCCAAGCAATTAAAATTGAATTAAGACAAAGATAGAAACAAGTTCTAACAGTCCTAAGACAGAGACCAAAGAAATCCATTTTTGTTTCTATTCCCCTCCTTGAATTGTCGCTCACCTATTAGCACTGATACAATTGTGTGCACCAAGATAAAATTCACGTTGAAGAGAAAATAAGAATGCAAACCACATTCTAAAAACTCCTGTTATGTGGTAGAAATGCTTTTACAAATATCATACTAAGTATTTGAAAAATGTACACGGTGAAGCTGGTTGTGAAACACCACATAATAACACCTTACTTGCAATTACTACTTGAAAACTACCATGTTAGCTTACTTAACTTTAGAGCATCAGCATCTAGAAAATATAGGTGCCGAGCCAGAACATCCAAATAAAAAAAGAAAATTATTACGTATGCTCCAACCACTTGCACTTAGAGACACATATCCTAGAGTAGTAGACATATTGTATTTCCAATGTGAATGAAGAAAATTGATCAAATTTCACATATTTTGAAGAAGCCTTTCATAGTTTCCTTTTTTCAGAATGAATCAATAACATCAATGTTAAAGGCTCTGACTGAGAAAATAAAGCCAACTCATACCATTTAGAGACATGAAATTTAATATTGAGGAGAGCAACAGGAAGAAATACAGCTTTATGAAGTATAAAAAAACTACATCAAAATAGTTCTTTCTAATGCCACCCAGCCAACAGCTTATTATTAAATATTATTTAACAAAGCTAACAGTTCTATAAACTCTGTAACTTTGATATTTTTCTCCAAATACTTGTCAATCCATATTCCAATTTTTCTATCAGAGCCTGGCCTCCAATAGCATGAGGAAAAAAAAGAAAAAGCACTTATTCAGGTAAAAATTACTGCAGAATAGCTTCATCAAAACAAAGTTCTTTACCAGATGAGTGAAACTGTACCAACAACATACGGAATTTGTATTTCGTTCCCAGAAATGCAAATAGATGTTCAAGTTAATTATAATTCTGAATGTATTCAGTAGAATAAAATCTCTTAAGAGAAGCAACCTTGTTAAGCACAGTCCTCACACAAGGAAATCTCCCACTAAACTTAATATGGCAAGCTTTAGTGGGCAATTTTTGAATAAGCACTGAAGAAATAATGCCATTTTTTGTATATTACATTTCTAAAACTTAATCCATTGGAAGCTTTACCTGAAGACTTCAAGGTCCTTTGAATATGCCATTGTCATCCCTGCCAGTTTCAATTTCTCATAACTTATCATCATCTACATATTCAAAACTTCATACTCCTTCAAGAACATTACGTGTAGTCTGAACAGAAAACCTCAGCTATTCTGTGATCTTAGCTCACAGTAGTGCTAGCAAGAACACATCAGAAATCTCACCACTCTAGATAACTCATTATTCACATATTTACAGCTTTTCAAACTTTTTTTTTTTACTCCTATGTAACATGGTTATTTTGTAAGCATAACATAACAGGAGAAGGACTGAATCAGACAGAGGTCCATCTAGGACGGCATCCTGTCTGTCAGAGGCCATAATGGAAATGGTGTTTAATTACAGTTACAGCATGGTATTACTCCCAGTATGTCCCAGTAGTCAGCATTTTCATAACACAAAGAACTAGCTTACATCTAGATTACCTTCTTTAGTACCCTTTGAATGTGATGCCCACCAAAAATTTGTCCAGTGACTTCAAAAAAACATTTTTAAAACAAGATTTAGCAATACAGTCTACAGGATATTTTTTTTTTCTCCAGTGTGAAATGCGCTAACAAGATTGGGAAGCATCCGGTAAAATTGTCTATGCCACTCACAGTTTAATAGATAACAGACACATGCCTTTCAATAGCATTTTTTTTATTATGGATCCTTTTTAAATCATATAATAGAAACTTCATTGTGAGAATCCCCTAGGTTCTGGTGTGCTAACTTCCCTAAACTTCCCTAATGTGAATGAAAATGCTAATTTTTGCTTTAGATTCTGTTACTATCTTACCCCTTTATAAGGCAAATGTTTGAAAGTCCTACAGATTACCTGATAAGTTTTTCTGCGTCTATTTGAAGTTGCATATACCTTCAGCATATTGTATCCAAGTATCCTTTTAGCCTGCAATATTGTGAATACTACCTAACTTACCACTTCACACACATACGAGTTTCTGCATTTTTTTTATTTTAATCAATTTAGACATCATGAATCAAATAAAAAGCAGAAGAAAAATAAACTGAATTATCTAACTACTAAACAGTTTACCTTCCCAGCCAAATCTGGGACTGCTGCCATTAATTAAGAGCATATACTGACTTTAGCTCCCAATATCATCTGTGTATTACTGAACTGTGAGGTTTTTTCTGGCAGCAGAATTTTCAGTGATAAGCATTTCAATTCTTATTCTTAAAAGACATGGTTAAGGAGGAATAAGAAGACTATTACAGACTACTCCTGGAAGTCCTCCTATGAGTTTTGCTGTAGAGAGTTTCAGAGAAACTTTATTGACAGGCTGAAAGGCCACATGCAGAGTAAAGTCCACTTGTGGTGTTCTACCTATAATTCTCTCAGGTTTTTTGGCATATACACAGGCACAGCAGTGGAATATATCCCAATGATCCAAACATAGCACAAATGGACACACAGAACTTGCAGCTTAAACTGCACTGAGTTTTCAGTTTAGAATGGTTTCTGTATGAACCAGATAGAATAATTAAAATTCTCAAGCCTATTTTACTTTTTTAAAATTGAATACCAGAGAAACGTGGGTCAGTTCTAGGAATTTTCTTACTCCCACCTTTGTGGTGTCAAACATGTAAATCAGTTCATACCCAGACTATACATTTGTACAAGCGATTAAATGAGATTAAAATAACTCTATTGTAATCTATTTCTTCTATCACTTTTGAAGGGGGAGGATCTCCTCTGATGTTGTCTCAGAATGAAATACACTTGTTGGGAAAAGGAATTCTCAGTTAAGTGACAGCTGTCATATTCTGTTATGGAAGTAAAATTCTATTTAATGTGCTTGATTGTGCAATTTGCTGCACCTACCTTACACTGTGTGGGCTCCCATGAGCACGTCTGAGTAGTACTGCAGAATCAGTGCCAAAATAAAAGAGAAACATGCATAGTAGGAAAAGTGGAGAAAGGAGAACTGTGAGAAAAAGCACTCGCACACTGTGTCTCAAAATCCAGACTTGGCTAAAACACGATTTGAATCACAGCTTCAGAAGGTGACATCTCTAGAGGGCTCAAAGATTATTTAAGATTTTTTTTTTTAAGATTATGAGATAAAACTTATTTTAGCATTGAAAACATCTGTTTTCTCAGTGCAGATCTGATGATCATCCTAATTCTGCCTCAGCTCTTATAAAGAATACAAAGTGACTCACAGAGCTTGCACAGTACTTAACTCCAGTATTTAACTCATTAACAGTCTCTAATGACATCAAAATCATTTAAGTAAGAAACGCCTTAAAATTAATTGCAATTGTGATGTAAATGTTTTACAGTGTACATCAAGTAACATATCTCAGAGCTGTAGGAGTTGGAAAGGACTACTGCAGATCATCTAGTACAATCTCTGTTAAAGCATGTTCACTGCAGTAGATTGCACAGGAAAGCACCCAGGTGGGTTTTGGATACCTCCATAGAGTACAACACCACCACCTCTCTTCCACCTCTTCTTCTCCATGTTAAATATATACACACATTTATGTATATATAAATAAATCAACATACAGGGGAAAAAAAAAATAGATTAAAGACCAGCATTTCAATCCTCAGAGTGCAATATGCCAGGCAGTAAGAAAAAAGAATACAGGAACTGTCACCTATTGAAATTTACATTTTATTATAGTAAAATCTAGCAACACAATCCTGTTATTTTAAGTTTTCCCCACATGTTCTACATCTGACAGAAACCTGCCCACCACCATGGCCAGAATGGATCAACGACCTTTCAAAGTTCAGGTATAAACAGAAGAGGATGGAGGAGGAGCAGAAGGAGAAATCTGTCATTAAAGCTTAATTCCCTGTTCAGCTTCCTCTGCTGGTTGGTCCCTAACTTAACCTTTGGGAAAGGCTGTGTTGCAGCAGCAATTCCCTTCCAAGTTTTGTTATGAATGGTTTAGAAAATAAATATGTTCAAGACTCTTAAGTGACAATTATAGTTTGTAGCTGACGAAGAAAAGAACTGAATTCAGTTTCATTAGAGGACCATTTTATTTTCTTCATTGATTACTGAAAGGCCTGACAACGAACTAAGATTTAAACAAAAATCTTGTGCCTACTTGAATGAAAGGATGATTTGGCCATTAACACAGACAGAGTCAAGATGTTCATTATGTACACAAAGATAATTTTATAGTAGGGATAGCATGTGAAAGTAATACTATGAACTGCATTTCTATAGCAATTTCCGATTGGCCTTCAAAAAAAATTTTAAAAATGTGATATGATGAATTCAACCTCATCCAAAAAGAATCATCATCACTGTCAGAGGAGAAATGAGTGCTGTTAAGGCCAAACCAAGCTGAGTCAATGCAAAAGGACTGGTCAAAGTATACTTTTCTGCACTTTCCTTACTCTGCAACAAATACAGCATTTATTTCCTCTCCTACACACTTCTTAGCGAGACAGCTGCAGCAAACAAAGTTAAAAACTCCCTATTATAAATCTTTTACATGTAGATAAAGAAATAGGCAGGCATTTGTTGTATTAGACAGAGCTATTGGAAATCATTCTGTTTTCCTGTAGTAGAGAGAATCATAAGGAACGTCAGGGCTGGACTCAGTCCCAAATGTCCCAGAAGGCACATTACAACCCATGATGCCCAGACAATCTGAAACGGTTCTTGGTGTTTGTACAGTTTTGCCTACATCCAACTGAATGATTCACCTTCTGTGCTTCAAAGTGTTACATAATTAATTAGGATGAATGTCTCTTCAGTCAATTATTGTTAGCAACTTGGAGTTGTCTACCAAGGGATGCTACTTTTTACAAAGTTAACAGTACTAGGGGAAAAAAAAAATAATCTTACAGTTTCAAAAGATGATGCAAATATTAATGAAGGGCAAAGCAGATGACCCTGGTAACCATAAATTGTGGGGAAAATGGATGAAAAAGATGATAAGGGATTCGGTTGATAAAGAATTGAAGGAAAGAACATAAATAATGCCGGAGAAAGTGATTTTACAGGAAGTGAGACTTGTCAAAAATGATTTTATTATTTTAAACTGAAAGTGGGGTTGATCATGTTAATCTCACAGTTGTAATATACCTGCACTTGTATGAACTATTTCAACCCACACTGCATGAATCTAACCTAAGAATCAGCCTTGGAGAATATCAGTAAGCATATATTATTTAGGTATTCTAGGAACCTGCTGAACTGACAGTGAAGTTTCCTGAAAACACAGGTTGCAACTAGATGGTAGAGCTGACTGCATTTCTAAAGTTTAGGAGACTGAAAGCACAGAGCTAAGTCAGATCAGTACCACCAACTCTGGAAGATACAGCCAAACAACTTGGATATCTCAGGTCACTTCATTGTCAAATGCTGGTTTAAAGTGAATGTTACACAAGTTAACCATATTCATGAGAGAGCACTACACTTTACATGAGCAGTCCTCCAAATACTTCAGAGGAACATTGCAGAAAACAGAAGTATTTAAGACAAGTGTTAAGCATATGAAATCTGGAACATAGAGAGAGAAAGAATTAAAAATCAAGCACACTTTTATGATCTGCACTGTATGAATTAGTTACTAATTACGAAAATGTTCCTCAGTTTCATAAGTGATATTGTGTGTACTATTTCTTCCTTTGCCATGCAGTTTTGAGAGGCAATTTATGTATTTTCATTATATTAGGCTGTTAGCACTAATCACTGTTAATATACTAAATTACATGCAGCAATTTAAGAAATAATCAGTTTTAAATTCAACTATGCTGTTATGTACGTGAAGGCCTTATAGAACAGGTATGCCTTTGTCTACACAATGAATAGAATGTACTCAACACTGAGTTTATAACAGTCTGAAGTGTTCATAAATGTTGCAATTTTACTGATGCAAGTCCAATGAGATTTCTTCTCTCTCAGACAAGATTTACCTATAGTGTTTCAAGAAAGAATCAAAAGAAGGTCAAACATCTCTCTCCCGCTGTTAGCGGCAGCAAAGTTAAGGATGTTGCCTCAAAAAGTATTCACATTCTCTGAAGAATCAGCCTTGTTATGTAATGCCTTTTTTTTTAAGCATCATTATATATTGTTCATAAGAGAGATATATTGCATTTATTTAATTCAGCTATGCTTCTTTAATAGCTTTCAGCTAAATTTTGAAGTACTGCTGGAAATTGTGTGTAGATAATTTTCAGATTAGAATTTTTGTCTTTCAGCAACGATATAGATATTATTTCATCATCTTTATTGCAGAAAAAGACAAAGTAATTTTCCAAAAGCACCTAAGCTTATAAGCAATTTATGTGCTTCTGAAAATGGGAGTTCTGTTTCTACATTGTTGGGCAATTTTTAAAGTTTTTTCCAGTCTCATCCACCTGCTCCAACTTAGAGAAGATCGTAAATAATCCCAAGCTCTTACCTCACAGCATTGTAAATTATTGCAGTAAAGCCTCAACATGACAGTAGCAGCACACAAGATCTACCTCATACAAAACAGAGTTGCACATAACCCTTTCCTCTGTCAGAAATTTCAAACCCAGAGCAAACAGCTTAAACAGTAGATTCTCCCAGGTGCTCCTATTTATATTGTTCCTTCAGTTTGCAATTTGTAGAATACCTAAGTAGTCTCAGCTGCAACTGATGAAAATAAGATGTATACATCAAACAAAGCGCTGCACACCAGTGAGTCCTCAAAGAAATCAAGTCTCAAACATTACAAACTGGACATACACAATATGCCTGACATTTGTCTATGCTTGAGTGCAGGAATAGTTTACCCTCAAGGAACATGCTTGAATGTGTCAATTTATTTCCAATTGTAGGATATTCCAATCTTGCAGTAATGAGCACTACAACAAAGCCCATGAGAAAGTAAATCATTCTGCCTTAAGCATAGCATTTAAATAGTGTATAGTAAACAGCATATACTGTAGCCTGAAAGCACGCATCAAATATGATAAAACAAAATACTGGATCACTACTCATTAAATTACTATCTCATACTTGATAACAATGTGAGATCACATATTCAGAGACCATACAACAGCACACGCTCACACAAAATTCTACATGGGCACAGCAATGCCTGCAGCTCCTCAGCAGTCCATCCTCACTCCTCACACGTTTCAGAGGTAACATTCTTGCCCACTACTTGTACCTCAGTTTTGCATATCTCTTCATTTATTTATTTATCATAAACCTGAACTTTCACAACCATACAAGGTCTTAACACCATCAAGCCCTCACAGCCTTAAAAACATCATTCATTACTACAAGGTCTGAGGAGTAGAACACCCAGTTTTCTAACCCTAAAACCCACCCTCTATCTTCCCCACCCTTCATTTCTATTACCTTCTTGTCAGTTCCTACTATGTCAGTCCCATGAAAATGCTCACAAACAAATTTCTCAAAAACAACTGCTTAGTCCTTTCCTCTCTTGTGGAACATAGCTGCATCCAATCACACATTTAAATTAGAACTGCAGGCAGCCTAGCTTTCAATTGTGAGACACCACAACTTCAGGAACATTCTTTTCTTAAGAAGTTTGGTGGGTTTAAAATATAAAAAATATGATAGCATTTTAAAATTTGATCTATATCATCACAACTCAAAGGAGCAACCAGAAATTTTCCTCTTTTGCACTCTCATTTTACATTAAAGAAGCAACTTTGCTTTAAAATCTTTCTTTGCTGTTTTACAACTTTATCAGTAATTTTTAACCTCTATAATCAGATGTTGGTCCTTGGAAACAATGAAGTGGCTTCTGTTAAATTCTTTACAATACCAGGCAAAGTATCATTACAAATATCAATATCCATATATAGGAAAAAGTTGACTCACCCAACCAACAGCAGGACCTTCTACCTGCAGAGCATTCCTTCTCAGGAAGCAGCCCTTAAATGGCCCCTCATTTTGAAGGCTAGGCCTTAGATAAGCACAGGGAGGGGTGGACCGTAAATTGCTTGCACCTGCGCTTCATGGGCCACCCACCCCCTTCACCAGGTGCTCAATCATCAGTTTAAGCTGTGACATAACAGTTCCCTTATGCCAGTATTCTGGTCGGTTTTGATCTATAGGCCCATAGTAAGTAATAGTGTTAAAGAAAGCATTCTAGAGTTACAGTTTATTTTCTTTCCATGATATCTAAAGTAATAACTAATGGAGCGAAGTTATGGTACGTCACTGTGCACTAACCAATGGTAAGTGCTTACCTCTTAATAGCAAGTGCTACACCACTTTGCGTGGCCTGCTAATGTTGTGTATACCAAACAAAATGCCACAAACACGCATACACTCTATACATGCTATTTCTATATGGAAAAGTTAGAAAATTACTGTATATAACTTTTCAAGAGAATAAACTCATTAAGTCTCAAAAAAATACTGCATTGAAAAATTTTGCAGCAATTTGGAAAAAGAGTCTACAGACACAGCCGAGACATCTTTGTTCCTGGCTTTCAGACTGAAATGCCCACCAATTGATTTAAATAATCCTAGTACCTTCCTAAGTTAAGTGAAGCAATGTGAGCTACTGGTTTGAAAACAAGACCAAGAACCCTTTATCATTTCTAATAAGACTGCCGTGGATGTTTCTGTGTGATCATAATCGGTTCATATAGATTTTATGAACTAAAGGAACCAAAAAGCTTGCCCACTTTTGCATTTTCGTTACAGCACAGAAGGTAAATAAAAGCACCACTAGACAGGACTGATTACCTTCCCGTATTTATTCTTTTTATCTCTTCACGCAAAAATTCTTAAGTATTTAAGGTTAACTTTGGAAAGACATGCTGACTTCCTAATTCCCCCTCACTTTTATGAGGCAAGTGTCAAAATCTGCCTGAAATCAGTGCTGAAATATCTAATATTGTAAGAAATCAATGGAATATTAAGTAACAGTTGCATTAAAATCAGAAATGCCTACTAGAATGTTACTACTACGCACATATTTCTTAAATTAATGAAATTAGCAAGCCAGATGCCTGCAACCAACATAAGCAAAGCAATATCCTTCCTCTTCTGTGCTGTGAATTAGGCATCAGAACAAAGACAGATACTGTGGGGGAAAAAAAAAGAAAAAAAAAAAAGGACTTCCTTCCCCTCAGCATAACTGTCCCAGTCCTATTTCTCAGGTCACAGTTACAGCAAGAAACTGCCGTTTGCATTGCATGAAGTAGGAAGATGAAACCATACTCCCTCACCACGCCTTGACTTCCCTGTTTATCTCCCTTTCAACCTTTGTTTAAGGAGAGATGAAAACACTGAGATTTATTATACGCCTTGAAAATTATGTACATAAGACAAAACATTTTATTGTTTATTGTTGCACAACAAGCGTGCACACAGAAAATTTAAATAAAAACTCAGTATATTTAAAGCTCTTTGAATCACACAAATGGCCATTAGTCTTAGTAATCACATAAAGAATGAATCAAGTATTTTAACACAGTCAAAACATTCAACTAACTTTACGGTAAAAAAAAAAGGTGTTTTCTTTGAAAGGACTTTCTGGTATCTTATCTTATCTGGTATCATAATTTGCATGCATGTCCTCTTACTCTTTCACCGCCAAAAGCTGTGTCTTCTTTACACCTTGCCATTGGATATAATACACATTGATAAGACCACCAAACTGCCAATCTATCTTGTTTATTAGTTCTCTAACCTTATACTCTCACATTCTTTCTTGCACCCCACTTTACCATTAGTATCAGGGATGTGGGATTCCTGAAAGTTGCTCTTAACAAAGACTGAGAATTTCAAATATCCTTAGTTTTCTCTGTGCCTTTTGTCCCACTTGGGGTTTGGATGTTTTCCCCTGTCTTCTTTTTACTGCTAAGTACTCATATTAAGTTTCCCTGTTGTCATTCAGGTCCCTGGCCAGATTCATTCCAAGTGAGCTTTGGCTTTCTAAGCACCATCCCTGTACATTCAGTGTCTTTACATTTCTCCCAGGTCACCTGTCTTTGCTTCTACTTATTGTGTGTTTGGAGGAAATTATTCTTAAAAAACAGAGCATATCTCTGGATCTCTCTTACCTCCAGGGCTGTAACCCATGGGCTTCTTTGTAGGCAGGACCCTGAATCTATAAAAGAATGGGATCTTTCTCTTTTGTGTTCTCTCAGGAGCTTTCATCAAACTGCCCTCTCTTTTCAGGACTTCAGTTTGACAGTGGTGGAAGAGGTGTAACTGTTAATTTTATTCAGTGGTGAGATGTATCGTTTTTTTTCTCAGCCCTTGATGAACCAAATTTTTCTGAAAATTTGACTGTAACCAATTTCTAACAGCAATGGATGTTTCACTTTGACTAAAACTCTGTGAGGGGAATACTGGACTTTTCTGTGCCAGTACTTTAAATTTATTCCACTTCACCTCTTGAATTCTCAAGTCACATGATACTACAATAATTCAATATTTTAACCACTAGTTATCACATCTAAACTTTAGAAGTCTACTTATGGACATTAACATTCTTTTACTGAGGCTCACTGGAACTTATTAAGGCTATAAACACATTAATGAAATATTGCTGGTGAGAAATCTAGTGAAGCAAAGTCAAGAAATTAATTTCCAATTACTGTACTGCACATGAACCAGTGCATAAGAATAACCTAACAGATACATATACTGACACAGATATTCAGCATTCTGTCCAAGAAGAGAAGATTCACCACACCTATACATTAATCCCTAATTAATGCTGAAATACAGGATTTCAATTTTTGATTCTAGAACTATGTCAAATGCCAGGTTAAAAAAAATAAATAAATCATGTTTCTGCTTTTAGCACATTAACCTGGCTTCAAATACTCTGTTACCTTAAAAACAGGAGGTGGAGAAATGACACATAAGCTGATCTGTGTCAGAACAGTAGATTTATGGTTATAGCTTGTACTTAATACTAAGTTCTTCTCCCACATTTTCTTTCCATCTCACTGACCTTGGCTTCAACTTAATTAGTACACACTTTTTTTCTGTACAAATGCTAAATGAAAGTCTTACTGCAACAACACTGCAACATTGTAGACACGATGATCTAATGAAGGCTAAGTTTGCAGACAATTTCTCTCATAAACAAATGTGTCTTCTTTTTACACTTTTTGTTATGGATATGTACCACATAAATGTTGTTCAGATAATGGTAACCATAATAGTTTTTATACTGTAACTCTCTTCTTAGATGAATATCACAGCTGAATAGGTCCTCCATAAGCTTTCATAGTAATAAACGTTACTTAATGGGAAAATTTTCAGATTTACAAGAACAGAAGCAGACTATAAAGAAATTTGTCAGAGCTGTGGAGTGTAAATGCACATGCATTTAAACCACAGAACACGTGACAGAAAAGAAGCGTCTTCGTAAGGAAGGATCAGACCTTTTTCCTTAATAATTAACTTTAATAAAACACGTTCCCTTATAATATATTGGTATATTAATGATATACTGTTAATATATTGATAATCAACCAAAAAAGTTTTAGAGAGGCATCTATTCTATAATATTCTAAAACCTGAAGGAAGGCTAATATCTAAATAAGTACAATTGGTCTTAAGAGTAATTTTAATCAGGCTTCACATTCCTTTGATTTCTCAGATTTAATATTTCAAGAAGCTGACCTACATATACAATTTTTAGGCAAACAAACCAGAAAACTATTGATGATTGGTCTAGAAAGTGACTCGGAAACTAAGGAAGAGCAGAACTTAAACAGGAACTGTCAGAGCATAATGAGACTTGTAGCAGGAAAAAAATCTCCCATGGCCTTTCATAAGTCATAATTTCTATTTTGTCTGTGCTCATCGAGTTCATTGAGTTTTTGAGCTGTGCTGTAGAAGATGTTCTAAATAACCACCCTGACTGAATGGGCTAGGACGTGGGAATGAGTGGTGTGGAACTGATTTTCTGTTCAGGGAATATCTATTTTTAGAACTAAATCTATGTAGAAATGATGGAAAAGAGAATGATATATTACACCTGTAATGCTGGAGAAGATACTTGTAAAAGGATTCACATGCAATCCTCCTCATTCTGTGCAAAGTAATGAGGAATCGGAGCACCAATAATAAATGGCAAAGGGAAAGGAACGGATATGTTCCGAAGTTCTTTTGTCTGCATACAGACTACTTTATTTCTCAACTGAGTGATAAAACTATTGTGTTTACAATACTGACATGCACACCCTAATTCTCTGTCATACATAAATCAAATGAAATTATAGCCAACACTTTAAAAGTGTAGAATACATATAGAAGTTAAACATGATTTATATAATGGAATAAATCTTTTTGCAGGCTGAAGAATAAATAGGAAGTTATTCAATGCACTGCTACAGAGCTGCAGCCTTTTCTCTATGTCACATCATGGACATCATCACTCTGTGGTTCCTGTTACCAGTGATTCCTCAGTTTAAATGCTCTAAATTGTATTCATGTTTCTTAACGACTGTAACACACTCTCCAGAACACTTGCAAATCTACACTCTGGATAATTTCTTGACACAAAGCATCACTTTGATGTATTTCGGTGTTCAGTAGTCTATGAAAAATAGATACCTCATATATGTTGTGGTTTATTTGGCTACTCTCTGATAAATGCCTTTTATTTATTTACAGTATAATTTATGTAGGCATCCTTTAGATAAGGGTTGCCTGCTTCACTGACAAATCAACATATGGAGAATATGCAAATGCTTACCTAAATAAACATTTCTAGAGATGTGATATATATCTGTGCAATTCTCATACTATCTATATTATGTGACAAAGTTAATAAAAATAAGCAACATGCAGCCATGATATATTTGATGATACAAGAATAAAATCTATATCTACATATAATAGGAGAAACAGATTTATAATACTTCGATACCAAAAGCACAGGTGTTTGGTATAAGGGCAAAGTTAATACTGCCAATACAGGCGGAATATAATTCTCTATACCACAACATTCAGAAGTATCAGCTGCTCTTAAAACCATTTCCTTCTATTATTCTTTGTGTCCTTACACAGACAAAGCTGTTTCAGAACAAAAGTAAGAAATGCTGTTTAGAAAAACTCGCCTAAAACAAGATCCCGAACAGGGACAAATAGTCAAGTTTATCTGTATCTTTAGAAAGCCCAGATTAAAGACAAGACTTGTGGGAATAGGTACACTGCTTCCAAAATTCAGCTTTGGGATGTGGAAAGAATGGGTTCATTTTATTTTAGTTAACAACCAGCCCCAGAGAGTGGCTTCCACCCACCTACTGTTCACAAGCAGGAAAAGCAATTTTTTCCTGTGAATACTACCTAACTCTCAAGAGAAAGTTGAAGAGACTAAAGAAGTGCCAATTATTTTACTTTCTATAAATCTAACAGAAATCAAGCTGCATGCTGTTATCACTTCTGGCACAATATTTTCACATGGTCAGTACCAGGACCTGCAGAGAATTCAATCAAGTTCTAGATATCTCAACATCCCCTGAATCTAATACAATTACAGCTTAGAAAGCCCATCCTAATATTTAAGAATCAGCTAGTAAGTTTTTCAGGCCCAAAGCAACCTTGAGCAGAACATAGAACATAAGTACTGTTCAGACAGTAAGACATGATGCTTCAACCTGGTTTTGGATCACTTGTCCAGGAAAGTATGAGCCATTAATGCTTACAATATCCAGTGGCTGCTTACAAAGAAGACTGTGCCCCTTCACAAGTTCAAAGGTGTCCTAACACAGGAGAATAATCCAGTTTTGAAAGCCCTGTAGTGCTGACCTTTGGGCACTGTGCTTCAGAATTTTTCATCTTACAGTCATCTCCTTGAGAGTGTTTCAAAAGGAAGACAAACCAAGAGTAATGCTGGGCCTGAAACCAAGTGCCACAGTGCACAAAGAAAAACTCTCACAAATGTAGAAAATAACCTATTCATGGCTGGTGTAGCAAGGAGTATGTAATGATTACCACTAAGGAGCTCCATGTTTTTTCATGGTGAAAAGATTAAGTTTTTTCCAGCAAGAACTTTCAGTAAACCAGACAATGTATTAGACAAAATAAATAAATGAATAAATAAATCATTATAATTAATAAAAGAGGAATCATCATCCCATGTTATTCAGACCATAACATAAAAGATGTTAACAAAAGACGGAAGTCTGGTAGTCCCCCAGGCAAACTACCTGTTTCAAGAATCAACCACTTGGTAAGCTTATTCTAAAACATATTCTTCCCCAGCCTACATGTAGCCAGTTTTTGACAGTCAGTACAAAATGAGGTGATAAAGGCCACTGTAGCTTCTCTTTGCAGAGTGCTGAGAATATGTCTATCTGTATGATGGAAGACACCATGAATACTGATAGGAACAATTTGGGGTCAAGAGCACTCAGTGCTACATTTTCCAGGTTTATCAACTTCCACTTATGCACCTAAAAAGAAAATGGCATCAACATCAAAGAGAATTCAGTGTTTACATATCAACTTCAGTACAGATGCAAATATGATTCATGCCATCGCATCAATATTTTTTTTAATTTTTTATTTTTTACTTTTTATCTTTAAGTTTTGAAAAAATGAGTATTATTGCAAGTCTGTGTTTGTACATGTGCTCTTATGGAAGTGTGAACTTAAACCATTTTACACTGAAACACTGTGCCTAAGACATGCAGTGCACTCTTAAACTCATCTCTCAGACAACACAGTTTTCTCTCAGGTTCTGCCTTTAACTCTGGTTTTAGTACAGTACATCTGAACATCTGCCTGAGGCATACGCTTGAGGCTTCTACTAACCTTACAGATAGACTCTTTTCTTCATCATCAGTAATATGTAATCTATTTTGGGATACTCTTTCTTCAATCTGGGAAATGAAAATGCAACAGGAAGGTGAATCCCACTTTAATTTGGTTACCGCCATTCCTGTTGTGTCATAAAAATTTGTGAAATGTAATAAACTGCTGATTGGCATGTCTTGATATAGAACCAATGCACATTATATATATGTTTATTTATTATTTAATTATCTAATTATCATTTATTTGTAGTAACAAATAAATTACTTCCACAGTTGTCAGACAGAGTTTTAATAAGGTAAACAGATATTTTTAGCACTTTTGAATAATATTTATGTGAATTACTATAATCTTCACAATTACTTCCTCTAATTCTTACTGAATTTCAGGTCCTTCCTTTTTTCTGTTAACTATTAAACTGTCAGGAAAAAAAAAAAAAACACACACACATATCTTTCTTTTATCCATATTATTTCAATTAGATTAATATTTCCGGAGTTTATAATTAATTTGATGAAAATGTCATTCCAGAAAAAGTCAATATTCCTTCTGTTCCCTGCTGGCAAACTTTCTCTACATTGTAAAAATGTGTAACAGTGCCAGAAATCATCAATTTGCCTAAATATGGACATGCACATGTCAAATGGTTGTTTCTTTTAACTAATTTCTATAGTATGTATCACCACAGTATCTAGATAAAGCTTCACTTAGTTATTGTTAGAATCATAATATAAACAATTTAATGTGATATTTAATAAAGAATGTCCATTGTGTCTGCCAATACTGCTACAGCTTTTTGTGATCTAAATATATTTGTACAACTGCCCTAAATCTTAGAATGAAAGAAAAACTTGACTTCCTATTTTGAAATCTAGGAGGCCAGATTGCCATAACCATGTCAGTAAAAAAGTATACACGCCGAATGCATAAGATATTCATCATGTAAAGTACTCACAAATGTTATGATTATTAGTAGAAATTTTCACATGAAGAACTGCACATTAATTGTTTCAAGTCTAAAGTTGTTTTTGTGCTCTAGTCTGTGTGTAATGTGTGAGATAATTCTACAATTTTAATGCTAGAAATAATGTACCTGTAAAAATGCCTTAAAATATGGAGCTTGACAGTGGGGAATTCTTAACCATTTCACACCTTTGCAAACAGTGATAAAAACAATGTAGTCACTACGCATTTCACTGTGTTATTCCTTTATGGGACTACTCTATATTCTGCCTCACACTACTTGTTACTGTTATTTATTCTCAAAAAATAAGTCTAAACTTAATTTCTACTTGGGAAATAATGTTTTTTGCTCTTTCCAAAGATGTCGGTTCCCAGCATCTATATTTAGCAGCATATCTATATAGAAAAGCTAAAATATGAATAATGGAATAATGTGGAATAATTTTTGACCGTGAACGCAAAGTTAGGTTATGTATCCCATTCCAATAATCAGTACTGCATTGTTTTTATCATACTTTTCCTACTAATGTTTGTTTCTAATTTTTAAATATTGAGTGCCATAGGTGCTATTTATTTCTGTTCTCTTTTTATTTTCTAACATAAGTATAAACTGAAGGCCATGAGTGGTTGTCATGGACAGACTTCTTTTCTGACCTTATGCTACTCCCTTTATGTTTTTATCTATAGCCACCCTTGGAAAACTGTTCTAACGTCCCACTATTGTATCTTCATCCTCAGATGTAATTGGATATTTTTAACTTCCTGATACTGCACAAAAATAGTGTTTTCTTTTTTTCAAATAGTTTTTAATAGTTTCCTACACTGTATCAAAATTCTCTTCCTTCGGGTTTTTTAGATTTTAAATATTTACCAGTCATCATCATGTACCTTTCCCAAACATATTTGATCATATCTTACCCAAGGGAGCATTTAACTAAAGGATGTGCTAACACTGATGTCAGTGTAGCTATTTATACCCTTCAGTGTATGCTTTCTTTTGCTGCATCATGACCTTCAATCTTTGTCCATGGTAGCAAGTAATTATTTGCCATTTCATTATTATTTTTGTCATTTTTCTGTTGATTTATTCAACATACCGTTGTTTCTCTGAATTGAATGCCCAAAAAAATTGTAAGCTGCCTAAAAAAGAAATTCCCATTTTATATCACTTTCACAACTCCCAGTAGAAACATGATTTTCAATACTAGAAATTTCACATACAAGGCATGGTTTTGCCACTTTATCTAATGCCAGGTGTTGTTATTATTGTTTTACATTTAACTAGAGGAAGAACAAAAAAGCAAGAACCGTAAGCAGTTAGGAGCTGTAAGGGACCACATAGTCATGGGACTGTAAGAGATGATAATAAACAGAGACAAAGTATGGACTGACATAGACCAAAACTACTCTCCATAGATGTCTATCCAGATAACTGCAATTTCATCTTGACAACACATCCCTTGTTAGGTTATGGGAATGTCTTTAAAGTCTCTTAAAATAAAAGAGGCTTCACGGCCCAGACAGTCTGTTTGAATGCCTGATTATCCCTGCAGTTAGAAAAACCCTTTACAATTAAAATTAAATCTTTTTCACTGCAAGTTAAATCCCATGACATGAAGATAACAAGAATCATTGACTACTGTATCTTTAAACTGCTTCCCTCTAAACTTCAAGTTGCTTCTATCTTTCTTGAAGTAAACTCCACAGCAAGAGATGTTACTCATGTTAATATCACAGACAAAGGTAAGGTGTAATACATATGCCTTAAGCACAACAAATTTGCAGTCACAAATTTCAAAATAATATCTGTTGTTTGTCGTCATTGTTACTTGGGTTGTTTTTGTTAGTTAGTTTGTTTCTTGCCATTCAGCAACAGCAATTCAAATTCAGGTTTTGTTTCTCTGTCACCATCCATATTAGGTGGCACACTCCCTACTAGAAAATTATACTGTTCTCATTCAAGGTTTACTTTTCCTTCTTACATTTAACACTCTGGTCTTGCTTCTACCAAATCACTCCCGCAGTTCTGTCAAAATCACTCAGAATTCTCAGACCTTCTTCCAACAGGTTTGCTAGGCATCCCACTTTAACTGATTACAATAAATTAACTGATTACAGCTTTATGAAAACCAAACTGAGGAAATAACTCAATATTTTCCTTGCTCTGCAATTCATTTTGATACTCAGAATGACCTTTTGTAATAGTAAAAAAAATGACATATATTTATCATGTGAAAAAATGGGAAGTGTATTATTTGGCTGCAAAAAAAAAAAAAATGCTGGTTGTATAAGCGCTTTTGCAAATATATTTTTATCAAAAATAGTCAGACTAGAGATGTTTTATTAATGCCAGTATTCAAAATCCACAGAGCTACAGAATGGGCAGGAAGAATATTTTGGTTGGACTTTCCAATCTCCACAAAATATTTCCCCCATTTTCACACGCCCCACAGCATGCATTTTGGGCAGCCTGCTCAGTGTCTCTTTTCTGAGCAGAAATGCTTGATAATACCATAGAGATGGCTACAGTGGATGGAGTTAATTGGAAACTGCCCAGAAGGAAAATGAATCACTGGCAACGTAGCTCTAAAATTCAAATATTTCTGATCCACAATGTGCAAATTTTTATTAATTATTAAATTATTTAATAATATTACTGCTATAGGCAGGTACCCACTGCATTTCTTACACACAAATGAAAGAGAATGACTACTGGGACACAAAAAAAAGCAGATTAATAAATCAGTTATACTTTAGTTAAGAAGTAAATTTATTTAATTGTTACCTGCACTGAAAAGACAAAGAACAGATGAATGACATATATATATATGTCTTTTCCAACCTGAGTGATTCTATTATATATGTATATATATATTATATTTACAGTAAAAAAAAACAACAGCTAATCTTAACAAAGATAACTTGAAAACAAAGAATCTTGAAGATGCAGTGACAGTGGAAGGACATCTTGCTGAAAAAAACTAACATAAAAAACACTCAAACTATGACAAAGAGGTGAAATACTATTAAATATAATTCATTTATTCACTTATGAATACTGTATGTGCATCTACAAAGGTATGCTTCTTAATGTAATTTAATAGCTTTGAATGCAATTTTCACACTATTTACAGATCTGACCCTTCTCTGCAACACCAGTTTCTCAATAATCAGCACTTTCATGTTTGCTAGCTTCTAATAATATTTGTAAAATAAAGGGCACACTGTAAACTTCACATCTGCTAACTTCAGTCTATCCTACATCTTGCTCCACATAGCGCCATCCTGAGAACCATCTTTGCTAAGTATTCTAAACAAAGAATGTCTTAGTTGCCTGTCTTCTATAAATTATCAACCTGGCAACAATGTGATTAACTATGAATGTTACTAATAAAAGCAGTAGGTAGTTTCCTGCATATTTACATTCTAGTTTCTAGACAGAAAAAGTGTCTATTTAGTACTGGCAGAGAATGGATTTTCTTCATACTAGAAAGTATTATAGCACTGAATAAAGTCTTTCTGATCAAACCATACCATAATAGCTTTTGTCTTGTGTCACTTTATGTTAGCCAGCATCAGAAGAGAAAATAAGCAGAGGCTTGCTATTGTGCCTCTATTTTAAAAGGGCCTTCCATCTGGTAGGAAGCAGAAGCCATCAGCACTGTAATTAAAATGCAATTACTGTCCCCCGCCGCAATCCCAGGACGACCATTCCATCTGTGTGATATACAGTGTAAAAAACACAATTTTTTGCACTTTTCTAGCTCCATTAAGTTTATTCTCTTTCTATTAATTAATCTAACAGCACTAAGGGGTCGTTCTTGTTTTGCAAGCCATTGTGCCACAAACTGCGCACTCACAAAGACTGAAACCACATGAATTTTTAAAACTCTCCGCTATCCCTGTGACATAAAACCTTAATTACTTTTGACTAAATCTGTAATTAAAATATATCACCGCAGCAGATTTACCTGCGTGTGGGTGTTGGAGTGCATGCTTCTGTGACTGTCACAAATGAATCACTCTGAGACGGTGTTATAAAAAGGGAGATTAGGATGCACGACAAAAAGGATGCAGAAAAGGGACTTTGAAAATGAAAAATTGATAGCAGCCCAGGAAAAAGTTGTACACTGGTAAAATAAGAAAGAGTCATTCTCTTATTTTACTGACTTTTAAAATAAAAATTTTTGTAGTGAATGTGGAGACATATTGGATGGTCCCAGTTTATTCTGTTGCAGTCAAACATTTCCATGCACTACCATGACCTCGTAGCAATAAAATATAACAATAAATAAAATATCAAATACTACAAAATAAGATTTCATAATATTTTTCATAGCAACCCACCCTCTATAATTAATAATGTATAGTAATTTATAGTAATAAGGTAATTTCATAATCTGCTTCTTTCATTCACAACTCTACAGTTGAAGGGTTTCCATCTGCCAACCCATAAAATCTTAAAAGCTTTGTGAGAAGTACAGGAGTTGCAGATATCCAGACAAGAGTGTTAGCTAAATATTAGGGTGAAATTCTAGCCCTGTCACAGCTTGTTAGAAGCTTGCCTTTGACTTCTGTGGAGTCAGAGTATTTTGTTGGGGTTTTTTTAATACATGTTTTTAGGCAAAACCAAAGAAACAAAACCCTCTGCAAATGACCAGCTGCAAGAGGTGAACACACTACTATTGAACCTCAGCATGAGAATCTTTGCTGCAAAATGTCACACAAAATAATATTAATAAGCCCTGGCAAATATTAAATTCCCATTCCTGGTATCTTGGAACACTTTAAGGTTCAGCATGTGCATGAGTGTTTTTACAACTCAGCATGTGGGCTTAGTATGTCTCCAGCAGAAGAGAATTTTGGCATTTCGTAGATTTCTTAAAGGGTATGGCCAAAAGTATTATAAGATGTTTAAGCTGGCTTCCTGCAGCTCATAGGTCACTAAAGATGCCACTCACCCTCTTATTTAGTACAATGACTTGTGTTTCACTAGCACATTTTGTGTCCCATTTCAAAGATGTCACAAAATAAAGAGTCCCGTTTTAAGAGTTTGCTCCAGTAGTTAATGATCCCTATCAGTCAGAATTTGTGCCTTACTCCCAAGCTGACTTACCTGTTTTAAGATTCAGGCATTAGTTTCTAACATGCTTCTGTACTTTAAATTTAAAAAGCTTTTTAATACCTGGTATTTTCTTCCTGTGAATTCACTTGCACGCTGTAATCATGTTACCTATCAATCTTCTTTTGATAAGATAAACAGATTGAGCTATTTAAATCTCCCACTATAAAGCATTTCCCTCAGCTCTTAAAATGTTTTCATCTTCTTCCTGTACCTCATGTAATTTTAAATAAGTGAGAAACAACAGTGTGTAAAGTAGTCACCATCCTGACGTTAAGTCAAGAGGTTCACTGCTATAGGTGTATACTAAAATAACTCACGCTCAGAACTGATACATGACATGGAGAAAACGAATCCAATCAGCATCCTCCTACAAGGAAGTGGCTCCAGGGCCTGGTGTTCCTACAGATACTACTGAGAGCTTTAGCCTTCACACAGCAAGTTCTTAACGATAACCTAATTGACAACATCCTGGCTTTCTGCAAGGGAAGGCTCCCAGGACAGCCTGCTAAACAGAACCTGTAAGAATTTAGTGGATTCGGGAGTTGCTGTCTGTCTGGAACCAGATGGTTTGCATACAGTTCATCTCTGTGTAGGAAAGCAGATCTCACACGTTTCCTATATATGTTGTTATTCAAACTGGGTATTTTTTTTAATCTCAAAAAGTGACAAATTGGTATTGCTTAAATAATAAAAAAAAATTAGGAAGCGATATCACTTGTTGCCTAGTTTCAAATCCTGTTTATTCCATAAATGAATATATATCATTCTATTGAAAAGTAGTAGAGAGAAATCTTATCATCGTTATTTAATGGATAAAGTATCAAATCAACACTGGGCAAGGATAAGGCATGTTGGTACTTACACATAAAAAAGTATAAATATGTTGTTTGTCTGACGACTATACGATTTTATGATAAAAATTATTAAAATAATAGGTCTTTGTGATATTTAGAAACTAAGTAAACTACACACAAAAAGAATCATCCAATCTAAGAAAAAAAATATATATCACATGGTAGGCCTACATACCTTCATTTGATTTTCAAGAGAACTGAAGAGGGCCAAATTCATTCTGCCAGGTATTCTAATATAATTGGTAAGTGCACAGCCACAAATGCTTTCTAATGGAATTAATTTCACCTCCTAGGACATCCTATAACACTAGCTATTGTTTTGCTATGGGGAAAAAAAGTCTAGATTAAATAGGAACATCATGATGAAATTAAACTTACTGGCAAGGATCTGGGAGATAACTAAGGATTCATCTGTACATTCGGCTTCAAATGCGTCTCCTGCTTAAATGTACTGTAAACTGGAATTTCAGCCCACACTAGCAACGAATGTTAAGAATTGTAGAGAAGGACGAAAGAAAATTGGAGTGTGGGGGAAGAAAAGGAGTGGGGTGTTACAGTAACTATGAGAATTCATGTTTAAAACGTGTTATCTGCTTCAGACATTCCTTCAGTCTATACTCTCAGTGCCTTCATACACAGAAACTGCTTGCTGCCTGCGTGAAGGTAAGAAAATAGTTACTGACTGCTGTTGTGAGGAACAGCTATGTACCAGCATCTGTTTTGCCAACCTAGCACATAAAGCAATACTAAATTACCTTTCATATCATACAGTCTATCACTGTTTGACCCTCTAGGCTGTTTTTATTTATAGAACGCTGTTTCTAGTTTACTTTAGTGTTTTCACATTAGATAAATATTCATGAAAGTGCACTCTTCCTGAAATTGGGTCATTTAGGCAGACTATCCCATTAAAAATAGATTTACTTTTTTTTACAGGTGTCATCCATTAAGATAGGACATAGACAAAACCAGCCAATTGTATCTGTCAAAAAAATGTTAGCCCTTCTGGAAAGTCAGTCTTCTGTCCTTTACATATAGCACTTAATAACGAAATGACTAACTTCCTTTCTATGGCATTTATACTTTGGGGAATTTTTATTGTTGCAAAATTTGTATATGAGGGCTTGAGGAGATATTTTAGTCCTCTCAAGGCGTTCTGACCCTGACACGACACATAGAAATAAAAGTAGGTCCTTATTGGCTAAGATATGGCCACAAGATGTTGGCTCAGGAGAAAGAAGTTTAGCTCCTCACTACAATTACACAGAAACAAGGCAGAAGACAAAACAGAATGCTGCTGCAGTCGCTCCTTGGGAATATGGGAGGGAAAGCTCATATATCCACAAAGCAGTGGAACTACAAGGATTCTGTTTTGTGTGAGTCTTGGTAATATAAATTCACGCAAGGTGTTTACACACGTGTGGGTCATTCTTCATCTTCCCTATATTTGAATCACAGCAATTCAATTGGAAGTATCGTGGAAGAAGAGTTTCAGGAGCCTGTGGAGGGAAGAAATAACATCTGTGGCAGATGAAAGAAAGAGTTTGCAAGACTTGGATACAGAACAAAGGGTCAGGCTTATAGGTGCAACCAAAAGCACAGGTTTGGAGAAATTGAGACAAACAGGTATATCTATAGAGCAGTCCATCACTCGAACTTAAAAATTGTTTTAAAATGGGATGAGCGGCCCCTCAAAGAACCTTGGGAGTTTTGTGTGATGCATACAGAGAACTTCAACATCTGATCTAGAGAGAAACCTGGACATGTGAGAGGCATGAGATAAACGTGAGAGAATCAACTCAGCAGACACCAAGGTCAGAAAAGATGGAAGATGATGAAGTGTTCCAGGGGCTGGAGCAGAGATTAGCTTGCAGCCGCTATAATGGAGCATGGAGAAACATGGGCTCCCATACACTCCATGGAGGATCACATTGGAAAAAATATCCTCTGACTCCATGATACAGCAGGTGGATGTGCTAAGAGGAAGCTGCAACACATGGAGAATACACACTCTTGCAGGTTTTCTGGAAGAACCTGTTGCCCTTGGGAGACTCGCACTTGAGGTGCCTGCTCCTTCACAGAACAGATACAGCAGACTGTACTCTGTGGAAAGATCCATGCTGCAGCACTTCTTGAAGACCTGTATTCCATGGGAAGGACTCAGGACTAGTGAAAAACTGTCCCACTATGTCACTTAAGCAACCTGGCTACTGAGTAGGTAACTGCCCATTCCACAACCTATTGAGCTTTTTTCTTGATACTCTTTAAAGAAACAAATTCCTTTTTAAGCCTATCTAGTTCAACACAACTAGTCAAGAGCTTATAAATACTGCTTCAAAGAACCATACGTACAATTCCAGAAAACAAACCTAACACAAGAAAATATGTCATCTTAATGATTAAATATAAGTATGCTCTCAAATTCGAGAGCTTGTAGTTCTGCAAGCTTCATTTCCATTCTACTCATATGGCAACACGTTGCAATTTGAGGCATTTCCCTATGATTTCTATTCATATATTTACTTTTTCTCAGGAAGGTACCATTTCTGATTGTAATGAAGAAACCTAGGCTTCTTCCTCAGGCCTATCACTTCACCTTGTACAATGCTTGGTAGTAATTGAGCGACTTTATTTTTATATTCAGTCAACAATTCACCCTGGTTTTACCCTGGTTTCTTTCATGGTCTTTCTTCCTATGATAAAGGCTCCCTTCCTAGATAGACATGCACACCTTTCCATTATTTATTATTTTCCCAGTTTTCAGTTATTGTGACCTTTATCAGAATTTTGTTTTCTTTTGTGATGATAATGATGAGTAATATAATTCTACGAGTTGAAAAACTACCTACTGCTGTAGGAAGTTGTCCTTTGCTGAAATTACTAAGACATGTAGATATTTATCTATACATAAAGAAAAAACTCATAGGAGGTCTACATTCAAAGCTTTGAGTACCACTTTCCATGCATAACTCATGTCTCCTCAGAGGAAAATATCTTCAGATTAAGAGACCATTTCCAAAGAAGGTAATGTTATTTTCTTCTCAAAAAACAAAAATCAACTAGAGCAGTAACGCTTTATTTCACATCTGCCAAGCTCTATTTGATCATCACCGGTGTGACTACTGTAGTACATGTAGTAATAACTGCAACTTTACAGAGATTATATTAATATTATACTTTCAAACATTCCCAAAGATGTATCAGTCTGATATAAAATCTAAACACTTTAAATTAGTTTCATGAATTTATCTTCCTTTAGTATGAAATTGAGTGAATTCAAGATATAATACCATTCTAGGCTCTCTATGCAGATTTTGATAAATACATTTTGGCCACTGACAATTATTTTTTATTCACTGTAAACTTGAAGAATCAGATGCTTTTCTTCCCATCATTCATTGATGAGATACAGAGTTCTCATATGCTCTTTCCTTACATTCTTCTGTTTCAGTAAAAGCAGATAGTACGCTGAGACAAGAATGTGGGAAATGCAGTTCACATGGATCTCAGAAAACCCATCCCTCCATTTTCAAAGCATGCGAGAAACTGCTAAAGTAAGTGCAGACAGTTTTGAAGACAGAACATGATGAAGGGATTATGTTGACTAACAGTAAAAGAATTTTAAAATTAATTCCAAAGAGTTGGAAGTGGTAGCAGTTACACTCTGTAACAAGCCATACTGCAACAATACAAGTTGTCACATAAAGTTGTGAAATAAAGGAGAAATTGGAATTATTCATAGGAATCTCTTGAAAAACATAAAAATGAAAATTGAAGATCTCACAGTCTTTAGTAGTTTGGGCTTTAACTACTCTAGTGATTTACTTAGAAAACGAAGCACTGAAAAACTTCAAATAAAGAAAACAGTTGGCAGGATGACATGTCATTAAACGCTAAAAAAGGACTAGGAAATAAGGCCTGCTCTTCCTACAGTAAACAATCATTTATCACTTTGAAGAATACATGATCTGATTCTTACAGAAAGTTTCAACTTGAATACAGGATAGACTTTGACAGAAATTGTTTGGATAGATCCCTTCCTGATCAGACTTAAAATGTTTCTTTGGTTCTAATAGGACTAACCTATAATAACTGGCAAAAAGCTGATGGTTATTTTCCCTAAAAACCTGAAGAATTGTCGATTTTGACTGGCAATTTTATAGCCTGCAGATATGTAATACAGTGACTAAAAGTGCTTTAGAAAAATGCTATTGCTGATAGGTGCTTAATTTGATAAGAACTGTCTTTGCAAGAAGCCATCCATTATTTGGTGCCTTCTGTGGAGCTGAAAGGAACTAGTTCATTCCCTTACATTCCCCATAGACTCTTTGTATCCTTAAACATCTTCACATACAAAAGCTACCATTTTTGCTTTGTATAATGAAATCTGGAAAAATACACATTACAAGCATTAATTTTTGTCCAGATGTATGATTTTTTCCTATCAGATCAGTCAGAAAACAAATATTAAAGAAAGTTAGCTATCTGCTGAAATACTTCGTATAATATGCTATGATATAATACACGTATTGATTGTATTTTTTTCCCATATAGCTTTCAAAGATTCTTATTGATTGAAAACACACAATAGTAACTAACCTAAATTAAAAATTGCCACCAAATTGACACAAAATTCAGGTGGTTCAGCAGGAAGCATGTAGGCAACTACACAGGTAAGTGAATAAGCACAAATTCACACTATTCAGAAACAACAATCCAAAAGCAGCAGTGAAAGTGGAACGTAAATTAATTTCTTCAATCTACAGGTAATTGCATTGACCTCAAACTACTAGATTATGTTACAAAAATGACACTTTTAACAATTCCAGGATTTGTTTGCCAGTTTGTTTTGGTGTTAGGTGTCATACGTACAAGAGATGGATGACATCCTTAGTCTCAGATGACACCGATACAATACAACTTACTGTTATATAAACATTGAGCTAATACAACTATATTTCTTTCAGTAACAAAGCTAATTAAGTTAGAGTTAGATCACTAGCTTATGCAGGCAAACCTCAGAAGGCAGAAGATTTAACAAATGGAATAACTGACTATCTTACAGCAATACACTTTGCTTTTTCCAGCAAACTTTTATACAGATTTTCAGCTTCTCCTTTCACGGTTATCTCAATAACTGAATGGAATTATTTTTTATTTTACAACTACTTAAGAAAACCTCTCTTATATTGAATCTCAGAGTCAGATTTCACCAAGAAGATCTAGTTTAAATTGTTCTATTAATTCATTTTTTGATACATAAAGGATATTCTTAGTGAAGATTTCACATCATAAATATAGCACATCTAGACCTACGAATTACTTTATAGTGACAGAAAATGAAGAATTCAACAATGACTAATAGTGCTTGTTTTTAAATACATATAAACTTTCAATCACTACTTGTTTTACATGAGAGCATTATAAGTAACAAAACTTTACTGTTTATTTTCACTTTTAACAAGCAACAGTTAAAAGAAGTTGTGAGAACTTAAAAATCAATTGTATCATCCTTCTGATGAATCACACCTCATGTTTAGCACGCTTTATTCTAGAGCTAATTATGTTGAACACACAAACATTCCTAAGATAAATGTTTATTACTGAAATGATAACAAGACTGCAATATAATGGCAATATCATGATGCAATTACAATGAATCACAATAATCTTGAAGTGTTTTGAGGTACTTAAACATGCAGTACACTGCATATACTCTGTTATGCTGTTCTGTTTATCTAGCCAAACTGAAATCTATATTATCCACATTATTTTGCTACTGTTGTGTATTGCTGATATTACCCCAGTGTCTAGGAGATTAAGGCATTGATCAGCATCTCTTTTCTTCTGGGTGCTGCCAGAAAACAGAAGAAATGGTCTCTGTCAAAGGAGCATTGCATACAGTGCACAAAGAGGCAGACATATGGGAAAGCACAAGGAAACAATGAGACAGCACTGGTCAGACTGAATGATTGTATGGTCTCTATACACCAGAACTGAGCCCTAGTCACACTGTTTTAAAACGTGTATAGAAAGGGCAAAGAGTTTTGATAGAGAAGAGAAAATCAAATAATGGATTAATTTTCTGACTGCTACCACTAGGCAGTCAATTAAATAATAGCGTAGTCATTCATACATTACAGTATGAAGTTTAATGTAATCTGTGTAACCTTTTTTTTTTTTTTAAATATATCCATCATGTTTTAACATCCAGGGCTCTCTAAGAGTACTCAAAAGTTCCTTAGTAGGAAGTATTTTCTTTCCTAAAGATTAAATTTATTGTAGTAAATGTCTTCATAACTGTAAATGTGAATTTTCTCCACACATTTAGGTCAGCAGAACATCTATCCTGTTCTTCTCTCTATATATAATATACATAGGATACTAAAGTTCCTTTTTTTTTTTTAAGCATTTATGCAATCTATAATAGTAACTATAACAAAACACTTGTGTCTTAATCTGCCTGCTTTTTGCATTCAAATTGTCCCATAGCTCCCTTCTGTAGCACATATTCGTTTTGCCTTTTACATCTGGAAACCCTTGGTTGGCTATTTCCTCTTCTCTCACTAATTGGATCCTTTCCAGAAACCTGAAAAAGACTAAAACATATTCCCAAAATAGCTCTCAAACACTAAATAAGAATCGGGAAATTAATAGAAGTACGGTAAAAGAATCATTCAGATTTTCCCTGCATTTATTACCATCCAATCTGTATTCTGGATACTGTGAATTTAAGTTCTTAAAGAAAGGAAGCTTCATCTTCAGGTTATCTGCAAAGCACTTAGCACACCTGTGGTGTTAAATGAATAGTTATAAAAGAAACGTGGGTGAATAGCATTAAACGGCAGCGGGCACAAAGACATTCACTGGATCACCTGTTTTGACCAGCCTGATTAATGTGGTAATTGTGCATGCATTCTTTAATGCACAGACTTCCTTCAGTGACAAAAGACCTATTGTGAGTGGCCACTACTTCTGCCCTGGTAGTTTCACTGACATTCAACAACTTCCAGTGTTGAACTCCTTGTTCCACAATAAAATAACTAAAATAAAAAATAAAAAAGAAATAAAACCATACTTTACTCAATGTAGGAATTATTAGGAAAAAAGACAGAATTAAAAATTAGTAAAAAAATGTTTCTATCTTTATTTTTGAAGAGAATCAAATTTAGCATCCTCACTTCCCAAAACCTTTGGCCTCCTAACTAGCTTAATTGGTCTCTGTTCATTTCTTACTCAGATCATTTATAAACTGCCTCTATGGCCCCTGCTGCTTTTTCAAAGCAGCATATGGTCCTTCCATTCATGACAAGCCACCATTTCTATTAGTGAATAAAGGAGAAAAAGCATCATACTCAGATTGCACCAGAAGAAAAAACTGAAACAAAATTTGGGATTCGATAGTGAAGGTATTAATAGCAACACTAACTCAGAAACATCACCTACTGTATAATATTTATAATGTATTTTGAGAACATGAAGTTCTAAATACTCAGCACTAGGGCTACATTTGTCAAACTAAAAAAAGATCTAAATTGACAACAATATGCATTTGTGAGATACACTATTGGAACCTCAAAGATTTCTTTACTTACAAAAAGTAAAAGCCCAAAGCCTTTAAGTGGAATAAAAAAATAATAGTTAATAAGGTTCAAAACAAGACAAGAGCAATTAATAAAAAAATAACACTTTAGTTAACTCACAAAATATAGAAAATAAGAGTTAAATTCCAAATCTCATTCCCACCCCAAATGATTAAAACCTCCAGCTAAAAGACTGAAAATATGAGTGGCAATTGTTATCCTTAGCCTTAGTTTCTATTAACTATATTAGCAGGAAGATACGTTTTACAAACTCAACCAATCCAATTTGAATTTCAGCTAAATAGAAAAATACTGTCACAGTTACAGCAATGAATGCTTAGATCATAACTCCT
The DNA here is from genome assembly GCA_036925125.1 of Oreortyx pictus. NCBI lineage: Eukaryota > Metazoa > Chordata > Aves > Galliformes > Odontophoridae > Oreortyx > Oreortyx pictus. Next base: position 6,301,798 of record JAUPFR010000010.1, on the reverse strand, counting down.
TACAGTGGCCAGCAAGCACAGACTATTAATGCAAAATAACCAACAGAAGGCTGGCCAGAATAGGCTCAATCAAGATTCCCATTTGTCTGCTGTAAAAGACAGATACATCCTCTTCAGATGTTATGTTTTTCTATTAGGCTTAGTCAGACTTCAGAACCTAGAACCAGGTATGGTCCACTGCTATATCGATCTTTTTTTAAGCTCTTGCAGTTTTTGTAAGTTGAGTTCAAATACCTAAAAACCAAACAAAAATACTATCTATACTATCAGACTATGAAATGTTCATGGCTTAATGTTATTTTGTCTGTTCTGTTTATAATTTTTCAGTAATTATCAGAAATAAAAATACCTTTTCTGTTCTTAGGCTTTTATTTGCACTTTTTTATATAGTTGAATTATTTAGCTTTACTCTACTTGCCAACTTGGATGAAAGGTTAAAACTTTGTTAATGGAGATATACTGAATATTACTTTAAACAGCAGAGGCCACCTTTATGGATGGAGATATGAATTCAATAAAGCTGAATTAGCATGAAAGAAGGCTAACGTAATGCCTGCATATTTATCAATTGATTTCAAATTTTCTTCCTTAATGTTTATTTCTCTCATTCAGAAAAATTACATGGTTCACTAAGTAACTTGTTTCAATCCAGTAAAAGCTAGATGTGTGCCAGCTTCTGATCTGCATAATACAAGATCCCTCTGTTCTCAACATACCTTTATCTTCTCTACAGTTTCAGAATATAAAGACCCCTGTAGTTGAGTTTTGTCTTGAAGTTCCTTTAATGACTATGTTTTAGGTCTATTTCTAATCTATTGATATTATTTAGAAAATAACTGGCTCAAGTACAAATAGAAACCAACTCTCAGATATATTCAGGGTATGTACAGGAGTACTTTGTGACTAAGTCATTTGACCTGTTTTAAGAATGACAAAATCCAGCCATGAATTTTTTAAGATGAAAAAAAAAAAAGTGACTGAGATTCTTGCCATGCACATATCTTCTATTATTAAATAGTTCACAAGAAAAGATAAGCTTTCTTGTATGTAGATACAGGCCTTCTTTCTCAGTAATTTTATACAGGACAAATTTGTTTCATACAATAAAAATTATAATAGAAACATAAATTTTAATATAATAGGCCATATTTCAACAAATTCAATTTACATTACCTCAGTGCAGGTGGTTATTTATTACAGTGCATGTACACATAATCTTGATGTTTTGAAGGTGACTCAAACTGGCTGAGTAAGTTAGCCAGGGACAGACAGCGAAAGCATTTACTCAGCATCTAGAGTACATATTACAAGCTCAGCTCTGCATGAAGGGCAATTTGGACCATGAAGAAGCAGCAAACTGAATCAAGGACAACTATAGATTAACACTTCCCATCTCGTGATCTGAGAATACAATTCCATTTTTAAAGGAAAAAATCTAAAGATAAAAACCTGGTTCACAAAAATAGTTCAAGAACAGCCCTGAATACTTAGCGTCCTCCATTAAAAAAAAATGATGCCTGTTATTAAACAGCTAAAAACACATCCATTTCTTTTTTTTAATTTATATATATTTATATATAAAGGCCAGTGGAGTTGTTCTTTTTTTTTTTTTTCCTTTTCCCTTTTTCTTTTAGAAAGAAAGCAACTAGATTTCAGTGCACAGCAACATAAAAAGCTGTATGGCCTGGGAGCAGTGGTAAAAAAGAGAGTTATAAATATTTAAAAGTGAAAGGAAAGAAAAGGAAGAAGAGGTGACGGTTTGAAGCTAGAAGGACTGATTGAAGATGAGTACAAAAAGCAGAGAGGAAGAAATGAGCATAAGAAACAGAGAGCAAAGGAACAAATTAGAGTACAATCCGGGCAAGTACAATTCTCATTCACTTTAGTATGAGTAAAACACATTCATCTGGCAAAGATGCCCCCCAAAAGACATTTTCAAGAAAAATGTATGGAATTGCAACATGCTTACCCGAGATAGAGTATTCCCCCACCTTGGATTCATTTTTAGTGACAGTCAAAAACATCATTTTTAGCTCAAAAGTATAGTTTGTAATTTTTTCTTATTCAAAAGTGAAAGAAAAGTGAGTTACATCAGCTCTTCAATAAAATTTGTCCATTAATCATTTTGTCCAAGTCTTCTGTCCTGACACTGCTGATATACTCTGTAGTTACACTGACAGTCCCATTTGTAATGCATTATCAGCAAGAGCCATTTAAATTAATAGGTATACATGTATGTACACAAACTTTACCTTTCTGCAAGCAGACATAATTTAGATGCTCACAGCACTACAGATTTTATGGACTATGTTTTTTACCCTATATGCAACAAATAAAGATTTTTTTCAGCTGACTTCCATAAGGTTACTGTATTTCACAAAATAGAGAATTTAGTTGTATTCTAAATCGGAGATGTTTGTTTTGGGGAAAAATTAGAAATGCTAATAAATGGTAAGAAATATTAGTAACAACATCAATAATTCATGTAGTATTTTACACAGATGTATATTATTTTAAATATATATTATTTACTTTTGTCTTTTCTAACAGATGCATACTGTCACCTCAGCTTCATAAACCCAGGATATATAGTGAAGGTATCATCTGGGTAGAGAACTTCCTTATTTCCAACTTCTCTCTACAGAAAGATGTTATGAGCCAACATCATTTTTTCAAGATATTGATATGCTTTGATTATCTCAAATTGTAACACACCTCATGATTCTCAAATTTAGAACATATCAGAGGAATCTTTTGATTAAATAAGACTCAGCAAACCACAATGATGCACATTCAGGCCTTCATACAGTAGAGCATCCAGTAAAACATACTCCTCATTTGTAACACAAGGAGAATTTCTCTGATGCTGGACGGAATCAGCTTAAGTATGGACCCCAATTTTCAGCTTCACAGGATTGACCCCAAATCAATTAATTAATATCTTCATTCTGAAACTTATTCATTATCATAAAAGTGAGTAGTTTTATTCAACTACTTGCATAAATCAGGCTTCCATATGTGAATTAAGGTTCACATACAAATCCCTATGATTATCATTTGTCAACAGGAACGTGTGAAACTGCTAATTTGAATGCAAGAATGGTTGCACTATGCAGTTTGTACATATTTCATAGTGAATATTTTACGTTGTTCTATATGCAAGCCAATTTTAATGCAAACTACTTAATTTCCCCTAGGTAATGAGAAGGTAAAGAAGGTAATCAAGATGTAAATCAAGATTCTGCAGTTTTCCTGCTAGGATGAATATAACATGATTTAAAGTTTGATTTACCAAGAAAATAAGCATTGTTCTAAAGCAAATGACTTCAGATGTCATTTGCTGCATCCCACTAACACAAAGAAAAGCAGGTCTACCTTTGCCACTGTAAGCAACTTTTCGTTTAATCTACATAATTGTGGACACCCCGTAATTTTCCTAGGCAGGCCATTCAAGTGTTTCAATCCACAGTAAGACACCTTCACCTAGTAACTATTTTGAAGTCTCAGGTGAAGTCTGTAAGTTACTATCTCCATCACAATTTCTGACCATTCTCTTTGGTTGCTTTCAGCTGTGTTCAGTGAGTCCTCAGTTTCCTTGAAGGGAAGTATGCAAAGCTGGATACACTTTGGGCTTTCTCATGCTGTGCAGAGTTAAGAAATTTATTTCACATTTTATAGGTTATGATTCTGCTTCTACATTGAAGGAGGCTGTTTCTCCTCTTCAGCTGTCAGATCATTTTGAATTCAATTTTTGTCTCTCAGTATACTGATTATCTTTTCCAGAATGCTGTTGTTAACTGAAAGTTTAATTCTATCAGCAGACTAATGAGGAACTAACAGGAGCAACAGAATACCATGGAGTCCCACTTAGTACTTTCTTCAGTTTTGACTGTGAACCGTTAAAAACCACCCTCTACATACCTTTCAAAGAAATACTCTATCAGTCATAATGTAATTTCACCTAGATCTTAATTCCTCATTTTGTTACTAATAATAGTAATAAAAGAGACAAAAGCCTGGATAAATCAGGATTAAACAGCATTTACTGTTTCTTCTCTATTCATAAAACATATAAAATATTCTTTTTTGAAACCATACAGACCTTGCTGCTGAATTTATACCTTAGCTTCTGTTAGATTTCACAGTTGCCTCGCTTTGGAATTGTTTTATACAGAGTAAAGTTAAGCCATCAATGTCTTAACTGTAAGAAAAACTTAAATCATTCTAATATTCACTCTCTTTTGTAAAACATAAAGAACCACATTGCTTTTACAGTTTACTGTGGGGAACCTTCCCTCTTAAGAGGCAAGCTGTTGTCTGGTAAGAACACAAATGGGGAAAAATATTGTCCCCAGTGTTTCAGCATTCTCTAAGATGTGTTAAGATTAAATGAATCATTAAAAAGAAAAAAAAAAAAACTTCTCTTAAAGGGAATCAATTTTGAAAAGGAACAGTAGAAAGAGCGTTTTGAAGAATATTAAACAGTACGTGGAATTTACAGTATGTCAGCACCATCTTTGAACATCAATTACAGCCATGAACTAGTTACTTTGGCCACAAAAATCCAAACAACATTTACTAGCCATACTGTGTTCCTATTCAGTATCATAGCAAACTATAATTATATTAATTTAGCAGCACTGTTGTTGGAATAAGGATGGACCCAAATTTAATTCAAATACCCTAGAGTCTCACTTAGCTGGTAAATAGACTAGGACGCAGTTGTTAGACCAGGTCAAAAAGGTAAAAGAGCTCAGAAGTGCTTGAAGGAGGAAAAATGAAAATGAAACGGATTCAATTGTAAAGAGAAAAGGTAAAAACAAATAAAAAAGGATTATTTAAAGAGAAAATGCATTTCCAGGGAATATCAGAAATAGTTAATTTGGAGGAATATCGTTTTCTTTTTCTTTCCTTTAACAAATTAATTGTGAGCTATAGAATCATAGAATGCTTTTTGAGTATGCAGGGACTTTTAGAGATCATTAGTTCCAAGTGCTCTGCCTATGGCAAGGAAAGCTTTCACCAAATCATTTTGCACAAGGTCCCATCCAACCTGACTTGAAAAGCTCCAAGGAGGAGGCATCCATAATGACAACAGCTAGGCTGAGAGAAAAAAAAAAAGTTTTAAATAATTCAAGTAATAAACAAACCAGCCTCTTCAGAAGCAACCCATTAAGTTGACCTATTTTATTGAACTGTGTGAGGTGTCCCATCTTGACTCTGAAAAATAAAAATGTTTTCTTGTACTAATTACAAAACTACTGAATAACTTCACGTGTCATAGGAGACCAAACAAGGTGCAACAACTCATGTGGCTTTCGTTTTCTCTCCTCAGATAATAGTGTGAGAGATAGCACCTCTGAGCCCTGATCCTCACCACCATGTGATGCTGGAATACCCCTCTAGTTTATCCTGATGTAATATTCCTCAAGCACTGACCTAAAAGATTTTTTCACTATGGACATACTGAGGTTTTTAAATATTTTTTCCTTCCTTCTAAATATTCCCTTGCACACTTCATTTCTAGGTACGTAGAAGGATGAAGTTTTCAGTGATTCTTAATTTTCTGTTACCTAAGGATGATTAAGCCTCATCACCTAGACATTTTGAGAATTAAACTCACATAGCCGTAAGACTTCTTGGCAGGCAGAAGTCAATAAATACTGTTAACTCTCTGCAGTGTTTGTTTAAAGTTATCTTTGGAATCAAATGTCCTTGGAAGTAGGACAAAATGAGACACAGAATAAAATATATTGAAATAACTATTAAAAAGGGAAGAAAGAACAGAAAATAAAGAGACAGAGAAAGAGAGAGAGAAAAGGGGAGAAAAGAAAACTAAAGGAAGGAAGGAAGAAGAAAGGCAGGCAAGAGGGAAGGAAGGAAATAAGAAAAAACAAACTGAACTCCTAAATTATAGAATTTTCTGTCCTACAAATGCTAGATAGCCTGGCATTAGCTTTATATCTATGACTTCTAACAGATAATGGTCTAAACTGGATAGAACATGTAACCTGCTATTTCTGTTAACTAAAGGAAATGTTTTCAGCTTCAGTGCTGGATGCATTCAGAGAAGTTATGAAAGAAGGCTCTTCTATGTCCATACATGCACCTGTTCGTATCTGAGGTAGCAATTATGTCAACCTCCTGAAAAATGTAGAATAGTTACATATTCTAAGCTGCCTTTCTACAGCTGACATTTTTGTGACTGGTACATATAAATAAACAGAAATAGTTTCTGCTCTGCTAGTAATTTTTACATCACGTATCTCAATCTAATATTATTTAATGCACACTTTCTCATAGTTTTTAAGAAAATGCACTAGTTATACACTGGTCTTGGAGACCAGTGTCTGCTTGTGAAACAGCCCTGGAATTTGGTAATTATTGTCTTTACATGAGAGACTTTCCACAGATTCCATTATTGAGTGAAAAGATACTGTGGTAATTGCCAGAGACTGTTCCAGAATTATTAAAGAAGTTGTTACTAATGAAGTTAAAAGAATGAGCTAAAGCCTATATAAAGAGTAAATTTTCTGCTCTTTCATTATTTGATCTACACATTTATTGAGAATGATGAAGTTCTCATCTATAAATTTAGGAGCCTCAGTATACTTTGGAGATAAATGACATGTGAAAAGCGAATACTGTTTTTGTTAAGAATTGCATTCATTAGAAGATTTTTTCCAGCTCTTTTAGAAACAAAACTTCTGTAATTTTGCATTTTATATATCTAAGTTTACTCAGACAACAACCATGAGAGAATTACAAAGAAATGACTGAACTCTTTTTTCTCATCTTCCCTTGTCCTGTTCAAAACAAAAAAAAAAATCTTCTGACTCTAGGAAAATACTAAAGGACGTAACTCTAGACTGTGAAACACAAGCTTAATTAAGCTTCATAAAATTAAGCTTCAATTGTTTTGTCTGTTTTGCTGATATATATTTTGGGCTTAACACTAAAACTGTCTTTATGTACTACCATAATGTACAGTTTGCAACATATGTTATCTAACTGCAGTGAGATGGAAGTAAGATAAGAAACAAAGACTTAAATTGCAATCTATGGAATATATTTAGTCAACACTTTTATCAATGAAAAGTATACCAGAATATTTAATGTTCACCAGAGATCAGGATCTTGACTTCAACTGCACCTTTGGAGAATAATGTCTCCATCTGCAGTCCTGCTGGCATTACTAATTAAAGAATCATTTACTGATTTACCATCATGAGCTGGCACATAAATGAATTTACAAAAACTGCTTTGGAATGAATAGCCTTGCAGTTCTAAAATCCCAATTCACTAAGCCATGATAACTTTAGTGCCATTTGGTGGGAAACAATATGGATATCCATAAACACGCTTAACATGCAAATGGTAATATAAGTGTTTTCCCTTCTTCCCTTAAATTTTAGGTCATCCAAGCACTGTCCGAAACTTTGAGACCATGAGAATTTTTATTTATTTATTTATTTATTTTGTTATAAGGGCTATGTATGCTGGTTGCTAGAAAGATTGAAGAGTCAGTTAAGATGACCCACTACCTGAATTTTCTAAAGAAAAAATATGTACCTATACATCCACATTTCTTTTGTAGAAACTGGAATTTCTCTGGAATTGTGAAAGTATACTATAAACAGCAAGTTCTCCATCTTCCTTCAAACAACTAAAAGAGTTGATAAAGGAATTAAACAAGATTGAAACAATTTACTTTTGATTAAAACAGACTGTGTGTTGCAGCTGAAGTTCCGTAGAAAACGCCAGACAGTTATAGACAGCAATTTTCTCTAACAGAAAAAGACATAATGATACCCAATGGTTAGAAACTGCAACTAGACAAATATACAAGAAAGAAACAACATTCTGTTAATGGAGATAATTAACAACTCAAACAACTTATTCAGCAAGTGGGGTAATTTCTTCACAATTAACAGATATTAGGTAAAGGAAGGGCTGGTCATTTCTTGTAAGATAGCTCTGCTCTTATCTATAATTGTAACAACCTTCCTCTGCAGTGGTTAATCTTTGAACTACTTTTCATCAACAGTAACCAGAATTAAAGAAGATAGATCTTGCTGATGCATCTCAATGACACTATTTTTTCTTCATTTAATATATTCAAGTTCATATTTACAAACACATCATATTGATGCCTCACAGTGTGCTAATCAACTAATATATTCAACAACTTCTCATGTTTTGCGTTTAGCAATTAACGGCTTTCATTTTATGACAAAATTTCATTTTACTAACCACTAAATCTTTCAGTGCATGTTCAACTGTACAGCCTAAATTTTACATGATCCTTTATCTTCATCAAATCTAACCCTCAACTTTAATGACAATGCTTCCCATCTTCATATTTCTGTTGAAATTTCATTGGCACAATACAATTATGATAAAACTACTAATGAAAATGTCAAAGAAAATCAGAAGCAGATAAAAACTATGTTCCAGTGAAAAAACCACTGAATTGTTGCTCTAAAATTCTTCCTAATGCCAATAAAAGGAAACCTAAAAAATCTTCAAACAAGCCAGAGGAAATTCTGTCACTGTATTTCTATTTAAAGAAAGATCTGGGATGTGAATTACACACGTTGTTTGAATGGTTTCCTGTGGCTGAAATTCTTGTTTACTCAACAACAAATAGAGCTTTGTATTACTGTAGGTTGACAAAGCACTTTTCTGCAGTGTCCTTCTATAAAAAGCAGTCCTTACAACTTTTTTTCATATGACAGCTAAACAAAAAAGAAGCCTGCCTACAAATAAAGTGAAAAGGTAAAGCAAATAGTCTACAAGATAGAGAAGTAAAAACTAAGTTTTAAACTGACTCTGGAGCTTTAGTGAGGTTATCTGGTGCACTATAGACAACATTTAATAAGCACCTCTCATTCTTGAGCCTCATACATATCTCATGGTTTGGAGGACCAGTACTTCCTAACATTCCTGTATTTTGGGGATACCACTTCAATATGCACACTGAATTTTAAAATATATCACTTTTGCAAGTGATAAATAAATGCAAAAGCAAGAAAATGCAAGAAAATAAGAGACAAAGATATGAGATTTTTTTTGTTACAATTGTATACTTAGAGAAGTATGTCCAAAAAAATAAAGGAAGCTAAAAATGTGCGTTCAGCAGAATATAGTACTGTATTTTAATTGTTTAAATTAAAGATCAGTATGCAATTTGATGTCGTTCATCTTTCAGCCAGATTTCTTAAAAAATTATTTTAATTTACAAATATCCCTTAGTTGAATACTCATGGAACGTAGGACTGATATTCCAGCTTCAAAAATCACTTCATAAAAAAAACCAACTCTTCATATCTCATCACAATAATCTTGCAGGATTCTACAATGGCATCCTATAGTCTGCCTACTCTCTCCAAACCTTCTAAGAAAAAAAAAAATGAAAAGTTTAAGCACAAAGGCATTTAAAATTCTGCAAAACCAAAATCAGTCTGCACTGAACAAAATTTAGTATGTCAGTATATTTACAGATATAATGTCTATTTTTCATTCACTATTCTGCAAAGAGAATCCTGGAAAGATACCCACACTTACCAACTTTGTGCTGTTTACCTAGACTTATTCATTTCAAAGTTAATCAAGAAGTAGCTTACTCATTTTAAAATTAATCAAGGTACAAATCTCCACAGAATGTACAGAATCTCTCCAGAAAGACAGGCTAGTATTACTATCTGGAAACATATTTTCATAGATAATATCAACAATTTGGAAAAAAAAAATCCTCTGCAATGTCTAATATATTCTGCATCATAAAAAACAAGATCTATCTAATGTAAATGTTTCTTACATTGCAGGAAATATTGTTTATTAAAATGGATGAAGAGTTTTGAAAGGATTGCAGTCTTGCCAAATATTATACCCTCCTCATTTAGGGGTTCTTATCAGAATATATTTTCCCTATCCAAGTCAACACTAATCGAGATCAGATTTCTAAAATCACCATTTTCCAATTTTCAGATATATGACCAATATATCATTTATGGCTTAATTTTCTTTTAAGGGATTCTTTCAAACTCTCTGACTTCATAATATTTATAAAATATATTTATATTTCTAAAACCATTCAGTACCTTTGAAGTATTATTGTTCTCATTAACACACAGCATTTTCCAGTTTAATACAATGTAAGAAAGTAATTCAAGGTCTATTACTCCTCCATATCATTTATAAAATTGTCAAATAAAATTATACTTATCACCAAACTTGGCAGTACTTCACTGATCAGTTTCATCTTGGTTGTAATTATTTTTCATTTGCGTACACTCAGTAATTTTTCATTCTTTGCCTGTCCACCAAAGTAGTTCCATTTTTTACATTTGGCTTACTAGAAATTATGTTTTCTATTTTCTCATTTCATGTTCCTATATACTACCAAACATACGTTGCTTTATACCTATATAAAAATCTGTAGGATTACTTAATGTTATTAAACCACTTTTGTCATTTTTGCTGCTTTCGTCTGATTATTAGAACTGGAACAAAATGGTTTCAAGTACAATTTTTGACTACACCATTGTTGCATACTGGTTCACGTTCTCTTCCTCTCACGTGTTCAGCCTCCTTAACCTATATTCCATTATTTTACAAACATTTCCAGAATATTTTCCAAGGTGATGCTTAGTCACTAACATCATGATTCTCAATGCTCTACAAAGTTGGGAAATCGGGAAAGGGAAAAAAATATATATATTGTTTCTCCTCTACTTTTTCCAATACTCTTCCCTCGTTAATAGTAAAAATTTACTGAAGGCCCCTAAACACCCACCCTCAGTTTCTGCAAAAGTGTTTAGCTCCCACTAGAAATGTCAGACCTGATGTACAATCTTCAGGTGGTTTAAGAAAATACTAGTACATGCAGGGGCATAGGCCACTTCATTTTGGAGCTGCATTTAAGCTCATGATCCGACCTTGACTTTTTCCATGAGCTGTATGTATAGTCTATGCCTTGCTAGATACTTCACTCTGACCCTCAAGTCTTCTCATTAGCATGACACAATGGATTTGTATGACAACATGGATACTCGGCTAAACCTGACTACAATTCTGAGTCTTTCCCTGCTTCCCTCACCTGTGAGACATACACTCCTGCCTCTTTTGTCATATTTAGCTCCCACCTCCCCTTCTCACATGAAGCTTCCCATTGTTGTTACTTCCAGATCATTACTATTAAAATGCTACTGCTTGTGTTAGCACATTCTTTGCCTTTTAGCTTTTATTATGAACATCAGATTTTTACTTTAAGTTCTACTGTAACATTACTTTGGTCAAAATTTTTATTTATGCTGAAAACCCACTAATTCAGGAATAACAGGAATTTGCTTCCTGAAATAAGGATAGTCTACAATAAAATGTATTTCTGTACTCCTGAAAAATTCCTTGCATCTAAATGAAAGTCCGTAAGTCCAACAGGGAGTCTTTCATGCTGTTTACCGTTCATAACGCAAAACTAGAATGGCCATTCACAAGAAAAGTACTGAGGGCTAAAATTGTGAAAATCCTAAGATTTAAGGCAATTCATAGAAAGAATGGCTTCAGTTGGAAGAAAACTTAAAGATCATCTAATTCCAAACCCACTGCCATGGACAAGGTTGCCCAAAAAAACTCCTGTCATTCTTGTTACAAAATACATTTCAAATTTAAATTATTAAATAAATATAAGTTACTTAAGCTAAAGAAGAATAAAGATTTAAAATTTTCCTTGTACAAGTTCTCACCGCAGAAATATCCATATTTCACCACTGAATGTATAGATAAAATAATGAGTATTCTCCTTTTCAGCATCAAATTGTGGAATTTCTGACCACCAAGGGGAAAGGAAAGAAGAATCTAAAAAACTGTAAAAAAAAAAAAAAACAAAAAAAAAACTGGAAAAACAATCATTAATATATCATTGAACACTGTCATTACCAAACGGAGTTTCAGTTTCTGAGGAAGACAGGATGGGTGAGACCACAAATACATAATGCTTCAATATGGTATAAAATATTAAATGTTACTATCAAATTTAGACTAGCTGATGCATGAACTAGAGTTTTCTCTCCTCTGATTAGGTGGTAACTTTTTTTTCTTTTTTGAGAGCCAGTGAAATCAGCTAATATTTCTTTCCTATCTTTAGTTCTTACCACTCTAAGAAATCTTACAGGACAAGTAAATTATAGCAAAAAATAAATAAATTATAGAAAGCAGGAGGAAATTTAGCCAACCATTTTGGGCAGACAGGTTTTCCCCTTTAAAACATTTTTGATATGCCCTTTTCCAACCATGCTATACGGATGCATTAAGAATTACATTGTATTATCAGGCAGCATATCCACAAGTTTTCTATCTTTTAACACTCTTTGATTTATCTTGAGATAATAGAGACTTCAAGATTTCAGGATAGGCAGAAAGATCAGTTTTCATTCGGTGTTATCTTTTTTCTTAGTATGTCATTAAAAAGTTAATTGTTCACTGGCACTATCAGGCTACTAAACAAGTACTTCATTATCTATTTTCATTTTCTATCCATGCATCTGCTATGACATTCATCTTTGACTAATATTTTACTTATTAACCCCTGACTAGCTGTTAAACTGATATTTTCCATCTGTAGTTGTTATAGTACTACTATGCTCACCTTTTTAAGAATTACTCAGATCACCATTCCAAACAAAATGTTATTAATGTACCACAGTGCACTGCAGTTTAAAAAGGGATACTTGAAGGAACTGTAGTGGAAGATTATAAAAAACTATTACTAGGTGTAGCATGTTTGCATGGTCTTAAGATTCACACAGAATCATCAACAGCAACCTAATATTTTGAGAAAAGAAACATATTCCACAGGTTTCCCATATTTGATACAATTACTTCTCAGTACTAATCTGAAATTATACTTGTAAGGCAGCCATACTTGCAGCTTCATTTCTACCAATACTTTAATGCTCCAGGGATACACAAGGAAAATGTAAGGTCACAAATTACATGCATTAATATTTTATTTATAACTGATAATATTGAGACCAGAGTTGATATTAATGGAAGAATGAATGTATTGATCAAGCTAAAGTACAAGTCTGGCATAGACAATTCTTTGTACAATCCTTATACTGCTCTTCTCCATTTAAGTAGAATTCTAGTACTCTATACTAGCTTAAGATGCTAAAAATCTACATTTACTATTTTATGTGAACCATGAAAAGCATGCAAAGAAACTTGAACTAGCAGACTCATCTGACTATACAAGCACTTGTGAAATAAAACACGTTGCTGCTTTCAGATATTGCCTCCCTTTTTCAGAGCAAAATGTCATATTCATTGTTCTTGTAACATCTTTAATTGCTGCAATGTTTAGACATACAAGTCATTATAAGTTTGTTCTCTACTTTCACTAAAAATTAAACGTTAAAGTGATTTGACACTAACAGCATTTACAGGAGTACATAGCAGCCATTACTTTCAGAGCATCTTATTTCCTTCTATGGAAACTACAAGAGATACACAGAGCACAATCACGCTATTTGATACAGCAAATTATCAGCTACAAAATAAAATCAGAAACTTCTTGAAAAATAACAAGCTTCCAATAAATTAAAATAATTTATCACTACCCCTAGCCAACGTTTGGAGATGAGCTGATCAAGTCGCTCTTCAGTGCCTTGTGGGACAGTTATGCACGGCCATCCAGAACATGGCTTGTCCTTCACATCACTGTTACCACTGCTGAAACACACCACCCACCGCCTTACTGTTCTCACATCCACTGTTGAGTCACCATCAGAGGTAGATGATGGTGGTATGACAAGAGAGGTTGAATCTTCTCAACAATATTCCATTAAATATTGTTAGAATGCAACAGATGGAAGTGAAGGGGCGGTCTGACATGGAAATGCAGATGAAGCAAACTTCTAGCACTGAAACCCCCCATGCAAAAAAAAAAAAAAATGCACCCACTGACATTAATGAACACATGCTAAACATCTACAGAACTAACTGTTGAACTCCAAGTTAGAAACTTTTAAATCCATTATTGCATTACTTCTATATATTAGATGCTTAGATGCAGGAGGCGGGACAGTCAAAGGATGATCAGCCACTGACTGCTGTTCTCACTACAGCCTACTTTACCTAGTTTCTCAAACTTTAACCTTTCAAATTGAAAATCTTCAATTGTACCATTTGTTTGTTTGTTTACCATTCTGTTTAACTTAAATCAGCTTAGAATGAGAGCAGCATTCTTCCCTACAGTTACAGCTATTTTGATTGTTGCCTATCAAAACAGTCTGCAGTCACAAGGTTGTAGTTTTATTTTTTTAATTTCAGTAGCAACATAATGTTCTTGCAAAGAAGTGCAGAGTTATTCTCCTGTACGATCCTGCTGTTGGCAAGTGGAATGCAACTGCTTACTGCTCAATAAGCCTATTGAAACAGGCCCAGATATCCAAACTCAATAATGCTGGATTTCTCTAGGGACAAGAAAAACAATCCCTCAAAAATAACAATTATATCAAGCAACACGCTGGTTGAACTGCATTTTTTTTGTCTTAGAGTCAATCAAAATAGAAAAAAAGCACTGAATTGATAATGTAAATTTTAGAATATTCATGCTGTCTTTTACTTAGTGATACATATTATTTCAAAGAAAACACTAGCCTTTTTGCTGCCTTTTTCATTATTAGTGCATCTTTCTCCTGAATAAAGTGCAGTTACCAAAACTGACAGAAAAGTCTTTTCTGCCCTTATGTCATGCAAACTGAAAATTACAAGTGTGACTCGGCCTTCCAGAAAGAGATCATTCTAGTCATTAACTTTCTTTACCTCTGCATTTTAAGAGAGGAAAAATAGAAATGAAACTGTTTAAGTTACTGAACATGTACAACTAACCAAATGCACACATGAGTAAATAGAAAGGTGAAATAATCATGTTCCATTCCAGTTTTATCTGTGATAACAAGCACTGAGTCTGATCGTTCACTCTTTCATGGGCAAACACATTCTTAATTTACACAGGTACTACCAGATGGGAAACTCAAGTTTAACTGTTAAACATTCACATCAACTACATTCAAAACAAAAGTTAGCAAATATGCATGTTAAGTAAAACAGGATTCTCATTAACTTAGAAGAACATGCCTTAACTTCCCCAAAACAATGACTTAAAGAAAACTGAATGCTGCAAATAGTACCATGTTCATAGCATAGAAAGGAATTGCGTCCATTAGGTGTGATTATTAATATGCTAGCAACAGTTTGTAGATACACTGTTGAACAATACTGTTTGCTTGTTTCAATACAAAAGTCAGACTCAAACAATTTTCAGAATGTTTATTTTGGTTCTCTAGTACGAATCCAGTAACTGCACACTTACGCCTGAATATACTCTGAAGAATTTTATCTTTCACTATGGTAAGTGCAACAAATTTTGAATGTCAAGCACTAATCTTAAAGATGTACATAAGCTGAGCATGAAAATAACGGGCAAACACACTGCTCAGACTGCAGGACCTGCTATGTTTACAACAGAAAGCTTTTACATACACTCATCTAAATCTGAGTGGGCAGCCCTGGGAACCTGACCAACATGCTTCTGAGCTTTTAAATGCAGTTGTAGTATAGACAATGATTATACATTTTTTTAAATACATGAACATGTCAAATAATGGACAATTTCAGCAATAAACAATTCCCTTTCACTTGCACTAAATGCCACAAATATATCTAAAATATTTTTCAACAGACCCTACTGAGTGGTCAAATTCATGCAACCATCATCTGATGGGAAAACTTACCTCTCTCCCAGCAGGTTACTATAAATATTTAATGCTGCTTAATCTCAGTGAAAATTACCATAAAATTTAGCTTCAACTACAATTTGATTTTCATCATTCAGCATATATCTATAACCCCTGTAGTCCCAATAAGGTATCAGGGAGAGGAAAAGGCATGTGTCTATGAATCTGGAGCATGTACTACAAAACCTAAATGAAGATAACGGATGTAAATTATCAGAGAATAGTTTCTTAACATGAACTTTACATCATTTACGAAGAAGTTTTCATGCATTTTTATGTTTCATGTGACAGAAATCTTTACATGAATCTTCTGCTTGGTTTACATGTTCAAAACATGTTAAAATACAAAGAAAAAAGGAAATGCAGTTTATCTACATTTCAATGTTGTAGCACCTATTTTCTGTAAGTACAGCTCAAGCTGTAAGCACGAGCAATTTATGTGAGTGAATTGGCGAACAACCACTTCATAAATTTCTATTAGCAGTGATACAAACTCCTGTGGTTGCATAACCAAGGGTACCACCATGGAGGAGACACTGGCTCTAAGTGGCTGTTTTACCAAAGTAGCGGACCAATGCTTATTTTGCCACTGAAGAACTAGTGTAGCTACAACACAGTGTAAGTTGCTTTATGTTGTCAATACATATGAGTATAAAGGATTAAAGGAACTAATTTTCCCCTTTCCTAAACTTTGCTCATGTAAATATAGTATGACGATACAGCAAGATGTTAAAGTGTATTTATTGCATGAGATTCTTATAAATGTTTAAGTCTGTAATAGCCAAAAAAGAATAAGGCAAGTAGCTGGCTTCCTAACATTTTGCAGACAAGAATCATTAACAGCAGTTCAAAATCCTCTTCATTGAAAAAAGACATTGCAATAAAAGTTCTACAATTTCAAAACAAAAGACTTCAAAACACTTCTGGGGCACTATTTCAAAAGATTGTATGCACCTTTCTCAAAGGGAAGAGTATATTTCTTAAGAAATATGAGATACATCTGCAACTACCCTCTTGCAAAATACATTTCTATTTTCCTATTGCTTTAAACCAGCTAAAGTTAACAATTCCAAAGTCAATTTCAGTCTGTATTTTAGCATTCTTTCAGCAGAAGACACTGAAAGCAAAAGCACATAAGCTTGCCTTTCTACATCAACACTGTATTTCAGTCTTGATCAATCAGATCCCTGCTCTAATGGTCTTAATAACTTAATCTTACAGTTTAAAAATGATTATGTGTGAAGAAAAAAGAAATCGAGAGAAGTCCAGACTTTGCCCATTTACACCTGTTGATGCAAGCGAATACCAAAGTACACGCTGTGACTTCAGATAATCAAAATACCACTCTTAAGTGATCTCTGAATAAAAGCTTTATTTAAAAAGAACAGCAAAACTTGTCCCTTAATTCACTGTAGGTTGGAATGAAGTGAAAAACAGAAAAAATGCTTTTTGCTGAGTGATACTTCACTAGAAATGAAGATTATAAAGGATAAGAAATTTCCCAGGACAAAAAGCTATTTAAATCTTCTAAACCTTTTGTTGTGCTTGTGATTACAGGTTGAAATGATTGATTTTCCTCAATAACAATATTTTAAATGTGTGTCACACAGTCAAAATTTAAAGCTTGATAGGACCACAGTACAATTTCAAAATCATTCAAAGATGCTCAAAATTTAATTAAGAGAAACATTAGACCAATTAAGACTAAATGGTAGTATAAAATATTAAGGTAAAACATGTATTAGTCTGACATTTGCATTTTTATGAAGTATGAATCACAAAGAAATAAAAACTGCTGCTAAATTTCAGTTAAGTCCCTTTTAAAAATCTTGTTTCCATGGCAATGCTGAGAGTAAGTTTTCAGAGGATGTAAGATATGGATTTTTTATTTAAAAAAGCCAAAACAGTTTAAATGAGAAATCGCAACATCACGGCCTCTTTTCAATGTTCTAATATGCCTGAGAGGCACAGAAAATAAGTCACTAAGACATCAATGCCAGGATAAATGCAGGAGGACAGACTCCTACTTACTCTACTGTTTTTTAGTATGCTTCTAACTAATCACAATCACCAGCATAATTCTGCCACAGATACACTAATTGTTAAACAGACAGCAGCATCCTTCCAATCTGAAGGCCTACTAGTGCCTATTCAATCAGGAAAGTTTAATAACAACACTAATTATCTAGATAAGATGAAATTTCATTACAAATTCTACCTATGACAATAGAAACCAAATGATTCTCCTTTTACGTTCCAAATCTAAGAAAAGTTGTTCGAGTCTCTAATGAGTAATTGGGGATTTAGTTTTCTAGTCTACAAAAAATCCTGTTGTGGCAAAAAAAAAAAAAAAAAAAAGGCAGAAACCTAACACCCAAATCAATACTGTATTACTCTCTCCACAGGCAAGAGCTGCTGGGTCAGGAAAATCATGAAAAATTCATAGCGGAGGTGGTCAAGTCATCCATAAGATAGAGAAAATAATGCTATATCTAAAGATCCCTTGAGCAATCAAAGACATTTTATAGATTTCACTGTGGATAAGTGCTGGTTTGTTTCATCTGTGTACCTTAATACTGTTCCTCTCTGATTTCTAACAGTAAATGAGGATGCTTTGGTCTATATTTACTGTCTTTCTTATTTACTTTATTAATTTCTTAGTCTTTGTGCTCCACTGCTGCAATAGAATGACTCAGAATTCTCCTGTGGGAGTTTCCTAGTAGAAAAAGAGGATAACACATCACAGGGAAGTCTTTTTATAAATACCTCAGCAGGTAAGCATAAATCTAACTACTAAAAAAAGTTGAAAAGTGTCCTGCTCATTTCTGTGCCATCACTTCTCCAAAGGGACACCAGCAACAGTCCTCATCATACGTAAAGGCTAAACTAAACAGTATAAAATAGAAACATTTGTATTTTCTCCATGTAAGGATAATAGACAAAAAAATAAATGTTCAACAAAACTCACAAACTGGACAAACTATAGAAAAAAGATCTGTGCAAAATTAACAGCTTGTTTTACACATCTTCGTTCTTGCTACAGCATCAATGAAACAGCAAAACAAAAGTAAAATGGTGGAGATGATTCTGAACAACACACATAGGTCACTCCAAAAGTAATGCCTCCTATTTATTTCAACATAAGCTAGCAGAGATACAAAGATCACAATAACATTATTAGACTGAGCAAATGCTAAGATAAAAAAAAACTTTTTCAATATAGTTAGTAATTTGGACATTGGCTGGAAAGTTAGGTAACAGATGTAACCTAATTAAAACTGTACAGAATGTGATAGTTAGAAATACCTAGTTCTGATACAATCTCTTTACTACCACAATACCCAAGCATATTCATTAAACATAATAGACCAAAATGCTGAGAGATTGAAAAAAAAAAAAAAATCTACTTCCCATTCTCAAAAATCTCTCAGCACTAGCTTCTTTTTCCTATTACTGTATAGTGTTTGAAAATAAAAATGTTTTCTAGATTTTTTTTATACTCTTGCCACAGTAACATAAGTGGTTATGCAAAGTTACATTCTACTTAATCTTAGACTTGTCTTTTTTTTTAACAGTTAATGGCATTCTTTCATGAAAACTCAGAACCTACTATTCCTTGCCTTGTCTATGAAGTAGATGCTATGTCTGTCCACCTTCAGGAACCACAAATAGAATTCCCCATTAAGCTTCATATCTCTGTAACTGATCCATAAGCCTAAGTTTTACTTCTCAGTCTCTAAATTACACCACACCGGCTGCTACAATATACAGAACTAAATTACTAGACATGGCACAGTCAGTGTATTTTACCAGCTTTACAGAATGCCACATGGTTTTGGATCTGATTTTTGCCATCTTCATTTGCATTTCAGTAGAGTCTCATTTCTTTACATGGTCACCTACAGGACTCTAGGAATTACTGGAAAATTCCCTGCGTGGATACAGCTGTCCCCTCAGTCCATGTCAAGATTATACTCAGAAAAAAAAAGTGGGTAAAACCTATGATTTTCCATAGGAAGAGAATAAGTATTGTCTTTTCCATAAAGATTTGTAGGACGTGGGCATCAGTTGTAAAGGGAGCCATCAGTATGTTCCTGTACTTTCTGCTACATTTGTGCCTCACATTACTCATGTTAAACACATCTATTGATACATTTTCTAAGAAAAAGTGATTACTGAAGGATGCTCTTCTCTTGGGAGGATCACAAAAGTACTAAATTTAGGGGTGGCGGGTGATCACCTTCTCAAAATAAATTGAGAAACATGACCCCAGAAACATGGGCTCTAAACAGGTCAATTAAAATCTGTCCCTCCTAACTTTCTTTTTTGGAGACTAAAAATAAAAACAGCATCAAAAGATATTTACTTCAAATGTCTCCTGATGTTTAAATATTTGTTGCATACGCCACAATTATGTCACTGTCATACATTTTCCCCATTATCACTGCAGGAAGCTCTGAATTTTATACAATCATATGTGGAAGTACATTAGTGAATATATAGAATATTGAGCAAGCAAATTAAATGGCCAATTTTCAAACATGCTGATTGTATTTTATTAATCTCACTGAAGTCATTAGAAGCTCTGGTTATTTTGTCATTCTCAGAATGTGTGAAAATCATGATTCCAAAACAGACTTCATGAAATCACTTGTGTACAGATTCCCTGGTAAACTGCATACAAGTATAGAAAGCAGAGAAGTTTATAATAAAGCAGAATGTTGAAACCAGCTGAAAGGAATAGCTAAATTATTATTGGCAGCATGTAGCAAAATCAGTGTACTTGGGATACATGCCAGTATCATAGACAATGCACATTAATATGTATCACCAATATATTGCTGGATGTAAAGCAGTAGTCAACCAGACTTAGCAAGGATTGTATTTGAACAGCAGACCAGAATACATAAGGGATTTTTCTGAACATTATATTGAGCATACCATGTATTAAGAATCTCCCAAAAATGTTTCCCGAATACTATACCTTATAATCAGTAAATAAAAAAAAAGCTAGCACTGGTTTCTCTGGGTTGACAAAAGAGATCACAAATGAGATTGAGGATAGATGGGGATTAATCTTTTCACCTTAGTAAACATAGAAAATTGTTACCTTTGACAGATGAGAAAATAGAAAATCTACATCTTTGCAGAGCTCTGATATTCAGTGAGAGACACACAGGGCTGAAGTTCCCATTTCTCAGTGCTCTTCCCTGCTATTAGCTGAATTCTGTACTGATAACAATGAAATACAGCTAATGGCAAAGTGATCTTCATTGTGCCTTTTTTACTACCTTATTTAGAAGTTTAATTTACACTGCCCAGGTCAAAAGCACTCTGGCTTAACATATTTGCTGGAGTAGCATAAAAGATTTCAATTTGGCTTATTTTAACCTACAGGCATTTATTATTAATTAGCTTTGTGTGGTAAACAGATTTCATCTTTTTATTCTTACACCTATTATTACCCACAGAAGTGCTCTGAAATACATTGCTCTGATATGTTCCTAGGCAAGAGATGCATGCAGACACAAAGTATGACAGCTTCTTTAGAAGAGAACAAATGACTGAGGAAAAGGGGGGGGGGGGGGGGAAATCAGTGTAACTTATACAAAGATAAGGATAATTCCTAGGAAAATGTTTATAAATCTCACAGTTAATTATACACTTTATTTGGAAAAATATTTATATTTGGGTATAGATGAAACTTCATTTTTCATAAGTAGTACATCTTTAATAAAATAATCTGTTTAATAGAACAGATTTTACAGCTCAATTAGTATTGCATCAGAAAGTGAAATAGCTGTATCATTCACTGTACTCCTACCACAACACTTAATATCTCTAACAGCATGCAGGCTCTCATAATATCCTAACCTTAGAACTCTTTAAAACCAT
Organism: Oreortyx pictus; assembly: GCA_036925125.1. NCBI lineage: Eukaryota > Metazoa > Chordata > Aves > Galliformes > Odontophoridae > Oreortyx > Oreortyx pictus. Next base: position 6,280,100 of record JAUPFR010000010.1, on the reverse strand, counting down.
GTTTCATAGTAGTAAAGGTCTGTACAAACAGGAAAGTATTTTAATATAGAAAATTTGACACTATCACTGCACTCCTCTTCAGAAATGTTCATTCCTTTCTGAGACATATTTTTGGCTTGCACAACAGGGTGCCAAACATTTGTGACAGCTTACAATAGAAAAACAATATTGCTTTTAGTTAACAATGTTAGCTATGAATATATATTGACAGCATTTTCACTGCAGATTTGCTGCCAACATAATACAAAGCAAATAGCATTCAATATGTTGGAACACTCAGGGGAATTAAAGAGTTTCAAAAACAAATTTATAGCATTAGGTGCTGAATGCAAAATCTAATGAAAATGCAAATTCTGAAGTATCTCCTGCACATACTTCATGCAAAGGAATGCGGTTTGATAAAGTGATAAAATTCAGATTGTTTTAAGTCAGGAGAAAATTATGTTAAAATGCCTCTGCTTAGTTGGTTTTTTATAAAGCCAGTCCTACCACAAAGACTAATTTTTTTTTCCTAAAGCCCTTCTGCTTTGTTTCCTCAAGTACATCTGAGAGAGATCATAATAAAAGCCAAATTCCAAATGCTCCCAAATGTTTTGAAAAAATATGAACACAGATGTAAAACTTTAATATTTGTAACTTTGCAATTATTCCTATCCAACTACAAACATCACTGATCCTTCAAAATAACCCAAGCAGTTTTAGTAACAGATCTGAATGTTTGTTATTCTAAGCAATAAGCAATTTGGTGCATAGAAGAAGAGATTTAACTTTATTACAACACGCACAAGAATGTTGTGGTGTGATCTCCTACTTTGTTGAAAGTTCTACAAGCAACATGACATTAACATTTGCAAAAAAAAAAAATGAACAGTTAACAATAGCACACCGCCAAGAAAGCCAAAATTATTGAATTCCATTGCTATTGTGTTTGATTTGCTAGGATTTGTAAATGGTCCTCACTTCTAATAAATAATTATTTCAAGTAGTTCAACACTTAAAACTGACAGTACAATACAACTGGCCTACAACGGACAGCATGTTTCTGTATAGCTGTTTTTTTTTTTTTTTTACTAATTTTCTGATATGTATAATGCAACCAGGTAAAAGCAGTATCTCATTTATAGCTCTTACGTTCACATATGAATGACTGCATTTTATTTATTGCATTTCTTATATAAAACTACGGGTTATATGCAAACTAAACCTGACTACACAAATGACCAGAAGTAAGAGTTGAAAGCTAATATAAACCAGACTCCTTGCAACTGCCTGGGTTTTCTTTTAATTCAAATGGCTTTACCTAAAACTTCCAATTTGGCAGAACTTGAAGGGAAAAAAAAAACCTCTTATTTGACAGATGAAGATTGCAAAGTTCTCTCCAATTGATCTAAGAATATTTCTTCAGTCCCAAATCTTCTAGCAAATGCTTGAAAACTAAAAGTGGCTGACCTAAAGTTGATCCTTTCTGACAGATATAAAACTACATAAATTTTAGAGGAAAAAAAAAATACTGGGTTTCTCTTCAGACCAATTGAATGTTAACATTTTATAACTTCTAAATAATCAAGAAAAATCTAATTTCTCCAACAGGACACGTATTTAACTGCTGTAGTGTAATATTACCATAATCTGTAATTATCAAACCCAATGAAACATTCAAAAATGTCTGAATGTCAGCCTTATTAGAGAATGGAACATACATTAGCACCAAACTTAACCTTCACATACCACAAGATCCAAACTATTACTTGTTACTATACTCTAAACTACAAAATTTTACATTATTTCTACCACTACTGCAAGAGAGCCACAACTCCACATATAAGAAAGAAAAATCAAAAACATTAAAGCTTTGTTTTTCACTGAGCTGTGAATTTGAAAAGCTACATCCTAGCACATCAAGCAAACTTGGACCTGTATGCAATAAGCACCAAATGAGTAATTTTTTTAAAAAGCTGAAAGACACTTCCAGTGGGGATGATGGAGTAAACACAGTTAATTTGTTAACATTTACTCTGTCTCTTTTCACTGACTGTCAAGGAAATCATATTTAATGTTTTGTTGTTTTTTTTTTCCAGTATGTGCTTAGAAAGGATTTCCTGGTAATCTACACTAAATCTCACTGAAGGGTGACAACAAAAATCAATATGTGTCTCTGAAGAATAATCTAGACAAACATTTACATTTAAAATATTCATTTGTATTTATGCATGAGATACTTTTGGCAAAAAGAAACTTCTGAATGCATACAGTCTTTCTGTAGACTTTTATATTTAGTAGACTTTAAATCAATAAAATATATTACTCAAATTAGTTTTGTGATAAAAACAGCTAGAATTCATGTAAAATAACAATTTACTTAGGTAGGAAGCTGTATTAGCCTCTGCTTCACATAAATTTGTTTTCTTCTTCTGCAACCATAGGAAGGAAACAACCCACAGGGAACAACTATTGTAGTTGAATCCTGGCTATTCCAAACCCATGGAATTGCCATTCCACACGACTGCCGGAAGGATATTCTGTTTGATCTGGTAACTGAGGCAACTCTAAATCTAACATATGGAACTCAACAGCAGTATCAAGTTTTAAGGAGCAAACATTCTACCACAAATCCCACAGTAATCTGTAGTTCTCTGCTTCTGCAAGGAGAAACCATACCTCAGTGCAGAAAAAAAATCTTGCATGAAGCTTCCTGCAAGTTTTTTGAGGGTAGCGTGAGCATGCTAAACCCAAGCCTCCACAAAACAAAAAATACACTACACAGCTTGAAGCATTCTGTAGAGAAACATTTCATTGCATGCAGTCAGATTTGTCATTCCAAGAAAAGCTCAGTGTGTAAGCTTAGGGATCTGAACTCACAGTCTTCAGTGTCAGAGTTCAGAGTTAGAGGCTAAATATATAAAAACACAAGAACATTGATAAAAACATTCTCACATTTAAAAATTATAGTGAGAAGGTAGCAACCTAATTTGTTGTCATTTACATTGGAAAATTACTAGGGAAAAAAGCAAACAATCAATAATCCTGTATGGTAATGGGATCAGAGAAAACAAGTTTGGGGGCAGAGTATTTATATTGCTTATACCCATCTACCCAAAGCTTTAGAAAGATTGTCCTTTCAATGATAATGTAAACTACAGTCAGCAACATACACTAGAATTAGCAGAAACATTTGCAGTTTTAAACCTATACTGCATAGGTTCCACTGTACATACATTCTTTAGTAAAAACAGTAATAAAAAAACCTCATTTCTACTTGAAAAGCCTTCTGAGCTTTAGCTGCTACATAACATAATGCATATTTAGACTAGCATGTTATTTAGCAAAAGATGTCCAGACGAGATGATTTGATGTTGGAATAGTCATCTCAGAACAACCAGAGCAATGTAAGGTAAAATAATTGTCAAGTCAATCTCCAGCTTACGCTTTATTGCAGAAATAAATTGAACTCTGCTCTAGCTTTTTGACACGTCATTCTGATACTAATGGGTTCAAATTCATTTTTCTTTGCTCTCCTTCCTAACAGGAAGCTTTATGTAATACTGTGTCAGAAATCTACCAGTTACTGGCTAATGTTTCCCTTAAATAAAAAGTGTCTGCCTGTAATACTATTAACAGCTGCCATCAGTTTACAGTAATGAGCTGCAGTTCATCACAGTAGCACTACTATGAAAATTAGAAGCTTCCATGGAGCTTCCTTCTCAATTTGAAAAAAAAATTCAGAGCCATCATGAGCAGACATCTAGAAGCAGACATTGGTGATTTGCAATTTAAGGTTTATAGACCAGATCTTACATCAGTGCAACTATACACAATCATTATAATACATAACATGACATCATCAACTGATTAAATACCCAGCAGTTCTTTTTGGGGGGGGGGGGGGGGGGGGTCAACATATTAATTCAAAGCTGTTTTTCCATAGATTCCCAAAGCAAAAATTGCATGTTCCCTTGTTTTCCAGAAGAATTCACGGTTTCTTCAAAGTAACATTCAAGTATTTTTCACTTTAGGAAACAGTGGCTTAATTATACCTATTGAAATCTCCTGGGTCACCTATACAGTGCAGGGGTATCTCCCAGTTTCAATTAATTTAAAAAATAATAATAATAGCTATAAACCAGGGGTTATTCATTTTCTTTCTTCCCTGAAGAACTTTTTTTTTTAATTGCATAACTTAAAGCTTTATATCTGCAAAATTAGATAAATCAATTGTATGCTTATACATAAAATCAAAAGAACAAAACACCTGAACCATTATTTCTCACGATGGAGAAAACAGGAAAAACATGACACTAAATATTAACCAGCATATATAAAAACAAAAATAGTCTTTACATAAACAGTGTAAAGAACCTGTAGAAATAATGATACAAGTTCATGAAATATACAGTCAAGTTAGCCAGGGACGAAACATTGCATAGAATCCACCTGTCCCTCCTCAAAATAAGGTAACTACTGGTGACTTCTGACCATTTAGATGGGCGTGAACTCTATGGTATCACAACACACTGAGTACAGTGAACATCCATCAGGCTGGCCAGCCAGTAACCAGGATTTTCCTTCAATGTGTGCAACAGACAACATGCATAATTAGTTCCACCTATACTGCTGACAGATGTTTCAAAAATGAGGATTACTTGCATTTTCCTACTTAAAAAAAAACACTATTAAGCACCATCAACTGGATATTGTCCAGACTAGAAGGAACCTTAATTTGACCTGTTACATGGCTCAGATTCTACTTCTAACTTTTAGAAAGAGCATTGTCATTTTGTAATTGAAATGAAAAGATAGATGAGAATCAATGATACGGGGCAGACAGCAAGAAGATTTGGGTTGCTTTTCCACCATTTTTCATTATCAGACAGATACACCTCAGCTTTCCAGATTCATGTTCCAGAGCTGTAGTCCTGACTACTTCCTGGACTACATACTATTGTCACTATATGTGAAGTTATTTCCATTATTTAGAGAGGCAGGCTACTTCGGCTGAGAGAACTCATGGTTTCCTTGTGCAATCTAAGAGCAATACGATTTGAAGGAAATGGATTGCAGGATCTAGGTCTCTAGTTCCACCTCCAACACTTAATTGCAGAATAGAGGATTATTAGAGGCACATGCTTAATACACTCACGCATAATCAGCTGCCATAGCACTGGCCACTTCACTGCTCTTCACAAAAACTACCATACAAAAAGTCACTATCATTCCTTTCTTAGACTTTCTTGGCAAGAAAACAAAAACAAATCTTTACAGTTTTTCAGCACTACCTTCTCTTTCTAGAACCATAGAACGGTTTGGACTGGAAATAACATTTAAAGATCATCTAGCCTGATTCCCCTGACATGAGCAGGGACATATTCTATGATAAGAAGTTATCCAAAGCCCCATCCAGCCATGCTCTGAGCACTTCCTGGGATGAGACATACAACTCACTTGGATAACCTGTTCCAAAACTTTACCACCATCATAATAAACAAATAGTGTCGTTATTCTTCTGTATAAATAAATCTACCATTTCTATATTTAAAACCATTGCTTCTATTCCTACATGCGTTTATAAGATGTCTCTCTCCATCTTCCTTACAAACCCCTTTTAAATATTGCAATGACATACATTCTGATGGTAGTTTTAAGTATAAAACTAGAATGAAATGGATGAAAGAAAATTAACACTGGATATTAAATAAGTACTTAATCATAAAACAGTTTTTAAAAGCAAAGAAGCATGTCACATCATTGACATCAAGATCAACACAATGCTGATTTTGTTTATGGCAGTTATAACATTTTTGACATTTAGAGTGACAGATGCCATCTGAATAGGAAATTAAACACACCTGGCCATTAGTTCCCTGTAAGCATAAACCAGCATGATATCAGAAACACTGGCATCTAAAGTTTTCTTAGTGACACTTGAAATAAAGAAAAGCTATGAATTTAACAGTCATGCCAAGAGAATATTTCACCTGGACAGCAGTTTCACAAACATTGAATATTGTCTTTGTTTAAACTATGTGAATTTGTTACTTCTCAAAAGATGATGCATGCCATGACAACTTGAAATAATTTCATGGAGATGCACAATATTGTACTTTACTACAGCTTCACATGCACCCTCAATCTATTACAAGCCCAACAAAATTATTGATCAAAAATAAAAATTACACAGTATTTGAAAGGAGTCCAACTTGGAAGATCATTTATAAATCTAATTTTATACGTGACCAACATGGGCACAAGTTTCAAAAATGGAAAAACTATTTTTCTTCAGAAATAAAGTATGTCCAATTGATTTTTTTTAATGCTGAGATGAACATACAATCTATTTCAAATGTCATTGTTTTATTTAATTAACATTTCTTGTTGATTCTTCAGTAAATAATTATTTCTATACATATCATCTAAACCTGAGCACTTCATACTTTCAACTCACAATATTAAAACATTTTCTAATGAAGAGATTGGTGAAAATGCTTTTACAGGTTTTAAGGCTCTCCTGAAATAATCCATTATGTTTTCTAGTACACATCTCAAATAATTCAAGCCCATCCCATGACAAATGTAACAAATCCATATTATCACATGATACAGTCCTAGAAGACCTTACAAAATTCACATCATAAATCCGGCTATGTGATTCACACAGTTACTTAAAAGATGTTCAAATGCACTCAGAATAGGCTGTCTCATTTTAGAGTCATACAGATATGTAAATATAAAAAACTTCAATAATGATCTGAGTTGTTTTAGAACAGTAATAGAGGCCTGAGAAAACTAAGTCTAGTTCCAGTGAAGAACATATACTAAAAATCTAATGAAGTAAAGAAACTAAAGATCATGCAGATGTATGGTTTTTATTTGGTTGCTTAGTTACTGTTTGTGGGTTTGTGTTTTTTTTTTTTTAAGCAAGTTTTAGTAGGGAGGGGAAATAAACTATCACTAAGATTTCTGTGCATTTATAATATCCAAATATGTTTTAACTTGGCATTCCATTTAACTTGATTTTCTTCAGAAGTTACCTTATGTATTACTATGGAGCTGGGCATAAGAAAAACAAGAAAACTTCAGCCAATATATTCTATTCCCAATTCAGCTGCAACTGAAGTTGAACAGGGAGAATTCCTTCTAAGTAAATAACATTTGATTATTTGTTTTTTTTGGTTTTAACCTTGGTTTTAGCTTACTTCCAACTAGGATTTGATAATTCATTTTCATTTTTCTCTTCTACCCTTCACCATCATAAAGATACTGACAAAACAGATTGAAATCCTAATCTATTTATCAACACTTACTGAACAAAATTTGGCACTATCAGGAAACCCCTTATTTTGGAAGTTCCTTTTTTAATCTCTCCTTTTTTAATCTCAGTGAAAATACCACTTCTGAACATGATTCATCAGACAGCAGAGTCATTCAGAGTACATACACATACGAAGTATACTGTATAATCTAAATGTGCATTGGTATAATATGGTTGCTATTCTTTAGAGTAATTAATAGCCTCAAATACATTTTTAATCTTTTCATCACTATGTTGTATTCAACTCTTACTTCTGCTAAACTTGAGAAGAGAAATCTGCCAGTAGAGATCCTCTATTACTAATGTGGCTACCGTATCTGGAACACTGATTGTCTACACCTCAGCTAGAATTTCTGGGTATGGCCCCAGTATGAAATAATTTATATTTTCATCTGTAAAAATCTTCTGAGGTATAGAAGAATTTTTAATCATTTGTCGCATGCACGTACTTTTTTCCTTAGTCCAAATTAATCACTGTAGCTTCTAACACCTTTGATGACATTCTAGCTTAGAAGCAATCATGCAGCTGAAGCACTGTCTATTTAAAACACTTGAAATAGAAACTAGATGCGACATTTGTTCATCCAGTTTGCAGCTTCACAGAGAAGGTTAGCAAAATCATAGCGTTAGGGTGGTTTTAGTTAAAATTAATAGGAATAAACCCTACCCCAATAAAGATCATTGACTAGAAATAGACAGTAGCCTGTGACACAAATTTATTAGAGAAATGGGTGGCTTTGCCCACCAGAACAGGCATTCTACAGCAAATCCTATTTTCTTCATACTCCTTTTCACGGCTATTGTAAGAATAATCAAAGCATGATTACAGTCCTTATGTAGAATACATCAGTTGTGGGAGGTTTTTTTTTTGTTGTTCATTCCCATATCAGTATTAACTGAATTCACTGAACAAATGACTAAAGGAATCCACAGTTCAGATATTCCAGACCAACTGACTTACAAGTCAGGAAGCATATGGGCAGACCAGAAGGCCAAATTTTACACCTCACAGGCATATTATATAATGGTTCTTTATTCCTGTAATGTAAATCATTAGCTACTTTTAGATTCTCTCTTGTTAAATCTTATAGGGATTTTTTTTTTTTTTTTAAGCATGACATGTGTTGTTTAAAGCCCAAGTTACAAGGAGGAAAGAGTTTGTTTACCAGTTCCCAAATAAACTTCTACTGGTTCTAATGTAGCATAGACAAAAGCATCAAATAAAATAAATGTACCAAAAATTTCTCAAAGTAATTCTGAAAAGATCTTGGTTCTCACTGTTGTGCTACTTAAGCACGTCTTCTACCTACCTCCATTAGTGAAGCACAACAGTAAACTAACACACCTAACATAAGGAAGGAAGCAATCACTCTGAAAGAAGACTTATGTATGACAATGAACAACAAATCAGGCATGTGTTTCCATAGTGACAAAGTAACAAAAGGCTGCTGCAGTTTTCAGCTGTCTGTACTAAGAGAGCAACAGCGCAAAGGGACTGGAATCTCTTCTCTGTAAGCTGGCACGCAAGTGAACTCAGAATCGGCTGTTACATTTCAGTTCCACATTATGAAGAAAATATGAAAGGAATTGGAAGAGGAATAATAATAAAAGCAAGAAGTTCTGCAAGAAGCACAACCATTAAGAGCTACGGGTTTGGATTTCATGGTTGGTTTCTCTGCTATCTTAAATATGCAAATTCCAATGAGTATTTTTTCCTGCACATCTCCTCTGTGGATTCTCTGATGTTGAATAAGAAATGATCTCATACTACAGCCTTTCAGCCAGTGGGAACACTAATGGGGTCTTTTGCCCATCTGACTGTTTACTTTCCTGAAACTTACAGGAATTCCTGTCCAGCGGGGTTGAAATTGGCTAAGAGTTAAAAAGCTATTGAGAGAGAAGGGAGTGGAGAAAGATCATTAACCACACAAAAATCTGGGCTAGCAAGTGTAACGTAGACTGTGATCATACGAGCCTTGTTTCCCTAGGAAACTAGACTAATTATCAAAGGGTTGGAAAGATTCACTTATGAAAGTCCAAAGGTCCCAGAGCAGGAAAACACTTAAAGCTAAAGTGCTCTATTGGATAGAGGACAGAAAGGACCAAACATGATAGCTAGGATAAGAGATGAATGTGATAACAAACAGGAATGTAAACAGTAGTCGGGCAGAGAGGACCTGTTGTATCAGGAGAAATTTTAATTAAGCAGAATTAAAACTAAGAATAAAGTGATTAAACAGATGAAGGTATTAGGCTAAATATCAAGCAATGGTATTATTGAGAAGAATCTATGGAAAATCTTCTAAATACAAGTAGTGAAAGTTCTATGGTTTAAGACAAAACTGCACCGTAAAAAAAACAAAACAAAACATGGATAATCAGATTGACAGGAATATCTTAAAGGTTTTTCCTCATCATTTCTCTCTGATTCATAATACACTAAATGCACTAAACATTCTATAAAATCATTACTTCCTAGTGGTTGGACTGAAAACTAAATGAAAAATAGCGTTTGTATGATTTTCCCCTACTACCCTGCCTTTTTTATTCACTTCTAAAATCAGTTTTCAATCAGGTTTCAATGGCTGATGCAACAGAAGAAAAACAAAATGGATGATGTTAAGCCAGATAGTGACAGGAGGTTGCTTGTTTTCTCATGATAATTCTGAAATTTCATTATGAATAACAATTTTAATGTGAAATATTAAGCAATGCTGAGATTATTACCATGTAAAACAAAGTTCAAAATGTTCATATCTAAGCAGACTAGTTAAGAATTTGAAACTAAAAGAAGCCATAAGAAGGAAATTTAAAACAAAAAAAAAAGTAAAACTAGTAAATTTAGTAACCTTACCTAAATAGTGAAAACTAGACCTCAGTTATGTAAACAAAAAGATCTGCCTGCCTATCATATTACCCATATGTTACAGCAAAAATAAGTGCAATTTATATAGACAGTTACTTACACAGAGTTAAGATATCTAATTCTGCAAGTAGAGACTGAAGTTACTTGCACATTACTGTAATGCTCCTAAGCAGTCTTGCATAGTATGGTTTAAAAAATAATAATCAAAATGCACAAACCAGGTTACACAGAACATTTGATATAGCAATTTCTAGAATTCATTTAATATAACTGAGATGCAATGACTAATACTGCCCATGTCTGCTACTACGAAGACCTAAATAAGGTTCCAGACTAGATTACGTTCATGCAGGTCTCATTTTAACGGAAATTGGAGAGATGAAAAAAAGATTATAGGAAGACACATTATAAAAACAGACCTCACAAGTCAAACTTAATAGTGAAACCGTTCTCTTTCATGTAGACAACCATGAAAACAAATATCCTGTAAGCATGAGATATATATTGTATCTTTCTACCTGATCTCTTTGCCTCCTTGAGACAGATTCCCATTCATCTCATGACTATATAATTTGATCATAGTTGACTAAGGCACAGCAGGGGAAAGGGCCTGTCTGATAAACTATCAGGCTCCAGGAAGACAGATAAACAATTTCATGATTTCTAGTTGTAACAGAAATGGTACAGTAATGGACATGAAGACATTAGTCTCATAGGAATATGAGTATCGAGACTCTGCAGTCTTTCATCCTCTTAGAAAGAAAGGGTTCCCCCCCTCCACTAGGGGAAAAACAGCCTCACTATGATAAATGACAATAAAATACCAAAATAAAATGCAAGCTATGTGTGAAAGCTAACAAATCACAGATTTAATTCCATGTGAAATACTTTTTTCCATTTTTGTTAGTTTAAAACAAGCGAAAAAGTAAAAAGTGCTCCTTTTTTATCATGTTCTGTTGTTTCACTTCTTAATAAAAATATTATTAAGAATTAATATTTCCTATCAAGTTCTTTCACACTTAGAGATAGCCTGTCAATGTTCATCCTGTGAAAAACATTTATCTTTCTTCTGTTACAAGACACAATAGTATTATCTGTTTGTAATACTAACTCGCTGTTCTAGATGCTTTGAATGAAGGCTTGAGTAATAAGACTTGAACACCTACGGTGGACTTCATTTTCATATATACATTATCTATATATATACACACGCATTAGCACCCATCAGCCATTATCAATACAAATCACATTAGGTGGTAATTCTTATGCTGCCTTTGTAATAATTACCTGCTACAGCTAGCAAAAAAAAAAAAAAAAAAAAAAAACCATGGCAATATCCAGTCAGGATGGTAATTGCTTTTACTTATCAAAATTCAAAGAATAGAAACATTCTTCAGCAAACTGACTGTTCCAAGCCCTGGACAGCATCTTTTTTCTTTTAGAAGGAACATATTTTATATTCTGGTGTAAACAATGTGTAAGCTGGTGTAAGCTGTAATACCCATTTAAATTAATATGTACTTACCTGTGATTCTTTCACGTTTTCAACAGTGAAGTTGAACCAAACTCGAAAGCGCGGGTTACAGGTATCTGGTCTAATGAAAAGGTCATACTCAAATTCTGTTATGTGGTCCACTCTTCCAAGGTTACCTATAAAAAAATGCAAAAAATAATGCATTTCAATAAATGGGTAAGTTCCAGAACAAGAACTACAACTAGAAAAGCTTTAAAAGTCTTAAACTTTGCTGTTTAAGATGATCTCATATGAACAGTGGGCTTTACAATAGCAAAACATTTAAGTGACTCAAATAAGGTCACAAAGATACATAGGCCACTTTGAAAGTAACTTCTTTCCACAGAAACTTCAACAGATACAGAGTACAATAATTATTTGACACTGAAAATTCTCGACTACAAAAATAAGTATTTCTCTAACCTACTCATGATTCAAAAGCCATCTTAATACTTCTCCTTTATCATCTGGGGACAACACCACCTCCTTCCACAGAAACAAATGAGGCTACAAGCCTCCATTTTTTCCTGGTGAATTTCATGGAATAAAAATTTTTAAATGTAGTCAAAGCCAAATTGTCCCCCACAGCATTATTCAACAAGCAACCAGACAGGCTATAGTCATGAAGTTCAGCATTTGGAAACATCACTAAGTGCTTTTAAATTGCTAAATTGGTATTTTTCCTTTGAAGTGTGCTAAGATACCTAATGACAGGGTTTAGACTTTCCACCTCACATGTATACTACAAAAACAGGTCTTAATATTTTTCTCATCCAACTCAAATAGCATCCTATCACACCTTGTAACAGAGCAAAGCACAAACTTAAATTTATACCTATAAAACAAACTGCACTGTAAGATGATACAATCTGTTTTTTTGTGGTTTCAGATATATTTGAGGATTTAAATATGCAATCCCAGGTTGGCTATATGCTGTTCAAATAGTTACTTAGAACACGATTGAAGCCAAACAACTCCCTCCTCAGCAAGTCTTTCAGTCAGTATGGCTGATCATCAGTAGCATGCTACTAAACACGAGAAGTAGGAAAATTTGGATCATCAGCTGCTTCAGGGTGAAGAAGCAGTAAATAACATTCAAATCTGTTCACCAATACATTTGCAGAATTTCTTCATTAAATTGTTCCTGGCTTCACCAGTTGAACAGTGAGCACTTTGAATTTTCCCTATTTTTAATGTTATCCTCTACTTTCCTGCCCACAGCCTCCTTTTCAGAGGAAAATTCTTCTCACTGATTCCCACTTCAGAAAACCACTTCGTGGTAACAATCTGTTCCTTAACACTTGCCTGAAGGATACATTTGGAATTAGAAATATTCGGGGGGGAAGCTACATTGTGCAGCAACACCTTTTGCAAGCACAGATAGCATCACCTGCTGTGCAGGGACTGTGGTAAGGAGATGAAGGGCCTGCCCTGACGACCCATCCTTAGCAATGCTGGTGGTGAGGGCAGCTCAAGGATGGGTAAAACATGGCACATGGGCAGAGGGGAAGCTGAAGAGCAGCCCTGCCAGCACCATGGCCAGGGGAGGAAGCAGTGAGGGGTGCTCCAGGTGCTGAGGCCCAGGCAGGCTCTGTGCAGGGAGCACACTGGAGCAGGGGGAAATTTCCTGAAGATTCTGCAGCCTGGGAAGGTTGCATCCCAGATCAGGGGAACATGCGAGGATAAAAAAGGAGCAGAGAGGGGCTGAGCACCAGCCCTTTATCATGCCCTTCACTACAGGGACAAGATAAAGGATCCCAGGAAAATGGAGGGGTGGGGAAAGTGGTGCTTACTTCATCTTTCTCACTACACAACCCTGTTTTTATTGGCAATAAATTTAAGAAGTTTTCCCTTAGTTGACTGTTTTGCTTGTGATAATTGCCCTCTGATCTCTGGGATTTTTCATCTTATTTTCTTCCCCTACCCTGTTGAGGGGCAGTGAGAGCATAGCTGGGTGGTCTGAGCTGCATAGCAGCATAGGTTGGATTCCAGTTACTTCACATAGGGTCACAGGGAAACAAGAAAAGGAACAGGCCACTGTTTAGGTCACAGGTCATAAGCCCTCTCTGGACATGCTAAATGCATGGGTAGCCAGAGTCATGGCAACCCAAGTGATCTGTGTGGTACTGGTAAATCCTCTAAGATGAGGACAGCAGGCTGCATAAATACAGGCTGTGGAATAGGTCCAGCTCGTAAAAGTGCAAGGTGTAAAAGCATCCAATAATCCCAGTAATTCCCCCATGCAGTGCAAGTTACCTGCAGCACAGAGTGGCAGGCATCAATTCTGATGGCAAGATTTCCAAATAAGGAAGTAAAATATAAGTCTAAATGGTTTTAAGTTCAAAAATCATCAGGAACTTCAATTGCAAGCCATGGGAAACTAAAAGATTAAAATGAATAAATAAAAACAGAGCAAAATGAGATCTTAATTTCTGACTTATTACACATTTCAGCTTCTGTTTCAATATCAAACTGATCTAAACTGTTTCAGGGACAGTTGGGACATGCTGAGTCAACATGAGTTGACTCAAAACTACTTCTTTGCAGAGCCCAGAGGGTTCCTGAACCAGAACCTGTCAGTGAAATCAATGACAGTGAAGTGGTGATACACTGAAGTACAGTCTGCCCTGGAAGAGCTACTCAAACCAACTCAAACCCAGAAGCAGCGGTAACAATTTAACCACTGTGTGAAGGATTTCCTGGGACTCCTAACACTGCTACATTCTATTTATCCCAAACACTTGGAATAGTCACCTGCCTCTTAATGCAGTATTTTCCTTATGTAAATTGTATCTCACTCCATTCCTTTTCGCTGTCAGAGCTGCTTCTTTCTAGGTTCCTCAGCTGCCATAGTCACCTGCAGCCATGTGCAGTTTAGTATCATTTGTACTTTTCATCAGCACAGTATTTCTTCTGTCTCCCAGATGCTAAATAGGCTGGACCCAACACTAATGCCTCTGGTAACCAATTCAACAAGTTCCTCATGCTCAATAGGCTATTGTTTGTGCTACCACAGCCTTTGCTCACAATCTGTCAGCCTAATTTCAATCCACATAGCAATGTCATTAAACAAGACAGCAGTTTTGGTACAAAGAGGCCTAGAACTGTAAGAACAAAACACTTCCTGACTTTCAGATATGCTTTGTAGAAATTGGACAGTACCAAAGAAATTTTTTGTATCAAAGAAGGAAACCTCCCAGCATTGATCATAACTAAGTTTAACAATTTCACAGCATCATCAGGAAATATATTCTAACGTAGTAAAGAAATACAATTCTCACACATGTAACACAATGAAATGCATTAGAAACTACGAGATTAAGAAACTACCACAGCATAACTTGTGCCTCTGCATATTTTGGGAATAACTTTGTAGCATGTAAGATATTAACAATGGTATGTAGTGAAAAAACTTATGAATGACTGTGGTCTGCAGAGGAAAAAGAATTGAGTGGTAAGGTTGGAATTTTAGCATTAAGACTTTTCTTATTTTTCTCTTTTTACAGCTTGGGTGCATTTGTGGTTGTGAAATGACTGACTACACCTTAAAAGTAAAGAAGAATTTGTTGGAGCAGTCAAGCCTCTATAAACCATTATGACTTGGTCACCCTTAGAACAGTTGTGGTTTTTCTATTAATATTTTCCTTCACAGAAATACTGACAGTTTGTTTGTTTGTTTTAACTCGAAGATGCAAACAAATTAGGTTTCCAAATCTCTATAAACTGACTCTCACTTAGCCCTGAGGTTGTCCTGAGATTTATTTGTAAGACATGCTCAATTTTCAGTCACAGATCTGTTCAATACTCTAAACATGCTGAGAAAAGAGACATCCTTTTCTTTAATCATTCAAGCTGAGTTTTTTTTAATTATATTTGCTTTACAGTGTAATGTTTAGCACAATGCTCTCAAAATTAGAGTAGTAAAGGGGGTCAATGACATCTTTTAAGTTTAAGTCAGGAAAAAAACATGTTACTATTTATTAATCATGCAACATACACTTAGCCCTCATAAAATATTAACATATATTGCTTCCTACATCAATAATAAGTATACTTTGCACAAAGAAAGAAAACCTGTTTCAGAAAACACTAGCTAAACTTACTAAGCATTTTAACAATCATCATAAAAATGCTAGAAAAATACAGATATGTTAAGCAATCCTAAAATCTTCTTAAACCACACATTGTGCTTTCCTACAGAGAATTTTAAGATGAAAAATAGACCTTGAGGGTCTTAGACAAGCCTGAGGCAGTATAAAGAAAAAGGTCAAACACTCTGCTAAAAAGGACCGTTATCTTCAGAACAACAACTTATCAGCCAGCTTGCAGCCCTGCTTATTTACAGTTATTGGTCCCAGAGGAAGTGCACTTCAGTGCAGGGCGCGATTACTTTGTAATGAGTTTGCCAGAAATGGTAAAGGAAACTAATTTGTAACAATGTGCTGTTCCCTGCACATGAACTTTCTCAGACACTTTTTTGTCCACCAATGAATAACTAACTTCAGCCTCCCTAATAAGCAGTGAAAACAGAAGTGCACTAAAAACGACTAAGTTGCTAGCATGAATGTGCTGAAATATCAGTGATTATCCCCTCTCAGCTGTCCATTACAGTACTCATGATGACCACCAATTCCCCTGTGGTGGATATATAGAATGCAGGTTTCAGGGGGTGGATTTGCACATGAAAATTAACACCATTTGGAAGAAAATAGCCTGCACCTGTCACAGATTAGCAACAAAAGGTCAAATGCCTCCTTTTACACCTAGAGCACTTGCATATTGTGTGCCTTGCTTATAGGAGCCTAATTCTAGTTCCTTAATTCAGAATAGTGAGCACTATGGTGAACAGAGGAGGGGTGGGGAAAATTAACCTTGGCTAAAAGCTATCAATAAATCTATTGATCAAGTTACATATGAATGGAAGGAGCTGAGGCAATCTCTGCCTCTAAAAGGTAGTTTTTCAAAAAGAGAATTACACAAAGTGCTCTTCTGTTTTTGTCAATATGCTGCCAGGTTTTGAAATACTATTTTTCATCCACACAATAAAAATCTTGACAAGTAAGCAATAGAAAAATCACTAATACACTTGCAGCTGCATTTCAATCCATACAAATTCTTTAAACAAAAACAACCAAGGGACAGATTGGAATATACATCATTTTCACCAGTTGAACCAGACACTGTATAGCGATCTTTGGATTCAGAATTAATTTATATTTTCATCCAATTCTGTATCTTACAAAATAAGGTGAAATCTAGGAAGTGGAATACTCCCAATAGTATTCATACTTAAGGATCACAAAAGACATTGATATGATAATGCAAAAAGAATTTACTGATACATCCTAAATGGAAGCAGAACCACTGGGACCAAGATCTGTAAAAACTTTCTTGTGTGAAAGATGACTTTCTTCTGTAAAAAGTACATCTAAGAATACCAGTTGTAAATTCCCACTAGCATTATGTTCTTTGTCCGTTGAAAGACTTTATAAAAAGTAGTTTGGCCCTGGTAGCCCTAAACAACTTCTAAATAGCATTTGATTTTTAAATGGGAATAACTATAATGAAATAGCAACTACATCTGAAAACCTCTGATCGTTTGCATCATCTGGACTGCTGGCTAAAGCACATGTCAACTCAAGATTCATGGAACCACAAAAAATTACAGTGAGAATAAAAAGCACCATAAAACACAAATATACATTTTTACATATCCATATTTAAGTATATTTAAATTACTGAAATCGTATTTATAAACTGCAACAGAGTAATATTTACACTGCTATAGTTATATCAGTGCTTGGAAGATACAACACTTCAAAATGTAGCATTTTAAGAACCTGACATTTTATGTAAAACAATACTGATGATCATAGCATACAATCAAAAGCCACATAGCCTTAGATAAATGTTCTAGATTATCAAACAGGCAACATTACTAGATGGTTCAGACTTCTACTGGTAGTCTCTTTTCACCCTCCCACTTCAAGTAAGCAAGTTAAAACTTCATGAAGGCACAGCATTTTTTTAATTTCTTTATCAATAACGACATCCAAATGACAGTAAATGAGTAGATTTTGTGAGTCTAATTGTGGAAAAGGACTTCATGGGAGCAAGCATCAAGTGGCAAAAGCCTAGTTCCCATTCCTGGAAAAGGAGTTGTATGTATTGCTACAGTTTTGAGAAGCTGAAGCATCCTGATTGAAACAAGTAAATGAAGAGAATGTGATAACATCTAATTGTGCCTGTCAGCATATCAAAATTCTAGCTTTTACACCTTATCTGTGAAGGAGAAGCATATTAAATATATTCAGAAGATCAATAAGATTTCTTACTGGACTCTATTTGTGTATTATCTCATAGTGGAACAAATGCAGCAACGGCACTGAGTTTTGAACCCAAAACTTAGAATTGCTCTTATCTTTTCCAGTTCAACTTTCTTTGGTGCAACACCAATTTTAATGCTGTTCCTCTAGATTCATAATAACAAAATCATGATCTGATTATCAATACTTCTTATAGAATCCTAAAACTTGCTGAAAATTTATGGACCAAACAGTGGATATAAGCACAATGCGGTTGTGGGTGACACACCTTAGCAGTGGTGACAATAGTTCACCTACGCTGGTGCAGATTGTTACAAGTGTGGCATGCAGATTCTTATTCATCATCAGTAGAAATAGTTAATGGTGGTGACTATGTTGAAAATACTGTTTTACAGCTGAGAATATGATCTAAGTAACAGTGCTATTGCATTCTACTTGTTGTAATTTCTGTGGAAAGAGAAAGCATTACTTTTGGAGCAACTATGTTTTGTTTTACCACAGTTTTTGGGAAAGCTTAAACTAACTGGAATATTTTGTCTTTCAACGCTCATTAACAAAACCTATCAGTGTTGTTGCCAGTTTGAAAAACAATAAGTATTTAGAATTGCTTGTTGCTCTTTTTCAACATTCATTATTATTGGATTCAATTTCTAGAGGTTCCTTCCAAACCCTACAATTCTGTGGTTACTGCTCAAAAAAACACTATCAGCAAAATGGTATATGGGGATTTCCATTACAAGTATTATTTTGTAAAGAGCAGGTTTATCAGCAAATATGAAGAAATTACATAAAATCTCACTCAAGGAAATCTATAGTTTTGATCAAATCCGATTGATATTTAATCCCTTGCAGCCAAAGAACCTCATTTCAAAATTGTCATTATCAATAAATAGTGGTGCTTTCAGTTAAAGAAGAAGAAGAATGTGAAGCTGAAATAATAAAATTTTGGTGTCCATTGTGCAGAGAAATTGTAAAGAATGGAAAAGAAAGCAGTCTTTTTACCCCTCTCCAGAATCTGATTTTTCAGAGCTGCAAAAACATCAGCAGAGTCGAATACCCCTGTTTAAATGTTCCAAGTAAAGTAGAAATAATTTAAATATAGAAACTGGCAGAAATAAAATAGAAGCGCACAAGATTAGAAGGGAGTGTCATGAATGGATAAAAATTGGTGCCTCATATTCCACAATGGCCATCGCATAAAAAATACAGCAAAACCACCAAATCCCCAGAAAAGCAGTAGACTACTGGTTTCTCTGCTCCCTGTTTATCAACTCCCCAAAGGCCTCTAATGACAGATGGGCAGTTATTTATCCATGGCAGTGAACCTTTGTTAAAAAAACTGAGTACAAATAATTGTGTATTGGTGTCATGAAACTCAGCTTTAAAAAAAAAAGTCAGATCTAGTAGCTCACCATTGCCTATGGATCTCATCTTACAAAGAAAAGCTTTAAAAAGAAAAGCATTTGGGGAAATTTCTGTTTGTGTGTCACTTAACATATAATGGGTGCTATCTGAAATAAATAATTAATAAACTAATAAATAAATTATTAGATCCACAGCTTTAACCACGGAATAAAACACCAAGGCAGATCAGAGAATATGAACCACTGTACCACAACAGGATGTGCCATTACCGGTATGTATTATGAAGAAACATATCCACTTATTTTGGCCAGGCCTGATGCTCGATAGACATCATTAAAGCCTGTTATCTCTTGCATGTCATGTAAGACATTTTCTTATTCATCTTCTGCCAAGACATCACAGACAGGCAAGCAGCACATTCTGAATGGTTAAAACATAAAAGCTACATATCCTAATTCCTAAGTACATTACAGTAGCCCCATTTATCTAATGCTTCCTTCTCAATATAGAGACTTTGAAAAATTATGACTGCATTCCAAGACAAAAGAAAAAACAGTTCTTACATCCTACAGGCAAGGATATTTCTGTTATTTATTATGGCATTGGTGTAATCCCACATCTGGTCTAGTTTGGCACCTGACATACAGAACTATTTTTCCAGGTGAATCCTTCCACAAAGTAATTACTAACTGCCATTTGAGGAAAAATTTTTGATAGAAGCCTCAATCAGCCTCAAGTTCCATAGTCAAATTATTTCTTCAAAGCTCTCTCCAAAGTCACCACAGCTGTAAATAACTTCAATTTTTATTATTTGAAATAATAAAGAGTAAAAATTGAAAGGCTTCAGTAATTACCTTGCATAGGAATCTTGCTTTTTGAGATGGACTACAAAAGGGCTTTTTTTAATTAAGAAATCAGAAGTCTTATAGCTAACATTTTCCTTCTGTATCGTAGACACAAACTTCAGTGAACACTGGCCTGAGACAGATTTTCATTACAAACGTCTGTCCCATGTAAAACTTCTAAGACTGAAAATGGTTTCTATGCCATTCTGAATCTAGTAAAAAAAAAAAAAAAGACAACTGGAGGGCTAGAAATGTTCTCCTTCAACACAGTAATCCCATTATTTCATTACCTTGAAGTGCAATCACTGTATTATAATCCCCATGATAAAAATTTATAGATAAACTTCCCTGAAATCTAGGCACATTTTTAGCTATTTCATCAGATAAGACATGCACAGCTTCATCACCTCTCTGCTCATCTGCCAGACTTCCTAGTATGATATTAGTACGATATGCTTTTAAACACAAATGACTTGTGTTCCCCCTTTACAATACATTTTGATCCTTCAGAAACAGAACTTGTTCATGTACATTTTCCAGACTCCTGTGCCTTACTACATTCCTTTCCTCTAGTCACAAGCCTGCTTTGGATGCTCTCCTTGTATTCCAGTCTTACCATCAATTTTAAAATGCCCATACCATTTAGAACTCAGCCTTATTCCAACACATTACATATAACTTATGTACAAGAAGCTACACTATGTTGATTCGTATGCTACTGATCAAGGTCACAGCAGGCTTTCTTACCTGTACCAACATGAATGCACAGAGAAAACAACTGCTTCCACTCATTTTGTAATTTAAGATCTAGTTAAAGCTTTAAGCAACCTGGTTGATGTAAGTTTTTCAATCATAAGTGATAATTTAAATATTGACATTTAAATGGCAGCAACATGTTTTTGTCTTCTGCTATAGTTAGAATACTTTACTATATTTGAATGTCTGTCTTAATTTGGGTTTTTTTCTCCATTTTGCAAATCCAAAAGCATTTTCTTATTACTTCAAAGTATTTCTATGTTTGTAGTAAATTAAACATTAATCTTTTTCTGCAAATGTCAAGTGATATTTAAATGTTTTCTGGCAGATAAATGATTATTAATATTAATGCAATAAAATCACAGCTCTTTGTCCTTTCTTTGATATTTAAGAAAAAATTAGGAATGTCAAAACAGCTCCACAAGAAGAGAATTCATTGGTCTACAATCCACTCTTCATTAGCCTGAGAGGTAAAAAATTACTGATCTTGTGAGACAATGTGTTTATAGAATCAGAAAGGGTTGAAAATGAATTACTCTATCAGTGGTAGAGTGTGTATCACTTCAATGTGAAAATGCCTTGTTAAAGTTCATTTTAATTTAAAGCCCCCTTTTTGTCATTCAAAAAGCTTTAGCACAATGAAAGAGTCTTTGTCACTTTCATAATTAGCCCTCCTTGCACTAAATGAGAATAAAATCTGATCAGAAGTCCATGCAGGCAAGGTCATAAATCAAACAGAAAAGCTCCATGAACAGTTCTGTAAGATGTCCAAAGGCGCACACAGCTTGGAATTAAAGCACGGTAGTCAAGATCTACTCCCAGAAATGCAGTTAAAAAAAAAAGAAAAAAAAGCCCCAATAATATCTGTTTGACAGGCTGAATTTATCTCCATATTCTGCAGCCCTATAAACACATTTTGCTGTTTAGATACAAAAGCAATTTCAGCACCTAGGACAATTCAGGATAGCAAACAGCTGTTAAAGTACTACTATTACCGTTTGCCAACTAAAGTTAAATTAATTTAACTTAATGCTCTCACTTTAAACCGTGGCAGTAAAAAAAAAGTCTTATATGATGATAATTGTCATAAAGTAGGAACAAAATTGTATTAACTGATGAAATTAAACTTTGTTTCTTAGGGAGTTTTATATACATAAGTGAATGCAGAGCCTTCTTCAAATGTAAACTGGATTTTATTCAGTTTCTTTTCACTTTCAGATGAAAGTAAAAAAGATACTGAGAAATGTAATAAAATCCTCAGCCTTGAACAGCTATGGTGAGAATGACAGCACATCACTTGGGGATCATCATAATGCCAACAGGAATCCTAACCATCATCATAATACTTTACTCCCCAGGTTAACACAAGTACAGATTTCATCAGCAAGTAATGCTGAAAGCATTATCTAAATAAGAAGGAATAAAAATAGGAGTCTACCCTGTCCATTGGGATCAGATCCTGCTCCCACAGTGATCCCTCCTACTCTGGAAACTTGCTAGAATTTCAACAAGTTTCATATAGATTCCTTTGGATACTCAGGAAAATACTCTCTGTCACCTCAGTACACACGTACAGTACACAACACAAGAGCTACAATTAAATAATAAATCATAACACTAGGTAAATCCTTCCCAGCATACCATTAGTACTCAACTCTCACATCTCCTTGGGAAGGGGAGAGGCGATACTAAAGAAGAGCTTTGTTAAACCAGGATTTTAAGTTCTCCTTTTTTAAAGGGGTAAAGCCAGCCCTACAAAACCTCTTACCTTTATTCTCATTTTTTAAAGTTATTTTTCACATTTACCTTCAATACAAAATCAAAACCAGGATGCTTTGAATCCAAGAATTCCATGAAATATAACTACTTTAATTCCTACAGCATCTTGTAATGCTACAATGCAACGTAACACAGCAAAGTCCTAAGCTGTAGCAATCATACACACACACAAAAAAAAAAAAACACAAACAACTGCTGACCCCTCAAAGGCCTCAGCTTAGCATGGAACTCCAACAAGACACACTTACCCCCACTGCCAGCCCTTAAATGAGGTCTGGGTGGCTCCTGGTTCCACCCCTTCTGTTCACTCAGGTGCACTTCATGCACCTGAGCTTCTCTGGGCTGGCCCTGCCTTACCACCAGGTGTTCAATCACTGTTTCAGTCTACGACTTAGCATTTCTGCTACAGCCTTAATCAAATTCTTAGCCAAATGTTTCCACTATAGTGAACAAAACACAGCATCTCTGCTTACTAATTCTCAATAATCCCAGTGCCTTTCTGATGGTCAAAAAAGGAAAGTGTTACAATTCTGAAGCAGTTCTTTATGTCACAGCTATGCTAATGGGCAACTAAAAGGAGCCAGAAGGTCCAGAGAGGGCTTGAAGAATTTAAGACACAGAGTCAGGAGTATTCCACTATATCCACGTAATAGGAACAAGTCATATCCTTTCTAAACTAAAAGGAAACAGAATTTCTGGAAGTGCAGCCTCACAGCTCGTGAACACTTTGTTAGCTTCTCTTTCTGAATACTTTCATCATTGCAGGTCTGAGTTCTATCAGTCTGTTAAGAAGACAGGTAGTACCTGTTTTTACAGATACCAGTTGGTTTCTAATGAGGAGGCACATAATCTTTATTTTTCAGTAGGTCTTCAGCTGAGATGCATTATCTGTGTTTTATTCCATATTAAGAAAGTAGTAAGATGAGCAGTCAGATTGTTCTCTTATTACTTATGTCTATATATAGGCTGAAGTACACAGTACAGTCAGAGGCATATTTGAGTCAATAAGCTATTTGCAAAACCTTGGAAGGAAACCTAAGTGGGAGGATTGGGCTATATACGGATGTGGTCTATAGGGATGCTCCAATATTAATAGACAAAGTCAATCCCATCAGATACTGCCTTTTCTGTTCTTATAATAATTCTTTGCTATCTGCAGTTTTCAGACTATCAGCATGTCCATTTAACCTTCAGTTAGGATTCCCATTATGTGGATTAACTTTTAAAAAAAAATCATTATTTTATTGTTTCTCCAAATTTGCTCTTTCTGTGTCTGGTAGGACCATAATAATACAAAACAAAAAAAAAGAAATAAGAAGGACCTGTATTTTAAAAACAGATGAAGTTTTCTTAAAAGATGATTGGGAAAATGGAAAATAGATCAATGTTATGAAGTAAGAAAAATGCAGTGATTGTTTCAGACTGTACTATTGTTTCTTTTGCACATGACATGACCTTGATCAATTACAGCTCAAATGTTCCTTTTGAGTCTTCAAAAGCGGAGACATAAAACAAAGCACTATTTCTATTCAAAATCAGTCTTACAGGATTTCTGAAGAGAAGTGCTAATTCACTTATTTATGTGATAAACCAGAGGGGTATCAAACATTTTCAATTAAAATTAAAAACAGAAACAAAAACAAACAAACAAACACTACGCCACTAACAGTGTATCATACTAATAGTATACCCTGTCAGTGAATCTGTAGCAAGGTCATTTTATACCAGAATTTAATCTTAAAATAATTCTGTTTCTATGTAAGAAGCTACTGACTTATTAATGTAAGTCCTTTGGTATATAAAGCACATTAACCAGAACACAAAAGGGTTAATTAAAATCTGTTGTTTAAATATGTCCAAGGTTAATTGCAATTTTGAGTTTGAATCTATATGCATGCACTTGTTAAAACTTGTTCACCATGGTGCACAAAAAAAAATCTCTCTATTAAATGCATTAGAAAAATTCATTACTTTGCTGTGCAAGCAGTTGCACAACAAAACAATTATCACCTTATGAACTAATTAATTATTCCTGGTTGCTAATTTTAATAATATTCAATCTGTTTAACTTTTATAAGGTATGTTCCTTTATTTACGTAGAAATAAAAATGATGATATTTACGGTATTAATGAAATAGGAAGAAGTTAATGTTTTTTTAAATGTTACTATCAATAATGAAAGATGTGTAAGAAGAGACTTTAAGCATAAGCACCCTGAAGGATACATAGATGTCATAATGATTGTTATGGTACAAACACACCAAGCAGACACTTCTAATTGAACATGATTGTAATCACTACAAATGTTCTTATTTTCAAGTCACCTAATCAGTTATCTTTCATCTAGCATTCACCCATATTGACCTCTGGTCCTCTAATGAGCAGAACACTTTCCCAATCACCACATTACTGTTAATTTATAGAAAGTTTCACAAACTTATGAGTCATCCAAAGACAACAGAAATCGCTAAAATAAAATAAAATAAAATAAAATAAAATAAAATAAAATAAAATAAAATAAAATAAAATAAAATAAAATGGAGAGAGAGGTTTTGTAAAGACACATTTAAGAAAAATCTTTCAAGGAGTAATTGTGGATATATTTGGAGAGGAAAATGTGAGAATGGGAAATCAAGACTGAAATAAAAGGGTCTGAAATACTTCCTCATGAAAAT
Organism: Oreortyx pictus; assembly: GCA_036925125.1. NCBI lineage: Eukaryota > Metazoa > Chordata > Aves > Galliformes > Odontophoridae > Oreortyx > Oreortyx pictus. The sequence continues at coordinate 6,254,669 of JAUPFR010000010.1, read as the reverse complement.
GTAAGTGCAAATATGAGGGAAGGAAATACATGTATTGCTAAATCCAAAAGGATAAAGAGCACACAGGCGGGAATAATGAAAAATAAAACAGATGCTAATTGAAATAAAATAACAGTCCTGGCACTGCAGACAAGCTTTAATTTGGTACAGCATTGGATGCATGCAGTCAAGAACTGAAGCCCAACATTCTCTCAGCACAGAGAAGAAGATATTTCAGCAACTGCATTTAGAGAAATGCAGAGAGCAAACAAAATCAACACAGGAAATGATTTTGAAAACCAAACAAGAGAATGGCAATTATTTGGAGTAAATGAAAATGGATCCATTCTAAAGCTACTGAAACAGAAGAAGTAGAGGAAATGCAGTGTAATAGCTAAAAGCTGAGTTTACAACTTACTATCATCTACTTTCCAGACAAGAGCAGAGATTAATTACTACATTAGCGTTCTATTCCTTGTCGTTACTTTACTGTTTAGTAGGGAATGTGTCTACAATGCATTTCAGAGGCATAAGTGCGTCATCATGTCACACTGTCCAATGCAGACACAAACTGGCTAGCTCAGATATTCTCACAGCAGTGTAACTGCATCATACTCAGAGTAAACTGAATTTGATGCTGAGTACCATCTCAGCATTTATCCAGCCTTAAGATATTTGGAGCTACACAACCTAATGTGCATGTGTCTCCACCAGAGGCAGTCAACTCAGTACAGGTATATACACATTCATACGATCATTAGAGCATTGAACATATTTCATTATACAACTTAACAGCTGCATGAAAAATATATGAAAGGAATCACATAAATGGACCTTAATACAACCATGTAAAAAAGTCCAAATAAGAATAAAGACAAAGGAGGGATGTAAGTCTCCAAAAAATAAATAGTCAAACGTTTCAAAAGTCACTGTGAACGTAATTTGACGACCAAAATGCTAAAAAATAAAAATAAAAAAATCTAGACATATTACTCCTTTGCTCTATGCATTTTTATATTGCATTCATGAAAAAGATTAAAAGTTTTTCATATCAGAAATTTGACATTCATTTACCATCTTGGAAAAGGTTACTAGAAATAAATTATTCATTATGGTACAGTAGCAACAATAAACACTTTTTGAAAACAGAATAAATCATACTTCCTGTGAACAAAAGTTGTCTTATAGATTTAGTTGAGAGAAACAGAGATGCGATTCTACCACTAATTGTTAGAATATAATAATAAACCCTTAAAGAATTAGGGTAATTTACCTTCCCATTATGTTACTGTAGTAGATCCTAGAATTCCAGTAGCTGTCTAAAGTACACACTGTGATAATGTATGGTTTCCTCCCAGTTTCTTTTCAGAAATACAAACACTAAATCAAAATTAGCATGCTAAAGGCCAAACCTAGAAGGCAATTAGGTTACTAAACAGAATCAATAAATGCAAAACAAACCTTTACATGTATCCAAAATGTTTTCAAAGTACTGTTAAGCTGAGCAAAATATTTTCTGTTAAAAATCAAACAGTATCACTCAGAGAATAAAAATTTGGTATTTGATGCACAAACACCACTTCTCAATTATGTTTTTGGCAATTATTCTGTCAGAACAACAGACCATTATGTATTTCAGAGTCTTTTGCCTCTTCATACATGACAGTGGCAGCTGAAGACAATAAAGTTCTTAATTTGGGCTGTTGATTTTGGAACAGTTGAGAGTTTTTAAACAATATAGAGGGAGAAGGAAAAAAAAAGAACAAATCTGTCTGAAATGTATTCTAATTTTAACAAAAAACATGGTTGTCTTCTAGATTATTTCAAAGTCATCTATGGAAATGACAAAGACCATCCCGCTCCTCAGAGCGAGGCAGGTGAGAGCACAGAAATGACAACACCAAAATTATGTGCCCAGTGTCCCTTAGAGTGCAGAAACTGAAGGAAATGTTTCATCTCTTCCTGTAATTTCACTGCTTCATCCCCTTCTCTTACTCTTCATAACATCACTACTGGATCAAATTTTAGTAGACGTAATACAAGATATGATACGAATTTCCTAAATTTCATTCATCATTTCGTTTATATGAAACTGATGCAAAGCACTCAACATTTCTCAACCACTTTGCACTCATTTCACAAAGCTGAAATTTATTACAAAAGGTGTTAGGCAGTGAAGAGCCAAGTCTTTTGTGCTGCTGTCTTCTTCATAACAGGAATAATAATGCAGGTTATTGAACTAACTGAACAAAATTCCACTATTGAGTCAAGCAGAATATTTCAGCCTTCTCCCAGGTGAAAATAAAGCTTTACCACTACCTCCTAGCTACAAAATATTTGCTGTTCTGACAGCACTTTACTTTGTTCTGAGTACAGGCATTCTTTCTGGTTCATCTACATAGCATCATCCGCATAAAGAACATTTACAAATTTATTCTAATTCTGGATAGCTCTGATTCAAATGGAAGAGATAAGGATAAACATGGTAGGGAAGGCAGAGAACTACAATGGAGAAAGGGCAACAAGAAGTATCCCTAATACAAACAATACAACTGTTTTTTTTCACTGGCACTGCTCTTCCTTGGATTTTCCCTTGATTTGAGTGTTGAGCAAGATGAAAATCTGTAATGGTGGTTCACAGCTCTTCTCAAGGCTTTTCAAGGGGAAAAAACAGAATTATAGTGTCTGCAATGCTATCAATTATTCCCACCAGGAGAGATTGACCCAAACCCAACAATGACTGAAAATTAGCCTGGTTCTCTATTTGAAGAATCGGTATTTCAAAGTGATTATTTCCTTAGTTACCAAAGAACAGTTCACCTGTTTCTCTGTAGAGTAACTGTAGGTTTATTCAAATCCAGGGATTTCGTAGGAGTATTTTGCATCTCCACATCCAATGCTCTTATAAATATTCTTAGGTAAATCACAAAATCAGATGGGTGTTTTTTTTCTTGTACTTTCAACAGTTACAGGCTTCTCTATTGTGTCACAGTATATACCACCTCTACACATTCATGAGTGATTAACTGATGTTATATTCATGTTCATATTAACATGTGCAGTTTGAAATAAACACAGCTGCATTTATGTCAATGATTTTATATTCAAATATATCTGATTATGCAGAAATAAACACAGCTGCATTTATTTCAGTGATTGTACATTCAGATAAGGATATTTGCTCAGTGTAGTGTAATGTTCCTTCATACTGGCAAGGACATCGCTATTCTTTCTTATATTTCCCTCTATCATTTTTCCAGATGGAAAAATTTGAAAAATGGAAACTGGGAAAATTATTTCAGAACCTGATATACTGAAAACTCTTCCACTTACTCTCAAAAATACCATAATCATCTCTGTATGCAATATTTTCTATGTTGATCTTTTTAAATTTATTTTCTGTCAAAGAGCAATTTTAGAAAAAAAAAAAAAAACACCAAAATCCAATAGTTTGATGTAAATGTATGTAAGTAGGTATGAGGAATAAATCTTAAATTTTAAGAAAGTATCTGCATCAAATGTGTTTCTGAATAACTGCTGTTAAGGATAGCACAGCACCTTCAACCACAACCTTCATAAGAAATTATTTTGAAATGAAACATTAAGATTTTTGTTCCAATTATCTGATCAAAATATAGTTTTGAATGATGCTAATATTGTATATAACCTCTGTTTTTAGAACATAGTAAAATGCGAAAGATTATTATATGAACAAAAATGGCTAAGCATTTAACCAGATGAATCTACCAAGTAAGATCAAGGTCTAGCCCAGAAACAGTGCCAGAAAGGGATCCCTAAAGAAGAAAGTGGGAACAAATCAATCATTTAAAGATACCTCTTCTGAATAATGCCTTGATTGACAACAAACAGCTTATGAAACCTCTGAGCCAGAGATGGTGTCAGTGTACAGTAGCTCTCAAATGACTTTTCTTCCCTGGTCTTATTGGATATTTTATTGGTTGAAAGCATGACATGCATAAAGCTGCATCCACAATATCACAAAGGAACAAGCTCCACAGCTTAATTAAACTGTGTAAGGAACCATTGCCCTTTGTTTGCCTTTCATATGTTATCTACTGCTTTTATCTGATAGTCCATACTTTTTGCACAAAAAGACAGGGAGCCATTGTTCAATATTCAATGTCATTTTGACTGAGAATTATAATTTTATACACCTCCAATATATACTTTGTCAGTTGTCTCTTTTCTTGACTAAGGAGTCAGGAACTCTATTTGGTTGTTCCTCATATGGAGAATATTGAAAATCTACTCTGAACTTAAAATTATCCAATCTAAGACACTTCTGCATCCAGTTCCAGCTCTTTATTCTCATCTTCCTTCAGGTCAGTCAAACAGCAAATCAACCACTCCTGTGTTTGTACTTGCTGAGGGGATGGTAAGCAGCAGGAAGGAAAGGCTAAGTCTCAAAGAAGGCAATTTGATTATCAAATAAGCTGACTGAAAATGAGTATCAGAACACCAACTATAGTTAGTACTCCAACTTTTACCGAGACTATTATACTATGCAGTTATTATCAGATTGGCTCCATAAGCCATTTATATCCATTTCTCTCAAGTTAATATACTTGACTAATACTGTATTTGTTACCTGATACCACATCAACACTAAGCACACCTCCATCTATAAAAATGTCTTCCATACTTATTCTGTTTAGATATTTAAAAGGTTAATATTTAGTTCTATTTGAAATGCTGACCTAGCAAGAAGGAAATTAATTTGGCATTACAGCAGTAACATCAATTTCCCATGTAACTTTAGTAATGCATTTACTGGAAAGAGATTAATATCAATTCCATAAATCATTCACATGCTTTTTCCGGAGTTTGAGACATCTGAGTAATGTCATATATGTTAACTGATATCACTTTGTCCATGCTACATCCATTAATCTATGCCCAGGGTCATCATTAAAAATAAAAAAAAAAATACTAAATCAATCTTTTGTTCTTAATTTTTAGGTGACTTCTAACCTGCAGTAGTCCACAAGTATTGATACTCTGATAGAATAACACTGCTTTGAACTGGGAACAGACATTTTCAGAAGAGGGAAACATTTGTTAAATTATCCCTGCTGGAAGCAATAACCACTTAATATCTTTATGTGAAATATGGTATAAATTACTGCCAACAAATAAGAAAATAACTAAAATAAACTGTTTCATTAATCAGATACACCTCAATGCCACAAAAGTAGGCTGAAAACAGGCATCATCGCTAATTATAATATATCAGCGCTCATTTATTTTGCTTCTACACTGCATGTGAGCATTCTTATAGAAGTTGAAGCCAAAAGCATCTACCTGATCTAGTGAATTTAGCTAAACAGAGCTTACCATGAAATAGGAAATCTGGAGCAAAAATAGGTTCTTGCTCCAAAAAGAAATTTAGTCTGCTACTGGAAAGGTTTAAATGTTCTGGAAGTGTTTTTTTAACTTTTTATTACAATGGCATTATCACCTGTGTTTGTACTGCTTTATTCACCTTCTAGAATATTATAGTAGAGCCAGTGAAATCAATTTGAAAGAAAGGTATTTATGTTCCTTTAAATGTACACATGGTCAGGATCAGTTCGTTTGGCAATTTTGGAAGCATATTAAAATAGTACATTAGATAGACAAAATGCAACTACTTTCTATAGTGAGCTTCAGTTTTTCTTTGTCCATAATGCTGAAAGCATCATCTTCTGTATTATTTTAGTTTCCATTATATAACTTCATGCAAACAAGAATTCCCATTTCAGAAAATGTCTTATAACTCAAATTTTATAGTATTTTTCCAATCACAAGTAAGATTAATCTCATCTAATATTACCTTAAAAAAGTTCCCTGTCATGTCTTAGCAACTGGGGCACAATCATACCCAAAAGGCAATCACCCTATACTACGTTTGCATTTGTTTAAAGGATATCTTTGGTGGTAAAGCTTAATGGCCTATTTCATGCCTGTAAGTGGCTACAATGAGATCAGCAGGATTACAATCATTTACTGCAACTCTGAATGTTGCATATAGTGTTTTATACATGCATTATCCTATTTTTGAAATATAGCAAGATATTTAAAACCTTAACAAAAATGATACGAGGTTACTCCTCAGTCACAGGAGATTTTTCAGTACATCACATATCTCAATATTTTTAAGGCTGATTGAAACCATTTTTATCAGCACTGAATTTTTATCAGATTTCTAATATGAAATATTTTATAAACCAGCTGCAGGAAAAGGCACATCAGTGTTTGACAAACATATTCACTGTAAGGTGGTGGTACATCTATCAACATGATAATATGAGGCTTACAGTAATTGAGGTTAAATCTAAAATTTTACAGAACTTTAATTACAACCTTTTGAACATAAGCCACAATACACAAATTACCCAATCACAACATTTTTTCTCATAAAAAATAAGAAACCATCCAAAGGATGGAAGATTTAATGACTCTTGGCGGAGTTCCACTTTTGGTTGAAATGAGAATAAAAGCAGACGGCAGCTTCATTTCTAATTTCAAGAAACACAGTATTTTTAACATTTAAACAGCATTATATTTGAATAATAAGCCAAAATATGTATTTTCAAAACCTTATTAAAAAGCCCCTGTATTTAACAGTATGAATGCTGAGATTTAGGAACTTCTGTGAGCCAATCTTACTCCATCAATCCTCAGATGTAATGACAAAGTGAGCAATTTGAGCCACAGTCACCAGAAACTGTCAGGTTAGGGAAATTAGAGTTTTGTTTTCTGTTCCTTCCTCTATTGCCATAACTGTCCTTGCAACTCAACACCTAACAGTCCTGCTTCCTACAGCATCCTTCAGGCAAGACAGAATGTGCTGCGGTTAACCCAGAAGTATGTACAGGCCAGACTGACCAACCAACACCCTTCTGGGGGCAGACAATCCAGATGATACCAAACAAAAGGAACAATATCTGAATTCTCCTTGCTTTGTTCTTCAGTAAGGGCATATCTGGTAGCCTCAACAGTTCTCATTTGCCAGGTCTCTATATCCAAAATCAAGGGAAGGAAAAGACATATCCATTTTGATCCTGCCTTCAAAGCATTCCGTGACTGAGTGGCAAAGACAACTATACCCTGAAAAGCAGTCTTTGTACAGTACAAAAAACGGTCTGCAAGCCTCTCTGGTACACATGTATTCTCAGCTCAGAGAAAATTTGATGCTATCAAAGGACTATGACCAGCGTAGTGAGCAAGATGATTGTTCAGTGGATGGCATCTCTTACAGACTATTTGAAGGTTGTAGAAACACAGTTTGAATGCATGCCAGTGTGTGCCATGCTTTGTACCCTCCTAGAACATGCTCTACACAGAATTTCAAAGAACAAGCCATCCATGCTGTCTGATGGCACCCTCTAGAGTACTCCAAAAATCCAGCACGCTTGAGGTTCCTCCTGATTTATATGACTTTATTGTGCAAGGAAAACAGCCTGAACAGACAGAGAACCCAGTAAATCACCAACATTCTCAGACGATAACATTAATTCAAATCTGTAGATTTCAGTCTCTCCTTGTTTGGTGGTCCATTTCAGAGCTACAGGATTATTTCTAATATCTTACAACATTGTATTCTGGCCTGTTCAGCCATGCTTTGGGGCTTGGAAGAGAGTAATAATGTCACTGGCACCTATAGGTTCATCTTTTTATCTTAGTCCTGACGTAAAAAAAATATTTCTGTACCCTGCATAAGGTATGGTCAAACCCTTGAAGTTCCCATGCTTCAGGATTATTGCACAAATCTTCCCTTTTGTAGAGTCAGAACATTAGACTGGCACTCTTCACAAAAGGCTGAACTGGCATCTGCGCCATAAAAACACTGGTTTATTTTTAAAGACCAAGACATTTGCTTCATGTTTTCTTTGTTCACTTTGCAAAACAGATTTGAAAGGTTTCATGTGAGTCATGTAAAATTAATAAAGAATTATTACTTTCTGCAAAAGAAAGCAAAGCTGTTACATAAGGTCCCAGAAGAAAAAAAAAAGCAGTTTTTTGTCACTGGGGGATATTATGGTTAATCATCTCCAAAAATGAACAAATAAAAACAAACCCTGGCCACAATACCAAAGAGACTACTGACTTACCTGATGCCATCAGAAATAATGAGTACTAAGCCAATACAAGATAGTAGGGGCAACTAGCTAAACTACATTTAAAAGTAAATTAGATCTGCACAAAATAAAATGCCCGAAAAACCAATTTGCCCTGAAGATGTTGAAGTGCCAGATTCCCTGACAAACACTGAAGTTTGGGCTTGACACAATTAGGAAGGACTTCTTCATATAGCAGGGCTGGATACAACCCTTTCCTAGAAGCATTTTATTTTGCAGAATTCTTGTTTTTTGCAGAGCAGAGGATAAGAGAAACATTTACAGAGCACTGCATTGCTGCAGGATAATTTGATAATGTTTTAATGAATAATAGCAAAAAGAGACATACAATTCAAATATGACATTTATTACCTTTAAATAAACTCTGTGCAGAGATAACTGTGTTTCTATTCCATCCCAAAACTAACTCGTGTTTCTTGGAAAAATTGGCATCTAAAAATTACATTCTGACATATGAGTACAAGAAATCTAAATTTTTATCAGTTTTCTTTGTGCTAATGATAAATGAATGTGAAAAGTTTCTATTGGACTCATAGATTCTTAAATATTAATAAAGACAACAAGGAAGATTCCAGTTGTTAGAATATTAGCTTGAACTATGGGAACACAAATTCAAATTCCTTAGATATTTGCAAGTTGATTATATTCTCTCTGCTTTACTCCTCCATCTGTTATTTATAAGATAAATGATTCAACCTCTATTCTTCCTTTTCAATTATTTATTTATTTTACAGTAAATATTCTTTCCCTAATATTAAATTCATCTAGAGTAAGTTAAGTGCAAGCTACAGTCTGGTTAGCTAGCTCATCTGAAAAGGATCTGGAGAGTATAAAGGATCACAAATTTAATAAAAGTCAGTAGTGCCATGCTATTGTGACAAAGATTAGACTGCGTCACATAGCAGAAGTAAATAGATTGCAAGGCATATCATGCAATAAAGTCTACAAGGTATTGGCATCAGCATATCTGAGTATCATGTTCATCTAGGATCACCGCACATGAAGAAAGGCAAGGAACAGCTGGAAATAGTCCAGAGGAAATAAAGAATGATAGGAAATTTGGAAAATGTGTCCAGTGAGGAACTATTGAAAAAATAGCAGTTATTTAACCTGAGGAGTGAAAGGTCAAGGGAAGATAACAGCTTCCCACTACGTCAAAGAAAGGAATAATCTGCTTTCTGTACCTATAGTACTAGAAAAGAACTAATGCATTTTTGGTAAGAACATCTCTCTCTGAAAGAAGTTTCTTATAATGAGCAAACAGCATCATCAGAGTGGATTGCTGCTTTCTCATTGAAACTTTCCTTACTGAAAGACTCTTCAAGAAGGGAAGATAAATATCTGTCGGGAATAGTAAAAGTAATATATTTTACTTTTCAATAGAAGAGTGGACTAAAAAGAAAGAACAGTGTCTATTTCATTTCATTTCATTTTTTTTATGATTTTATAAAAACAAGGTCCTTCTAAACATGGACATTGCTTCTAAAATGAGCATTGCTTTTCAGACTACATGAAAACACACCTCTGCCTCAAATTCACACTCCTCAACACTACTACATACAATAATGACAGTCATCACAGAAAAAGAAAAGTATAATAATAGCATTTCTTTTATATGTATTAATATATCTCCTGTTTTCTACAAGTTTGATATTCTTTCTCTGTTCTAAAAAGGTACGTGCTTACATTTCTGCAATATAAAATCAAAAAGTCATTGAAAACTAAGCCTAGAAGTGAACCTTCCATTTTATCAACCAGATATTTCCAGAAAACACAGAATGTAAAGACAGGAAAGACACTTCTGGAATTGCACTTAATATAGCTTATAATTTGAAAGGAAATCATCCAGTTACTCTCTAAGTATCAGTGTCCAGACAGTTCTGCTTCATCCTATCATCAGGACAATGACCACATCCAGTGACAAACTCCAGCCTGCAGGAGTTCAATGCTCTCAGTGTGGTCCTGTGTGGAGCCAGGAGTTGGACTCCATGATCCATGTGGGTCTCTTACAAGTCACAATATTCCATGATTCTATGAAATGCTGTATATTACTGTTTGGTTGATAGCAGGGGATAGACTGGATCCTTAATAACAATTTGATCAAATATTCAATAGTCAATTAATTTGTTTTGACCCATTAAGTTACTGTAAACAATTATTTGGCTGACATATAACAATAAAGTGAATTTACAAATTAAGTAAACACATTATTAGTATTCTTGCTAATACATCGTCATCATGCAAAAATAAATGAAGTTATTAATTTTATTCATATTTCTATTTTGGAGGTGTCTGAATATACAAAGCAGCATCAGCGACTCATCATGCTACAGTGTAAACAAACACAGTACTTCATATAGCATCTGCCTCTGCCACATGCTATAACTGTCAAATTAAGTACAGTACCTTTGAACTATATCAGGACTTCTTTTTTTTGATTGATTGTTTTGTTTTTTTGTTTTATATTTTTAAATACAATTAATTCTTTTGTTCAAAAATTGAAATTCAACCACCATGGTATTATTCACATTACTTCAAAAATAATTTCATGGCTGCAATTGATGCTTCTTTTCACTGCACAGCAGCTTCATACGATACAATACAATACGCTAAATTTCTTAACTTGGCCAATGGACAAATTTCATAAACTGTGTTCAGATTTAAAAATTCATAGATCGATAACTTTCCTGAAATAGCATCCAAAATATTTTAAGAAACGTGGTAATAATGTTTGAACTTGCAGAGATACACACCAGAAACAAGATGCTCTTTAGCAGTAACTGTATCATTTGCACCTTTTACACAAAATAATCAAAGAATTTAAATAACTCAATTTAATATTTATCCAGGAACTGGCAGCCACTGTTCTACCCTGAGGCATGCAACTCTTCATAAAAACCTCATTTTACATGACACTCCAGCAGTTTTGGCATTGCTAGCATCTCTCACATAAACCATGCTGGAAACTATGGTTTATCTTGCCAAGTGCCTTTTGTACATATGGTGTTTAACAGCACTCTGCAGGTCTGTAAGCCAGTAACAATAGATGTAAGCTAAAAAAACTGGAGACAAGCATATATGTAACATAAAAATATAAACTGAGCTGTGTTCATATATATTGTTAATCTATATACCTCCACACACTTGTAAACATACTCGATTAAATTTATTTAGATTAGTACACTAATTATATCTCTAGTAAAAACAGTTCCTTTCCATTTGAAATAGCTTCCTAAAAAGTAAATCTGCTCCCATTGACATCAGAGGCAGAACTTACAACAACCTCAGCAATACAGAATTCAGCCACAAGAAACACAAAGAAACATATTTAAAGACAACACATATGCATTTCTAAGATTTTTTAACTCTGTAAGGATGGGCTTGGTACTTTGCCAGGTTATCCTCTACAGCACACTTCAGAATTATTATAACATTTTCAATATCCTGAATCTTCAATTAGTTGAAGTATAACAATGCATATAACACTAGAAGATAACCCATTTATTTACCTACATTCAGTAAAAGACATAGAGCTGATGGAATGCATACTGTAGGTAGTAAACTTCACATCCTTTCTTACCTTTGGGCAGTCTGATTCTATGCCATGCTCTGAAGCAAATCAGTGAGTAAAACAGTATTTGATACAAATCTTTAAAATTAGGATGCTTTTTATGAAAACGACTGATATATGTTTTACTGTATTGACAGTTCAGTAACATAAAGGAATGCTGAAAATGCTTACCACTTTCAAAACAGGCATCGAATACAAGATGTCCTTTCTTAGGCTGTCCAGAATAACCAGCTGGGAGAACGCTGTACTTGTTCACATTCCCTGCTATGATTTCATCACCTCCTATGTTACTACCTGTTGCAGCAAAAGCAGAAATAAAGTATAAGCATAAAAACAATTTAAAAAAGAACAGTAGATGGATTCACTTTTCTAAATAATATGGAATTTGCACCGGTCAATGAGCTCTTTCTTTTCAAAGTTCACTTAAGAATCCGTATAAAATAACACCGCATATTAAAGCTTCTCTAACAAACCACACAGCCTGATTTCTTGCATTTCTGGGTCCTATACTTGAACACTTTCCTATGCAATGAAGCTTAATTTTCAGTTGGATCTACTTTGTTTGACTGGAACTCTCTAATGTGTGTATTTCACATGTGCTCTCCAGAACTGAACACCTATTGCAACATATTCCTATGGGCATTTATGGGATCTTCTTCCTCTATCCCACTGCCTGTTTTCATGCATCTGATAATAAACTTACAATCTCTAAAACCAGTTAAATCCCACTCCCATTTGAAAATGTGAAGTTATTGTAAGGGAGAGAGAGATTCATCAAGAGGTGATCATGCAAACCTTGCTTTCTCAGCAAACAAGGCTCAGAAAAAGAACTTGAGTGAAGAAAAATGTCAAAGGTACACTTTTCATTTCAAAATAAAATATATGAGAACATAGATCTACACTACCATGCAACTTTTGTTAAAATACACCATTAGTGTATATATTGAAAAGCCTGTCCTCTCAGTCAAATTACACTGTCGAGTAAATTACAGTGTGCACAAAATTTGTTTCCAAATTGGAATGCAAAAACACTGCGATTTTTTTTCATTTGAGAAATGTAGAAGAAAATAATTTAATATTTGTATATTGCATTATACATTTTAATGAAAGAGATATATAATAATATAATTAGCCGCTCATTCTTCCGACACTGGCTCATCATTTTCTTCATTATTTATGGTTTGGACAAAAATATTTAACAACAGAACAACTATATTCTGTGTTAGAGAAAACTAGAATTAAACTTTATGTCTTCAAGTGCAGAAGGCTTATGATGGAATAATGGGATGATAATATCTTATTTCACTCTGACAAATATGGCTACTGAGGCTTCTAGAAATAGACTTTTGGTCTGTGCTGATTTTTTGACATTTAAATGGGTTATAGGCGATGATGAATGTGACATAAAGCTCAATTTGTTTTATTTTTATATTGAAAACTATTTCACACAAATGTTACAAGCAATTCATATTGCCCTGAATGATGAAAACAGCTTATTAATTACAAGTGACCTTTCCATACATAAATGTATTCCACCTCTTGAGGCAAAACACCTTAGCTGAGGTAACAAATTACATCAATGTGTTAGTGACACCACAGCTAAAGGGTCTGGCAGCCTTTCCATTATGCACCCATATTTTCAGAGGTATATAAATCCCATATTAAAAATTATGCATATCTATGTCAACACTTGGCATATAAATTTGCAGTCTTCCAGGGAAGAAATTTGGAACTTACTTTATTTGAGAAGTCCAGTAACAGAACAAAGAGAACGTAGATCTTTTCTTATTTTACCATAATATAAAAATTGAGAAATTAAACAGTTGGGGTTGTTTCTTTTAGCTAAATTATTATTTGCAACCTCGAGGTTATTTGTTTTAGAACGAATGATTACCATAGATAGCAATCGGTGGGTAATCACTTACTTAATATTTTCATGAGTATGTTTTTTACTCTGCAGAGCTGATACCTTCTACTTAAAGGCTGGTAACTTCAGAGGCAGACCTAGACTACAACAGGGCATCTGTATGTCTGTATGGCCATGATCGTGTCACTCAATACAACTCATTCCTCTGAATCACGCAACCTCTAATTAAGAACAGCAGCCACAAAAACAATCTCCTAAATTGCAGTTCACAGCCACTTTGGTTAAGAGACCTCGTGTATCTGCAGCAGTTAGTCAAATTCACCATCTGCAATCCAACACAACAAATCCAAAATGCAAAGAAAATTCAGGGAAAACCTGAAGATCTCCCCCAAGAATGACAGAGTATCCAAGGACTGAAGGGAAAGATGGGAGGCAGGGAGCCAGCTGAGTACAGCAGCAAGAAGACTGAACTCCTCTTGTAAATGCTCACTTGCAAGTCTCAACTATAAACAACAGCCTTCTTCTAATTCTTAAAAGACTGCTGGGAAATATCACTTAGATGAAGAGGAAATGAGGAAAGATAACACAGTACTGCCACTTTAAGACAACTGTAGGACAAACAGGCAGAATACTGCACAACAAACAGCATTGTGTCCTGTCTGGCATGCCTCCCTTACCTGATAAAGAAAGTGCCTGATCTGAGCTTGTACTGCTGTACTAGAGATGATGAGACGTGGCTTCACATGTGTCTGTTTAGCAGATGCAGCAAGTGCTGCTGATATTCCATTACAGTCTTTAGATGGTGAGAACTGTGTTACGTGGTGCTGTAAGACCTCTCCCCTTCACAACGGGGGAGCCCCACATAGATGCTCCTGGCTGATGGCAAAGACACATGACAGAACATTGTGGGGAAGGGAAACAAGTACTTCAATCTCAAACAAAATTATTTGGGAAGAAGATAATTAACTGAAGAACATACTGCATTATTCTCAAGAACAAGTTGTCCTTTGAAAAAAAGGTTAGATAAGAAAAGCAAAGGCAAAAGTAACTTAGCAATGAAATTTTCTCATACTGTGGGTCTTACTTTGTCAATTATTTTTCTTATAGGTTGAAAGACGGGTGGTTATTTTATTCTAATTCTTCATATCTTAAACACCTGGAGCCTCCAGCAAATCCCTAGGATTTACTTTTAACACAGTATTAAACGTTAATGGCAATTTTCTATCAAGAATAAAATCTGTAGGTATATGAAATCTCTGTTAGTCACTTTATAAGGTTTTAAAATAAAACCTGGACAGTGTCTGTAGGTGCCTGCATTCATCACCATCGTCACTGTGGATAAACATCCCATCAAAATAGTGAAAATGAACAGAATCAGTTATAAGGAACAGGGGTCCTTAGCAGTTTGGAAACTTCTTACTGTCCTCAAGTTCAAAGGGTAAAGCAAACAATTCTTTAATTTAGGCAAAGATGAAAACAGTATTTGCTATAGTAAACATCATGCAAATTTAGGTACATTTTCTACAAAAAAAAAAAATACAAAAAACCTGCAGCTTCTTGAGAAAGTAAGTAATAGTTATTCCCTGGACTGGGTAAACAATGAACCCACTTCCAGCTGTGATGAACTTCAGAATCCACAGAGATGGCAGCAAGCAGCTACCCCACATTATGTAGAGGTGAACACGGCCGCATGAAAACAGACACAAAAATTTGCCTGGATAACCCACACCATACTTACAATCAGGCTTACTGACTGCAAGGATAAGCAAGTGGAAAGGTAAGAGAACATGAAAAGCTGCAGCTGATATTTGTGAAATTGTTTCTTAATTACAAATGTCATGAAGATGCCTCTCAGCTCATTCTAGTTGCAGGACCATTAGGATTCTTGCTGCTGTTCACAAGAGAACTACTACTGCTGCTAAGTTACCACTCTTTACAATAGGGTGAACAAACAAATTAATTTCCAAATATGCTGATTTTCAATTTAATTTTACCTCTTCTGTACAGCCAAAATGTAAGTGCTCAGATGTCCAACAGTAGCTCTTAATAGCTTCTGAAGTCTCTAGATAAATCTCCTTCAACTTATGTTTTGAACTAGCAACTATTATGAAGGATACGTCATTAACAGTGTCTTCTCCACCAATCAGAAAACTGCAAACAGCATAATCCTGTCAAAATTCTTTTATATCTGCATCTATAGAAACCCCAAGAAATCTAAGCTGTTAATAGCTCATTATGTTCCACTTTTCTTTGAGTATTTTAATTAAAAGATTTACATAACAATGTTGCTAAGCTTCCACAGCACTGGTAGAACTTCCGTCTGCTACCAATTTAAAATGCTCCATAGCTATCCTAAAAATTCCACAGGCACCAGCAGTCAGGAACCTGGAATTCCAATTCCACTGGCTTCAAAAATGCAAAGAGAAAGAAGAAAAAGCAATTGTCAACTTGGTCTTCACAACCACACATCCTGAAGAAAGCACTGGGCATGAACCTCAGAATCTAAACGCACTGCACAGTGTCGTCAATCTGAAATTTATTAAACTCACTGCCTCTGTAATCAGAAGAGAAAAGGAAAAAATACATATAGACTACAAATCCCAAGATTTGTACCCTACCTGGTACTAACCACTCTTCCTGTCTCATGTTCAGGTACTGTGTGCCCATACTATTCTTTGCCTACTTTACAGGTCACACAGAACAAGGAGAATGTCTTAATACTGCATTCTCTCACTGCTTGGTCTAGTTCTAAAAAATAGTAACATCTTGTATTGTTATTTAGAAACACAGTTTGAAATGTACCATCTTTACAGTAATTGTTACTTCAATTACTTTACTCCCACAGTTTGACCAACAGACTGCTTGTCAAGAGACTGTCTCACAACACTACGAAGATATTCATAACCAAGAAAGCACACAAAATATCAGACAAACAATTTTTTGCAGAGATTACCAGGTAAATTCTGAATTTTGCAAAGGTTCTGAAACTTCTCAGGAAAAATAAACTGCCAGCTCATGTTATCGTCTAAAGAAAGCTTATGGTAGTTTGAATAAATAAGGAGAAAGCATTGCCATTACTTGTTTTTCATTTTTGTTTTTCTTCGACTAAACAAGCTACTTCTTCTACAGAGGCCACCAGGCAACATACCCCCTTAACCTTCTGAAAGCAATTCCTCGGCTAATGCCGCATTAACTTTTTCGTTTGGGTCAGAGGGCCGAGTACACCTAAATGCCTCATGCTTCTTTAGATATACATGTCAAAACTGATACACTTAAGCAGAGATATGGCATCTAAGCTGAGAGTGGAAGTATTTTTCTTCTATGCAAATACGTCAGCACACAATGATCAGTGAAGATATTCATACCACGTCTCTACAAAGGGCTCGCTAGTACTGCAAAGAACATGTTGCTTGAATGCTCATTTTGAGCAGGCAGTAGGCCTGCCTGAAAGCAGGAACAAAACAGTACATCAAGATGCTTTGCCCATGACAAAATTGTCAACCTACTGGCTGATTAAGCATGAAAAGATGATGAGAAGTCTATATTGTCTAGTCCATTTAACTGAAAAAAATGGATCCAGATAGAGATCCAATTATCAGTCTAGGGTCATTTATATCTCCTTTCCCAAACCAAGTGAAGAACACCGAACTGAAGACAACATCTGGCTCTAAACATCAATCCTGCATTTCAAGTGACTGGTAAACTCTTATCAGTTCATAGGAAAAGAAAATATGACACTTCCGTGTTTGTTTTATATGTAATATTCGTTTCCAGCCTTGAACCTAAAAGTGTAACTTCATGACTAGCTTCAAGAATATTTATTTATTCATCTAAATGTGGACTACCTCCAAGGATATAAATTCTTGTCAGATACAAATGGACACTGAATTTTTTGTATCCCTTTAGTGAAATCCAAAATATCTAAGAAGGTATGAACAGTTTTTCTACATGAAAGGAAAACAAACAAACAAACAAAAAATGCAAGTAGTGTTTCAAACACAGTAAGCAAGACAAAAAAATAATATCTATTACTCTTTCTGCAGTACTTACGATTTCTAACCTCTCCTCTGAAATACTCATCACTATAAAGGGAAAAGAGTGCTGAAAAAATTAATAGTGCTAAATATGTTAACTGAAAAATATGTTTATCTAAAAACATTGAAAGAAACAGTGAATTTCATCTGAAACACTGATTTATTTTTAACAAGTATTTGGCATTTGATAATATCAAAGGTATCACATGATGCTACAGTTGCTATAGTAGCAGTACTTCCTTAAACAAAAACCAGACCAAATAAAAGCATAAAACATATAAATTGTAAGGAATAGTGCAATGCATCACATACATCTCCAACTAGCAAAGAAAGGAGTAAATAATAGCTACAGAATAGCTAGTCCTCAGAACCTCATCCAAAAAAAAATAGGTGGTTGTATCAGAAAGTCCATCCTTTGTGAAAGATAAGAGATGACTCAGAAATTAGGTCTACGTATGGATAATGGAAGATGATGAAATTCCAGCTGAAGAACACATAGGAATTCAAGTTGTAGGTCAGCAAAAGATTATGGGAGGAAGGGGACATTCCCTATTAACGAAGATGAAATAAGGATTCAATGGCATGGGAAGAAACTGAAGAGCTAAGGCTGATGCTGTGTCATACTACAGATTTCTTTCTCAGGATTACATGCATTTTTGAAATCTGTAAGCAATTGGTTTCCTAAAGACAAGGACTGCCCACAACCTGCAAAAAATACTGAGTCAGATTATGCATACACTTGCAGGGTTTGGAAACACAGCCAGTAGAAAATGACAAGTAAGGGCACAAAACTGGACAAAAAGTTGGAGGTTGAGCTTCTTAAAATGCTGTAAACATTCCCTATGTTGCATAATGCTGGGAAAACAGAAACAAGAACAGTTTTTATGCACCCATTTTAGTAGTAACATGGGGAAGATGGAAGAAATGGCAGAAAAGGAAGGGAACGATCCACAGATACACGGTTCCAATATCTATCCCAGATATGGAACACTGAATAAAAACAGGATAACAAGCTTAAGTGAGTTCAGACACATCTATAGTGGATATTTTCAAAAGCCTTTCTTTGATAAAGCTTTTAAATGCAGAATGACTACCTGCAAAGTGCTTACTAAAGGATACATTTCTGAGTAACCTCAATAGTATCAGCCAAAAGATGTTGATTCAGCTAGTTATGGTTAGAGCGGATCAAATTTAATTTTAAATGCAGAAGGCGTTCAAGAGGCAGACTCAATCCATGCTTACACTGATAAAGCAACAGCAGATCTGACCTGCAGACTGTGTAGTACAATCATATTCTATTCTCTCAATATAAGAACACTACATTCTATGGAAGTCTTTCAAGAATATTGGCTAGGATATACAAAAAACTTATCAACTGTATTTTTGCCATTTATAAAAGTTACAGCTTTCACATTGACTTCCTACCACTTCTGCTGGGAAGTCCGCTGATTTTGCAGGGGCTTTCTAGACCTATATTCAAAGAGATGTCTATATCACATTTTGCCGGACGTTAGCTTGTCTGCTGGGAGCTAAAAAAAGGCCAAGGTAAGCCAGCTATAGATGGGATGCTGTGCTCAAGATAATTAGTAGGCTACGTTCAACACAGATGTAATAAACAGCTGTGGCTTCTAGCTTGTATGTGGCTTTTTTCTCACTTCCAAGTATTCCCCAAAAGCCATCAGTTGTGGTACTACACCAAATCATTCTTCAGAGGTATTTTGGGTTTTTCGGTGTCTATTGTGTGGTTTCAGTAAATTTGTTGTGGATGGACCTGTCCAAAGGAAAAAAAAAAAAATGTACTTGAATATCACCAAGTATGTCTAATTGTCAAGAGACACAAATCCAGTTCTTGACTCAACCACCAACATCTTTACGCTGGCAATGAATACTCAGCCATGGGAGACAGCTCTCCATGGTGACTCCATCAAGCACAAAATATTACAGGGGAACACACAGCAGCTTCGCATCCTTCTCTTCAACACCCTCCACTTCATGAATGATCAGAGAAGAGATAGTTGCATGATGCTGCAATTTGCCAGGGTTAGGTGTGACAAGTGAAAATTGGGCCATCTCTAAGTTCAGAGACAATTTCTATCCTGTGTGTTACGCAGCATAATTTTTGCATCTTTTTCTGGGTTGAAGTTCTATTTTTCTTGGGCCCTCAAATGTGTACAATTTAAAGATATGGTTTTATCCTTGCTTCCTGTTTACGTAGGCACGTCTTCAGTCAGTTAACAGTAGTCTTGGACACAGCAAGAAAGATTTTGATTCCTTCACTTCGGAATTAAAATTTTCCTAATTAGAATACATCAAAAATAATTTAGGGATTCTAGTACTACTTTTGGAATAACTTTTTTTCCCCAAGGTTGTTGAAATTAATTAACTATTAATTACTGCCATCGTTATAATTACTCATTGAAACAATTCCTTTAAATTCTTAGTTGAGAATAGTGTCTTTCCCTCTACTTTCTGAAACAGTTGATTTCAAAAAGCAATAGTTTTTAAGTCACTGAGGATTTCTTCCACCCAAGCACTGCCCACACAAATAGCTGAAATTACTCTTTAGGTAATAAACACTACAACATAATACAGAATTTCATATCAAATTAAATCATTAGATCTTTAGGGTGTTTTATTTTACTCACAAAATGCAACCACTGTGGAGCAAAAGGTTTAAGTGTTGTTTAAGAATTCCTGTTTTCTAACATAAAAATGTCAGCAAAGCAAATCTGATCCATTAAGTCTCTTGCATCAGCAATGTAGTAACAGGAACACTACAGAGAACACTACTAATACACCATATTCAGCAGTTTTTTAACTAAGCAAATGCTACATTGATACAATATTTATAGAAATGTGAAATGCATACAAATTATTTCTAATATTCAGAACACAAACCGAAATTCTACCTACTTAAAGACTTACACGGAGAAAGCTCTATGATCAAATTACTAACAATTAGTGCTGCTTAGAAATTAAAAAAAAAGTGCCAGTTATGATGTTATTCTGTGCAGTTACAAAACATCTGTGATGCAGCAGTACTACAGACTGCAGGTACAGGTAAGCAGTCCACAGGCAAGTTCATCTCACAATCTTATTTTACACGGACAGGTCACTTGAAATAATCACACTGACTTTGGATTTGTAGAGGTTATTTAAGGAATATTTCATCCATCAAGTGTATGCTACCTCATGTGCAGATTATGTGCATGAAAATACGATACCCACTTGATAGGTGTTATCCTATTCTAAAGTTTACTGTAATCGTGGAGTAGCTTTACTGCTTATTGCAAATGGAAACACATCAGCAGACCTGTAATGAATCCAGTTGGGTTTTCTTTGGAATGGATTCCTGCTGCTCTGCTCTAATGTTTCACAGGAACTGATGTTTCTCTTGCTTTTGAAGAGATTGAAATTCAACACATTTTTCAAGGTGATTATGAAACAATGCATAAAAGCAGAATCTTGCCTGTTCTCGTTCACAACCAAGAGAGCCACTGCTTTAAATAGCTCTGTGAATTAGCAAGTAAATGAAATAAAGTCAGCTTATTTACGTAATAATAATATTTTGAGATAAGTATTTTCCACCCACACCCTTTTTAATGGTTGTTTTTTTGCCACTACAAATCCCTGAAGTTAGCCAGTTAACCATATTGCAAGAATAGGGATGGACATATCAGAAACCGTATGTATCACATTGTATAAATGTTATCTCTAATCTTACTACATTATTTAATCTAAACTAGAGTCAGTCATGAAAACACATTACTGCACACATGCATATGTGAATATTTTTACTCATGAAAGAGTTGTGCTAGCAATTTTTGACACACAAATTGTAAGACTGCTATTAAAACAAACAAAACAAAACTGTATTTCCAACTCTAATATTAGAAAGTATGGCACTCCAAAGTTCTTAAATGATAAACTTGCCCTGCGTGGCATTGTCATGAAAATAAGGAGTTACTGAGACAATGTGACAGGGAAAGTGGGATACGGGGCATGTAAATGTGTACCTCTAGCCAACTCTCAGTTACTTGTAATTTGGTTTACCTCTATCTTAGATTAATTGCAGACACAGCTTGAGGCTGGGAAGACTTATTATCTCAGGTACAGTGCAACCTAAACATAGCAATTCTGTGTCAAAGCTCTGCATGCCGGCTACATTTGGGGATTATTTGAGAAACCAGAGCTGGTTTCTATAGAATCACACCGCTCTGGAAAAAGGGCAAACTAGGAAACTAGAGTGATGTAGCATGGTGCAAACAGACAGGTGGCTCTGCTGGAGCCAGTTTGCAACCTGCAGCTCCACAGCTGAGCAGTGGCAGCACTGCTGGATCTGAATGCACCAAATTCTCCTCCATGATTTGTAGCACCTAATTCATCCAGGGTTTGGTGTGCTCTGTTACTGTGGTATCCTAGCTCTTAAAAAAGAAAAACATAAAGATGATGCTATCCTTTCACTCTGTTGCTCTTATTCCTAAGCAGGTGCTGCTGGAGGAGAGAGGAGCAGGAGGAAGGCAAAGACTACGTAAGTTGCCCAGTTCTGTGAAAGATAACAGCTATCACTACTAGTTATCTCATTTGGCAATCCTGCTTGTGTTGCAGATCTGTTTCCCAGTCCTGTTAGTTGAGATGAAGCCGGCGACCTTTTAGCACAGGCAGGAAGCTGAATTTAAAACCTATTTTCATAAAATTAGGCTGGACTTCAAAAAATAGTAATGCTGTGGAGGTTATATAAATGAGGCTGATCTGGCTTTGGTTTGGGTCGTTTTGTTTGGTTGGTTTCTGTTTGTTTGTTTGTTTTACATGGGATTTCTGCAAACACAGTGACAGCAACAGTAGAGGAGCTTGCAGAAACTTGTTTTACAAATCTCAGCACAAAACCTATTTAAATTCTCCATATGTCTCATTTTACTTTTTATAAATTCAAAAACCTCATCTCACAAGTGCTAATAATTAATAGGGTGCTTTGAACTTCTCTGAAAGAAAAACGTTGGGAGGCTTGAGGTAAGTAACTTTCAAAAGCTTTGATTATCTGTCAAAGGAAAAAGTGTTTGAAATATGGCTAGGAAATGGTAAACCATTAAGAGGTGGCAACTGGAATACCCAACACATTGCTGTTTCTCTTTCTTTTTCTGAAATTATATCTTCTGGCTGTATAAAAGCTTCATTAATATTTCTCAGGTTTCCTTATATGGCAAATTATGCAACAGAACATGATCAAAGCTACAAGCACCAAAAATACATTAGCAGCTTTTCTTCAGCAAATTCTTCCAGTGGGGATTGTTTCAAACAGATAACTTAAAAAGTGGGAAATAAGGTGGATACGAGTCTAGCAGTAATATACTGTAATGATTATTATATTATTTTTCTGCAGAATCCATTATTCATCGCTATAAATAAAAAGCAATGTTGTTAACGGTCTTAGGGTGCTTAAAGTTTACTAATAAACTTTTCTGTAAAAACTCCCTGACTTTGATGTGCCTTAAATAAAGTACCCATGCTGTCAGTAACTTCCGGCAAATGTACTTGCTGAACAAAACATATTTTGAATTTGTTTACAAATACATACTGCAGCATTTCATAAACAACTGCAAACAGCTCTTTACCATGTGGGAACATCTGCAAGTCCGGGCCCAATACCCTTACAAACTGTCTGATTTGAAATCCTTTCCTGCTGACAGGAGGATGCAGGAGGCAGATGCACTTCATTTCCCCAGCACTGGGTTTCAGCAATGCGTACAGACTAATAAACTGTAAAGCTGCATATTTGTGTAGACTAGGAAATAAGCTACATTGCTTATATACATGTGAACATTCAGAAAGAATTTAAGCAAGCCTAATTCAGTTTAAGAAATTAAATTTGCCTGGGAGAGTAGAAATACCAGTGACATTTGGCATTATTTTAACGACTAAGACTGCAGGCACCGGTGCTAAAACAGTCAGGTAATTTACCCGATTTTAAACGTCCTCGTGACAAAGCTGAAGAATGAGAGTTCAGTTTCCCATACAGATTATATTTAAAGGGAAAAAAAAAAAAAAAAAGACTGTAGAACTAGTTGTCTTACTTAATTCAGCTCTTTATTTAACAACTAATGCCACCCAAAAGAAAGAAGGAAGTTCTGCATTCTAAAATGCGTTCATACCATACATGATCAAAACTTTTTCAAAGAATAGTTATTCTTTGAATAATAAAAAGCTCTCCTTCAAAACACCAACTCAGCACTATCATATTAAAGCCAGATAAATGCTTTCACTTGATTTTCACGTTCAATTTATGAGAAAGATAAAACGATTACGCAAATATTGATAGAATTTGGTTTACAGGTTACAAAATATGCAAGTGCAGGCATTCTGCACTCACTCAGACCTGTTCTTACATCTTCCTTAGACAATTAATACAGTCATATTGGAACTGAAAGAACAACGTTCATCTGGTCTTTGAAGAAACTCAACTGAACTGGCCATCTTGCCTTATCCCATACTTCCAAAGGTGTGAAACCTCAAGGGCCACTGAGCAGAACACTAAGAAGGCAAACCAAGAAGCATCTGTAAGTAACTCTTTTGTGTTAATGCTTTTCATTCTCCTGCAGACTTCATCCCAAGCTTGTGACATGGAGAACGCAATCACAGAAGCTGACAAACTTACGGCTTATTGCAGAAAGCTCATCTGAGAAGTTCAGAGGAACCAACCAAGAAAAGGAGTAGATTTGCAGCACTCTATCCAAACATCAGAATGCAGGAACTCTTTTAATGGATTAGACCAGAAGAGTGCCCAGTAGCAGAATACGAACACTGCAGTAGACAGATGTGAAGTAATCTGTCTTCTATACTAAATCTCAGTCTCATTTAAAACACACAGATTGGATTAAGCTATGATCTAAAACGTAATGCTAAGTATGACAGTGCAAGAAGAGTTGATGGCAGACTTCCTTTTGTACTTCGTAGAAAGTTGAGTGTCCTCATTCTCCCCCTCATGAGAAAATAAAAGCTTAGAAATGAGCAAACCCCACTACGGAAACAAACAAACAAAAAAAGTCTACATGTAAAAAGAATTAAAAGATTTTATAAAGAAACAATAAGTACAATGATCAGAGTAAGAAAGATTAACATTTAATCTCCTATGACAAAAGAATAAGGAAATAGTAATAAAACTGAAATACAAAATTCTTACATGGTAAAAAGGCATGTTTTCCATAAAATATAATTGATATACAGAACCTCTTGACACAGCATATTTTCAAAACTAAATTTTGAAAACAACTCAGCTGTATGTAAGCAAACAAGAACTTCCACAACAAGTGATCTGTTTTTGCTATAAAGCCCAGGTAAGTTACCTTCAGTCTTCCTGTGCTGCAGATTTCTCATTTGAAAAATAGAAATAATATTTCAAGATGAGAAGATAAGACAGTTATTATTTGTGTCTTCTGACCCCGGAGCAAATACATGTTGCATTTGCAAACACTGTAACAAGTGTAATGTATCCCCCCTGGCTAAATCAATGTACATAGTTTCAACAATGTTGTCCTTTGATAGCTCTGTTTGCCCGGCAGACTCAAAGGAAAACATACATGTGTGTAAAATGCAGTTTCCAGAGCTGGACTGGGATCTCCTCAAGAATGGCCCAGATCTGACAGAGCATGATGACATAGGAAGTAGGATGTACCATGAACAAGAATATTTCCTAGCTACAGTATATGACATCAGTGTCAGAAACCTAAAGTAGGGGTGGGGAAAGATAGAAACTTCTTCCAGAGCCTTCTATGCCCTATCTAAAAAATGGGTCAAGACCACAAGTTTGTGTCATTCAGTTTGCACAAGTCCCATGAAAATGTCTTTTTCCTACCTCTGTGGATTTTTGCATTTAAATTGCTCATCTAGTTAGTCCAGACAGCAAGGGGCCCACGCTTTAGAGCTACAAAATGGCGAGACAGGCACTGAAAAATTGAAATGAACATGTATTGGGTACATGCAGCAAAACTTGATTTCAGCACAAGCTCATGGAACCAATGCACTTATAAGAAAATGAGAGATTACCCAGCTGAAATGGACAGATGTGCAAAAATTCATGGCAGAGTTTAAAACAAAAGCCAAATACTGTACGGATACAGATTTAAAGAATACAGCGGGAAACACAGTGTAAAAGTAACTTTAGGCAAATAATCCAGAAACAGTGAGCAAGTTCTACCACATTATGTAGCAAGTTATTGGCAAGCGCATAGGCATAGGTGGATGAAGTTTGTGGGAAAGATGACAAAGTCAAATGGCCACTGGAGATGCCTTCTGTTTCATGGTGCAGTCAGAGCAGACCAGCTGAGTTCAGTACAATGTTGCACAGCAGATGAAACAAACCGCCTGCTCCGCAGAAAGTTTAACGTCTAATAAACTTCTCAATGTGGTTTCAGGGGTTCCTAAAGAGCAGGCTTCAAACAGGGAGTTCTGTAACCTTGGGCCAATCTACTGAGACACAGCCCTTGTGGTATTGTTTTTCAGAGTACAAGAGCACACCACATATTTCTCACTTTATTTCAGCTTGAGTGGTCCAAAAATCCCAAGTCAGTTCTATGGATAATGCATCTTCCATACACATGGAGCCACTTCTGGGGGGAAAAAAGCACATGCACAGCAACACAGCAGGAAAGGAAAATGAGCTTTTGGCGCAGGGATCTAGGTAATTCATGTGTATGATGCTGTGGGCTATCAAATATTCAGAAAAGCTGTCATCACCTTTGTTTCCTCCTGACAGCGTTGATAGATATTCCTAAGTTATTTCTGGGAGCTTTTATGAGTTGGAAAAGACCTCCACTACATTTTGTTAACAACAGGAGAGACCCCTGTACCTAGATAATCCATACCACACACGAAGAAGCCCAGAACTTAAGTTTCTTCCACAGATTTATCTTCACACACACAGCCACAGCTATTGCCAGCGGGGTCGGAACGGGACAGCCACACAGCGCAGCACACGCCATAAGTGAAGCTCTCCTTACAGACCCAGGGTCGGGGCAGGCAGTGCTGCGGGTCAGCCCCGAGCCAGCAGCATCGTGGCGCGGCTTCGTTTCCACCCCTCTGCCCTCACCTATTATTTACTTTCCATTGCAGGCAAAGCAGGGAAGGTTTGCTGTGTGAGGCACTCTCTCTCCCGCCGCTCGTCGCCGTGCTCCTCACACCGCTGCGGTCCCCGCTCGCGGCGCTTCCCGCCCCGCGCAGCCCCGCAGCCGGAGCTGTCCCCGCCTGCGTGCTGAGCCAGCCCGGGGCCTTTCCCTGCCCTCAGAGCCACCTCGCCCCTGGAAGATGCCCCTTCCAGGGATGGGACTTTCCCCTCCTCGCAGCTTCGTGGGCAGGGAGCTCCCTCCCTGTTCGGGGCCCCTTCTGTACCTCAGAGCTTCCCTCCCTATCCCCGGCGAGAACACCTCCGTTCCCCGCACTCCAAGCGGGTCAGGCTTTCTCCTCCCTGCTGGAATCCCCTTCTCCTTCACCCCCTGGAGATGGACTCTCTTCCCCTCTCCCCCCGCCCAGGCGCCTGCGGCTGGCACTGACCCGTCTCTGCCGTCCTGCTCCTCTCCGCCATATTTGTTGTCATTCCCTCACCCCCTCCCCCCCCCCCCCCCACGGCGCGAGACGCTGCCTGAGCATCGCCATGGCAACGCACGTCACCGCCAGGGGAGCCCCGCTCTCCTCCTCAACCATGGCGCGGCGGGGAGGGACGGAGGGGAGGGACGCCGTGCTCCCCCCCGTCCGAGAGAAGCCATCCCGGAGCACGGCAGCGGGCTGCAGTCGCTGGGTTGCCGCTGCCGCTGTCTCCCAGGCCGGCGGATGGGGCCGCCGGCGCGCTCCCATCCGCTCTGCTGCCGGGCTGGGAGGCAGAGATGTGCCACCACCGCGGAGCCCACACGGAGCTCCCGCTCCTCTCATTTATGGCCGCTTCATTTTTTAGGGCAGCCCGGTGGGGGGCTTCATTATGAGTGCGTGTGTTGCCCGTCTGTCTCTCGCCCATATGGCAAATGCAGCCAGGCCGCCCGGGGATGGGAGGGCTCCTGCGTGCCCTGCAGGCCCACTGGGTGACACCCACCATGTGGCGAACGCAGCAGTGAATTCTGTGGTGCAGAGGGGCTAATTATGTGTGTGTTTCCCCAAAGACTGGCTCTGACCATGCACGTCTCACTAACCTAACACTGAAATAAAACCTTCGGCACGTGTCCTCGGCGCAGACAAGCTCCGAGCTGTCAGAAGTGAGGTTAGTCATGGGACAAGCAGGGTCGTAAGTGCAAGATCCTTGAGTCACGTATATTTGCCTACATGGACAGGCATGAGGGATGAACACGCTCCATTCTGAGTGGCTAACTGAAATGGGAAGTGTGTGTGCAATGCTAAGCAATGGAAACGGGCTACACTGTTTATGGCTACATAAACATTTATGTGTTTGCTTACTTACAGCTAATAAATAAACGTTACCACAGAGACCAGTGACCTGTTAGTGAAACACTACAAGCCTAAAAACCAAGGCAAGTGAAACTGTATCTTTCTCCATCTAACGTGCGGTTATTTAAACAGTACTTCACCCTCTATCTTCCAATCTGCTGCGTGCATTTTCTACTCCAGTACAACACCTCGTAACAAGACTCACATAATTCTAAACAGCTAGATTTTTCTGTAGGGTTTGTCACCTCCTCTTCATTCTGATTTTCCCTGTTTGTTTGTTTGTTTGTTTTTTGCAGCCTTGTCAATTCTTCCTTCAGTTCATTTCTCTCTTTTTCTCTTCATTCTCAACATATTTCTATGCCACACGGTCAGAAGTTTTCAAACACAGCCATATTCCTGTGACAGTGACTGAAATATCTGCCTAAATAGTGCACCTAAGGGGCTTTCTGATGGGGTTAGAAGTTTTGTTGGAACATGGACTTTGTGCAGCACTTAAAAGCCATCGGTGGACATCTAGATTCAAGCTCTGGAAAAATAATGTCTATACTTCTTCAGCCTTCGTAAACTACAGGTGGTAACTAAGATACTGTAAAGGCTGGTTTGTCTCACTGCTGACAATGAATTGTGGTGAGCACCCCGCCCCATGCTCCTTCTTCACACCATTTCCCTGGGCCAGCAAATCTCCCGGGCCTTGTTTGTCATTTGGCAAATGATCCTGGGAGACTTCGCTTCAGATTATGCTGTATGTG
This sequence comes from Oreortyx pictus, assembly GCA_036925125.1. Taxonomy (NCBI): domain Eukaryota; kingdom Metazoa; phylum Chordata; class Aves; order Galliformes; family Odontophoridae; genus Oreortyx; species Oreortyx pictus. The sequence continues at coordinate 6,225,903 of JAUPFR010000010.1, read as the reverse complement.
TTCTCTTCTGTCTATTTAGACCTCATTGATGACTGCCTGTATTAAATGATCTGCATATTCATTGGAAAACATCAGTAGCACTGATTCAAGCTTTTAATGTATTTTGGAAACTCTCTCCACGCATTACTGTACCTCCTGGCTGTCACAAAAACTGCAGACCTAACTTGATTGCTTTTCCTCTTTATTTGTGTAGCCTGCTATCAACTCTGGCTTTCTCCCTGCAAAGTTGACCATCAGTAGCTAGGGCAACTTTTTTGATTCTGCTCATCTTTTATCCTGTCTGTCTAACTTCTTTTATCTAGGTTCCTGGGTAGCCATGTCCCAGTCCTTCTTAAAATACTTTCCCATAACACTCAGCTCTTCATTCTTTTATCTAAACTTTCCTTTTTTATCTAGGTCTTACACAGTTCTGTCCAAGTCTGCAGCTCTAGTCTGGTTTCTTATGTCCCCAAGTCCCCTATCCCCTTTGTTCTACTTGCTATTCCAGCTTTAGTGTCCCCTCATCCATATTTCATTCCTATCTATTAATAGTCAGATAGCATTTTTCATCTGTAAATTTCTAAGTATTAAGAGCCTGTGCAGAAACCTTCCAAATCAGTTCTTGGTATGACCTTCTCTTTATTCACATTTCTCTGACAGTCTCACTTCCGTGGTGACCACAAATACTAATCCAAAGGCCTTTTGCCTCCAGCTGCCATACTAGTAACTCAGATACTTGTAGGTGTATTGAAATCAGAGATATCTGGGGAAAGCACTTTCTTTTTCAGTCAAATTAGCTTCTCTGAGTTAACACACTTGAAAAACCTAGAAATGCCACGCTCAGTTTTTTTTTAGTCAGAGTTTAATGCTATGTTATAGTCACCTCACCAAGCTGAAATGATGTTAAATATAGATGATATGCAGTCTTTCCAAAAACAGTAAGTTAATTTGACTTGAGAGAAGAACTGGAAAGTTCATATAGAAAGTTCTTTTGAAGAAAAAGAAAGATACCTGCACAGGGTAAACTTAAAGAATAAGGATTGAAAAATGAGGGAAAGGATGCTCAGGAGGTGCACTTGTTTGTTTTCACTGGTGCATTTTTAGAGCATGTGAAAAGATGTTAGGGTCCTCTTCAGTATATTCTCTCTTTGGTCCCTTTCAAAGCTAATAATCTAATTTTGGACATAATGAAACAACGGATAGTAGCAGAATACCACTGCAAAAAGCTATCTCCTTGGTTATCTTCACATTTATTATTTCAACCATATTCTTTATTTTATTATATCCCTCCTTCAATATCTTAGCAAGCAAAAGCTACTTTTATGGCTCTTCACAGCTTATTCCCACCCTATCATCTTTTAATATCCTATAGAGAAATCAACGTCTTCCCCCCACACATTTCATTCAGTAATAACTCCACTTGTTACATTTTCAAACCAGCACCTTCTTGCTTTCGCTCACTGCTGCTTCTCACTCCCACTCACCTAATTTTTCTCTTTTCAATCCCTCCCTAAAAATCTCCTGTGCTGTGATGTCTACTGAAGGAATGGTAATAAATAGTCAGCTGTGTCCCAAGATTACTGTCTGTCATTGTGACTAGTGTTGTCTCATTCTGATCTCTGTCTGTCTCTGGCATCAACTTGTGCTGGACTCAAAGTGACTTCAGGCAGGCCCTTCTTTTTGCTGTGGTAGATATGGGTTCCCAGAGCGGACTCCTAAGAAACGTTATATAAACAAATAAAAATAAACTGCAGAAATAGACATACAAGTGGAAATACTGGCCAAAACCAGGAAGATTAGGCAATTATTCAGTTATGATTCATCAGCTTAGACAAATTTGCATAAAAATTAATGTGACTGACAACTCTGTTCGAAATATCGAGAAAGAAATTATTTTTCTAAATATGGATTTGTGCTATCTTTCTGTTTATTTATAGTCTATAGGAACTTGAGGAGCATGCTTTCTTTCTATTCTTCCTTGCATTTAAAATATTAGATATTCTATTGTTTTGTTTATCTTTTGCCACAGCCCACAATACTCTATGGCTACTAAGGAACGTGAGACAACATAACACCAGAAAAGCAAATAAAGGAACAATTATTTCTAATCACATTTTTTTCTTAACACGAAGATAATTCAAATATGTCAAAGATTCATTTGCATTGTGCATTCAGTATTTCCAGTTCAGCTGGGGGGGGGCTGCCGTCAATGCATATCTGTTGAAACCTCAAATGTCTTCCAGATAAATCAATAAAAAATCAATTTTACAATCCTGATAATTTCGGAGTGCTTAAAAAATAGGTGAATTAAGAAAAAGGAAAAAAAAATTAGAACTTCTTTATTCATAGCAAAAAAGAAGTTGAAAAGGGGCAATACTGTTTTTTCACAGACTGTCCTTAAGTGACTGTCAAGACTGGATGAGAACGGAAAGTTAGAATATTAATGCACAGGTTTTGCAGGCATTTCAAGCACCTCACATATGGTGTATGGTATGGTAATGGTTTTGAAAGTGGCGATACAAAAATCTAAGAGCGATTATATAGAAATCAGATAGAACTTTTTTATTTTATTATTTTCTCAGTGTAGAAAAAGTAGTGCATGCACTTGAGTGCACGTAATGCAGGTACTTCAAGTTTGTTTGACTTCTGTCAGAGAAAAGGACATTTTTCTGCTAAAAACAGGCCGTCAACATGGGCTGTGAAGGCAGAGCAGAGGAGGTACAATCCAAACAAAATAAAATACATAACAAAATAAAATTTAAAAAAAAGAAAAAGTCTGGCCAGAGTTTTTAGCCAGGATGTCATGGTCTGGTAGATTCAGACAGAAAATATAACCTGATAAAGAGAGCCAAAATGAAATATCAATGCTGATAGTGAGGTAGCAAAATTGAAATGAATTTTAAAACATGCATACACATTGGAGAAATGCTATAATCTTATTATTGTAAACTCATTCCACTCTTTCCATTCCTCTAGCATTTATTGCTCTCATTAGTTATGTAATACATAAAAGCAGACTGTAAATTTCTTGGGTCAGGACAGTACCTTTAATGTATTCTGAACACACCTAGTATGTCTTAAGATGTTCTATACAAAAATAATATTAGCTCTTGGGTTCTTCTGCATTATTTCTAAGCATAAGAAAAATTAAAATGCAGCAAGTCTGGAAAGGTCAGACTGTGTCTCCCGTCGTTCTGTGCATGACTTCAGAAATAATCAAAAAGTTATACTGAGATAACTGATATGAAACCTGAGACATCGTGATCACAAAAGTTGGATCAATTTAGCCCACACAATCCAGGCACTATCTAATTTACTCCTGAAGATATTTTTTTAGTTTTACATTTTATGGATATTTTTGAACTACTGGGTCCTAATGATTGTCCTCATGGATGTGCACCAGCATTGTGTAATTATACAGAGAAAATGTCAGCCTGAGGAACCCAGTCAGTAGATTAAAACCTGAGAACAGGTGAGCAGTCTCCATCCCTGGAGACTTTCAAGGCCCTGGGCAACTTGATCTAGCTGTGGATGTCCCTGCTCATTGCAGGGGGGTTGGACTGATGACTTTTAAAGGTCCCTCCCAACTCTAAGGATTCTATGATTCGTTGCAAAGAGGTTGGTTGCCAGTACGAGCTTATGTACTGCAATAGGTGAGGAAGGACCTCCAAGGGAAAGGTCAGGGCCAGACACCTGGGTGCAGAATTGAAAAATCAGTGTAACCCAAGGACAGGAGCAATCCCTTATAATTGCAAGTTCAATTTTTTTAAATAATTTTAGGTAAATAAAGAACCTTCATTTTTAAGTCCCCACTGGAAAGGTTTACCTGCTACACAAGAAAAGTGCATTTTATCAGGGCAAGATGAAGGACTGAGTCAGTTCTCTTGGTGTTTGAATGTGTGGATGAGGCCAGTTGAGGAATTCTCTGACCTACTGTCTATTCTATTGGACCCTGGTACCTTGTTGGTGTTTCCAAAGGGTTTACGTGGTTCTGACTGCTGCATCAAACTGAAATATACGATTGTGTGATGTTTTAGTATATTTATTGAAAAATATTTAATAAATATATTTTTTTCATGAATCTGTATGTATTATTGTTTTCCAGACTGTTCCCTATACTTACATTTGCAGGTAAATTTTAGGCACTGTATATTAAGATTCTATACACTCTGCAATTCTCTTGTATCTTTTAATCATTTCTAGCATCCATTGGTGTAAAATTCTTTTAATGTGGGTATTGTACATTTGGGAAGATGAGAGAGGTAAAATCAGCCTATGACAGAAGAGAGCACTCAGGCCTTTTTATAATTTTACTTTAAATGTATCAAAGGAATGAATTCAAAAAGGTGCACGTCGATTGCCTCCGGTAGTTAGGTTCATGTGTGGGCTTTAGATCAGCGAGACTCAGCCATCAAGGTCCTCGTTTGCGTTACACTTGTTTTCACACTGTACAGAGAACAGCAGGAACAACCACACCTTGCCAGTTACTCCACAATAGGAGAAGCCCATTCTAGAGCAATGAACTGACCTGGATCCCCAGGTCTCAAGCCTGGATGAGTACGCACGGCCCTGATGTTTGTGGGGGTAAAGCTGAGTTTTACAGTAAGCAAGAATGTTTAAAGGGAATTGCTCCATTCAGTGAATCAAAAAGTGACAGAAATGTTGGTAAAATGTCCCAGAGTAGCACTGCACTCCTTCAGAGACTTACACAAGAGGCAGGATTTAAAACAAACACGAAAATAGATGCTATTTAATTAGGACCTTCACAGAAAAAAAAAAAAAAACAACTGGGATAATTGGGTGAGGGGAAGTCTTTACTCAGGCAACATTTATTGAGATATAAACAATGTCCAATTGTAAAAGCTAATTAAACAGCAGGGCTAAGGTAACAGAGTTTTGCCTGCATGACAGGGATATAAGGTTTATAATCCACGCTGTCATAGGACAACAGCAAGAACAAATAATTGTCTATCCAAAAAGTCAATTATGCCCTTCTCTTAGTAATAACAGGCTCCAGAGGTCAAATAATACTTCTTTAAGAAATATAGTCAGTTTTCTACAGAAATTGAAGCTTGATTACTATTCTGTGTTTGTGAGGAAGCTGAAAGCAGCAAAACCAGCCCGATGGATTTTGCACCCTATTCTGACATACAGTACTAGCCCATCCAATAGGTGCTCCTTCAAACCCTTTGCTCACAGAGCAAATTCTCTCATTTTGAGTCACCTGGCCTGTAGTAGTCTATGTGGGACTCATATCAATAACCACATCGCATTCCAAAGTTTCCTTTTAAAGAAAATTCATTTACACTAATACAGATATTTGTGTGTATATATATGGTCAGGCAGCTCAGCTAATTCAAGTAGGATGGCAGGTGTACACAAGTCCATGTAGCTACAAGGTCCTTGGCAAATACATCTCGCAGAGCTTCTTCAGAACTTCAGTAAGTGATGGCAGCCAAGGTTCACCTAAACCCCCCACGCTGTCACCAGGTTATTCTCAAGAAAGCTTCAAACTGCTCCAACATCTCTGGCACCAGTTCTCCTTGGTGGCACCACACCTATCACTATAACCCGTACAAATGTAATCTCTGTAACGAAGCTTTCTTCTTGCTTATCCTTTCAGTAGTGGTGGCACGATATACCACTGCACACTGCAGGGAAAAACAGAGGTTTGGAGGCCAGACGTACTCCTGTGAGCATTTTCCTTGAATGTTGCTCTGTTAGGGGGGAATGAAAAGTACCACTTGTCATGTGCCATGAACAGCTAATAGCCAAGTATCTCCCCAAGAGCTCTCTTCCAAACCAATCACATCTGTGAACGCTATTAGGACATCTTTTAGTAGTCACCTTGACTCAGAATAGAACAAAGTACATTCACTGTACTTTCCAACAGTTGCCATCAAACAACATGAATCCTGTGACAAAGCTGCACACTGAGCAGTGCCACGCAAATGCACAGAGACCTTACGTGAGCTAATTGCCTTTAAAAGCGCACAGAATTTTCTCTCAGACCAAGTATCTGAAGCAATCCAAGTGGAAAAACTAACATTTTTTAATCTTTTTTTTTTTTTTTTTTTAAATCCATAGCCTCTAGCGATATGTTATAATGAGCAGTAGGTACACAACTGTACTCAAAACCTTAAATGTTTTCACAATATTTTTTTACTTTTATTAATTTAATTTGCTGCATTTTAAGTTTGAAAGTAGCAAGGACAATTTCAAAAGAGAACTTCAAAAACAAGATACAACCAGAGACTTTATTGAGGATGAAAGAATACATGTAAAGAGGATCAAGACCCTACAATGAGATCAGCTATTAGCTAATTAAATATGTGACTAAAATTCATCATTTTAAATAGCAGACGTATTGATGGTGAGCAATCTGGTAGGCAAACAAATGATTGTGGATTTTTTTTTTCATATCTTCAGAGAGAAACATTTATCTTAATAAGATTCACTATGCCATAATACATGTGGAATAAGTCAATGTCTACTAATTAAAGGACACTGTCAACTTGATTTTCTAAACAGCTAATTAAAATATGTAGCATCTAATAGAGCACTTCTTGCAAAGTACGCTCTGTTTAAAAAATACGTTCCTATAAAAGTTACTTGTTTTTCTATTCCCTTGTGTTTGCTTTTTAATTGGTTTTTCTACAAAGGAGGATCTGCTGAACTAAGGTTCTATTTCTGTATCAGGTTCCATTAATGCACACCCCTGTACTTACGCAGAAACCAAATGATTTGTCAGACTAAATGCCTGTGTAAGAAAACAATGACACTAATCCTAACGGTTGGCACTACTGCTTTAAAGAATGTTTTTTTGGGGGGTCTTAGATAATCTCTGTTACCTGACCCTGTCGAATTTTCAAAAATAAATGCCATTTTCATACTGATAAAAAATCCTTAGCCTCCCATTTTACCGACTAAATTAGTTTCTCAGAATAAGCATGCTTCTCTGTTTCTTATTCTGATTCTGTATGTAGCTTTTTCAAGAGAAAGAAGTTGTTGCAGATCTGTCAGCAAGGCTCTGGGAGTAGGAGGATGTTTGGATTTCCGGCATATTGCAATACAGTTCTTGGCCACGAGCAAAGCTATGTGTGTGAATCTCATTTTATATCCGTTGTTCGCAATACCACATATTTTCAAGAGAAATTTGAAAGTCTCTGTACTCCTAATGCTAGATAAGTGATCACAAATCATTTCCTAAAAGAAACTGAGATGGCAAAATAAAGATACTTTGCATATATATCATGCTATGAGAGACGGTGGATGAAATGATGCTGTCATAGAAATAAAGCAAGCCCTGTTTCATCTTAAACAATTTAAGTCTGTATTGAAAGTTCTTAGTTCAAAGCAGCCTATTATTTGCAATGCTTGCTTCCTCTTTCCAGATTCAGATTTAACAGTGTTTTCTATTACATTCTTTTTGCCTTAAAGCGTTATTAGCCAACTAATCTTATTAGTCAAATTCTTACAGCTTACCTAAAACGTGTTTTTGTGGTGCAGGAATCTAATACAGCAAATTACGAAACTAGCACCCCCACCATTTCCCCGTCTCATCCCTCCCAACCAACACATAGAAATCATCACCTTTCCAGCCAAGGCAGATGTAATGTCCTTCAGAACGCATCAGAGCAGATCCTTCACCAGCTGGATGGATCCTTGTGGGAGCAGCACTAGACCCTTCCTACCTCAGGAAGCACAAAACAAGCTCAGGATTTCCAAACGTTTTGTCATCAACAACGAAGAGGTGATTTTAGCATGCACCAACAGCTAACACATAACATGTTAACAAATTATGAACACACCCTTCTCTGTCATGTAAAGTGTGCCTCCTGAAGTTCAGTGGTTGACCAAAGAGGTTTTGACAATCTCTTCACGGACAATGACTTGAAACCAAACCTCCTCAGTGTAAATAACTTCAGGGAAAAGAAATGACTGTGAGTTGTACTGCCAGGGACTTGGGGCAGATGGAAAATTATTTTTATTCTTCCATAACTGTAAGCATTCTGAAGTGTTACCTGGAGTAAAAATCTGGTTTAGTCATTAACATAATCAGGTATGAATCAATGAAACCTCAGGAGATGTTTGTGTAGAGAAAGCAGATATTCTTTTCGCACAAACAAGCATTTTTCTTCTCCTAACTTCATCTTAATGCATATATATCTTTAATAAACAAAACCATTATTTTGAATTGTATCAGGAAATTTCGATCTTTAATATTGTTCAAACAAAAAATACTGAAATGTTAAAAGCATTTTGTTTTTTTCTACGCACATCTAACATGTTCATTGCCATAATGCAAGATTGTTAATGCCAAAAAAGTGAAGCAGTGATCTATAATTTTAAAATGCCAGTGATTCCAAGCTGTCACTGATCTTGGAAAATTTCCTCAGTAGCATGTGGAGATCAATAACTGTTTATAGACTTTTCAATCCTGGTTTATGTGGAGCATATTATTATGGACTATGTCAAATCTCTTAACTGTGAAGTGGAAGTCTGATTTCACACACAAACCCACCCAAAATCCCATACTGCTAAGACAAGAAGGACAATTTGGAGACCTATAAGCTAGTCAGTATTTGCTTTTCACTAGGAAAATTGTGGTGCACATCTTCAGATGCAATTTCTGGAGAAGAATAGATTAGAAACAGTAGTCAGCATGGATTGAGCAAGGCTTGCCGTGCTTGACCAAGTGCATCTGCCTTCCATGATGGAATGGCAACGAGCATGAAACATGCTGTACCCCAGCACTGTAAAAAAGTGAGAAACACAAAAAGCTCTCAAGAAAAAACACAATCAAATTACATTATTCCATTTAATTAAGTCAAACGTACAGGAGCTAGTGTCCTTTTAAAATCGTAGGTTTCATCTCTTTAGTTCCATCCATACTGTAAACTCCCTGGTAAGCGAGGAGAGTCCTCAACATGACTAATACTACTACAATATAGTCATTTGTTACATGACTGCACATTCTAAATGTGACAGTATTTAGCAAACTGTAGAAATGCATACTGGAAATGAAACATACATTTTCTTCCTAAATCCTTTAATAAGAGTGTGTAAACATGTTAAATTGTGCAGTTTCATATCCGATGTCTGATTTCCAGTATTATCAAGGACTGCCTTAAGGTATTTAAACAGCCTTTGTGCCGTGATACCATGAATTAAAAAGACAAGCTATGAGAAAAACTTACGTACAAAATTAAAGCGGCCGCTCAAATTCTCTAACTTTTGAGCAATTAATGTGGCATAAAATGTGAATTGTAACATACGATAAATATATACAAGTAGTAAGCATGGAAAATTCTAGAAGTCATTTCTGGGTATGTATTGGTGGCTCTGCCACAAACTAAAGCCAAAGGCTAACTTCTTCTAATCACATGAGAATACCACACTCAACTTCCTGTGGTACGGTACCATGTATACCAGCACAGGAAGCAGAACGAACCTATCCAAAGAAGAAAAAATATATATATTAAGAGTCCAGAAAGGTAAGAGAGAATTCATTTCTGTTCTTTGCCCTTCTTTTTGTGTTGGTTTTTTTTTTTCAACTTCAGGCTGCACAAACCAGAAAAGGTAGTACAAGGGGGCAGAATACTTGCCAAAGTACAGTTCAAGAAGAAGGAAAGACATTTAAATCAGTATATAAAGAATTGACAATTGTGTTATATTAGTTGTTGAAGGCAGAGTGAATATGAAGTCATGTGGCTCTGAGGCCTGATCTTTTAAGCTGCTCCTAATTAAATGCGCCTTTTCTCCTACTGGATGCTAAGAGTCTTAAGTAAAAATTAGATACTTATTCAGTCTATCTGTACGAATGTTGCAAAGTTGATTGAAAAAAAAGATAATGTGTGAAGTCTGTGTTAAAAAAGAACATTGCTGATTCATTCTAATGTGCTTAGAAGTTCCTGAACTCCTGTGCTTCATCAGTACCTTGCAGTACAGGTCAAAATCCTTAGCAGATAAATGCTTAATCCAAGATAAATCGTAATAAATCCAAATGAGATTAGACCTGTGCTGAAATATTCAATGAATGGTGTAAAAACATGTTTGAGTGCCTGTGATAGATCAGTTGGACTCACTGACTAAATTACATGGAGAACTTCAGAGAAGGTACAGTAACAGTCAAAAGAAAAGCAGGAATTTACTGATAAATGCCACTTGGGGGACAGTGTGGGCAGTTCTTAACCAACCTCACTTCTTAACAATATTCTTCTGATCAGCTACGAGTTTTCATGCTTTAAATCAGTGCTCTGATAAAGCCACCTGCTTTCAAAAAAAAAAAAAATATGTTTTATTTGTTTCTTCCTTCCAGCTCCTACTATTCTGAATCTGAGTAAAACCAGCAAGAGCCTCAAGGCTCTTCAGTGGGACCCACTGCCATTTTCACCCCATCTCTGTTCAGTAGCTGATGATGACTGGATGTGAAGAATTTAATGAGACACATCTCTGCATATTTTCAAAAATAAGGGAAACATATTAACTAAATCTTACAGTGCTATGATTGGCTAAATGTATTATGGTTAGAGCTGGACAAGAAGATTAATAAGAAAATAGTTTTCCTCTAAAATCTGAAGTTGGTATGGAAGTCTAAAACCCTTCTTTAGCTGGAAGAATTCTCAGCCATCTTGGCCTGTGACACAAGTATAACCTCTTAACCTTCCCATTACAAGCAGAACGATGCTGTCCTGAAGTCACTGTTCCACAAGTTTTTTCTTATGTAATAATAAAACATCCCAGAAATTCTAAATACCACGTTGCCTTACTAATTGTAATTTAATAAATCACTACTCAGTAATACATTGTAACATGATTTAAATGAAAATTCTGGACGAATCTGGTCATGGAGTTTATTAGCAACATCGGTTGCATGAGGGTTTTGGCTACGCAAAGAACCAAAGTTTGTATCTGACGTCCTTTAAGCCTTTCATGCGTTTATAGCTTTTATAGTCAGTTGCAAAGATAAGCTTTGTAATGGGTTTCTACGCTCACCTTGAAAATTGTACTCTCTATTGCATAAAACACATAAATACTTCTGACAACATTTGGTATTTGCTCCAAAAAGAGGCAGGCAGAACAATAAATTGATTTAGAGTGCTATATTCTGAATAGGAGATTCTATCGTCGTGCTCACATAGCCCTGTGAAGCCATTAGATATTGCCACCGACATTAGTGTTCCTTATTCATCGTAAAGTAATACAATCAAACTGATGATTTCAACAGTGAAGCAGGTTAGCCACTTCTCATTAGCAAATCACGCCCCCTCCATTCAGCCCAGGTTGCTAAACTTCTGCGGAGCCTATTGTTGGGTGCTCAGATGAGACAAAGAAACGGGGCGGACTGTGGGAGGAGTAATATGAATTAGATGCTCAGGTAGAAACAGATGTGCATAGACAAAGCAACACAGGTGCCTTCCTAATTCCCGTGCAGAATGAGCCCTCACTTCCTTTGAGTTGAGCCTTCACAGCATTTTCATTGCCTACAACATAGGACTCATTTTTCTGAAGGACAAACGTAAGTTCTTATTTTAGAAGGTGTTTTTGTTGGTGGTTTTGATAAGTAACTAAGAAATGAAGTAATGTGAAAATGAACTAAATCTACTCTGCATGTTACGTAGCTAAGAAATATATTAGCACTATTCATTTGTAAGAAACATATGGATTACAATCCACGTTTCTTCGTATTTGAGCAGTCCTACTTCCATTCGTCTTTTCTGGAATAACAGTCTGCACTCCGAAGATCACAGAAGACTTTCTTAGGACTATTTACTGTTAGTTTTAAAAGACAGGGGTAGCACATGAATCTGGACTCATATCAACCAGCAAACAACACACAGGGATCATTAACTGTGCGATGCAGCCCGTTTCCTACGCCTGGGGAGGAATATTTGCATTGTAACCAATATTAAGCATGGCTTTTAATTATTTGTTTTCAATAATCTAATAAGTCGTTGGAAACAACTGAAATACAGAAAAGCACAGATTCAATTCAGTGTAAACTAAAAATAACAAACCCACAACTTCCTAAAAGATGTCTTTTACGTCAGCTATACAGGACTTCAGAATGAAACGGTTTTAGAAGAGCTGTGGTCTAATTAAGTGATATCTTTTAACGGATTATGTGCTTTTCTGACTCTTGTTTGAAACGGTCTTCTTAGTTTTTTAAGAATATCAATACTACTTCAAAAGATGGCTGTAGGCGCTGTGAGTCAGGAAGGATTTCCTTCATTCTGCCAAAATACACAGAAAGAAAAGGTGCGGTGTATCTACGAGTACAGCGACACAACTTTGGTTTGGTGAGAAGTATTTTGCTCTCAGTGTATTGCTTAGGGCTATGAGATTTTTCATATATTAAGAGTGTTAGAATGCACTAAAAAAAATCAAACTTGTTTCCAGGAAAAAAAAAAAAGAAGAAGAAGAAGAAGAGATCTTAATTTAGCTCTGTCTAGTTTTCTGATAATTGCATTTCATAACCTCGTTTTTTAGAGTAATTTGTTTCACGGGATGCCTGCACAAACAATATCACAGGTCCTTTCTGTATATGCTAGTTTGTCTCTAAAATGAGGATTCTGACCAAACTAATCGACAGATGAAGCCAAACAAACAAACTGCCTCTATGCTAATTTCTGAAACAGATGGATCTGATCCAGTATTTGCTAGCAAATGCACTTCATTGTCAATCTAACACAGAATCGTGTACATCTTTCTGTCATTCTGGTATGTATAGCATATAGGGAAAAAATCTGGCTGAGGATACCCCGCCCACAGCTAAATTTATACACAAAGAACTGAAAATCAAAGTCCATAAACACGTACAGATTCTGCCATCCTTAGTGGGAGCAGAGATTAGACCCCCGTTTTGAAGTCCCAGGTACAGATCTTCAAAGCCCTGAGATGTTAAGGCTGCAGCCCTCCCTCGCTGCGTGGCAGAAATACCCTCGAAATTAACGCGGGTTGCATTCAGCCTTGCAGCACGAGCACGCCAGACAAGCCACGCTGCAAACTTTTAATTTTCTAAAGATGTTTTATTTCAATAGCTGAGGCTTCATTCGCCCCGATCAGGCTCCTGAGCAGCAGTCCATCCCAAGGGCAGTGGTTTGCAGCCAGCCCCCTGCCCAGGCCGTGCTGTCAGCCCGCGGGCCCCGCTGGGCTCCCCGAGGCGCTCCGTCTCTGCTGCTGGTGCATCTTGGGCTAAATTTAGCCTAATGTTAAGAATGACCTACACAGCAAGGAAATAAACTGTTTGAAAAAAAAAATATAGGACAAAGCTTATGTTTAAGGGAAAGCTTCCCACAACGTTCTATTTGCGGCGCGCGATCATACATTTGTGTCACATCGCCTTAGCCGTTCCTTGAGCATTGAGCGAAAAAGAGGCTTCTTAACCCGCTCCAAATCCTTCTTTGTACATCTCTATCGGAGGTCACCGGCGGCTGGGAAGCCCCCCCGGGCAGGGGGTCCGCCCGCACGGCGTCCCACCGCCCGCCTTTCATCTCTCCACAGCTCCAAGCCGCGAGGCGCCTGCATGCACCGCGGCCCCGGGAGGGAGCACAGCCTGCGGACCCGCTGGGTACGTTACCCCGGCTCGGTTCTTCCACCGAGCCGCGCGGGTTCCCCTCCCCACCCCTACGGCTCCCTGGGCGGCAGAGCGCGGGGCCGATTCCCCACAGCGGCCGCCGAGATAAAAAAAAAAAAAAAAAGAAAAAAAAAAAAGCCCGGCCCCGCTCCGCCGGGCGCTGCCGCCGACAAGATGGCGGCGCCGCTTCTTGCGTAGCGCCGCGTCCCGCCCCGCTTTGTCAGCGCGGGAGACCCCGCAGCCGCCACGTGCCGCCGTCGCGCGCGTTGCTCGTCCCGCCGGCCCCGCGCCTCCTGCGGCCCGCCGTGGAACATGCGCGTGCACCGTGCGGTGAGGAGCACGGGGGGGGGGGGGGTGCAGTCAGGAGCTTTGGTTTAAAGTGAGCTTTAAAACCGCTGCCGTGCGTTTATTTGTTTGAAAGGCCTCGAGGGGCTCCGCAGGGCGGGGAGGAGCGCGGTGCGGGGGCTGCAGGCGCGCGGACGGCCCGGGCTGAGCGTGGCACGTGGGTGCGCGCAGCCCGCCCGCTCCCGTCCGGCGTAAGGTGGCCTTTTATTATTTCAACCTATTTTATTGTGTTATGCTTTCCTATTATTATTCTGACTGGGAGTCGACGGACTTGATTTATTGGTCTGGAAGTAGGTGCGAAGCGGATAAGCTTTTGAGTAACTGTGCGTGAGCGTTCCTGGCTCCTTTCTGCCGGCGTTACGCACCTGGTAGCGATCTGAGGAATGGAGAAATAATCCAAGCGGTTGTATTTCCATGGTAGGGTACAAGGAAAGAAGTAAAGCGTTAATATTGTCAGTTGGATGATGACTATCTGCGGCTTCTTTTTTAGCCTTGAGGGAAGCTCGCACCTACCAGATAAGTATGTGAAATTGTGTTTTTATATCGCTGTGGTAAGAGCGAGCACAGCACGGTGGTCCTAACGTGGCAGTGCGTTGGGATCCGTTTCTGCGAGCTCTGGGTTTGTTCAGGGTGAACAGGGGGAGTGCCCTGTAGTTACAGTTCTGGCCTTGTGAGAATAACGCTGTCCTAGGCAGGAAAAAGTGCCACAGACTAATTACAAAATAGGCCTGCCGTGCAAGGTGAAGTTTCTGTGCTGCACTCTTCAGTTTTGCTCTGTTTTGGAAGAACTCGGCTGGGAGAACAGAAAAGTACAGACGAGATCAGGATTAAATGGCAGGCTGAAAAATGGTGCCCGAACTGTGTAACAGTGACGAAATAATTGTGATCGCTTACAATTAGCCTGTTTGCTTCTCAGTACCAGTTCAGATTTTTCGAAGGAAGTATATGCGCTTGTTTTTTAATTAGCTCTCCTTGATTTTTCTTGCATATCTTAATTAAAAGTTTGGTGGTGGTTGTTAATTATGATGTACTTGTTTAGCTTTTTGTTTAGTCTTTGTTCTGTTTATGAATGCTGCCTTCGAACAGCATTGCTCTTACTCAAACATCTTGCCTGATCGTTTTCCTCTGGGGTTACAGAAATGATAATCAGCCTTATGCTTGTGCTGTTTCCAGGTGCCAGCCAGAGACTCTTTGGAAACGGCAGCTCAACAAACAGGCATTCGTGCTCTGCCCTGACTGAGCGCTGCTCGTCAGAGACCCCATTTTAAAGCATTAAGTGCTGGTCACTGGTCTGACCTGCTGGTGGGACTTAGTGTGTCCGTTTGGTTGCAGTTGGAGTTCTGGTTTTGGTTTGGAAAGAGGCTTTGCAGTCAAGGATCTAAGTGTGCGTTATGCTTTCTGTAGCCTGTTGTGTTCTATCAGTTTGTGTCCCCAAACTGGAACTACAGCACTGGAAACTCCTAACCTCCTGCAAAATGGAATAGCACATAAATATTACAGTGTATTACTAGATTTGAAAAGCAATTGACTTGTGAACGGGGTTGGTGAAACATCTTATTCACAATGTCTTTTCATTATTTATTCAGATAATTGATGCAGTGTTTGAAGTCCCCGATGTGCACAGATGCTTCTGCAATTTCAGTGACGTAGTAAATGATTTTTAAAGGAAAAATGCTTGTACATCCTCACAGTAAAGAACAAAGGCCACATGTCTTATAATGATGTGAAGTTAATGCATGGGAGGGTGAGTTTTGGATTTCCATAAATTAAGGGGTTTTTCCCCCTGTTCAACAGGTTTTAGTGCTAGAAAAAGTAAATATAAATACATGTTTTGTAGGAGTTCAGTAAAAAAGAAGAATAGCTCTGTTAATCCCCTACATCCTCCTGATTGTCAAAAGTAATAATAACAACAAATAGTATTTGTGGAGCTACGCTGATGCTTTTCCAGTTCAAGAATACAATGAACAGATGCCTTCTATTCCTGTCCACTTCAGCATGTTTACTGTGCCTAGGTCATATTCTTATTTTCATGTTTCTAAGTGCTCCTATAGCTGCTTCCTTCTAAATGCAGTCAGCTGCTCCCTGATTTGGTTTACGTGCTCTTAGTGTCTCCCTCGGGTTCTCTCCATTCACCCGTCTTTCACAACAGACTCTGCAAGCTTTGTTAATCAGCTCATCCATTTGCATTAGAACAATTTTCTTTTCTATTGCAAGAAAAATTGTTTGCACCCCTCGATGCTTGCTGTCCTGCCTTAGTTTGGAGCAAATCTGTCTCTGTATCTAAGTTTATTATCAGATTTATCACTTGCTATACTCACAGCTAATGTTGTGGGTTTGTTTTTTTTTTTGCATGTGTGTCCACCTATGTTATCTGTCCCTTGCCTGCCTTTTAAAAAAGGAGGAAAATCTTTCTTCTTGATTGATTTCTTCCACTTTGTTCCTTTCATCTTCTTCACTGACTAGTAGTTTTGTCACTTCTGGGATTTCATGCACTATTTCCAACATGGTTGACTTTATTTGAACTGTTGTCCTCCATACTACCTTGCAATGTATAGCTGGAGTCCTTGCACTTGTTATTCAAGTTTGCCTTTATTCTGCTTTTCAGTGAGGTGCACTGGCTTGATATAAAACAAATACACCTGCTGATGCTTTCATTTGGTAACATGTAAGTAGTAGATTATAACCTTCCCTTCAAGCCTGTTCACTGTATATCCTTTTTTGCATTTATTTGTGCTTAAAAAGGCACATTGCAAATTTGTGCTGTGTGTTTTCACGCCCCAATTTATGCACTTTGACATCCTTGCGGGTTGCAGCAGCCTGTGTGAGGTTACCTTTGGCTGAGGTGTTGCTAACTGCTTATGCAGAACCCCAGTCCTCCAGGGTATATCAAAATGGTCATAATTTAGTAGGAACATTATTATTGGCGGGGCTTCCTAGGTTGAAAAGAGAAGGCCTGGCACGCTTGGGGCGAGGAAGGCTTGCTGGTCTCCTGTGCACATTGCCCACCTCAAAACCTTGTTTTCCTGGAAACAATCTTTGATGAGCTGTGGGATCCTGAAGTGTGCTGCTTTATGTCTAGCTCTAGATTGCAGAAGATTTGCTTGCCTTATGCGTGCTATTTTGTGGAAATAATAATACCCCCAGCTAACCTGCTTCAGGTTGTTGAGGAGTATTGCAGGCTAACCAGAGGCTGGGTGCTGGCAGTCTCCTGGGGCTCTGCAGAGCTCTTGGTCCTGGCCGCTTTGGGTGCGCAGGGCTTGGTTCCCCAGATCAGGTTATGCTGTTGTGTACCACTGAGTGCTAGTGGCTTTGCTACAGAGGTTGTTGCTGTTTCTAGATTAGAGGCTAGCGAACTTTATTTACACCAGTTTTTACACAGATCTAATCTTGTACTTGAGACTCCTGTTTCCAGTAATTTATAATTGTTGTTCCTCGTTCACGTAGATGTGTTTTCAAATGGGTCTTGTCTGTTTTCTTTTATTCTAGTTTTCTAAGAAAAGTCCTTATTCTGTCCTATTTCTCTGTTGCTCATGTGTTCTGTGCTTGATGGCTTTCCAGCCTGTTGGCCTGTCTGGGATGAGTGACAGGAAGGTGGGAGTTTTAAAGATGCTGAACTGCTTTGTGAATTTTTGTGACTGGTGAAGCAGGTTCCTGAAGCATTAAGTTCCTTGAGAAAAGAACGAGATCTGAACTTGCTGTTTCCCCTGCTTCGGGGGTTGTCCTCACTGTTTTGTGGTCCTTCAGTCTGCACGTGTCTGGGAAGACTTCCTGCAGTGATGGGTCACCCATGAGGTTGAGAGGACCAGGGAGTCCTGAAGAAGACTTGCATGTAGGAGGAAGAACCTGCAGGAGAGCTTGCTGTGCGCATTGTGGTAGCTTGTCCTAGCAGGCAGATGTGTGGTACAGAGGGAGGAGCAGGAAGATGAAAAGCAACAAGTAGACTTGTGTGGTTCCATGTCACACCGAGTTCTCTCCAGTCCATCAGCTAACTTGCAGTGGCTGTGAGTGATGTCAGGAGGCCTATTTCACACAGCTTGTAAAGTCTCTCTTATTAAGTCAGAGCCCTGTGATTTCTTAACACTATCAGGGCAGCCAAATTTCCCACCTTACCACCAGGACTGTAGAGAAAGTAGTTGCTATAGTGCATTTCCCACAGCTGCCAGTGTGACCTGAGGGGTGTGAAGCTTGCTTGCTAGCCCAGACATTTTCCTCCAGTAGAGGAAGGGAAGAAACTGATGCCAGGCTTTTCTCTTGTCCTCTGATGGTATGTGGGGGAAGATATTAAGGTCAGCCCCAGGCTCTGTGTGCTGTGACAGCGTAGGTTGTTCCCTTTACACAGATGGTCTAGCTAATGAGTACATTGCTGAGTAGAGTTCTGAATCAGGGTTATTAGCACCCAGAACTAACTACCCTTTATGAAACAGGAGTTTAAAGAAATCATCTGTAATAATGGGATGCTGCAGCGTAGCACAGGCATGTACTTCTTGGTTCTGTGTGTGCATCTCGCTCATCTTACCCTTCAGGTGTTCATGATGACATCAGAAATACCAGCCATACCCCTTGAAAGGTGCGCCCAGAGGTCATAGCTTTTCCTGGCCCCTCTCAAAGACAAAAGGTGCTACTCCTCACAGGGCAAGGCAGGGCAGGCCTGGGAGCTGCAGCCTGATCTGAGGCCTTCCTGCTCGCTTCTCTGACCCTGATGCTGCTCTCTGCAGATCATTCACCTGGAAACCTGGCTGAAATTTTGCCAGATTGTATTGCTTATTTAGCATTGAATGATGCTTTGGGGATCCTCTTGTGGTATGGGACTGCTGTCAAGTGACATGCTGCTTCCTCCTTGCTTTTCACCTGTCAGTGGTCACCCGTTGACAGACTGGTTAAGCTGAGTCTGTGGACAAGATAGGAAAGTGCTGATGGGCGAATTAGGCACACCAGAGCATCTGGCTCGTCTGTCTTAATCTGAACCTTATAAGCAGTTTTTTCTGTGGAAATTGAAGTCTTTCTGGGTTCTGAATAAAGTAGAACCTTTGTTATACTGGCAGTATTTTTAGAACTCTGTCAGTCTTGTGCATGCACTTGGAGCAGGATATTAATGTTTACTTTTTCACGTTGTCTGCGACAACATTTTTGTATCTTTCTGTTTTGGTTTGTGTAGTTGATGTGATGTATCTGTCAGATGTTTTTCCTTCATTCATTACTTAAAAGCTTAGGAAACATGCAATAGTGTCTAGTTCTGACAGATTCTTTTAATAAATTACTGTTATGATCTTACACAACAAAAAGGTTGGCCCTGCTTTCCACAGGGAAAAGGAGTGATGGGATTCTGGAGTCTGTTTCTTCAGAAAGTTTTGCATCTGGGGAATCCTTATAAAACCCCAGGAAAACCGCTTGGAAGCATGTAAATGTGTTCAAGCAGTAGAGTAAAATGCTCTTAAATAGCAGGGAGATGACCTGTAGCTGGGTAGCTTTTCAGGGAGTAGTGTTTTAATGAGGTAGTTACTGTCCCATCAGTTATAAATTGGATGAGCTGGAACCCTTCTTGGGGGCTTCCCTGGAAGTCCAAGAGCTACGTATGTATTACTTAGGAGTTGTAACTCAAGTCATTTTATTAGCAAGTTTAAACCTTTAGACAAGTTTTCATAGCTGTAAGTGAATTTGGAGTAGTTTTTTCTTTTAAAAATAGTGTGAAAAATATCCATTGTTCTTCATCCACCTTAGTTTAAAGGAAGCTGAGAAGTATTTGCAAGGGTAAGTCTGACATTGCCAGAAGTAATGTGATGAAAATAATAAATGCACGTGAAAATTCCCATGAGTTTGGCAGGAAAAACCTTGAAGACTTTCAGGCCAATGAGAGTCACCCAAATCCCAGGACGTGAGCAGCATGAATTGCAAGGAGTAAAAGCCCTTTGTGATTTTTCTTCTGCAGCTCTTGTATTTGCCTTTCTCTATAACCCCTTCCTGTTCGTGTGTCAGTACAGAGAGTTCAGAATATCACTGATCCTTCCTGAAATACTGTTCCTGCTTTATTTTCCTTCCACCTTTCAGCTTCTCTGTGCCTTACTGTTGATGTTACTGTTACAGAATTGTCACTTCTGGAATCTATATTGCACAATAAAGAGGTTTGAGTCATGTTCATGAGGGAGCCATTTATCCCAAAACCCAACTCGGGGATAGCCTTCAAGCAGATGTTTTAGCCCTTACTTATCTATCTGTAAAATAAAGGAATGAAATAGATGTAGTTGAGAAGTTTCCTGTAGTGATGCTTGCAAGTACAAGTGTAAGCTCTGGGACGTGAGGAAAGCTTGATTTATTAGTTCAGCCACTTCAAACTGTGCTTTGCCTTTTGAGCATCTTGAGTTTGGGTAGTATAGCCATAACTGCTAGGTGCATGATAGTGTTGACCCAGTTGAAACACATTTTTTTTAATGCAAAATTTTAAGACTGGTTTACATTCTGCCTGCAATTAGTGAAAGCATTTCAAGTGCCGGCTGTTGCCACGAGAAATTGGGATAACTAAGAGCTCTTAACTCTTTGTTTTTGTCTTTTTGTTTCTTTCCTGGCTCTGTATCCTTCCTGTGTAATTGCAAGTTGAAGGAGATGTAACCCTCCTGCACTCTGCTTGCTGCTCTCCTTTGATTCCTACTGCACCTCTCTTCTGATCCCTTATCAGCCACCTCGCATCTTCTGCAGATCTTCTGATCGCTGTCTCAAAGCTCAGAAACGTCACCTGACTAATCCCCCTTTCAGGTTTTTAGTTTTGTTCTTATTGATATTTGGCCTGAGTGCAAGGTGCGTAGGGTGCTGCTGTGCAAATAAGTCTAAACCAAATGCATCAGCTTCTCTAAAATGAGGCCCTACTTGTTGGAGGGCCCTGCTCCCGCTTCTGCGAGGGCTTTTGTGCTCACGCATAGGCGCATTAAAAATGGCTGAACTCTTGTAAAAATCTCCTTGGCAAATCTAGACTTCTTCAGTGTCTAAGTCCTTTCATTATTTACAAGTAAATACACTTTAAAAATGCAGTCATAAATCTTTGAGAACTTTGTGCTTGGTTGAAACTTTGCAAACTTTATTATGCAAAACTGACAGCAGGTAGAAGTGTTTACCCTCTCTTTGTAGGTAGGGTTGAATCCCGCTCACAGCGATGGCAAAGCAAGCTGCACTTCTCATGATGTTTGCATTGAATCCAAGTTTTAAAATCTGTACATTTAAAATGAAGGAAACAAAATCAGGGAGAAGGTATTGAATTGTGTAGTTCTGAAGGAAAAGTAAAGCAGCCAGGAAGGGAGGAAAGAACTGGTTTGTATCTCTTATTAACGTGTCCTTCTGGAGCATGTTCTGCCTCTTAAGTGCACTGTCTCTGGGTTATTTAAAAGGCATTGAATTTTGGCTGGGGAGGAGGAGCAGTGTAACCAATGGATGCTGTGGTCTCTCAGGTGTCTGTTTGCTAGGAGTTGGAGTGGAGCTGTGATGCCAGAACCAGCTGTGGGAAGTGTAGGGCAGGTGCTACTCCCATGTCACGGTCTTTCTGGCCCTTTGTGGGGCTGTCTGCCTCCTCAGGAGCTGTGCAGTTGGCATGTGGATGAGTTTCCTGGGTTGCCACTGAATTCCTAGTTGTGTGATTATTCACTGCTCTACGTGCATGTCCAGATCTGATTGCATTGCTGAGACTTTGCTCATGATCAGAGCTATTTACATCCACTCATTTTGTTACCTCTGTGCTCTGCTGTGCCCTTGGGAGCTTTGTTCCAGTCTCCCAGCTTTCACACATAAGTATCCACAGTGGGATTTGCAAATGTACCCATCTTTGGAAAACTGGTGTATGATACTTAAAGCAGCAGTGCAGCATCCAAATTACACATCTCATAAGGCATGGGGGAAAAAGTGGGCAAGCAACATTAAATAGCATATTTGTGCAAATGCAGCTGAACTGTGATTTCTTTACTAAGTTTATGTACTGCATTCCCCTTTTGGACTTGTATGTGAGTAGGAGGGCTTTTTTTGTCTGTTTGTTACATCTCTTGTCTTCTAGCTCCTCAAAAATGCCTGCCAGTAAAACCTAACTCATCTTGGAGTTGTCATTCTTGGCCCAGATTAAAAAGGTGACATGGTTTCCAGGTAGATCCATGGCATGTTTAGTCTCCCCCTATCAGATGCAGTTGCAGCACGAAGGCAGCACCTTGCGTCAGTCTAGGGCTTGTTAATTTGCTGGTGGGTCCACAACAGAGACAGAAAAGGAGGGCAGTGATGGATTCTTGTCCTTATAAGAGGTTCATCAAATAAAAGAAATGAATAAAAGCTCCAAACCACACTGGTTGTCTTGCTTTAGCTGCTGTTTCCTCAAAAACTGCCGTGTTCCAGCTGTGGATTATCACTGTTTTTATGCACTTTTATAGTGAGATCTTGATTTTTCACGGGGTAGCTGCTGAGGTTTTATTTTGCTGTTTGTCTTTTTAAACTGGGTAGTTTAAAGAAAAAAAAAAAAAAAAAACTTGTTTATATCCACGCCAGTAGCAGCAGCAGAAAAAACTCTGCTCTGGTCTATGCTAACTCCTGTACCTGTTCAGAGTAATCTGTTGGATTGGTTTTTGGTTGTTTTTTCTTTTTTTCCTGCTGTTCTCTTTCCTGAAGTCTGATTTGTAGTGAGGTGCCATGGGCTGTTTGGCCCTAGCTTTTTATGTTTGAATTCACAGCTTCCAGCATCCCTGAATTTCCCAAGCAGCTTCTCACATTTTCTTGGCATTTTGTGGATGGTTTTTAAGAAATGGGTGCGTTAAGTGGCTGTTCCCTGGTATGTTTCCTTTGTCTTCTAATGCTGCATTTTTTTTTTTGTTAGACTCATGCAGTGATTTTGCCAATGCTGTAAGTGGTGGATGAGTTTTTAATTTACTGTGAGATCTGCTGATGAAAAGGCTATGTGTGAGCTCAGCGTTAAAGATAGTGTTGATGTGATAGCTTGAAGAGGAGACTTTCTGCAGAGGTTCTTGAATTACTGCATAGGGCAAACCCTAGTGCTTGCATTGTGTAATGTCCTTCCCAAGCCTGTTGTTTTCTATTAAATCACTTTAGAGTTCAAATCCATCTCTTACTCTCACATGCATCTCCTTTGTTCCTCACCCACCTGCACCTTCCTATCTGTCAAGCAACAAAATAATATTTAATTCTGATCAAAGAATAATTTTGCTAGAAGTGTCTTCAGAAAGAATAAATGTGGTTCGAAGTGTAAATGTTTGGTCCTCTGGAAGAATGGAAAATAAGCTGATGGAAATTATCGGGCTGTAGTTCGCAGGCAGCAGCATTTAAATGGTTTGCTGTAATCATACTAGGATAGAATTAAACTGAATTCTTTATTTTATACTGCAGTGAAATAGGACTGTTACTGATCATTTTCTCCTCCCTCATGCTTTGATGATTAGCATGAGAACTCGAGCAGCAACATTACAGGAGTTATGCAGCAGTGCACAGAGGAACTGGTGTGAAAGAGCCTGAGCTGGAGTTTTGTGTCCTTGCACATGAGAGCTCTAGTGCTTTCCTAATAGACCGAAAATGAGACTACTGCTGCTTTATAAGAGGTCTGTTCCAGCCACATTGCTCTACAGCTTGGCAGATGGTGGCATGTGAATGGTTTCATATTGATTGGATGGATTTGCCTCGGGATAAGAGGAGTGTGGGGCCTTAAAGATGCACTTATAGCTTTTTTTTTTTTCTTTTTTTGTTGGGGAGGGAGGGAGGGAGGAGAATGTATATTTATAAAATGCTTTAAATCAGGGGAGTATGTAGTAATCCAAGCACTGAAGTTACCTGGAAATAAGAAGTCCTTAAATAGATTATCAGAAAGTCCAGAAAGCCAAGGGTACTTATTTACTAAATGATTATGCTTTTACATTAGAAGAAAGTGACACTTTTAATTAGTGTTCAAGGCATATGGTGAATGAGAAAATAAGCTTATTTCATGCAAACAGAAATCGATGCAAATAACCTTTCTCCTCGTATAAAAAGGGATGACTTGAAACTCAATACATATTCAAGAAGGTTAAGTCATTACTGCATCACTTTAATATTAGTTAAAGGCCAACAAAGAAAACCACTGCTCTGCAT
The DNA here is from genome assembly GCA_036925125.1 of Oreortyx pictus. Taxonomy (NCBI): domain Eukaryota; kingdom Metazoa; phylum Chordata; class Aves; order Galliformes; family Odontophoridae; genus Oreortyx; species Oreortyx pictus. Next base: position 6,201,905 of record JAUPFR010000010.1, on the reverse strand, counting down.
GTACTTACTCAGCAAGGATTGCTATGTGTGAGAGAATTAGCTGATACTTTGTAGGTGAAAAACCCAAAGAAGCCCTGGTCTGTATTGTGCCTTTAGTATTTACCCAGTGTGAAATCTCTTGGGTTGTGCCTTAGTGCAGGTAGTGGCTGGAGAGCCTGTAATTCTCATAGCTATGCTGTCTTGGCCCACAAAGGCATTTCGTGTTTGTCTTTGTTTGTAGCTCCTTCTCATACTTTTTTTTTTACCAAAGGATTTGGAAATATACTAAGAGTAAGAAACAACTTCGTAAGAGTTTGTATAGCCCCGAGCGCGAAGGATACCAATCTCGTTCCGGCCTCTGGGTGTTGCTGTAGAGCACCGAGTAAATTTGTCTTTTGTAGAAATGGAAGTATTCCTTGAGGTATTTGGCCTTAAATAAAGGGGGAGGGAGGGGAGCAGCTTGCAGATGTGGGAATGGCGAGTCTGATAAATTAAGGGATTCATGCACTGTTGAAAAGTGTATCCTTCCCATGCATTTTTCAGTCGTGTGCTTTGACGCGTGCAACAGTGATTTCATAAATGAATTTAAGCCAGACTACGTCATGGCATTGTCTTATCAAGTTGTCTGCAAATTTGCTTGGAGGTATAGTTAGTGTTTTCTAACAGACTCTACCCACATGCGAATTATTTACATGCTGGATTTTGTGTTTTCCTGAAACGCTGTCACGCTGAACTTGATGCTAATTTTGTTCTGCAGTACAGACCATTTCAGTGGGTGCGTTTTCCTTTCTAATTACATTTTGTTCTCTGAACGGATTGGATTTTACCATTTAGTTCATTTTTGCTGAATGAAACGACCCTGCGTAAATTTTAAGGTCCCTTTAAAACAGAAAAGAAATCAATGGTTAAAGTTTTGGGTGTTTTTTTTTTTTTTTTTTAAGTTTTGTTTGGGTTCACTTCTGGAGAGGGAAGTGCACAAAGCAGTGCAAGTCATATATATGCATTTAAATCCTGTATGTGCTCTCTAAGTGTCGGGGCGTGGGTTCCGCTGTATATCACAACCTAAAGCGGTTCCAGGAAGGAATCTTTAAGATGGTTACTTGAATCTGTGTACACTGCCCACCTGGTGGTTATGGAGTGAACTGTTACTTTAAAGAATAGTTTAAACAACAGCCATGTTTGGGGCAGGCTAATCTTGCAAAGAGAGCAGTACATATAACAGGAGTCTACTGTGTGATAAGGGGAAAATTCAGCTCACTGACTAGATGTTTTAATGTGCGAACTCTAGGGAAATAACATATTGACTATTCTGTTGTGCGCAAGAAAATTGAAGAACCCTTTGCAGACAGAGGGCTTGCAAAGGATTCTTTCTGTTTCTCTTAACCAAAATCTGTGGCAAGATGTTTGAAATCAGCAGGACGCTTAATGCTGCTTTGTTAAATAATGAGGTAATATTTTGTCACTTTTTCTGGGCAGCATCTGCTTTTTCTCCTTTTTCCTGTGTTTGTGAAGGCTTCAGAATAATCTTCTGAAAGTAAGAGATTAAAAAAATCATTCTTTGATTTATTACGATTTTTTTTTCCTTTTGATGCTTTTGGAGAATTGGGTTGTCTTTTATTTGCGGTTTCAATCGGCTGCTGTTGCCTAGGACATTATGCCACGTAAGGCTTCTAAACTGCACAGAGTAGGTAGTTATTAACGCTGAATTGGCTTCTGGTATAGTCCATCTGGGCTCTGTATGAGAGAGCTTGCTAGCGGCTACTGATGCTAAGATACCCGCAACCTTTGGGATGTATGCGTGGTGGAGAGGGGCTCAGTGATATGAGATCACTTCTTTTAAGGGAAACTGTCATTAATGAGTCAAGAAACTGCTCATTTATGGTAAGGAGAGGGAGGGGAGGGTGGGGGGGCTGGGAAACAACCTTGTGATTTCATTTTGATATTGGATTAGCTGTTTAAGACAAGTTTCTATTTTGTGGGGATGGAAGACTGCATTAAAAATATGCTCGCTGGTGGATTCTGGAGGGGCTGTATTGAGAATTTGATGCTTTACAAATGTGTCACAACTGTGCTGCCGTGGCCAGGCGCTTTACCCTGAGAGATAAATGGTACTATTGGAAAGACAAGAATAAGGTTGACTTTTTTTTTTTTTTTTCAACAATAGGATTCTGCCTTTGTCTTTATGGAGGGAGGCCTCTGAGGACGGTTGAGCGTTTGTTTTAGTGCTGCTCGGAAAGCCTGTGTGTGGGGTGCTTTCGGGGAGCGCGGTCGGTGTGCAGAGCACCTGGATTTATAGATGAGCGAAAGAGCTGAATTTTTTTTTTTCTTTCAGGAGAGCAGCGTGCAATTATTGTTTCAGAAAAATGGCTGAATCTTCTGATGTGCATAACCAATTTATAGCAACAAAGTAGGCTCAACTTGAAATGACAAAGAAATAATTTCTGGGTTCCTTCTTTAATTGTTATTAACCCAGAAGAGACCTTAAGTAAAAAATTTGCATTACAAATCTAACTTCAATATTCAATGTATATTTGCACGCGAATGTGTGGTAATAAAGCGGCTCCGTAGCGTTGTGCTGCCGGTGTGTTGGGTGAGTGGGTCACCTAAATATTTGAGTTAGGAAATGGATCTTCTGGGCGAGTTTAATCTCTGCTAGTTTCCACCAAGCTAGAAATGTGCTCGAAAAGATGTATGGTGAGAGAAACCCTCCGCAGCCTCCTTACATTGTTCCTGTTTTAATTGAATACAGTACTCATTCCACAGCTAGGTTGTGCGACGTCTTGTAAATGCAGTTTTCTCCGTGCTGGGTCGGTCTGGAGCTGGGCTTTGTAAGCTGACTGTATTTCATACATTGTATTCGCGTGTTCTGTGTGTGTGTGTGTGACTGAAAGAAACGTGAAGTGTGCAGCATGTCAGCTCTGAGCTGAGCAGCTCCAAGGGGTACATTTACAATGAAAAAAAAAATAATAATAATAAAATGCAACTTCTAGAGCAGTGGTTATCCAGTTAGGTATTTTTTTGAAGGCGTGTTTAGTGGCTCGGACGGAGGTGCCCTGCTCAGAAGGAGCTCCGTGGGTTTGTAGCGGTGCTCGTCCCACTGCTCCGCTTTTATCTCAGGCTTGGGAGCGCTCCCGGTAGCGCTGAATTGTGAAGGACCGTCTTCACTGATCGGAACGCCCGAATGGTGGAACGATCCCTGTGTGTGTGTGTGTGTGTGTGTGTGTGTGTGTGTGTAGATCGGTATGCTTTAGTGGGAGTGAGTACGAACTCCAGGTCAGTTGTGATGGAAGGATGCCGTGCCTCGGCGGCACGGCCAACCTGCGAGCAAGGAATCGCGGAACGTGGGAATCTGCGCGAGCGGTCGCTAACCCGCCGCGCTCGGGGCGGTGAGACGCGCCGCGTGGGGCGGCGGTCCTGACAGCGGAGGGCCGCGGGGGTGTGCGCGCGCGCGCGCGCGTGTGCGCGCACGGTGAACTCGCTCGGGCGCGCTCCGCTCAGCGCAATGCCGGCCGAGGGGCGTTGCGGCGGGGCAGGCCTCGCGCGCGGCTCCCCGTCGGGCGGAGGCGCGGAGCGGCCGCGCGGCCCTTAACGAGCGGCGCGGTTCGGAACCCCGCCCGGTGCCGCGGCGGGCGGAGGTCAGCGGCTCATTAACACCGTCAATCTGGCGGCGGCTCATTTCAATAGCACCTGATGTCGCGACGCCTCCCCGCGCGGCGGCGGCCAATGAGCGCGCGGGCGCCGCTGACAGATGGGGCCATAAATGGGCGCGGCGCGGGGCCGGCGGCAGCAGCGCCAGCAGCGGCAGCGCCAGCAGCGAGCGGGCAGCGCGGCCCCACCGCCCGCCCCGCGCCCACAGCGCCCGCTGCGCACACTGTGCTTGGTGGATCTTAACAAATACCAATAAAAGTCAGGTCCCCGAAACCTTAGCCAGTCTGTAGAAGAGTTGAAGCCTTTCAAGACCCAATATTTGCCATTAAGAATGGTTATGGTAGGTATTGGTAGATTTAAGCTCGGGTCGCAGCGGGTGTCTGTAGAGGTAGACGTAGAGGCTGACATAGATTTCCCCAAACGTGCATCGCTCTCCGCCTGTTTCACACGGGGGTGGCTTGCTGTGCTTGTCCATGATCTCTCCCTCTCTCTCCCTCTCCCTCTCTCTCTCTCTCTCTCTCTCTCTCCCTCCCTCCCTCCCTTTCATATTTAATGTCTGCGCGTCCTTTAATAAAGGATGTACTCTCGTTGCGAGGTGGCGGCGGTGCGCTCGGAGCGGAGCGGAGCGCTGATGCCGGGCGGTGCGTGGCGGGCGCGGGGACGGCGGCTTTGTGCGAGCGGGGGGTGCGTGCACGGCGGCGTTCGGAGATGCGAAATCCTCGGGGGGGGGGGGGGGGGTGTTGGGGGGGGATGGGGGGAGGGGGGAGAGGGGAGGACAAAAAAAAAAAAAAGCCTCGATTGGTAATTTTCTTTTGGTGGACTGCGCAATAGGTATGGTAATTTTAAAAGCGAGTGATTTATATGAGGTTCGGTAAATGCTGCATATTGTATTTCAAAGAGTTTCCTGTCATGACCTCATAAAAAGAGGAGGAGGCTGTGTGTGTTGCAGCGCCTAGTCTATGTCGATTTTGTTGCATCGCTGGGCAGCCGCGCTGTAAGAAGGAATGTCAGCTTTTACATAACGCTCTCTTTGCTTCCGACTCGGTGAGGGGCTCTGAGGGTCCATCTTGGCGATCCCAGATGGAGTGGAATGGCCTGAAGATGGTAAGTGAGCGCGGCGCCTCGCCCCGCCGCACCGCACCGCACCGCACCGCGCGGGGCTCTTTGTTCGGGAGCCGCCACCGATGGCGATGGGCAGCGCCGCGCCGGGCCGGGAGCGCCGCGGGGGGTGCGGGGAGCCAGGTAGTGCGGGGCTGCGCGGGGCCGGGGGCCGCGTTCGGTGCGCTGTTTTCGTCTTTTTTTATTTTATTTATTCCTTTTTTTTTTTTTTTTTTTTTTTTTTTAAATTCTTCCTCCTCCATACCGAGGAGAAGGGAAAAGCCATATTTCTGCGCGGATAGTAATTCTATTTTTAGCCCTCGCTGGCAGCGGAGGGACCCGAGCCGCCGCTCTCCCCCTTTTTGTGCTCGCCTTGTGCAAAATGGCACGATCGCATCCCGGGGGCGGGGGGCCGCGCACAATGCACCCCCGCCCGGTCCCCTCGCCGCCGCCACGGAGCGCGGCCGGGGAAACAAAGCGGCGGTCTTTTCCCTTTCTTACAGGATTGCCTTTGTCTGCCTGCTTGTTTTGATGGGTGTAAAACAAATAAGATTAGACTGAGCAGCCGAACTGAAAGCGATAGCTGGGAGGAAAAGCCAATGAAAGGTTGCCGGGGAAACGAGCAGAGGGGAAGCTGAGTGGGGGAGCAGGTGGCAATCATGTGGGAATACTGCAAACAGTGTAAAAAAAAAAAAATCTTAAAAAAAAAAAAAAAAAAGAAAAAGCAGGGGCTACCTCGATTATCTGTGCTATTCTTTGTGGCAGTCACAACTTTAATTATTCTTTATAAATAGGTGTTAATTACATTTCTGGCTCAGGCTTACAGTGATTTCTAGAAATCTGTTTTTAAGCATCTGTTCTTTCTCCTTTGCAAAAGAGGGTTATCTTTTTTTTTTCTTTCTCCCCCCCTCCCTGCTGTGAAATTGTACGTGCAAAAAATGGCAAGGAATCCTGCGAGGCAGTATAAAAAAAAAAAAAAATGTAAATTATATTGAATGAAGTTGACAGAGGTATAATAGTGAACTCCCACAGCTGATAGCTTCTGCAAATCATTTCTTAGAATTTTCCAGCAAATGTCCCTATGAGAACAGTAGGTAGAATGAATTTACCCTAAGCAGTGATTTTGTGTTAAGTGATATTGGTATTTTTACAAAATCAGATGGTTATATGGCAGAATAATCAGTTCAGGGGAGTTCACCAGATCCTACGGTTTATGCGCTGAGCAGAATTTACGAAAATAATGGGATTATTTTCCTCTCCGTCTCCAGCCCCACCTTTAGCCACCGTCTATTCTCCATCTGCCGTAGTACTGCCACTTCCAATGGCAGGCTGCTCGTGGCAACTTTACTTTGTGAACTGCCGCTGGTGATGGGCTCTCATTGTGGTGGCAAACAATGTGAAATAGCAAAGTGCGTCTTTAAGCGAGGCTGTTGGTGCTGAAGCGTTAAACGGCGTAACGGGCTGCCGAGCGATAGACGGTAGTGTAAAAAGATACAGAAATGTGGTTGCCCAGAACGTGCTCATCTATCACACATCAGGAGGCACAAGAGAAGCGGAGCACGAATACAGAACACGCCTTTCTTTCTGCCTTCATTTTCAGATATATATATATATATATATATATATATATATATTACTTTCTTCCTTTCTCTCGTGCACGATTACTTCAAATGCAAATCAGAGCGGAGACGTTTGTGCTCGATTTAAGTAGGAATAAAAAGAAATTAAATCCCCCTTCTGATTTGCTTTGTTTTTAGTACTGCTTCTGCTGCAATCCTTCCTGTAAAGAAGTGGCTGAATGGCCCTCTGGAAGCTGCGCTGCTTTACGTTGTAGAGGGGAAAAATCTTGAGGGTGTGTGTGCATGTGTAAAATTGTGTATTTTACAGCCTGTCCGTGTGCAGAGATGTGTTCTGACAAGTATTATAGTTGTGTGTGAGAGTAAAATGATTTTTTTTCCATCTGAAACAGAGATGCTGTGTTCTAAAATCTGTTAACTTAGTCATGCCAATAAATAAGGGTGCCTTTATTATACACAGCTGCATTGTTTAAGAGTCATCAGCTAGCACTTACATTTTCATTTTTTGTTCAATTTGGTATTTCTACGAAGATTTAAAAATGTAGTCCTTGTTTTATGGCGCACGTGTTCCTGCCTCAGTCTTCCTCTTTTCTTTGTTTTAAGATGATATTAATGAATACAGCCTGCACATAGTGGCATTCTTTCTGCATGTAAGGGATCACACTGTAGATCTTCGTATGGGAAAATAGCTGTGAGGTTCGTGCAATTAATAGTTAGATTGCTTGGGATTACTATAGAAAGATGAAAACGTAAAACCCCTTCCTGTCTAAATAAAAAGGTAGAGAAATTGCAGCTGTGTTCAGACCTTTTTAAAAAAGAAAAACGTTGCTCTCTTGGTGAGCACCTTGTCAGAAGGGATGAAATTCAGAATTAGGTTTTGATGCAGTGTGAATCCTGCCCATCAGTTTAAAATCCTGACTCCACGTACTCCACTAATCAAGTTCCTGTGTTAGGCACAGAGATGCCTCTCGTGTCTCTCTGCTGTTGACCGGCTTGCTTGCCTCCTCTGCTTTCTTCCTCTTTATTAATTTTTCCTTCTTGAGCTCTTGAAGTGAGCCCAAGCTGTTGTAACAAAGGGTGGTTACAACAGCTTAGAAGGGGTGTACTTAAAAATCCCTCTTGAATGGGTTTGGAGTAGTCTTCCTCATCTTTATTTGCTCCTGAAAAATATTTTGACTCTATTGATAAAGAGAATCCAGTTGCGTTAATCTTCGCGCATATTAATTTTTGGAAGCATCTTTTAGGTTATGGTGACTTTTTCACCAACCTTCCTACTCGAAATGCTGTGAGGGTATTAATTAAACGCAGGATATCTTCTGCGAGCGATTGTCATACTGGTGGTACATAACCTGGAGCCTCTCTGCTCCCCGAGCTTTCTCGGAGGAAATAGTCTGATTGCATCCCACGTTCTGGCAGTGGAATTTGGTGCTTTCTCTAGGAACTTGCACTTTCAGAATATTTCAGCAGGCACTCCAGGCAAGAGATGGGCAGTGGTAGAGGATACTGTAGTGAAGGAGATGCAGATAACTTGACAAATCTACTCATCTGTTTTGGCAATCTGCGTCCACTAGACAACTAATTTACATGCCTGGACACATTAAAATGTACATTCGTTTGTCTGTGGGACAGCTGACTGGATACACTCGGATGCACTGGCAAATACTGCAATGCAGTATTTTTTCAATGTCATTGGGTTTTTGGGGGGGAAGTGGGCGCAAAGTTTTCTTTGCAAGTGAGGCGACGATAAAAACTGTGGTGCCTTTGTGAATAGTAGGCCAGATTTTGCAGAATTTGCCTGTCTCCAGAAAGTCACCCTTCCCTCTTTGCAATCCTCTCCTTGTTTCTCTTCTTTTTGGGCAGGGTGGAGGAAGGAGATGAGCATGCATGTGTTTTACGTGTGTTCGTGCGTGTGTCTTTGTCATTCCAATGGATGCTGAAAGTGCTGGGGTTGGGATGAGAATGGAAAGGGTGTTTCCATAAGGTAATACTCTAGAATTGTTTGTGCATGCATCTGGGTACCAAAAGCATAGGACTTCCAAGTAACTCTACGTGTAAGACGTGCTTTAGCAAAGCTTGCTAGAAAAGGAAAAAGGAAGGTAATGTTTACAGTTCAGTAAGAAAAATAGATTTAATTGTAGTGAAATCCATGTTTAATATGAATGTAGATATAACATTTGAGCGCATTTAAACATTTGAGATACTGTCAAGTGAAGATGTTGAGGTGGGTGTTCACATCCATTTCCTTGCTTGCTCTCTTTTCTTCCTTCAAATGATCCATCTTTCTAAACTACCAGAATATTTAAGGTACAGGGGCTTTTGTAGGTCACTTTCTTTGCAGTAAGAAGAAAAAAGGAGAGAGAAGGTCTCATTGTGTCAGAGGCAGTAATTGTCTAAAATTAACTGTCTAGAGAAGGAGGAAAAAGCTTGGGGGGAAGAACGAGGCACGAATACGTGAAACTGCGCTGTGCTAAGTCAGGGAGATAATGAGTGATATATCTGAGCTGGTGTAGTGGTCTGTGGTGCCCATTAATTTCTCAGAACCTTGACTTCGCAGGTTCGTTACTTACTTTGTTCATGCCTTTAATTATAACCAGTTTGGGGTGATAACGCTGGGGCACTGAAGATGAGACCTTTTGTTTGCTGTTTACTTATTTGAATGTTCTGAGAGTGCACTAGTGGTGGAACATCACTGTTAGAAATCAGGTGCTTTCAGATGAGATACAAGAAGAATGCAGTTACTTTTTTTTTGAGTCCTTATATTGTTTTATTTGTAGCGGTTACTTGCATAAATTAAGGAGCTCAGTAATGCCAGTGTTATCATTACCAAAAATAAAGATAAATCTGTGTTTTTCCCTGATCATATTTGGTCTCCTTGTGAATTATTGCTTTTTTAAGGCCCCACAAAGCAGAGGAGGAGGCTGAGCATCTTCTACCTATTGTTCTACCTTCGATCTCATCTTACTTGATGACTCTCCTCAATGAAGAGTCAAGAAATGTTGTGAACCACCAACCGATCTTTATTTAAAGACTGAATTTAAAAGTAAAATAGCTGAACCTTTGTGTCCTTTCTGGACATGGGTTAGTTACGTGATGAAAGACAAGCCTGGCGTTGATGATATTTAGAGTTGTGATGTATGTAAGATTCTGTAGTAAGCTTTGGTTGCTAAGGCACATGCAGTTGCGTCAGTGATGCTGTTGTGATGGGGAATTATGTATCCTTGAAGTCTCAAATAATTTTCCCCATGTTCATTTATTTTTTTTAATACTAAATTCGTTTTCATTGCTATAAAATCTTTCATCTTGCAGTTGGCGTGTTTTCCTCAGTGTGTGATCACGCGTCAGTGCTTGTCAGGGTTGGGGCTGTAGAGTATTTGACTTCTGAGCTTCCAGAAGTCATGGAGGTACGGTGTGATAGCCTGTTTCAGAACAGATGCAAATGAAAGTTGCTCTCTAATTCAGTGCTTCAGGAATGTTCCCTGAGTAATGAGTGTCTGTCTGTGTTGGTGGCACTGGTACCACTGGGGCCCTTCCAGTAGCGAAGCTCTTTCAAGTCAGTTGCTCCAATCCGGGGGTGTTTGCAGAGCTGTCAAATGGTCACTGAGCCGCCTCCCTTTCAGTTCTTGCATCTTCAGAGATGGATGGTGAGGATGTGGTCCCATCTGACCTTCCACATAGAGCTGGAAGAAAGATGGAAGGTCGCTGCACTGCGCTTGGGCCTGTGCACTGCCTGTGATTGCGTGCGAGCCTGCTTGGAGCAGCTGATGGCTTCTCTGTATTCACTCCCTGGTTGAGTGCTGCTTAAAAGCTTTTGCAGGTACGTGAGGGATGAAGGAAGCTTGTCCTTTTTTTCTTTCCTCCCCTTATGAATTTTTCATTATTGCATACTTGAAAACTGGCAAAGACAACAATACTCACAATTTATAATTTAAGATGGATCTGACTCATCTCGTAGTGTTGTGCGCAGTGGCCCAGTGAGAATGTGGAATTCCAGGAGCTGACTGTCACGTTATCTCTTGTGGGGCAGATGAGTGCAGTTGCCGTAAGTCTGCGTTTTTCTACTGCTATCAGAAGCAAAACTGGTATTTGTGACTTGAGGGTTGGTATCGTTAGGATAAGCATTATTGGAAGATTTTTGCTTTGGGGATTTAATGTAGATAAGCGGTCGTTATGGTGTGTGGAGGTTGACCTGTTTATAGCAGTTCAGTTCGAGAGTTTCATGGTAAATGGGGTGAAATACGAAAAACCTTCTGGAGTGAGTCTGCTGGAATATGGGGAGGAGGCCAGGCCTTTCCTCAGCCCTGAGGAGCTGCTGTGTGACCTGCCCTAGTCTTCTGCTGTTTAGCGTTAGATAATACAGAATTCACAGCCCAACAGGGTTAACTCCTGTTTAAGCTACTACTTTGTGGTGAGATGTTAATGTGTTCTTCGCTTGGGGTCAGGGAGATTTGTGAGTACTTGATCAAAAGGTGATAAGTGTGGCTCTGAGTCGCTGTCCTTGGATTCACCTTCTCCTGCTGGTAGACCTTGGGCTGGTAGACCGTGGTATTCTGATGGCTCCCAGTGGCTTTCTTCTGCTGTGTGTTTCTAGAAGAGGCTGAGGACTTGTGGGCATGCTTGTCCCTTTTATTTCTGCAGAGCAGAAGGTACTGTCACAATGCTGTAGAAGTGATAATGCATGTAAACAAATACTCCTTAAATAAAAATAGTTCTAATAGTGTTCCCTGCATATCTTTGTTCCAAATGAAGTCACTGGCAGTAGATGAGTAGGGGGAGATTGATTTTTAGCAGAAAGCGTGAACACTGGAAATTCTTCCTAATATGCATGTGCCAGCTATTCTGTGGCAATGTTGCAGTTTGATTTCCTTCCTGTAAGAGCAGCTGTTCGGGGAATTAATCTTCTTGCTTGATGCAGAGGGCTCTAAAAAATGCAGCGCACAATTGCTATGGTGGTTGTGGCCATTTTCAGTGTGACCAGGGATGGAAGGGCCTTGGTGATCCAGCACGGTAGCATATTGTTCTCTAGACTAAGTGGGCCAGGACAAAATTATCATTTTCTGTTTCGTGTGCTCTGTGAGAGATTCCGGAGTACACTTCAGAATTTGACATTGTGTTTGATAATTTATAGAGCACAGTTTATATTTAACTGTAGACACACTAATCCAGGAAAAAGAGTAGTGTATTTTTAGAATCCTTTTTTATTGTCTCTGCTTGTCATTACCCAGCTACTGAAAGAAGTGTTCATAAATGTAGATGCTCACTGGGATAGAAATTGAGTTTAATTTCCATGATTAGTCGTTGCTACTTACAAAAAAAAAAAAAAAAAACCAAGCATTTGTGTGATCTCTGGCTCTCAAGGAGCTTTGCAGCTGTATGTGGTCCTGGTGGCTGCTGCAGGAAGATGTTCCCATCTCAGAGTGAGCCACTGCATCTAGGCTGGATGCCCCAGCAACCAGAGGTGCTTAGAGGACTTTTTCAGCTTTAGTAATGACCGCAGGTCACCTCAAGACAATGACAGGAGTTCTTGTTTGAGGTGAAAGACTGGATCCAGCTTTAAAGAACCTTTCAGTCTGTGACTGCTGAGCATTGTAAGGAAAGACTGTTCAACAGAGAAGGTATTAGCATCGTTTCTTCCTTCAGTTCTGAAGTACCGGTGTAAGGTGTTTGGGTGTTTAGGATAGTTCTGCCTAATAATCTCTAATGCTGCTACTTTTTTAATGATTACCTGTTGATGTCTAAGGAAGATATAGTGTAGGGGATTTTAGATTGGGCTCCCCAGGTGGCCTCTGGGACCTGTAGTCTCCATACACGTGGCGGGGAGTGTTAGCCTAATTGTATTTTAACCAGGATTACTTTATCCATATATCCTTTATCTTAGGGAGAGGTTCAAAAGATATTTAACTTCACGGTATGTTCATTTGTTTGAATAAGAATTCAGTTAATGAGTTTATTTAGGGACTTCAGGAAGCATCCTAGTAATTTGAATGAGGAAGATGTTTGGTTTGGCCTGCGGCTTGTTTCCTTTTCTTAGTGTAGACTTTTAGAGTTTGTCAGGGATAAGCCAATAGGATCTCTTAACCAGCCCTGTGATAGATGCGTATGTACTTGATATTTTGTCCTTTATTGATTGAGTAGTACAGTATTAATCTGTGGGTAATGGTCTTTGATCTCAGCACAGGTGTTTTTTCTGCGTGAGATCTCTCCATATTATTGAGATTTGTCCCATACAGTGCTTAACTCAACTTTCTTTAGGCAGTTTTGTAGGTGCTTTACTTGTGATAGCATCAGTGTAAGCAGTTCCCTCTGTATGCTGGAAGGTCAGTTCTTTATATCTGCCCACAGGGATTTCTCAAATTCTCAACTTAAATTTTCTTTTTGTGCCCATTGTTCTCCTATGTGGTCTTCTTACTCCAGAGTAATTCACTTTAAGTTTGTCTACCATAGCACCTTAGAGAAGCAGAAATCCCAATTTTTTGTGGAAGTATTCTTCCTATAAGTAATAATGGTGTGTTCCAGGGCAGTAAAAAATAGAGGTTAATTACAGAAAAGCTGTAAGTTTACTACTAGTCTACTTCAGTTCAAGACTGGACTAAGAAAAGTGCTGTTACTCTGCAGTAAGCTAACATTTCTAATGAGGGAAATGGAAATTCCAGTGTTCCCCATGCCCTGTATTGGGGTCTGTGTCTTGAACTTGTGAGTAGAAGTATATAGAGATGTGTAATCTTGACTGCTGGCAATAATGTGTTGATTTGTGCTTCCTAATTGCATTTACCAGTGTGTCTTCATTAAGGTCCTGTTGAGGACAGAGCCTGAAATACCTTGGTTGTAGTGTGTTATTTTAAGCTATGAATTCCTACGTATCTTTGTTTGCCTGAAAAATTGTATGGGCAAATGTCCTAGGAGCTGAAATCCTACAGCAGCGGGCATTCATGAACCTTAAATTGCTAAGAAGCTTTTGAGAATTGTAGCTTTTGCTTCTAGAACTTTTGACAGTAATAACTGAGGTGGGGGGTGGGATGTCCCAGGGCTTCAGGGGGAGCCTGCTCTGGTCTGCCTTTGTTTTAACTTTTGGTAAGTAGACATTAGATTTTTTCCGTCTTGATCCAGTAGCAGTTTTACAGTATGGCTGGTAGTAGAGTTTTCACTACCTAAACTTTTAGGTTTCAAATAATACTAGATATTCTTAAAGGGAAAAAGGGTGGAATTGTGACAGGTCTATGGCAAATGAAGGCTTGCAGCTGTCTGTGCATCGCACTAATGTGTGTACCTGTGGAAATCTGCATCACTACACAGTGGGACATAAGTATCCTCACTAATTTATGTTAGAATTGTATTGATGTGATTTGTAATGCAGTAATGTAGTCAATAAAATAGGCAGTGATTAGGAAACAAAACTGAGCCAAGAATAAAATTCAGAAAGTCACTAAAACTATGGGAAGATTCTTAAATAGAGTTTTTTGTAGGGATATTCGTATTTTTACGTTATGTTTCCTTTATGCTTAAGAGCTGTTTCAGTTGTTTGTCCCTAGTATTCTCTTGTATTATTAGTATTATGTAGTATCTAGGCTTTTGAGAACCTCTCCAGTCTTTCAGGGTTTGTCTCGTACTCATTTTTTTTTTATCACTCTGCAGATGCAGATCTTTAAATGCAGTTTTCCTAGTCTCCATCTTCTTTTCAAGACTGATGAGGCTGTTAGTGGGAGACTTCTTTCCTGCCTTTGTGGCATCAGTCTAATAAAATGCTATCCGTTGCGAAAAAGAAGATGCTTTCATCAGATTTTGGCTTGAAGCATCAATCAGAGAAAGATGTCATCTTTCTGCTGAAATTGTTTGTTTTTCAGCCTCCTTCAGCCTTCATATGCATTTTAAAGAACAAGTAGTAGGTCCTGATTTCTGAAAAAGCCAGGAGGGAATAAGGAGCAGTACAGATTGATTAAATAAATAAAGTAAACCCTTCTGAGATTTTTAAGAATGGAGCTGTCCAATATGAGTTTGGCAGAGACAGCAGAATGACTGAAACTTTTTTCAAATGGCAGTGTGTGCTTTCTCTGTTTGGGTTTCAGAAATGTCTGGGCAGAGGCTGTCCCAGGCTCACAGTGGGCAGGAGCACTGGTGGCCTGTTCTGGTGCTCAGGTAGCCCTGCTCCTTGCCGTGACCTCTCAGTCAGGGCTGTGATGTGTAAGCATAGAAGGAACTAAAGTTATTCTAAGCTGAGCTGGATGTGTCTTGGGTTAGCTTTATTAAGCTCTACAACCATTTTCCTCTCCTGGCATTTTCTGATTACTTCCTCTGATGCTGCATTCCAGAGCTGTGATTGAATACTGTGAAATCAAGGCTGGATTCTCTTATATCTTAATATGTAAATGAAGTTCAGTGTCAGAAATGATTCTGAAGCATAACCAGTTGACTTCCAAGAAGTCAGTTTTCTTTAGTGAGGTTAACCATGTGCAGGGGTAGTAGGTAACTTCCCTGGTGCTGCCTGTTCCTGAGTCCTTCCTAGCCCTTGTGCTGATAAAATGTTTCAGGCAGAAGGGACCTACAGTGGTGAAGTCCAGCTGCTTGGGTGCTCCCGGGCTGTTTAGTGCATTGCTGTAGGTTTTGCTTGATGATTGGAGAGCCCTGAAGAATAGGGCCGAACTGTGCTGAAGATTCCAAGATGCGTAGCTTCTCCATAGGCATCTCAAAGTGAAGGATCTGCTAACCATGATGGAAATCAAGCCTGGTAGATGTTCATAAGGAACAACAATGTGGATTGAGGTAATACATATGATAAAGTTGTTTCCATGTTCTGTTTCTGACAGTGTCCTTACAAATGCACGTTCTGTGTTCCAGGTGGTCACTGTGCGTGGGGGTGATTGCCCATGCTTGCTTTCCAGTTCAGTATGCTTCCCGTTGGTTTGAGGGGTGCAGAACTACAAGTACCCAAATTGTTGTGCTTCCCAGTCCTGTTTCTCAGCTTTGGAGTACCTGCAGTGAGAATAAGAAAACACATGAAGCTTTTGATACAGTGCGTTGTTACTGTCTCTTGGGTAGCTCTTGGATGTCTAGCTCTGAGAATGGCTTCCTCTACTCAGACCTTGCTGTTGAAATGGATCCAGCTTACTTGTCTGTGTTATCTTTTATCTGCCACCCAAACTCTTCTGTCATGGAAATCAAATGTAAACCTGTAAATCCCATACTTTGTGGGAACAGAAAGCATTCATTACCACTCTGTGAGGTTCAGACAGATCACGAGCTGTTGCATTGTAATTCTGTTTTCCTTTCTGTCAGTTTCATGAAGAAAGGTAACCCTATGACTAGGCTAGGTTTGAAGATATGGAAGTATGCTTCTAGAGCTCTCATAGCTTACCATGTTTTTGCAGCAGTCTGCTTGGGTACTTTCCTTTGGTTTATTTTGCCTTGCCCCTTTTTACAAAATCTGAAATAAAAATAAACATTATAATAGTGTTGGTGCAGCAACAGTCCCTACACTGACAGTGTCCAGCAAACTTGATGCTGGTATCAGTTCTGTCCTTCAGGCATTGCTGTGTGATGTCATATTGCCAATAAACTTTACATCCATTGTGCTGCTAATCAGGGGCAGGCTGTTTTGTTTTGGCATCATCACACAACAGCCTATCTCGAACTAGATCAGGATGAGTTACGAAGATAGTTTTCTTGTCTAAACAGAAGCTAGTCTCAAAGTGAATGCATTTGTCTTCTCCTCTGGGATCATTTGTGTGCTCTGTACGATTATTGTGGCACCCAGTAAATGTGAACTTGATGAAAACGTTTGAACGCCATTTCAGCTGGAGTACAGTGCCCTCAGTCAGCCCGTAGACTCACCACCAGCAGCTGCTCATCTTGAACTGAGACTTTCAGCCATATCTGTTTTTTTAAGACATCAAGTATCCCCCCTTCTGGAAGGGGGGAAGAGAGCCTGTAAGAGTGTGCAGGTCAGTGGGGAGTTTGTCAAAATATGAAGGGTTTAGAAAAAGAATGATTTCTGGGATATTGGATTTGCCTCCAGGCAGATTTGCTCAAAAGCTTCGCTTTCCTCTATTTCATGATCACAATGTATTTATTAAGTAAATAATAGCAAAGCCTAGTTGTGTGGTACATAGGCTTTAATAAAAACATAATTGGCAGTGAAATCTGACAGTTGTGCTATAGAGAAGGAGCTCTGTGCAGCTGTAGTGCAGACTTGGTGCCTCTCCAGAGGTCAGCGTTGGTGGAAGTGCACAAGGTGCCCATGAGGTGCAGCTGTGCCTGTTGCCTGTGCTGCTGGGACTGGGGCTTATTTTTTTTTCTCATTCCAGTGAGAGGGAGGCAAGATCTGTCCTGATTTTTTTTTTTTTTTTTTATGATCCAGCAGAACTCAGCCAAAATGTAGAGATGTGCTTTATGCCACTGAAGTGAGTAGAAGGAGCAGCATGAAATTGGGGTAGGGCCATGCAATACTGTTGAGGGCTGAGGAGCCAGGTCTTCAAGCTCCTTGTTTCGTTCAGTAGCTGTGAGTGGGCATTGTGGCTTTGACGTGGCTGTTCCTGGTGCTGGGGCAGATGAGGGAGCTGGGGCTGGGCTGCTCAGGCAGCTCCTGCAACCTGGTCTTTTCAACCTGTAGGGAAATCCTTGTGGGACCAAGACTTACGTGCTGTGCTGACTTCCTTGCGTTCAGAGGAGGAGAAATGCTGGGAGTTTAAAAACCTATTTCTCACTGTAGAAAGAAAACCATTGTGACTCTATTTTGAGAGGTTCTGTTTGTTTTTCCTTTTGTCATCTTATTCAGGAGATGGCTGTGGGACCTCTGCCATGGCACCATTTGTTTTCCCATGTAAAAGCAAACAACTTGCAATGCTAATTAAAGAGCTTTTTTAGATGAAGTAAGAGCTTTGCATTATTTAAATTCTTTTTTTTATGAGAGAATGTTCTGAGTTTGTTCATTAATGAACAGTTAGAAATAAAATAAAATTAGACCTCATGAATTCTTCATGAGGTGTAATTTACCATCATTTTTCTTGGCATTTAGGTGCTGTGAATAGTTTATTATTCATAGATAACATTTTTAACTTCTGAGTCCTCAAAATGGGGCTGTCCACACGTGTCCTTCAGGGTTCTTAGAGTTCTTTCTATTCAGGCTCTTCTTAAGGAAGAGATTGTGGTATGTTTGAAGCACTTCAGTGCCTGCACATATGCTTATTCTAAAACTGTTAATTGCTACTCTATTTTTTTTTTTCCACATCTAAAATTAATTTCTCTTTATTGCGGAAAATGGGCAGCAGAGCTTATGTAACTTGGATAACAAGAACGAGTGTTGAATTATTTGCTCTCCTCGCAGCGTATGTCCGTGACAGTCTTTCAGTCCAACAGTCAGACCCTCTTTTAGTCTACTGAGAGCAAATCTTGTAAATATAAAACATGTATATTTACATTTATGGAGCCATTGGCTATTGCTTATGCATGCAATAGGAAGATAAGCCTGTCTTAATTCAGTCTGTGGGTAGTTTTCTAAATGATTCATTAACTGTGCTTTGTAATGGTAGATGGATGTTACGCACTTACTGTAATAGCAACTGAAGATAAATGTCAGTCATTGTGGTTTGTTTAAGCTTTGTAATCGCTTTGTTTATACATACAGGTATTCTTTGCATTATTGTTGATGCTAATAATTCAGCATCACTAAATTAATTGGATTAATTGGAGAAAATGTATGTGAAGATACAAGTCTTTCTGAAACATTGTTTGGAACACAGGGTATGCTGTAATGTGCATTTGTTGCTGATATTTTGTGGGAGGGGTTATATGAAGCCTTGTGCTAAGCAGAGTATTGCAGGATGCAGGCAAGGCTGATGCTGAATTCCTGAGCAGCAAAGCTTTCCTTTGTGAAATCTGTCAAATTGAAATACCTAGTGCCTGGCTGATGCACTACCACACTGAGAAAAGTAGTACACCGAGAAGCAGTTTTTAAAAGCAGCAGTCTGAAATGTACCTAGAGTTTGAGGCACGAGTTGCCTTTTTTAACTTGAAAAATAAAAACCACACAATTGCAGTCATAGAGTTCTGGTTTTGAGTGTTTCAAACATGGAATGTTCCAAGTATTGGTGTTTAAATTACTAATGTATAAAAATAGTAACTGCAATTTACTTTTTCTTCAGCTATTGTTCATCTGTTTATAGAAAGTGTTGCAGTGCTGAGAGCATGGGAGAAATAAAAATGAATGAGAGGGGAGCAAAGAGCTGTGATCCTGTACCAGTAGCGAGGGCACATTAGCTCATGTGATGGCTGTATCCTGAGGTTTCAAGACCAGCAATAGCTACCTGAGTAGGTTAGGGAAGGGCTACGGACCAACAGAGATGTTTTAGTTAGTGTGTGGGGATGTATAATGCTGATCTTTAAGGAATCACAGTATGTTTCATATTTCAAACAGTGTATTTGTATGCAGTCACTGATGGATTTTCTGCATTAATTTTGTTGCTATCCTGGTGAGCCCTTTGTGAGCTAAAGATAAATTCGTAACCTCCTTTCATACTTTTTTAGGATTTTATAAAAAGTACTGGGCTGTATTTAAACAGTGTTATCAGCAGTAATTAAAACACAATGAGAATGAACTATTTGCTGAGGAAACTGTAGTATCTACTTACAGTATTCATATCATGATATAAATATTGGATTCAAAGTTTGTCTTCATGTTGCAGACAGAAAGTGAGCAGTGCATTACATTTATTTGAATGCATTTAGTTATTTTCGTGTAATGTGCTGAAAACTTCTTAGCATTAATTGAGCTACTATCACTGTTCTCATTGATTTATAGGGTGGGGGACAGTGTTGAGAAGGAGGACTGGGATTTATGTTTCTTCTTAGCATTAGTTTTCTATGTTGTTACTAACGATGTCAGTCAGTGCATTTGTGTAATATAAGTAGTTTTTGCCTGTGATAACTCTGAATGCTTCCTGTGGTGCTTTGCTCCCTCTGTGCAGAAACCACTCCATATAGACTTGAAATTATGCAGTAAATAAAACACCTGTCAGATTGTTATCAGAATTTTACGTGCAAGTCAGTTTATAGTGACCTACAATTTTGTAATAACTTGAAGGGCCGACAGGAAAATAAACAGTTCCCTACTACTGAAAAATCAGGAAATCTGTGTGGAGCTGAATAAGAGCAACCAGGAGGAAGACCTGGTGCCAGGGGTGACCCTGGATTATGCTGAAAAATTTGGAGATGCTCTATGAGGAAATGTGTTTGTTCAGGCTCAGATTTTACTCAGCAGCTTGGGTTATTCCTGATGTTCTGTATTGACTGCATGGAGTAGCATGCTCAAAATGCAGCTTAAAGGAGTTAGCAAAATGTGGAAGTAGGACACAGCCCACTTCAGGTTTTGTTGAATAGATTTTTACAAGATTGAAGTTTCTGTTTATCGTGGGGAACTATACATAGCTTTTGTTCCTGCTGCTCATAATAGGTGACGTGGCTTTGTCAGCACGCTGTGTTGAAGGCCTGCTTCTGCTGCAGCCAGAGCCACGAAGTGCTTCCCTTGGCTTCAGAGAGCTAGGACCAGTGCTGAAAACTGCAGTTTGTCTTGCCTTTGTGTTCGAAAGGATATGGTCAGATGACTTAGAGCTGCTGTTAGCTGTGTCTGTGTCGCTGCCATCTTCTGACTGAACCTGTCCAACTGTCAGGTTTCGCTTGGTGGGCAGGACCAGGCTTTGTCCTGCCTGAGGTGGCCTCTGCTCCCAGGCAGGGGCAACAGGAAAACCTCACCTGGATTTTAGTTTAATGAAACTGATGTGGGGTGTGTATATATACATAATATATGTGTGCATATGTATAAAAGCGTGCTGGGCTTGATGTATTATCCTTAGGGTGAGAGGAGCCTGCACAGGCAGCGGGTTATTAGCAAAGCTTAGGATTGGAGTGAGCACCCGCTGTAAGGCTAGAGATGTGGAGATCAAAAGATTATCTTCCAGCTGGACCTCTGAGCTAAACAGATTTAGCGGTGTGTGAAGCACTTAGTGTGTGTGAGTAAATACGTGTCGGAAATCGGATTGGGGAAGAGAGTATGGCTAATCCTGGGTAAGCAGGAGCTCCTGAGCGTGGGACGTATGGGTGGGTGCTGCCTCACCTCAGGTGTGGCTGCCCAGGTGGGCTGAGGGGCTCTGAGTCTGCTGCCTGCCCAGAGGTTACTGCTGCTGTGGGATTGATGTTAGAAGCTGTTCTGCTTTGTGTCTGAAGGCCTTTCTCTTCAAGCATCAATTAGCAAGGTTTCCTTTTTATTTGGGAGCTGTCAAACCAAGTAGTGTATTCTGGGGTCCAATAATCAGAAAGCAGTAGTAATTTAAAACTTCTTTTCATTAACTAAAAAGAATGATTACTTATTAAATGAAGTTTTAAAGAAACATTAAAGTGTATGTAAAAAAAACAAACTAGTTCTGTTCAGGTTTTTTGGTTGTCTAAGCTGTTTAGAGACTTGACCACTCTGGTACATTTAATTTTAGATGATACTCATCTGTTCTGGTGCCCCCCTCCCAACCCAACTACAAGCCTAATTTGTTGCAATACATACCTCCCTGGCTTCAAAAAAGAAAGCTAATTAAGTCATGAGTAATTATAATAATTACAGGATGAGATGAGCACAAGGCTCAGTGCTGGTAGCTCTCCTCCGTGCCCTTCCTGTGCTGCTCCTTCCTGTGGCTCTTGCTCGCTCTGTGGCCTGTCCCATCCCTGGGCAGGGCAGGTCCCTGCAGAGCAGAGCCCTGGAGCACTCAGGTTTGTGTTTGGCTGTGTCAGTACAGCTATTCTGCACTGTTCTCCAGTCTGTAGCCTCCAGGTAGCTGTGCCCTCATAGCTGGGCTTGCTGTTGACAATAGGGGCACTGTCGCCTGTGCACAAAATGGTTTTTTGTGTGGCATTTTGGAGAAGTCTTGAGTCCATTTGGTGAAAAATCTGTTTCATGTTTCAAGTTAGAACCACTTGTTAAAATCCCATTCTGTGCTGTGTAAGCTTTATCTGATTAAACCTTTCCAGTAACTTACCTGAAGACCTTTGTATCTCTGAAGATTGCAAATCCAGGGCTTTTTTATTTAAAGAGGTGTCAGTTCGTTAGTGAAAAATGTAACTGGAGAATATAGGTCATCCCTGGAACCAGGGAGGGGTATGCCTTGGGACACAGTGCCTTTATTAACTAAAGGCAGCCTGGATGGTGGCACTTTGCAGGTTGGCTGTGCTTGGTTAATGTTGTTGTCATTGCACTTTGTGATACAGTTATTAAATAGGTAAAATATTTTACCTTTTCGTATAGAGCCGTACACTTATTTCATCTGATTTAATGGAACTGTAATTTTAATTATGATTATTACCTTAAATTATAATTAAATTTATGTGGTTTAAATATACATTTGTGAAAATGGCTGTGTGATGAAAGCAGGAATCAGCTTTGCATTAACAAAAAAGGATTTTTTAAACTGCATCTTAGTATATGCTCACAGCCAAAGACTAGCATGACCTACTTTGCAACAATAACAGAGGAATCAAGCCGGTTTCTTTTGTTGAAGTATCTAAATTGTCCATGAATGCTACCTACTCATTCGTTTGTAAGTATCTTTAAAAAAAAAAACAGCAGTTATCTTCAAAACTTAAGATTTTTTTTCTCTTTTTTTTTAATTTAGATAATTAGCACCATGGAGCCTCAGGTGTCGAATGGCCCTACTTCCAATACAACCAATGGACCCTCCAGCAACAGTAGAAACTGCCCTTCCCCCATGCAGACGGGGGCTGCCACAGATGACAGCAAAACCAACCTCATAGTCAACTATTTACCCCAGAACATGACCCAGGAGGAATTCAGGAGTCTCTTTGGGAGCATTGGTGAAATAGAATCCTGCAAGCTCGTGAGAGACAAAATCACAGGTAAGCTCTTGAGTGTTGCTTGTACATCAGGGTCAGTTTACACTTAAGGTCAGCAAAACCTCCGTGCTCACGTTGCACGTGCCTTACACAAGAAGTACTGCACTTATCGCAGCAAGCTTCTTCTGATGGTAAATCTTTAGTCTTCACTCATGTATACTGGATTTAGAACTGCAGATGAAGCCCCATGTTCTCCAGCTCTCATACAGCTCTGAGGAGTGGAACAGACACTACCAGTGTGCATGCACATAATGCTTCCAATGCAGCTTCTTGCAGTAGATGACATGGCTGTCTTCATCATTCTTTTATTTTTCCTAATTACTGTTGACTCAGTTGTACAAATGTCAGTTGGCTCAAGCAATTCAGATACAATTCATAATTCTGCTTACTTGTAAACTTCTTAGTACCTTCATCAAACTTTGCATTTTAAGTATTTCAGAGTCACAGTGGTTCTGTGTGTCTGCCACAGCCCCGTATCTCTGGCTTCCTGGAGCAGCAGTGGTGTGTAATTAGGGGCTGCTCCTCCAGACATTTGAAACTTGTGTTGATTGGTAATGAGCTTAGCTTTGTTCCCTGAGAATACCTCTTCCTGTGTGAGGTGGCACCCGCTGATTGGTGCCTTCAGAATAAGAAAAGCTTCCAATTACAGATCTTACCTCATAAAGAAAGAGGTGTCTCCACCTTTGCTGAAGAAGGTGTGGGTAGGTGCTGATGCACCTCACCTACTCTGCATCCTTGCTGTCATAGCCAGAAATTCACTGATGGATGTTCACTGATGGATGGAATGACAGCAGGATGAGCAGTGACTTCATGTAGTTTGCTTTATGGGTTAGTTTTGTAGGTTGTGTGTCTACTCGTGCTGTAGGTGGTGAACAGCTGAAGTTGCACTGCTGTTCAGCATGTCACCAGTGTTGTGTTTAGCAGCAGACTTGGGAAGGAGAGGGTTCTAGCAGAGGGAGCAGTCCCTTCCTAAGGATGTGTTCTTCGTGGCTTGGGTGTGCATCCTCCTCTGGAAAGAGGCGCTGTCAAAATGAGGGATTGAATGAGGGTCTTCATACCTATATCTGTAACAGCCTGGCAGCTGTTTTATTGGCAGCATTAGGATTATCTGCTTAGTGCTTCTAAACATGCAATGTTTCTTTTTTATTTACTTCCTGACATACAGCAATGTTCTTGTTCAACGCAAGGCACATAATAAATGGCAGTAGCCCCAGGGCAGCTCAAGTCCTCAGAAGTGTAGTCCGGCAGAGCTTTCTGTTTGCACGTTGACCATGATGTATCTGTTTCAATATATCTTCTGATTGGGACACAGCTTCAGGGTATGGAAAGAAACAGATTGAAAAATCAACTTGACTTTTTATTTATTCTTTTACTTTTTTTGACTTAAAAGAAAAACAAATTGCTCATACTCTCCTTTCCAAAAATTTCCATGCCATGAGCTCAAGTTCTCTGCTTTTACATGCCTGTCTGTTCCAGTACCCCAATATAACGTACTTGATACCTACTATCAGATAAGTGTAGCCCCACATATTTTTCTTTTCATTCTGAAAATGATCTGAGAGAGCTACGAGTTATTTGAGACCTGAGTGGATAACTCTCATCTACAAGCATGCCTCGCTTGAATTATGGTTGTGGCACATCTTGTATTTTAGTAACTCTTTTTTTTGTCTCCTGTATTCCTCATTGATGGGGATTTCCTTGAAATAAAATCTCAAAATTCTAGAGATAGTGTTTTTGTAGAGAATTGGCAGCCTTTGTAAGGAGAGCTGTTACTTCATCTGCTTGTTCTGTTTTGTCTCCAGGCTTTTGTCTCTATATATTTGAAGATGTGAGAAACTGGCGATGTGCTCTCGCTGACATATTCTTGGGCAGTTTTTTGCCTATACTTATTTCTATAAAAAGCATATTAATAGCTAAAATCAGTAACTTCACAGCAAATACTCCTTTTTATTAAAAAACAAATAAATAAATCCTTTCAGGACACAATTCCTATGTGATGTAAGAGCCTCCGTGTTTTAAAAAGTGGTGATGCAAGTAGAAATTAACCGAACCGAATTTGGGTAGGAAGAAAAACCACCAGGGTTGTCGTCCAAAGGCTGTGCTGTTTATTTTTGAAATCAGAACTTAATCTGTTCAAGCTTGAGACCTGTGATTATACAACATTACTACATTTCAGGGTGCGTTTTCAACCCTTGTATTGATGCAGGGTTACTAAAACAGTAGGCTGTTGGAGGAATAACTGACTTTTCAAGAGGTTTCTGCTGCTTTTCCGTATTGAAAATCACTGTAAATTTATTTGACAGTGAAGCTGTATTGTAGAAGAAATATTAAATTCTTAAACTGCTTGCATTGAATGGGTGAAGGTCTGAAGCAATTAATTTGGGTTTGTCTGCTTTTGAATTTTTCACTGTTTGCTCAATTTTATTTTAATAAATCTCAGCTGAATGTATGCTGGTAAATAAATGCTTCTAACATTTGTTTAGAGGCATGGAAAAGGTCACAGACCAAGTCATGTGAAGTAGCTAGTCTGGTGATACCGTATTAAAATAAGTCTTTGTTTCTGAGGCTAGATGGAAGTTTTTTTGCACAAACCAATTAATTGTGCTCCCTGTCCTATTAAAGCAGGTGCACAGGTATTGTGGAATGGTGTTTAGACTCTCAAAATGTTTAGGCTCCTTGAAAAAATAGCAAAGTCTCTTACAGTATCCCTTTGAGCGAATCTGTGGTCTGAGCTGTTATGTTTTAAGCCCAGTAAAGAGTACATGCCTGTGATAATCATCTGCTCCGAGTCTTTTTGCAGGTATTTTAAAAGAGTACTGGGGTTTTTTTAAGGAAATTGATTTGTGATGTTACCCCTCGTTTTGGAAAGACATGTTTAAACAACCATGTTCCCTTACTAAAAAATATATGCTAATTTGGTAGTACACCGTGCTGAGTTAAATAGGAATGACAGCTTCTAAGACAGCCTTTAATTTGGTATTCAAAACCAAAATTGTAAACTTGGGTTTTGTTTGGTAGCTTCGCAGAACAGGCAGGATATACAGCAGCATTTTTAAAAGATGCTAATGACTTGAAAGAGGAGATGGAAGTCAGGCATAAATTTTAATTATGGGGGAGGGGCTGCAATAAGAAAAAAAGCTTTTTTTGCTGCAGAGACTTTAAGGGAGTGAGACAAGGAAAAAACAGACTGAAGATAGTTGCTTTCATTTGGCTGGGGTGTTTAATAAAAGCAGAACTTGTGGTTGTAAAGTGTGCTTATTAAATTCTTCATTTACACTACCTAATTAATTCTAGCATTTTAAATTAACAGTGAAACTGGTCCCTGCTGTACCATTTCATAGCTACAGCATATTTCGTCCAACAACCCAGTTGTTCAGGTTTAATCAGCTGCTTTCCAAAAATGAAGAGAAGGAATTTGAGTTTTAAAAAAACAACCAACACAAATGACAGCCATTTTAAATGAAAGGAGGTGACTTTACGGAGAAGGATTGTTTTTGGATGGGTATGAGGTTCTGTGCTTACAAGTGATGTTAAACTGCCTATTTTTGCAGATGCACTTCATTTCTTCTATTGTTCCATGAAAGCTAATAGTGAGTTTCTGGCTTGAGCAGGGAAAGGGAGTGGCTTGAGTTCATCAGCGTTTATTTTCTGAGCGTTTCCTGACCTTCTGTCCCATGCTTGGAAGCAAAAGATTCAGTCAGTGTAGTACCTGTCAGAAGCATTGTGAGCACTTCTGGCCAACTGTACCCTTGCTGACTTGGTTTGTAGGTGGGAGAAGAAAGATGCTTGTTATAATTTTAATTGATTTTTTGTGACCTGCTCTGAGTTCTTCTGAATTAGACTTTTTTTCTTTGTATTCTACACAGGAATTTATATCACCTGATCTTCAAATGAAACAGTATCTAAAATCTTTCAATCTGGATGTCAGTCTTTTCATACCTTACAGCATGCCTGAGTCATTATGAAGCAGAATACTTATTGATACAGGATTTCTATGCATCACTTAACATATGACAGAGTTTGCATATTCCTGCTATGTGATGCAGTTTGGTGTTCTTTGTGTGCATAATTGCTCCTATCTCCAAAAAGTAACTTTATTTTGAATATTTCCTTTTGGATTTCTTTGTGATTACACAGTTTCATGTCTTTTATTTTAATTTCAAGTAATTATGTCAGGCCTGATAGAGACTAGGATTTAAGATTGCAGTTCAGAAATAATCATGGCATTGTAAATATAAATATTAATGATTCAAAGGCAAAATAGAGAAACAGTTGACTCAATGGTATCTGTGTGTTGGGAGAGAGAGATACTGACTGTTGTCTAGTAGTGGATTGTCCATCCAACCACCAAAGCTACAAAATGGCAGAATCAGAAATGATACAGGGTTATGAGTGCAGGTTCAGTCCTCTGTGTGAGCAGTGTTCACGTTGTTAGCTTGCTTCTACAGGCACCAGTAAATTGAGCCTGCAGTGGTGGGTACTCTGGCAGTACTCCCAGCACACCAGTGTGAACCTGTTCTGCTCCAGAACCCCATGAAGGGTGAAGCTGGTATCTCTCATCTCACTGTACTAGATTATTTTTTTTTTCTTTCAAGCTCCCTGTGTAAGAAATGGCTTACAAACAAGAATTAAGAGATGCTGTTGTAAAATGAAAGGTGCACGTTTTGTTTAACGAGGAATAGGTGGTAAATGGTGTTGAACTGGTGGTTCTGTCTGGAATGCTTTGTGCTGGGGTTTGATTTTTTTTTTTTTTTAAGCAGTTTTAATTCTTGCATCCAGGATCAGTGACTTTCTGAGAGCCTTGCATGGAAAAGTTCTGTATCCTCAGGAGAAGCCATTAATTGGCACTGCAAGCTGTGGTGGTGACCCTAGGAGGCAAGAGGGAAGAAAGCCAGGTGTAATCATGTTGCCTAACAGTAAGACTCTCCGGGAGGGAAGCTTTTGAGTCTGATAGAGTGTGCAGTAGCAAGAAAACAGTACTTAAACCTAGTGAGCTAGACTCTTCTCCAAGCCTGCTGCTTGGAGCTAAGCTTTATTTCAGTGGGAGATCTTGCTCCCTGACAGAGTAGGTAAGAGGGAAGTCATAGTACGCTTCTTGGGATAAAGAGGAGACTCAGAAAAGACTCAGAAAGCTCCAGAAACAAAACCAAGATCATAATGAGAGATGCAAAGCAGAAGCAAGATTCCTAGTTGTATTTCTCTAGGAAAGACCTTTATGTAATGAAGTTCACAATGGCAGGTAATAGTTGGATGGTGAAGTCTGGAAGACCCTGCTTAGATGTTGCTGAGATATTAAAATTAAGCTGTGGTGGTGTTTTTTTTTTTTTTGTGAACATGGGATGTAATACCTGTTCCCATTTAAAATAAATGGTTCAGTTACTCATGTTTAGGAGCAGTAGGAACTTAGCATACGAAGACAGCCAGTGCTTTATATATGTTTGCTCTAGTGATTTTGTAAAAGGGCACTCCAAAAATGCTTCCTGCTGGGAAGAAGAAAATAGCTATATGGCCCATATGCAGATAAGAATAGCTCACTGTGAAACAGTCTGATCTGGACATAAAATATTTCTGCATTTGGTGTCATGTTCACTGATTGTGCTTGGGTAGTTCGTTCCATTTTGAGATATTACTGGTTCCAGCAGTTTTTTGCCCATTCAAAATACATCAAATAGACAGGATTACAGAATGTAGGGATTAGTTAGATAAGATTTATAAAAATGTTTAGAAAGTATGTAAACTCATGCCTTGTGGCATAAAGCCTACCTAATAACAGGGTTTAGGAGAAAAATACCTTGTAGAGGTAGTTTATTTCTTTGTTGACGTGGAAGGATATTTTGGTAATGCTCTGTGAAGCAGTGATAACTAGTCATTGATCTCTGATTTATTTGGTACAGATCTTGTCAGATTAGCCTGACAGCAGCCACTTTTGTTCCAGTGGTAGTTGAAGATTTGCAGTCCTTCAGAATAGAGGAACACTATGTATTGTGGCGTGCATCATTTACGAAGTGAATACAATTCTGGAATTCAGCTTGTATTTAGAGGCAACATTTAGCAGCTTGCACCCTGCCCCAAGTGGGCTGGATGGAAAAGACTTGTAAATAGTAGTATCTAACTTCCCTGCGTTTCAGTTCTTAAAAAGTAAAGGGCTTAATACTTGCTGGAATGAAGTGGGGAGAGTAGAGCAGAGTACAGCAGAGCTGGTACTCCATTGGAGCTCTTTGAACTGGAACATGCCAAATTCATTACCTTGAGTTGCTGAGGAAGTGACTAGGAGATTGGCCTCACTGTGTTTCAGTGCATACAGAAGATGGGTCCATGGTCAAAATGCAGCCTGGAAAGGGTGGACAGAGTAGTGTAACTGAAAGTCACATCCTCACGAAAACGGAAGTCTTGCAGTATGTTCTGGAGCTGAAAAAGGAATATTCCACAAGTCAGAATACGGAGCATGCTTTAATTTTTGGCTATAATTGTTTTGTTCGGTAACTGAACTGGCATGTGGAAGGTAATAAGCTGGAAGGCATTAAAAGCAGACATGTCGGAGTCCTTTAAACCTTAAAATCCAGGAATATTTTTTAACTGTATAGTTCTGAATGTCATTAAAGGCTTGATAAATTGATCTTAATTTGGTGACCTAGTTATTTTATTTTTATAGCTTCTTATTTCCTGAAGTATGTTCTCTGCTCGAGAAGAGATAAGTAATGCTGAAATTAAGGTTTAGCCTATTCTAAGGGCTGCAGATTCAAGATGATTCCCAAATATTGATCAGCTAAATGAGTATTTGCATTAAGTATGTGAACTAAATTCATCAGTGCTGTGTGGGAAGGAGCAGAAATCCACCAAGATGGGCATTACTACTTCTAAAATATATTTGCTTTGAGTTGTCTCTTCTAAACACAGAGGAAAATGATCAAATTTGTATCTGTCATTTTCTTTATCACCTCTCTGCAGTTGTCTGATGTGTGTCCTGCGCAGGTAAAGAAAAGAATTTTAATTTCTTGATTATTTGGGGGAAAGTAGTTGAAATAAGCATTGAGGCAAATAGGCAGAAAGCAAGAAGGCTTGACCCTTGGGCTAAGAAAAACCTTTCTAATTAACTTTTCCAGTTTGAATATTGGAGCTGTTGTGAAGTGTCAAAAGCGTTCAGTGCATATTTAGTTTACTCTTCAGTTCTCATTGAGTATGTTAGCACCTTCTGATTAAGTGCAATGAGTTGCAAGTAGTGTTTCCTTTAGAGCAGTAGCGCGCTTACTTCTGGAATTGTGACTTCTAGATAGAAGGTTATCGATGAAGCTTTCCCATGTATCTGCTGCCTTTCTAGTTTAAGGCTTCCTTCACCCTTCATATGTGTGAATATGTTCCATCTGCCTTGAAACAGCCAGGTGAAATGGGTTGGTTGGTGAAATCCTCTTTGTTAGGTGACAGTCTGTCCGTGGCTCCAGCGTTGGTGTCCTCTTTTTTTAAACCATAGTGCCCTTTAATCTTTGAGTACAGGGTCTGTGCTTTGGCACTTGTCCAGCTTTTCAAGTCTTTGATTTCTTTGTCTTCCTTGTGTTAAAAGGAAAGAAACAATGATAAAAGAGAGGAAAGGAATAAACTCCAGGAAAGCACTGGGAGATGGGCAGCAGTGTCTGTTAATGCTGTGTTGTCTTCCAGCTGAGCTGGGGCCTGCTGTGGCAGCAGTAGGCAGTGCACCAGGGGATACCTCAGCTTTCAGGGCTCCAAGGTTGATTTTTTTTCCAAGCACTCACCCGTTGCCTTGAGATGATCTGCATTTCAGCCATGCCGTGCAGCAGCAGCAGCCTCTGCTCATCTGTTCAGCTCTCTTGTTAGACAGTATGTCCAAGGACAGAAGTGACCTGGGCAAAACCACTCTAAATAGTTCTGAAGCTGCCCTAGCTCCTGCTTTCTCTTCACAAGACTGCTTTTTGTTTTTTACTAACATTGTGGTAGGAGTTTCTTCTTGGCTGTAAGCTGGTATCTTACAAATTGTGACCAGGGTGATTTGATTTGCCTGCAGCAACTTTCTCAGACTCCATGAGCTAGGAAGTTCTTGTCCCTTCTTTGTTACAGGCCTGATCCATCGTTGCTTCTCTTCTAGAGTGCAGGAGTTTCTCCTTACAACCAGAAGAGTACTGCAACATTTCCTTTAGTTCATCTTTTGGAAAAAGTCTCCATGAGACCTTCAGATCCAGACTGGGATCTGCTGCCCATGGGAGTATACATCTTGAGTGCTCCCATCTTTTTATTCTCTATTGCTGCTGTCCCAGTTGTGCAACAGACTGCCTGTTCAAGACCCCTCATCCACTCTAAATCCCATCCCTCAGACCTCTACTTCCGGAATCATTCTGATATGTCTAACTTGAGTGAGGACCCATTTATGTGACCGAGCCAACCTGTTTTCCATCTGCTTCTCAAGAGAGTGACGGTCTGCAGAGGGTAGCGTTTCTTTGGGGATAGCTGTTAAATGAAGACTTTGCTGGTTTTTGAATCCTTTCCTTCTGATTTGCTTTCAGACAATTTCTGAGGCTCAAGCTCCAGTGTTTTAAAGTGTAAGATATTGATCTTAAGAGGGTCATTTTCTAATCAGTCATTCTATGTAAGAACAGATGAGAGGAGGATTTACTGCTGTTTTCTACACCTGCATATTGTTAATGCTGCTCATCT
This sequence comes from Oreortyx pictus, assembly GCA_036925125.1. NCBI lineage: Eukaryota > Metazoa > Chordata > Aves > Galliformes > Odontophoridae > Oreortyx > Oreortyx pictus. Next base: position 6,171,060 of record JAUPFR010000010.1, on the reverse strand, counting down.
GTTCTGTATTCCCTCTTAAAGAATAGTTTTACTTGGTAGTAGAATTGCATGTCCAACAGTCTTTGTGTAGCTTAACAGCAGTTACATGGTTACAGTCAGTAATCCATCAGCTGTTGGAAGCTGCTCTCATGCTCAGCCTTTGCTACCAAATGGGTATGTATCTTTGAGGTTAGTCTTGTGATTCATATCCTTTTCTGGAGCAGTGGTTGATAAGGGAGTTGCAACCTCTGACTTCCTGTACTCTGGGTTGTATGGTATGAGTCCTGTTCAGGCCCATCTGCATCTCCATTGAGACTCTGAGCTTCGTTTCAGGTTTTACCCAGATACCTTGTTTCCTGTCTGCGATGAGCATCTTTAGGGTCCCTCTCACAGGGAGGAGGTTTTTGACTATAAAAGTGTAGAGGGGAGAAGAAACCTTGTCAGTGAGTTCTAGACAGGGCTGTGAGCAGCCTGACCTAGCTGTTGGTGTCCTGTTCATTCCAGGGGAGTTGGACTAGGTGACCTATAAAGGTCCCTTCCAACTTGAGCAATTCCATGATTCTATTTCTCTGCTCACCAGCTCTGTTTTGGCTGACTCACTGCTTTGGTTTGTTGAACATGTTCTCCTTGAGCAGGATCTGTCACTGACTTTGCAGGTGTTGCTGCTTGTTTCCCTGAGGAATTTTAGTGCAAGTTACTGACTTGCAGGTGCTGCTGAAGAGAGGATATTGTACTAGGCAGAGTGCTGTTCTGACCCAGTACTGCTGTTCTTATGGTTCTCATAGCATCTGTTTAATCAGTGGAATATATCTGCTTGAGGAAAAAACTGAACTCATTATTTTTATTCACAAGAGCCCAGAATATTTTTCAATTAGATGATTTTTAAAGGGTGTTGAGAAAGCAGATGGATAAAAAACTGCACCGTGTTCACCTGCAAGCAAACAAATGGCAGCATCCTCAGTATGATTAATTGTTGCTGCACTGGAGGGGATGCTGTTTGTGTGGTAGAAGGTATAATGTCCTTGCTGCCCTATACAGACAGTCGTTTCTCACACACTGAATTTACCGTCCACAGGCTTATTCTTGCTTACAGCATCCTAAGACCCAGAAATGAGGCCATCTTCCTGAAGATGCTGTTGGTTAGATGGAGGGGGTGTTTTCAGTTTCCCTGGTAGGTAGGGCATGGTAAGATAGGACATGTAACAAGGAAAAAGTATTTTCCAGCAATTCCTTTTTTAGACTCCTCTGTTCTCCTACATACTGTATCTGTGTCATTTCTATTTACCCATGCATCTCTCCCTCCCCCCCACTTTTTTTCTTTTCTTTCCTGTTCTGGAAGCTTCGTTCTTAAACAAAGCAACTCTAGACCCTAAGAACAGCAGCTTGGGAGTTGGAGTAGCTGGTAGGTCCTTTGCCCTGATGCTTTGTTCTGCGTTGGAATGGCTGCTTTACCTTGTCTTTCTTCTGTAGGATTGTGGTACCTTCTTGTTCCAGGTTAGGTACTCTGCCAACTGGAAACAAAATGAAAAAATGCGTAAATGGCCTGCTCCTTCCCTCACGTCCCTGACACTGCTTACCCACCCTTGTGTTTAATATTGTGAGAAGTAATGTCTCCTTACTGAAGTCACCTATAAAATCTGTACTGTGTTCTGTGGTGGTCACCCAGCCACTGCTGCTTGTGACTGTGACTTCCCCACATGGTGTGTCTAGAGCCGCGTATGTTACATTGGAGAATGTGTTGGTAGAACACGTCACCCTTAAAAAGGTTGTTTTTTTTTTTAATCTGGGGAGACTTCAAGTGAAAAGAATATTGGTTCTAATAGCCTTGAAACCTGTGTTTTAGACCAAATGGGAGAAGCAATTACTGTTTGCCTTCTCAATGAAATTATCAGTAAGTTTGAGTGATAGAACTGATAAATACGTGCACGTAACAGTTGTCGTACTTCCCGATTTTAAACAGCTTTCGTTAGTTCTGTGAGTATCTGAGAAATATTACAGACACTGGAAATGCCCTTTTAAAAAAGTCCTCTTGTTTAAGGCTCTTGAAAGTTCTACATTAGTGCTAAAGCAAATTTAAGCAGGCTCGATGCAGTCTAAATACTTAGGTAGCAGAATGTTAGAGGCAGTGCACTTCGGAATATGATTAAGTGACTTTACTCTTCTCAGCATCTTTCCAGATGCTATGTAAAGTAATCTGTGTAAATCTAACTACTGGAGATTAACCTTTGGAGTTGGCAGGCTACAGCTTTTGTTTTCACTGATCAGATCAGAAATGCTGCAGACACACGTTTGATGGCTGATATTAAATTTGGTGTTCTGGCCTGTAATAAATTGCTGTCCTCCGTGCATCGGGAAGACTGGTTAGTAGAGCTTGAGGAGTTTAATTAGTAGGCTGCTTGAGATGGAATAGGCATTGAGTCATTGTTCAGAATGGCTGTGAAATTTCTTAGCCTGGTGGTGGCTTTTGGATTTTTGTTGTTTGACAGTCTGTTTAGGTACAAAACCCTAAATGTTGCTAAATTTAAATGATTTAGTGATAAAATTACCAAGGCACTTTGAATTTGCAGCCAACCAGGTTTCATATAGTTGCTGCATTTTATGTCCTACATCATTTGCAAAGCATACTCTCTTTTCTCTGGTTTTATGTGCCTCTGCCATTTCCTTTCAAGTGTTAGTGCTGCTGTTTCCACGCAGAGAGCTTCCAGGCTTGAAGATTCACTGGATTTTCGTACTTCAGCTATGCCTTTCCTTTCCTGATTCCTCGGGTTATGTAGTTTCTCTGTGGGAGAGCATTTTCTTAGTCTTGTAGCAAAAACATCTCTCGTTACAAGCTTGGCTCTGTTGTACTTTAAGGCAGAGTTTTCTTTGCTCTGTGGTGATGGCTGTTTGATCCACTGGAGAAGCTGGAGCCCAGTGTGTGGCTAGGCTCTGTTGTGGCTCTGCTTTTTTTTTCTTGCACATCCCTCCACTCTTCCCTTCTACAGCGCCATGTTTCACAGACATAGTGTCTGGATGTCTGCCATTGTACAGAAAGCTCAAGGTTTGGGGCATTTGCATTAAAACCCCAGAATGTGATGGGATCACAATATTCAGAAGTCACTGTCACTTTGCTTGGAGCCTGGCCAATATCAAATTAGTCTGCCTTCTACTCCTGTTCCCCTGTGAAGTATTATGGTGCTTTCTGTTCCATCTAGAATTTGGAGGCAGCAGATCCTGGATAGGATGCAGGAGAGGAAGGTGCACCCGCTGTCATGATGTGCCTTGGTGATGACCAGTTGGGTCTCACTGTTGAAGTACCTTTTCTCTTGGGTTTTGGACCATATAATTCACCTTCCTTATTTTCATCCTTTGTGTAAGGCTGAGTAACATGTTTATGTTATATCTCTCTTCGGTCAGTCTTTACATGTTTGAAATATCCATAGGCTTTTTGTTTTTTTAGTCTCCACTGAGCCAAGGGGTAGCATGTTCTCATGTTTTAACACTGGACATTTCTAATCTTGTATCTTAAGTTATCTTAAGTTATCTCAAGCCCCCAAGTCATGCTTGATTTAAAACCCTGCTGGTCACTGACATTTGTCTTCAGTTGGTTGCTCTCCTCCTTACATCTCCAGTGCATACATTTGTAGTAGTTGAAGGTAGCTGCTGCTTATTTTTTTTTTTTTCCATACACTGCTCTTCCAGCAGTGCTGTATTCTCTCCGCATGATGTGACAGCAGCCTATTTTGGCTGTGGAAGGCTTCCTGCCACACATGACACGTTTCTGTCTAATTCAGTGACTCCTTTAATTGCTATTGCAAATTTCTTTCCACACGACTGCTTCCCACTTTCTGCACTGGTTTGTTTTTTGCTTCTCTGTAGTTTGTTTTTGCTGTTTCTTATTGAGTATTGTTATAATTTAGCCCATTAGGTTTCTGTATTCTGTTTTGTGTTGAATTTGTCCCTTCTTCAGCATTGAATGTACTGCTTAAGATAGATATGTCGTGGCTGCTGCTTTTCCATTCATGCCTGTCTCCCGAACAGTGGATTTTTGTAGTACAGTCCCTGTTCTGTTCAGGGACAAAGCGGGGAGGAGTGCAGCCTTGCTCTTCTCAGAACAGCTGCTAGTTCAGGGGCTGCATGGTTCCTTTAGGGAAAGGGAAGAAGGTTAAAAAAGCAAAGCAGGAGATGTCAACCAGGGTAAAAATCCAAATATTTGTTCAGAAATGGGACTCTGGTTGTCCTGTGTATGACAGGAGCAGTGGCTTCTGAAGACAGATGTCATCACGCCTTGCAGTATTGTGTATGTACCCATGCTGAGGAAGAATTTTTGCCTTTAAAGAAAGCTGACAAAAGCAGGAAAGTAAAAAAAGAAACACAAGAGAAAGTAGGCAAGATATTCTGCAGCATGTGGAATGTGTGTGTTGTTTACAAGATATCTCCAGCCCAGCACAACGCACAAAAGCGCTGTGGTCCAATAATAAGGGTACTGTCTCCCAAGGGGTGGGGGGAAGGGGAAATACAGCTTTAGTTTCCTGCTCTGATGAATGTTGTTCCATCCAAGTTTACACTGGAAATTGCAATGCCTTTCAGTTTTTCACCTCCAAAATAGGAATCAAAGTACTTTCTCGAAACTGTGTTCGCAGGAAAGGTGCGTTGCAGAGATAAAGCACTTCCATGCTATGGTAATGGGAACCACAGAAGGCTCCAGCCAAGTCAGCAGCATCTGTCTCAAACTGACACTTAAGCTTTGCATGCAGATTAGTCCTCGTCCTCAAGTACAGTAATTACACAGCTGACTTTGTTAGGGCTCTGTATAGCATGCAGGTAAGAGCAAGGCTGTCTTTCACATGAGGTGCAGAACATCTGAAATGCTAGAAGCTTTTAAAAAGACTCTGAAGTGCTGTATGCAAGAGTAAGCATGTTTTATATTACTGTTGTGGTCAAGTTGAATAGGGAGTGATTGCATGGTTTTGAATATCTTCCTGAAACGTCTGAAAGAGACAGGTTTTTGGTAGGATCTAGCAGTGCTGGGATGGTAGTGGACTCTGCCTAGCACCCTCTATTTTGTTGTTCTATGAATAGGTGTGCAGATCTACCTCAGAATGGGAAGCATCTCAGTGTCTAATTTGAGGGAAGGCAGCTGCTGTCAGTTGGTATTTCGCTTCCATAAGAACTGTTACTGTTTCAGCATCTCCGAAAATCAAGGCATTAAATAACATTGTCTTGCATTAAGGGATTTGTCAAAATTGCAAAGGACAAAACTGATCCTCTTTTAATCTCCTCTGGCATTGCCTGTTGAAATCAAATTTTCACTTTGGGCAAGGTTTTGGCTCAGTGACCTTGTGTGCTGCTGTGGGCTTTTGGTTTTTGAGTCTCTGTTTTGTTTTTGAGGTCACTGTATTCCAGGCCTGGTGGCTGTCCATGTGGCAGCAACGAGATCAGGGGTCACAGGTATGGTTGGATAGTTTTAGTTACACTTATAGCATTGGCTTCACATTTTGGGCAGTGCTTTTTCTTTTTTTTTTTTCCTCTCCCCTTTTATTCTTAGAGGCTTGTTGTCATGGTATCTGGCACTTCCCATTCAGATATTAAAATCGAGTGAGTGGTGTCTGTACGTCTGATTCGTTTTCCTTTTTATCCTCTCCCTGAGGGAGTGTTTTACGTGGGATGCGGCATGCTGTTGGCAAGGGCTTCCTTTGGGGGATTCTCAGTTACCCAGTGCTGTGCCTGCAGTGTGGGCCTGGGATGGAGAAGCTTCTTCCACTTGGACTGGGGGGGGTTGAGTCCTGAGTGCACAGAGGTCACATGGGAGTTCATCATGTAAGCTATTGCCCCTGGGAAAGTGTTACGTCCTGTGCAGACAAGCTCTCATATGGGTTTCTGGCACTCCTACCACTGCCTCAGTCCTGGGGTTTTCTCCCACCAACAGGAAGAGCTCAGCCTTTGTTGTTTGGGTATCAGGGCTTTGGTGTCTTAAGGGCAAAACTTGCTGAGGGATCTTCTTCTTGGGCAAGGTTTGTGTCAGCATGTACACTCCAACAGCTGTATTAGCTAGACCTAGCCTTCTACCTATGGAACAGAGGGATTTTTTGCTGAGGCTTGGGTTTAATTTTGCTTGTCTTTTCTCTCCAAACATAGTTGTGTTTTTTTGGGTGTCTGGTACCCGGGTTTCCCTGTGAGAGGCTAAAACCTGTCTTCCTTCTCTGGTAGGACCTTGAGCATATGCATCTTCCACTGCTATTTGAGTCTTGCCAGTAACAGTTTTAACTAAGAACTAGCAGTGCTCCTCAGTTGTAGGTGTGCTATACCACCAGACCCGTCTGAGGTTCTAGGCTGGGCTATATTTAAACAGAGCTATCTTGTTATTCTTGAGCATCTTTGCAAAATTGCTACTGAGGGTACCCATTATATGTGAAGTTGACAGAGGTACACAAGCTTAGCTTGGGAAGGTAGTCCTCCTGAATAAGTGGGGCAATGAGAAGGCTATTCTTCATTTGTCTCTCTTATTAAGGCTACATATTTTTTTTTCCCCATAATTTTTGCAAAAGTGGCTGTTGTGATGGGAGGGAGATGCTTTCTCACTGTCAGTGGACAACGTTTCTTGAACTTATCCGAGTCTGTAAAACACAAAGCATCTGTATTGGTTGTAAATCAACTGTAGGCTAGGTGGATGCTGTGGGAACTGCACTGCCTTTGCAGTTATGTTATATCAAGTTGTGATGGTGACAGCCTTGGTTTAATTGTTTGGGCTGAGCAGGACTGTGTGCTGGAGGTGCATCGCTCCCATTGTGCTTCTGTGACTGCAGAGTGCACTGCCAGGGTGACGGCCGGTTTTGCTCCTTGAAGTATTGGGGAATGATTAAAACTAATGGTGCTCTTACAGAAAAGCTTCAGTCCTCTGCTTGGATTCCATTTTCCTTTAGTTGGAATTTTCTCTACATATTTCATCTCTTTTTCTAGGTAAACAGCATTTTGTTGCTAAATGTTTCAGAAACTTTAAACCAAAATAAAAGATACAGGCAATTCACTTGACCTTTTTTGTACATTTTGAATGCATCATCTCAGTGGCATTTATATAACCTTCTCCAAAAGCCCCTACTTCATGCAGCTTCTCGTACGAGTTGCGAGCATTCTTTGTCCTTCCAGGAACGCATTTAAAGCACTCCTGAAATGGATTGGAGGCTTACAAGGTTGTGCTCTGAAAGAAGGCTACCAGGAGCAGAACCTTGAGCATCAAATCTCTTCTGAGGCTGTCATTTAGAAGATGGAGGAAGCAGCAGTTCTTTCATTTTGCTCGTCTCTTTCTTGCTTCTTCTCTTGCTATTGTCAGTAGTATTTGGGGGAACATCTCTAATGAATGGGGATCACTGGGGAGGTCTGAAAGTGTGCGTGTGTGTGCATCAAAGTCGCATGTGGGCAGTAGTTGCTGAGCTCAGCTGTTTCAACAGATACATTCAGCCTGGCAACACTTTCTTCCCTAAATGTTGGCTGGGCTTTAAGTGGGCAAAAATTGGAGCCAGGAGCCTTGAAGAATTTGTGGTGAGCATTGTTTTATTCTTTGGTCCTAAACCCAGAGTGACTGAAGGCTGTTACAGTCTGACGGCTTCTGCCTGGCTAATGCGAGATGAGCTGTCAGACTTGGCCTAGTTCTGGAGGAAGATATCATGTCACAGAGAGGCATCGGCGCTCGGTGCCGTGCGTGTTATGGCTGTCAGGCGGGCAGCTTTAATTAGGTTTTACATTTGGGCAGGAGACAAAAAAAAAAAAAAAAAGCACAAAAACCACAGCTTAAGGAAGTTTGCATTGTTGCTGTCCTATTCTCTGCTGTTTTCATGACTAAATCTTCATAGTGGGCACCGTAGGTTCTTAATATATCTCTGCACTCCAGAGAACAGACATTACTGGGGGCTGGAAATCTGTGTTTCAGTAAACACTGATGTGTGCTGTTAAGGTTCGCCTTGATCTCTTTTGATCGGGCACAGATTGATCTCTATTACCTTTTAATTGAGGGAGCATTTCAATCCTGGTCATTCTCATGGCTCTTCTCTATCATCTTCAAGGCACTGTTGGTATTCATCATGAAACATGAAGCAAGGTTCCCGGGCCTGGTGAACAGCAGATAAGCATGCAGCTAGATTAGATTACAGCTATTTTATTTTTTTCCCTATTCAAGTGTGGAGTTTTTATGCCACCTAGAATCATTGTAACCCTATTGTCAGCATTGCAGGCTTGAGATGTGGTTGATTATCTCTATATTTGAGTCTTCCACTTCCCTTGCAAGTTTGTGCTTGGAAAATATGCTGAAGGTTGCAGTTCGCATGACTGTAATCTTGAGTTTGTGCTGTCCAAAGGTATGTGGTTACTTGGAGTGCTTTGAGGAGTTTCACTTGCTTTGTACCTGTGCTTTGTCCTCTTGGTTCATTTCCTCTCATGCTGTCCTTCTGTCGTTTGCAACCTTCTGGAGCCAGGAGTTTTTTTCCACTTGCCAACAAAAAAAATGTTTTAACAGTTCAGGGCCAAGATCTGTTTACAAAGGAGACGGACAGGGAAATATCTTTCTGTTGACTTCCTGTTCACAACTCCTAGTTTGAGATGTCAGCTGATATTTTAATTCATTTAATGTGTACCATGTTAACTTTCAGTCGGTTAATAAGCAGTAACAAATCAAGCGATTTACAGAAGACCAAGTCTTTCAGTGCTACTGAATTGACATTCTTAAAGTTTATAAGTCCACCTTGTAATCTCATAAAGAAGGATGTCAGTTTAGTTTGACAGAATCTATTTTCTGTAGAGCTAATTTGATTGACACTGATTATATTCCCCCTCACTAATTCTTTATTATTGGAGTCCGGTATTGAACGTTCTGTAACTTTGCCTTGCTCAGCACTAGGCGGATGGACCTGTAATTTCTTGGGTCATCCAGTCCAACCTCTTTCAAAGAGGTTGCGGGATTCTTTCTCCTGGAATTTGCTTAGTGCTCTAAGAAATACTGGAAATGAGAGTCATTTGCCTGTTATTTTTGAGGACTATTCTGCGCAGGTAGCCCAGTCACCTCATTTAATCATGAGCAATGCTAGGAGCAGCTGCTTAATGTCTGCCTGAGTCGCTGGTTGCACTTCATACTGCTTCTTTAGGCATATAGGCATTTAGGCATCTCCTGTCTGCCCCGTTACTGTTAAGATCCGCTAGTGAGTCAGTCCCAGTTTGAAGGTCTTTTCACCCTTTAGTTTCTTAATTTTTATTTTATTTAAGAGGGCTCTCCTGAACTTCGCTAGCCAGGGCTTTCTCTGGGCTTTTCATTTACCTTAGTTTCTGATGGTATTCCTGTTGCAACTTACGTTGCCATCTGTTTCCCCTTCATCCCTTCAAGTTCAAATGTGGCACTGGCTCAAGTATACTGCCTGGTAGAAGGCAAGCGCAGGCCTTGATCTGGTATGGCTTTTTTAATAGTTGCAGGTTTGAGGGCATGTGGTTGAATGTTCTAAATGGGATATATTTATTTTTTCCACATTGCTTATCTGATTTCACAATGATCTCAGTGGCTTCCCACTCTGAAATGCGGTATTTATGCTGCCAGCTTGGACTTGGCTTTGTGTTCAGGTTTTTTTGACTGTTTATTTTAAGGCAGTGAAATCTGGATCACCTTTGGCACGAACTGGACCTATTTGTTACCTCATTTGCTACTTATTTTCTACAAGTTTCACAAGTAATGAAGGAGTAACGGTAATAGTGCTACAGGAAGGTAGTGTTTTAGGATCTAGAAATATCTCTTGCCTACTGTACTGAATCACAGCATGCAGTGACCTATTAGATTCCAAATCACAGAAAATATTTACTATTTACGGTGCTGTTCCTGGGAAGTGCGGCATGGGAATGAACTTCAGTGTCTGTGTGGCATCCCACTGAGAGGTCCAGCTGCTTGCTTCATGGTGCCAGATTGCGTCCTAAGAAATGTTGCCCTTTTTGAGTATATGCAGTAGGGATATGTGGCGAGGGGGATAAAAACATAAGTTCTTATTTTGATCCAGAATACGGAGAAGAAATAAAATCATTTTCTCCCAGTAACAATTTTTAGTTATTCATTTCTGGAGTCTGTTTTGTCTGACATAAGGTGTGTTGCTCCTGAGAGTAATTTGAAAATAATATTTTTAGCTGGGTATATCTTTCTTTGTTGCTTCTTAGCTGTAAATGTTTAGCACAGTAAAACTTTATGATGTCTGCCAGCAGTCGTAAAGCTCTGCACAAAATGATTTTGGTTCTGGGCTTATTTTCTCTCCAGTTTCTTATGTTTTGGGGAAGGTGTATCTGTCTTCGTTAAACAGTGGCATTCAGGAGAGATGCACTGTATACAGAGTACGTGAAAGCACAAAGTAGTCCAAGCAGAATATCTTTCTGAGGAAGCGTGCTCTTGTGGAAAGATTTTTTTTTTTCCCCCTTCAGCTTCACTAATCCAAAGTGAAGCAAGCATGTGGCCTCATGCAGCAGCATAGATTTGCTAATTGAAGGAACAGCACAGAGATTTATTTCAGACCACAAAGAGTGCGAGGTTTGGGCTTTTTATCTCAAGTCGTTGGGTTTTCTTTAATTACCAGAAATTCAGTGTTCAGGGTGCTGAGTAGGCGTGTCCTAACTTCTATCTTGAGGGTCAGTATGGATGGAAGATGAAAGAGCGGGTGGATGGACTTGGGTAGCCAGGCCCTGATCCCTGCGTTTCCCTTAATCTTTTATCAGAGCAAGGGTAGCTTCCTAGAGAAGGGCTCCCTTCTCCCTAGAGCTGTTCTGAACAAAGTGCATTAAGGAGTGTGGTACATTTAGGTGCACAGGAGCTGGGGCTGTATGAAGTACCTTGGGCAGGCAGCAGGAGGAAGGCACAGCAGGAGGAGCATCTTCTCTCTATTTCTGCTCAGTCTTTGGTTCCTTCTTGGTTAATGCCACATAACTTGGGTAAGAATATTTTCTACTAGGATTAATTCTGCTCTCCAGGAGGACTGGGTATGTTTTTATACTTCTGTCTGAAGTTAAATTGATTGGATGAAATTGTTCCCTGAATATATTGTAGTTTGAAACAGCCATTTCTTACCCATACGCCTGCATGTGGGCACTTCAGGAGCGAGCTGCCGTGTTTCCATGGATTTTTAAGGTATTCCGTAGCATGGTTAGCAGCTTTTAGTGCTTTGATCTGATTTTGTAAGACAGAAGCAGTCCCTATTTGTGTTACAGCAAGCACTGTATTTTTGGTGGTGTCTGAGAAAAACACAGATGCTTTTTTTGTAGTCCAGGAAACAAAGAAACAAAGCCTTGTGCCGGGGAGGCAGAGTCCGTGCCTGCGGGGTACATTGAGGCGCTCCATGTGCAGTTGCTTTCTCAGCCACTGCTTTCTTCTAGTGAGAGAGAGCTGGGTTGCTGCGTGGATAGAAGCCTGGCAAGCCAGCTCCGTGGGCACTGCTGTCCTTCGTGGGGAGATGTTTGCACTCCTCTCTTTGCTCTGGGATTGCTCACATCCCAGGGACATGGGCAGCAACGTGGCCAAGGTGCAGGAGGCACTGCTTCTTGCTCAGCTTGTGTGGTTTCTGCAGTGAAATCCTGTGCCTTTGAGGTCTTCATTACGTGTGCCTTAAGGAAAAACACATAGGAATTCCTGTGTTTTCTATATGTGCACAATACCTTCAGGAGGGGGAACGAGAGGAAGGAGGGGAAGCTGTGCTCTTGTACTGCATTCACAGAGCTGTTGCTGCAATATATTTCTTTGGAATCAGGAAGAAATGTCTGGTACAGGTTTCTATAGCCCCTCACAGACAAACAGCAACGTCCCTGCTCTGTGTGAATGAGGTTCCCATAGTGCTGCCGGCGCTGCCTCACTGCTGCTGGAGTTGCTAACCAGGTCTCCTCTTCCCGCTGCAAACACGAGCAAGGTTTGGCTAGTCAAACAGAACAGAAGCTGTTGGGATGATTTTTGGCTGCTGAAATGGGCTCCTGCCATCCCATGCACAGCAGCAGTTGTACTGTTTTGCTTTTGCTGTCATCTCATATGCACTGAGGAAGCTTTAATGCAATCTTTTATCCGAGAGCTGTCCTTTCTCCTCTCATTTCCTGGCTGCTCGCTGAGCAATGAAACGAGATGTAAAGGCGGCTGTCTGCTTCCCAGTCAGCTGCCTAAAGGTTGATGTGAAAACATCATTCCTCATTTTTGCTTTTTCCCCCAACACCTATAGATTTGTTTTAAAACTGTAGCGTTTCTGTGTTTATAATTTTGAAGTGGTGGCCTCCTTACCGTTCTGGCAAGTCAACCAGTTAGGTTTATTGGGAACTGTTATGTAATTCTGCTGATGTCAAGCCTCGTACCTTTACAGTGACCTCTTGGAGAAGGGTGGGGCTTGCTTCCTTCTGTTTTTCAAGTGGAATCTTCAGAGCAACAGCTTAAATAGCAGAAGCCAGTAGTAAAGTTTCAGGTGGTAATGAAGTAGTAAAGATTGGCATGCAGACCATAGGGGAAGGCAGTGGTGAAAGGAACAGTGAGAGAAAATGTAGATCCTGTTATTAAAATCTGTGTGCTTTGAAAATAATAAAAAATACTGAGTCCTTTTTTCCTTGTTTCTTGTTTCAACAGGGCAGAGTTTAGGATATGGATTTGTTAACTACATTGATCCAAAGGATGCAGAGAAAGCCATTAACACTTTAAATGGACTCAGACTCCAGACCAAAACCATAAAGGTAAGACAATACAGAAAGCCTTTTGCTCAATTCAGGCGGAGGATGAAGTTTCTGGCAATTCACTGCTGCTTTAATCTGTCATTGTAAGGGACACTCGGCTAACAAGCTCCATCTTGAAACAGGAAAGATGTGAAGGAGATGAAGTCTCTCTGCTCTAAAATTGCTGCTATTGTTAAGGAGCCTCCTGTTACTTCCTTTCCCTTAAAATGTCACAGTGAGATTTAAATGTAGAATAGAACAGCCGCAGTGATGCTGTTACCATAAACAGATGTAAAATACAGGACCGCGTATTTGTAATTAACTTGCACATTTTCCTTTGTCTTAATGGGAGGTACCTTCACGTTGAATTAGTCTTCAGTGGGGCTTGTGTCATTAGCAGGTATTGAAGGTACATTTCTCAAGTTAAGTTATTTCATTCTCAAAAAAAAAAAATCTGTTTCCCCATCCTTACTCTGATTTACTCTTTTAAAAGCTGGAGGGATTAGAGATCCCACTGAAGTCTCTCATTTCATTGTTGTAATAGACCATTAGTTATTCAATGACCTCTTTTAGTGGTCTCACAAGAAAAGCGAATTTCTACAGTCGCGTTGTTTGCTGCCTGCCTGATAAAGCTGTTTCAGAAAAGCTTACAGAAGGCTTCTACGTCCTGAGCTCTGATAAATAGTACAGCTTAGGACATGTGAATCAAAAAGCTGAAGGGGAACAAGCAGCAAAGGTGACTCAAACAAATAGCGTTCTCAGTCTGAACTTGGGTTTGTAACATTTTCTTAACGTTCTTCTGTGCTTCAATTGTTCTGAGAGCTAAAAATGTTATAGAATGTAAAAACAGAATAATTTGGCTTTGGAAGCATCCATGGAACATGAACCCATTTTTACAGGAAGTAACGTGTGGTCACTGCTCTTTCTCTCTAAAGGCTGGGGTTTAGGTAGTGATGTTCTTTAAGGCAAAAGTATTTTTTTTAGCTTCTTGGCATCTCTGAGAATCACTTTGAGCTAGCTTCCCTGGTCTGACTGCTCAGGAGCAGAGGTTCCTGAGGCTTTGAGCATAGCATTTGCATGGACCGTACTTGTTCATTCCAGGCCTTCCTTGGACCAGACAGGTCTGTCTCCTATGTACGGATACAGGCTGTGTTGATACATGCTCTTGTCCTGTCTTTGGGCAGTTAAATTGAGAGAAAAATTTACAGGAAAATATATGTCAGAGCAGCAGAATCTCCTGTCTTATCTACCACTGCAGGTGGAAACATGTGCTTGGACTCAGCATTTTCTTCTTACTGTGAGAAGGTGAGCAGTAAGTTGCTCTCCAGACTACTTTTACACTGTCAGGAAAAGTAAAATATTTTGGGAACACTTAATGTGTCATAAATACTTTATTAAAAACTCAGTACAGCTTTATTGCCTCACTTGTTTTAGATCTTTAAAAACTGATCTATATTTTGAACACTATTCAGCTTTATCAGAGGTGCTGCATTTCTTGTCCTGAATAAGTACAGACTGTGTTGTACGTTTCTCATTCTTGTGAGCCAGAGCAGTGCTGTTGGATTTGATACTCTGCAGTTATAGAATCATGTAAGCTTAAAAATGATCTCCAAAAACTCCTCACAGGATTTTACATTTCTCATGCATGCACTTAATTAAATTGCAGAATTGAAAAGGGAGGGCTTAATAGTTTGTCTTTAATAATGAAATTGTTGTGCTAGGCAGAACCTTACCACGCTTTTTTTTGGCCAAATGTTTTTTCCTTTAATTTTTTATTCCCTTCAAATTTTACAAATGCCGATAGCTTATTAGGTTTGGGTTTATTTCATGCTTATTAATAGCTGCTAGACTTTTATGGAGCACATGGCATTTTGTTGGGCTCTTGAAAGCTGTTAAATGTAATAATAAGCAGAGAGAGCCTAACCTGCGTGCATAGGAGCTGCGTAACTTCTTCAGGGTTTGGGAAGAACTGTGTAGACTTCTTCAGAGTGCTTTCAAATATTAATGTTGTCACCTACAACCAAACAAAGGAGTCTTCTCTTGATGTAGCCAACCTTCATGCAGGGGGACATCAAACCAACTGCCTCTGTGTTCTTAATTGCGGGACTGTATGTGGCTACCTCACCTTACCTGTGTTTTTTTATTTCTAAATTGTATCATTGCTCATTTAAAATAATAATAATGTTCCTATGAGGTTTGCCTCCCTGGCTCTGTTGGTAGAGGGAGGCTTTCCTGTGTTGGTCCTAACCAAGCAGCAAACCTTGTTATTCCCCTTCCCTGCAGTGCCTGTGCCACCAGCAGTGTCCCCTCTGCCCAGAGCAGTGGAGCAGAGGAGCAGTGCTCTGCACTGCTGTGTTCTCCTGTTCCCACACAGCACTGCCCAGCTGCACGCTGGGGTTTGCTGCCAGGTTCTGGAGTGTGCTACCTCCTGGAGCTCCTATACCTGATCTCTAGAGCCTGTTGTTTCAGTCTGTCTGAATGCCCTTACAGTTAATGCATTGGGGGTGAGGTTTTTTTTTTTTTTTAAAAGAAGTTTCTCAGATGATATGTAGGGAAGGATTTGGTGGCATAGAGTTCTGTAGGCTAAAAGTAAGTTACTTCAACACTAAAATAACGTTGAATGGGAAAAGTAGTGAGCATGACTTTCAGCTGTTCTCTTTGTGAGCACAGCTCAGCTTTGGTTCCACAGGATGGATTCACAGTGCGGTGCTGATGGATGGGTTGAGCCCTCAGCCTGTGCCTGTCTGTGGGTGCTGGGTAGCCACAGCCTGCGCTGGCATTTCTTCAGCTGCATTTTGTTTGGGAGTTGTCTGGATAGCTGGTTCATGTAAATAAGCTGTGCAAGGCCTTTTGGAGGCACGGATCGCTTCTGCACCCCAAGGTCACCTTGGCCCTGCTGTCTGCTCCCTCCCATCTTCTTGCTTCAGCAGTCCTGTGCCTCTGTGCCTGGGCTGGCTGAGAGCTGGCTCCAGGGGCTCACGTTTGCATGTTTTTTGACCCCACAAGCCTGAATTCCTGTTGATGAGGGAAAAAAAAAAAAAGATTATTTCAGTAGCTCCAAGTTCTGCATGTGTCCACTGATCCTGTCCTTCTCACTTCAGCAGCGTCTCGTGGCAGCACAGTGCTCTCTTCCTCCTGATACGCAGCAGAGCGGCCATGCTGGCTCTGGAGGAGCTGTCTTCCAGCAGGATCAGCAGAGCAGCCCAGCACAGCCTGCTCTCACGTGTGTGAACTAAAATAATCGGAAGGAACATGTTTTGTTATTCCATTGTTACAGTAAATAATCCCTTTTCACTGAAGCAGCTGAAATATTTATGTGCATTTTAAGTCAGTGATGCCCTTTCAAGTCAAAGTGGAGAGGTGACTATTTGCAAAAATCTGTTTGGGGGCAGCGAGCATTGAAGGCAGTGTTACACGTTCAGTGGCAATAGGTTATATGCGTTATGTTCCTCCTAAGCTGATTACAGGGCATGTTTTATTTATGCCATTTCGTAGCACCTTCATTCTGTGAGGGGGAAGAGGGCTTCACTTCATTTTTACACCTAAAGATTGGCATAGTTCTACAAAATAATCTAGAATGAGGAAGGATTCAGCGTGTGTTGAAATAAATGTGTATTCCAGAAATTGAATCTATTTTTAGAAATTAAATTTGCCCATCCATAAAAGCGTATGAAAGGTCACTGCTGCTGTTGAAGATTGCTTTGCAATTCAGTTGCATGAAATATCAGAAAAACAATGTGTGCATGGGGCAGAGGCTGCTGAAATCCTGCACTGCCCTGAAAAGAGCTGGGCAGCGTCTGAAAGGACACGAAGGAAGTGTTCTGCTGTTCAGTGGTGATTCAGGTGACCTGGTTCACGTTGGGGGATGCTGGAACAAGGGCAGAACAGAGTTCTGGAAGCAGGTCTGAAATTGAAAGATAGCAGCTGACCACCTGAAGTGCGGTCTTGTATCCCCTTCTCCTTTTTCTCTGTTGCCTGAGAAGGAGGTTTGTTTTGTTCTGCTGCAGGAGCAGGTAATGTGCTGTGCCAGCTGCTGGAGTGGAAGGAACCCTCTGTGAGGGGGAAAGGGAGCTGGGTTCTGTCAGCCCTCAGTGCCTTCTGGTTTTATCTTTAAGCCTTGATGGACTTAATACCAAACCAAATAAGTTCATTTCTCTCTGGTCAGAAGCTGTTTCTGCATCTCAGGTTATTCTAACTTTCAGTTAAGTGAAGAAATAATGAGGGCTATAACTACTGTTATTTTTCTGTTGCTGAAATGCTTCCTTCTGCTTTACTCATCTGTTCTGATTGATAGGACAGGGTGGTGGTGGCTGAAAATACAGTGAATGGGTCTGTGGGAGAAAGTACTCCTGTATTTTTGTAAGGAACATTGTTACTCAGCTGTTCTGGTTGCTCTGGCCTTTCTCTAAAGGCCAGGTATTTCTACAGCGTTCTGGCTCAATCTGCCTGTGCAGTGCTGTGGTTGTCTGCCAAGCTGCAGCCTGTCCTGTCACTGTAGGACAACAGAAATCAACCACCCCTGGTCTCCTCGTGGAGGGGACAGTTACTGGTGCTGGGTCTGAGCGGGACTGTGGGTTGTCAGGGTCTGTGGAGGTCTGTATTTGCAGCTCCATGGTGCTGCAGTGTGCGATGCACACATTTCTTCCCTGAAAACTCAAGTTAGGTTTGTGGAGCTGTGGGTCTGGGACATGGCTGCTCTGTGCCTCCTTGGTCATCAAGGTAATCACTCGATCCTGATTCCTCGTTAGAGTGGTGTCTGCTGCAACTGCAGCACTTGGGGGTGAAGCCTTGGATGGAAGGTTTGGTGGGTTTTTTTGGAAGCTGTGACGGAAGTTTGGTGTGTTTGCTCTTTAAGGGCTTCTGTGTGTGTTCTTGCTTGGACTTCAGTGCTGGTTAACAAATCCCTTTGCCTGTAGTGATGATGTGGCTCAAAGGACCTTTCAGGGGTGAATTTGAAGGTTCAAATTTGGCTCTGCCGCTTTAGCGGGCACCAGAGAGTCTTTACCTGTAGTTTTGTGCATCTGCTCTTAATTGAAATGTCTTTTTTAACTGCTTCAGTTTTGCCAATGAGCTCCTTTTCATTCTGCAGAGCTAGAGCAATTATTTCTTAGCCCAGCTCATGATACAGGCAGTGTGCCTGTAGGCTGTCATCAGTGGATGCTTCCCCTGAAGTGTTGGGATGGACTGTAGTAATCTTAGCAGCAGTCACGAGTCCCAGCAGAACAGCTTCATGGTGAAGTGTGCTGTCATTCTCCAGAGTCCCCATCACTCCCTTGCCATCCCCAGCCCAGGGCTGTGAGCAGGAAAGTAGTGCCTTGTACATGAAGGTATTCCAGATCTTAGTTTTTGGTTTGGTTCTGACAGAGCTCTGATGCAGGCATGGGTGAGTGGCTGTGAGGAAGCAGGATTTTCTGGTTGCAGTGAGTCGTCCAGCATTAGGTAGATGATGGTTGAAAAGTGAGACTGTGCTTGCAAACATGTGAAGTGTTAAAGTGCTTCCAGCACATACCAGTGCCATAGGAGGTGGTGGACACAGGACGGGCTTGTCCCCGTTTTGCGTAGTTGGACCTTGAAGGAAAACTGAAGTGACTCACCCCAAAAATCACACCAGTGATCCAACCTCTGAGAGCTTATCACGCAGACAAAACAAAGCCTTTCAGAAACATCAAGGTCACAGCCAAGCTCAGTACTTCTGAAGACATTACGCAGGAGTTTCCAGAGGCCGCCCAGGATGTCACTTAACAGCAGTGTCCTCTGGAGCGGGCACAGCCAGGAGGTCATTCAGCCTTGTTCCTTGAGAAATGTGATGAGCCCAGGATTAGCTCTGAGCTGAAGGAGTCTTTGAAGAGAAACGGCAGCGAAGCAGTTAGGAGTGGTGTTCTTGAAACGGTGGCTGAGAACATCCAGAGCCATGCCTTGGAAGACAAATGGGATGCGTTCATGCCTCTAGGTGCCTTTGTGGGCTCTCTGACGTGGAAAGACCAGACTGCATTAATTTCTGTGCTGGGAAGTCTGGAGGTTAGACAGTTTTCAAAAAAGTTTTCTGTATTGGGAGATAGTACGGAATCAGTAGGGAATGTAATTGCTTTAACTTGGAGATTCTTCTTTGTTCGTGAGCAGAAAGAATGGTTCATTACTGTGAAAGGTGTGAGATACTGGAACCTGTGCCTCCCCAGAAGTGTTTGGAGAGAGCAGTGCAGCCCAGGCTCTTGAGAAGGCAGCTCATCCTGGAGAGAAGCCTTTACAGCCTGATGCTCAGCCACAAATGAGAGTTATCCTAGCAGGGATATTATTTGCCACAGTTACTCTCTCTATATGTTAGAAACTAATGCTGGAGGTCGGTGAGACGTAGAACGAATCAGATGGCATTTTATCTTCCTTGCAAACAGTGGTCTTATGTAGTGAGATGCAGTGCCACGTCCATACAAATGGACACACACTTGAGTGCTGAGAAGCGCCTGGTTCAGGCAGCAGTTCAGTGTTCTAGCTCATAATGGTTTCTTCTGGTGGCTGAGATCCATTTTCTCTTTTCAACACGCTGTTTCATTATAGGGCATTAACACTGCTGTGAGCAATGTGATGTAAATATAAAGAATTAATGCAGCCTTCTTCCTGTGTGCTTTATAGTTCAGTGATAAAATGAGAGCTGATTTCAGTACCCATTTTAGCTTCCACACTACACGTTGGTCAGGTGGAGGGAGGGTTGGGATGGGTGTTTTCTTCCTTAGGTATAGCTAATACATGGGAAGACATCCTGTCCTCGGCACTAACTGAACAGTTGCTTGAAAGCTGTATGGTGTGGTGTAAGCAATCGATTTGTCATTGACTGACCTGAGAGGGAAGATGAAAAAGATTCAAAAGGAGATAAATAATTGACACTGCTGCCTCATGTCCATTCAGCTTGCAACCTTTTCTCCTTGATATTAAAGGCAGCTGAGTTGCTTTTGGCAGCTTCTTTCTTTGGCCCAGGCTCCTCTGCAACCTGAGTGTTTGATTGCGGGAGGAAATACGAATTAGATCTGAGTGGTGATGCGTCTTCACATGTACTGTGAGAAGATGAATTTCTGAGCATGCAGGCTCTTAGCTCTGCGTTTTTATACAGCTCACAAGGAAAGAGCTGAGCCTTTTTTTCCTTCGTAGAGGTGTGTGGTATGTATTTATATATAAAATGTCAGGCACTCGGTGCTCTGGGAAGGGGTGTTTTTGCATATCCCAGTACTTTTCATCTTCCCTGTAATGTGGCATTTGGTTAATGAATGTGCCAGAGTGAGAAAACCCAGAGGAAACCCCTGGCTGTTTTCCTAGAAACTTTATTAATTTTGCAGCGCTCCGTTTTGAGGAATAGGAAAGGTCCCTAGCCCTGCTCCAGAGAGGCTCCAAAGTGCTTTTTAAATCGTTATTCCTGAAGCAGGTTAAGCTGCAGGTGTCTGAACCTTGGTGGTGCCCTCTTAAGGTAAGGTGCTTGCAGGGTGCAGGGAGGATCAGTGTGGGCAGCTGCAGCAGCCAGCACCTCTCCGACCTCAGGAGATGTGTTCAGCCCCAGCTCTGTGCCCGGTGTAGGGCTCATTCTCCAGACTGCAGTGTGGCTGTGCCATCAGACTCCTGTGCTGACCCCGGTCCCATCCCTCGTGCCTGGCAGCAGGTCTCACAGTTCTGGGAGGCTTTGGAGCTGGGCCTGCTGGTCTTCCAGAGCCATGCCAGATCATGGCCATGCAGCAGTACTCGCCTGAGGGATGAGTGTGAAGCCACCAAACCACACGCAGCAAAACTGATTTCAAGCACTGTCAAGTGTTTCCCAGCTCGTTAGGCCTGTGTGCTTCCCCTGAGCTCGCCTCAGTCGATGCAGACGTTTTATTTAACCTCTTTTTTGTGTTTCTTTCCCGAAATTTTTCTGCCTCCTCTTTTTTAGCCTTCTCTGAAAATGTTAGTTTGAAAAGGTTGCATATAAATGTACAAGTTATAAAGAAGTTGCCAAAAATATTAAAATGTGAGTTTGTCTGCTATTATGCGTAGAAGATAGTGGAAGCAAATGTTAGTCATTCACATCATTTTCTGTGTTGAGTCAACATCTATTTTTAGGTGTGGAGCGCATAAAGACAACTCTTTGACACATAAAACACATAAAGACATCCATTTGACATCATTTGTGTTGGGGCTGAGGCTGGGGAAGAGGGGAAGGCAATCACTGAAAGCATTATCTTCATGACAGGACCCCTCATTTCTTCTAGAAGGCATTTTAAGACATGATACAGGAATGTACTGATCTGTTTATATTTAAATCAAGATGAAGTGCAAAATATTCAGGTTTAGATCTGACTGTGTTTCAGATGTGCTGCGGAGTAATTCTTCGTGATCTGTGCTGAATGCTTGCAATTAGGCCTCATCCGGGAAGCGTTCTTGTTCAATTTGCTATGCTAAATGCGTGTGCCTTAATAGTGCAGAGGGCTCTGCATGCACATACTGCGATTTATAGATCTGATTACAGTTTATAGATCTGATTTTTTCTTTTACTCTGGATTTGTGTTTTTGTAGGCAGAAGAGCAGTTGAAGGATTTGATATAATAATTTTTTGATAGCATACATGCAGTGCCTCAGCTTGCTTTTCTTGTTTATTCGGTCATAATATTTTATGGTCTGGTTTGGGCTTGCAGCGCAGGGGAGCTTCTTGTGATAAACTGCAGATATGACAATGAGTGTCAGTATGCAGTTCCCTGAGCAGATGTTCATTTAGTTGAATCTCACCAGCTCTTTGCTGTTCATCTGGAGCAGCCAGCGCAGGATGAGAATACAAAGAGCACGGAAGATCGCTCTGAAAATAACCTGATCTGTTGCAGACACTTGAAGAAAAGCATCCTGGAACCTGAGGATGCTGTGTGTGTGTGTGTGTGTGTGTTCTGTGGTTATTCCACGTTGAGTGCAGTACATCACCCGCACACCCACAACTCATGGGGGTAAATTTACAAAGCAGCGCGTAGGAAGCCGCACGTTAATCTACCTCTGAACAGTAGCTATTTTGTGCCTGCACTTAAGGAACCCTTGCATTTGTTGTCAAGGTCTCTAGCCGCCTTTGTTCTTGTAACCTTTCCTGCTTCTCTTGGTTTGGTGTTTTTGACAGGTAGCACCTCAGCTCCGGGGTTACTCAGCCTGCTGCACTGCACTTGTGGAAAAGAAAACCTGTGTTTTTAAAATGCAAAAGACAGCTCTGCTTACTAACAGGCGTTTCTTTTTCTTAAATCCCTAGGTGTCATATGCCCGTCCAAGTTCAGCATCAATCAGAGATGCGAACTTGTATGTCAGCGGCCTTCCGAAAACCATGACCCAGAAAGAGTTGGAGCAGTTATTCTCACAATATGGGCGCATCATCACCTCACGGATTCTGGTTGATCAAGTCACAGGTTAAACAAAAAAAAAAAAAATTTCCCTGATGTGTGCATGTTTTTCCACATGGTAAAATTGCAATTGCTTGCTGGTGGTTGGGTTTAAGTGATGTGATGTTTTTTTTTTTTTTTTTGCATATCCAGTACTCCATAGTTGTAATTGCTTTAGAGTTGTACTTGGTTGTTTTTTTTATGAGGGGTTGGAAAGCAGAGTTTTCTTGATGATTGTTAAATGTGGTAGGGTCTGGTTGCGAAGAACACAACTGGGGAATGGAATTTTTCTTTCTTATAGAACTTAGCTTAATTGGCAAGCAGTGTGTTAAATCAAAACGAACGTTCTGTTTCATCGTGACATGGATGAGGCTGTTCATGCATGTATTCATTTGTTTGCATGTTTCTGCTTCCCAGGGGTTTCTCGAGGTGTGGGATTTATCCGTTTTGATAAGAGAATAGAGGCGGAAGAAGCCATAAAGGGACTAAATGGCCAGAAGCCTAGCGGTGCTACAGAACCAATTACTGTGAAGTTTGCCAATAACCCCAGCCAGAAAACAAGCCAGGCACTCCTTTCACAGCTGTATCAGTCTCCCAACAGACGCTACCCTGGACCGCTTCACCACCAGGCTCAGAGATTCAGGTAATTACCTGGAAAAGAACTGAAGTTCTACCAGTGACGATGATGCGGGGCAGGTGCTGTGCGGGAGAAATGTGCTTTAGTTGTGTAGGCTGACCTGATTTTCTTCGTAAAATTAAATATTCTTTCCTGGAGAATGAGGAGGAAAATCTGCTGACAGCGGTAGTCATGTTGTATTTACTAAAACAGCTGAAGTACTGTACTATCAGATCTCGTGAAGCCTCACAGAAAAAGGGAGGACAGAACAAAGTTACGCTGATAATCAAATGAGCAGTGACTATCCTGTTCTTAGCAATTTTTTTGGTAATGCTTTTATTTTCTGCTGCATTATTACAGTTTTGATGCAGCCTAGACTTTGATGTTAATGACAATGGATTGGTAGCAGGAAAAAAGCTGAGTCTGTTCCAGTCGGCAGCAGTATCATTAAATTTAGCCTAAGATATCTGCTCTTACTGTGAAGAGACCTTGTATTAGTGCTTGATGTGTTTCCACAGATATATTCTGAAGATATCTCCAAAGCTATACCAGAAAGCATTGATTCCATCTGATGCATAAGCCAGTGTTTGCAATACACGATGTTCTCGTTGCTCTTGTAATAACTTTCAGGCAACTGAGCGTTCAAATTGAAGCCTCTTTGAGGAAGAAGGGAATGTTTCCATAACTGAGTAGCTTTACCAAATTACTCAGAAGTTATTTTAGTTTTTCAGTGGTTAAGTGCTAATGGATGAAGATCATAAAGTAATTTGACCGATTCAGAAGTAAACACACATTTCTTGTATCTGTACAATGCAGCTGTGTCCCTTGAAGTCACAGCTTACCGTCCTGTCGATGAAGGGCTTACAGAAAGCAGACAGTACGTTCTGCAAAGCTTGGTGGTCATTTAGACTGATGAATTTTGGAGCACTGTTACTAAGTGTATCCTAATGGAGAGACTGTTCTACATAAAAAATAACAAAAATCAAGTTTTCCTTCAGCTCTGTTCATTTTGTATTGTATCCTTCTTTCCAAGTTAACTTAAAGGTGAGCAGTTGAATTATTTGCAAAATCTTCTAATGCTGCCTAAATTAACAAACCAAAAGCAGATCTCGTGAGAACCAAATCAAACCATGGGAGGTAAGGTTGTCTTTCAAGTCTGTAGATGAATTCAAGGTACTTCAAATGCGGTGGTGGAAACTTAAGCACAGTCTCAAACTTAACAAAGCAGGCCACGAGTTGTTAGGCTCTTTAGATGTGTGGGAAACTTGTTGATCATTTCTTCTTTGAAAATGGAACACTATTAATAATAGTTCCATTGAGCGATCTTGCCATCTGTGAGACATTAACCCAAAGACCCTCCTTCTCTTTTCAGGCTGGACAATTTGCTTAATATGGCCTATGGCGTAAAGAGGTAATTAGAATTCCACAGATTGCCAGATGTCCGTGTTGGCACAGATTGGTGCTACAATTTATTTTTTTTTAATTCACTAACTTTATTTTTTTTTTAATTCCTTCTTTTCTTCCACCAGCATGTCAAATTCTTTTTAAGTTTGGACTTCAGTTGGTTTTGTTCCTTTTCAAGGCCACATAAGTTCTGTGGGTTTTTCAACCTTTTTTTATTTACAGGTGGGCTTCTCAAATGGTTTAGGTGCAACAGCTACGAGCATTCAAACTCAAGTTGTCCTGCTAGATGACACTCGGTTCAGAATCAGAACTGTTGAGTTTTTAAATCTGATTTGATTATGTGGATAACATAACAATAATAGCATAACAGCTGATAAATGAAATTAGGCTTCTGTTGCCCAAATCTCAGTGAAGACCTTCACTGTCCTTTGTCAGACTTCGCAAGTTTGACTTCAGGCTGTAGCTGTGTGCACCTTGATCAGCCCTACATTTCTTTTGTTACAGGTTTAATACTTTGAAATTTTAGTGATGCTTGAGATTTATTTTTTTGTTTCAAGTAGTGATGTGTTTGTGTTCTTGTGTGTGGAAGTCCAGCTGATGTGTAACCATTTATGCTGTTTCATCAGTGTGTTCAATGTCCGATAGCTAAAATGAGTTGTCGTGTTGTCAGTGTTTCTCCTAATGGCACACATCAATGCAAGTGATCTTTGCAGCAGAATAAAGGCATAGTCTTGCTCCTGATGTAAGACGTCCAGCTATTCCCAGTTAAGATGAGAAAACACTGCTTAATCTTCTGAAATGATCTGCTCACCACACATGAAAATGGTTTGAGCTTTTTTTTACAGCTTATGCTGTAAATGGCACGGTAAGTATATCTGTAGCTAGTACAGGACAGGAGAATGCTCCCCAACCGCTGCCACAGTAGTGCTGTGCAGAGGGATCACAGGACTGTTCATGGAAGTGAAGCAGTGGTCAGAACAGGCTGTGTGCTTTCCCTGCACGCACCTCATGGTCATCAGTGCACTGTTTCCATCACTGTGTACTTGGTGGTGGTGTCAGAACACACTATCACACTCTGCTTCTCCTGCATCTTCCCCTCTCCTTTGTCTCTTGATGAATTGCCAGAAACTCTGCAGAACTCTGAGCCTTGAGTATCTGTCAGGTGTGAGTAACTCCGAGAAGATGGTGGTGTTCAGGGAGTTTTCTTTGGATTTTTTACTTCTCCAGAATGGCGCTGATGTGGTAGAGGACGACCAGTGCTTGGTTCTAGCTGGTGAGACTTCACAGTTGTGGGGTTGTATTACCTGCAGGCGGAACGAAAATGGGTTTCCTGCTTGTTTGTCATACATCTGCATAAACTTTAAATAGCGATAGCTTGTTTGCTTTAAATAATTGTTCTTTAGGCGTTTTGAATGGGCACTTTTCCTCCTGCCAGGAGGACTTGGAGCAAATTCTGTCATTATAGGTGTAGGGTCACTAGAAAAATACTGTACTGATTTCTGGAACTGACTAAAAGATGTCGTTCCTGGGTTTGGGGAGTGAGTTTGTTCTCCTGCATCTGTATTTAGGGGAATTCAGACAGCAGATGAGCTGTGCTGGGGTGGACCATAGGTTTTATTGTCACTGTCTTCAAGTCGTGTGTGTAACTCACAGCTCTGCTGCCAGCAGTAGGTAACATTGTATTTGTGACATAAACTTGTACTGGTTTCATTGGTGCTTTCTTGGAGTTGTTAGCTCCTGTGCTCATGGCACATTGCTAGTTGAAAACTGCGTAGCTCCTAAAGGCTTCCAGGAGGAAGACTGCTCTTCAGTGAAACCTTAACCCTTTGTATCCATGCAGAACTTCTTAATTTTATGGAGGCCTGTGATGGGCACGGCTTTGTGCCTGGCTTTTCAGTGATGTCACATACAGGATTGTGTACATATTAGTGCTGTCTTCATGTTAAATTTAAACATAGCAGAAAATAGTCAACTGTTTCCTGACTTACATATGCTACCAGCACAGTTGGCACTTACCAGCAGTGGGCTTTAAGTTTCATCTTCCAGATCTTAAAGGACTGTGAAGCTGTTGGCTTGTACAAGCTCTGTCCTGGCTGCCCTTTGTACGGTTCCAGTGTGTCACGTGGCAGAGAGAACATACAAACTGGCCTTGTCCTGCCATCTCTATCTCCAGAGCTTTAGGAGCAAGTCTGCAGAGCCTTGCCGAACAAACCATTGTGTTGTTGCTAGATCCACTATGTGGGAGAGAAACTGAAAGATGTTCACTTGCAAAAATGAAGTTCAGTAGGAAGACTGTCATTTATTCTTAATAAGCTGTTTTTACAAATGTCTGTGTATGTCTGAGGATCCAAGGCTGTGAGCATTTGCAAACTGCTCATTTATAGTGTAGTTATACCCCAGTGATGTTCTTCAGCTCCAAATGCATATTTCTGAGCATCTACTTTCCTCAAATACATGTACAAAGTGCCATCGGGAGTCAAAAGAGGCAGCCATCAAGTATGTAGTTTCTTTTATAGTTAAAGTATACACTGCATAATGTGTGTGGATGGCAAAATGGGTGTGGAAACATCGGAAGTATAAAGGGAGAAGTCTTTGCAGTGTGAATGAGCATCTTAGCGATGCTGCGAGTGCCCCCCTCCATTCCCTTCATCATTCATCACTCAAAATCTTGAGGAGTAATTATTATTCAATTCTGGTATTAAAGCTCATCTTATTGAATTGGTGTGCAACGGGATTTTTATTAAGACTTTTTCTCTGTGCAGTTGTTATTTTAAAACATATCCCTAAGTGTAGCTTCAGAAATCGTGTCTTTTTTTTTTTTTTCAAACTGATGAAAGGAAAATTATGTTGATCCTGAAGGCTGATACTGCTTAACATCCTCATTAATAACCTGAGTCACAGGCTGCAGCACACCTCCCTGTATGGTTAATGGGCGGTGCTGGTGTGGTGCAGGAGTAGGGGCAGTCCTTATGCTGTTTGCTGCTTCTGGGGTGACCTTGCCAAGCTGGAGGAACATGGTGAAATTCAGGAAAGGCAGAAGCAGGATTCAGCCCCTGCCTGCTGTCTTCAGATACCTCCAAGGGCATTAAGATGATGATGAAGCTGATCACTTCTTAAGAGGTCAGTTGCAGAAGGGCAGGAGTCGACAGTAACAGGCTGCAGCAAGGGAGATACAGGGATATAAGGCAGGAAATGTGAATGGTGAGGACGATCAAACCCAGGGCAGAGGCCCTGCCAGTGAAGTTCCCACCCTTGGAGATTTCAGATCTTCCCCTGGGTGTAGCGCAGTTGCACTCCACGCAGTCTGGCTTTGAGCAGGAGGCTGTTATGATGTCCTCCATAGATCCTGCCTGGGCTGTGCTCATCTGTGCTGGTTCTTTGTCCGTGAACACACCACCTGGCTTCATCTTTCTAGTTCATGTGTTCAGATAAACACAACAGGCCCCAAAAGGCAGTGCAGGGGGTGTAAGAGTTCTGTGTTAGATCTTCAGGAGCCTGTGTCTCTCTCCACTGACTATCTGAAGAGCCTAAGATCCTGCCATGGACACGGAGTCTCACAGTATAAAGGTATTAGTTGACAAACGCCCGCTAATTATATTGGTCTACTTCATGACTGCTGCCTTTCATCTTTGTGTATTTGGCTGACAGGCTTTAGGACTTCAACTGAATTTTTTTTTTTCCCAGTGTATGTCGGCTAAGGGCTGTGAGGGGAGAATTAAAATCTACCACTCTGAGAGCTCCCTGATAGTGCATTCAGCCAAGAGAGGTTCCTGGTACAGCTGAATCCTGACACTGGCAGTTCATGTTAATCTTTCAATTAGGCCTTGAAGGCTCTGTTTTTTGCACAGCAAACTTCTTAAAAGTAAGGCGTTAGTTTTCCATCGCTCTGAAACGTTATCTTTATGATCACAATATGTGGCAAGCTCCTACAGAGCTCTTCTTAAGGAGAACGTGAAGACCCTTTTTGGCTTAAAAGAAATGCTAAGGACAGTCCTCTAGATGCTTGACACCAGAGACCAGATTGTAACCGTGATTCAGTACCTTTCATCCTTGAAGGGAAAAAGCCTGTATGCCCAGATTCAGTCTCTTTATTTAGTAGAGATCCCTTCCACATCCATAGCAGTTAGAGACCCAGATCCCTGTGTGGTGATCCTTCAGGGGTAGGATTGGGAGCCTAAGCTAATGCTGGATTATCTGCTTTGAAGTCTTGGTTCCATGTAGCTTGTGCCAAGAGATATATTTAGAATAGACCCCTCTTTTTGCTCGGTAGGTTTTCTCCGATCACAATTGATGGTATGACGAGCCTTGTCGGAATGAATATCCCTGGTCACACTGGAACTGGATGGTGCATCTTTGTCTACAACTTGTCTCCCGACTCAGATGAGAGTGTGCTGTGGCAGCTGTTCGGTCCCTTCGGAGCGGTCAATAACGTCAAGGTGATCCGCGATTTCAACACCAACAAGTGCAAGGGATTTGGCTTTGTCACCATGACCAACTACGACGAAGCTGCCATGGCCATTGCCAGCCTTAATGGATACCGTTTAGGAGACAGAGTATTGCAAGTTTCCTTTAAAACCAATAAAACCCACAAATCCTGAATTTCATATCCTTACTTACTAAAATATATATATATAAATATATATACGAACAAAACAAAACAAAAAAAAAACTCTTCAAGGCTTATATTCAACCATGGACTTTATAAGCCAGTGTTGCCTAAGTATTAAAAACATTGGATATCCTGTGAGGAACAGGAAAGGATTTTATAATGCTTAGAAAAAAAAAAAAAAAAACCTTTGATGCATTGAATGTTCTTTCATAGCTGTCGTTGTTGAATATAATATACATAGATAACAATGTGCAGGGATTTTTACCCGGCCAGCTAGTTTTACTACCTTCCTTGAAGGTGGGTCTTTTTAAGATGACCATTCACTCATTTGAAAAAAAAAAAAAATAAGAAAACAAACAATTTTTACAAACTAATGGGATTAAAAGCGAGAAAAAAGATTTTTCTTTTCTTTTCTTCTTTTGAGAACATTGATCTAATCAGATTGGTAAACCCCCCTGGTAAATTAAAGAGGAACAATAAAAATTGCAAAAAGGAGAACATAATTTTGCAACTTTTTTTATTTTTCCTTTTTTCTTTTATATCATGTGAACTAAACAGTCTTCTGTTAGGGAATGGGGTAGAGGGGGATACCTGATGACATAACAATTTAAATAACATTAACAATGTTGCCAAAGAGGTGGTCTCTTTGCTGAAAATGGGTTTCAAGAAAAATCTATTTTTATAAAATATAAAGAATTTTTACAAGAGAATCTGGATTTGAGAAAAAATATTTTGACTGGCTAATTTAGGGGAAATTGACAACTTTGTCATGTTCATACTGCACTGGTAACTTTTTAGAGATCAAGATGTGTGTTTTAAACTGGATTAGTAGATTGTTTTTTGAAGGATGGGCTACAAACAGATGATCTTCGTATCTTTTCATAGCATGTAATAAAAATATTAAATACAGTACGGGAGAGTGTTCTTCCCAGGCACGCAGTTACCCACAGTCAAAACCCAAAAGCAAGGAGATGAGTTGCAAGATGGTTTTTCTTTAAGTCATCAGTATGGGATATCAGCAGAACAAAAGTTTAAAAAAAAAAAAAAAACTTAATTTTGATCAAAAACTTCCTTGGTTTGAGCAGTAGGTGCTACGAAATTATTTACATATCTTAGTATCATAGTTAAATGTAATGTGTTTAGAAAGAATACATTTGCTTTAAATTTGTTAAGAATTTTCAAATTCACTTTATAGCCCATGCTAATATAATTGGGCTGTGTTGGCACATTTGGAACACTGTTTATGTTGCTTGAAACACTTATTTATTTAATTGCCGATGTGATGCATATGGCCAAAATCAAATATAGCTAGTTTGGCTAGTCTACTTATTTGTTTACTTAAACTATGGGAAGAAGCATATTATTGTGTCATTTTGTTGTGTGTGTATGTGTATATATAATATAAATATATATATATATAAAGTTATTTTTTCTTTTGGTTAATTTATTATAAGTTGTAACACTTTGCTAGTTTTGTTTGTATATGTCTTAAAATGTTTTCTTATGATACTTAAGTGACAGAGGTATCAAGGTAACTTGTGTAGAAATATTGTTTGATATATTGTCATGTTTGTTGTGAATATTTTTTCTTACTGCACAGTAGAAAAGAAAACAACTGGGTCTTTATTTTAATGTAATTCAGATTGGGGAAAACAGAGCTAAGGGAACAAAATGACTGAGGGGGTGCTCTCCCATGTCCAGTGCACTGATCATTTTAGTATGTTTGTGCTTTGTACGGTTATATATTTAAAACAAAAAAGGGTCATGCTCTTCCCTGAGTACTAGAAACAGTTACTCGCTATGCATAATCTAGTTGATAGTTAAATTTGCTATTGCTTTTCTTGTCTTGTTATATAAAATCTTTTCAATACAAGTTTAGTCTTAATGGTAATAAAACGTTATGGTTATTTATAACTTGTGCTTATTTTGTGCATTTTTTCCATGCTATACCCACTAACTGCATGTAGACTAAGTATTGTTTTTTCACACTGAAGAGGCAAACTTTTGTAGTAGACAAATAACTAAAGCAAAGGCTGCATCATAATTTTATCAGTTTTTTACTTTAACAATGTTAGATTTTAGTTTAAAGGAACACTCATTCAATGTTCAGGGAAACCTTTATACATCATCTGCTATGAATGAGCGCAGTTTGCTGGGAAAGTTTTGATGCATTTGCTAAGCATTAGTGGGGAAGGCATGTCAGAATCTTTTCTCTACAATGTGTTTTACTATCTGAATAATAATAATTTAAAAAAATCTTTCTTAGGACCAGGCAGTTGTATACTTTAGTTATAATGAATGACTTCATGTTAACCTTGCTAGTTTAGATCATTTCTGAGGGAAAGTATTGTAAATGTTTTTTTCATAACCTTGTTGTGTTTGAATTATTTGTACTTTAATTGTCCAGACAATAAATGAAAGTGTGTAGAATGGCTATGGACTTTCCACATTTTTAACCGTGTTGAGATGTCGTAGTGATCCCAGCCACACCTTCAATGAGGGAGATGTTTGTTAGTCTGATCTCGGAAGCGAGGTCTCGGAGACAGATGTCTCGGTTGAACCAGACTCAGAATATTCATTATTTGTTTTTTCTCCTTCTGAAGGCGAGAAGGAATCTGCCATTTAAGACGTTTGACACCAAAGACCAAATTGTAACTGTGATTCAGTACCTTTATTTGAATGTGGGAGATGCTGAAGGGTTTCTACCATATACAATGTTTTTACACGATGAAAATATTAACTCAGTCAGTATCAAACAAAAGTGATGAGAATTTCAGCATTAATATTTTCTAAGTCATTTAGTTTGACTTTTCTATGACCATGCTATGAATGTCACGCGATATGAAACGGTGTACATACCTGTTGTACAACACTGTGTGACCACATTCCCAATTTAATTCTTTTCACCATGTTATAACAGTTGGTATTTCAGTTGACTTGTTTGAATCCCATTAATGCAAATATTCACTTCATGTTTATGTTCTGTAACATTCACTAATTGAGAATGTGTACCTTGTAAAACTGCAGCATTGAATCTCGTAACAGATTAGGAGAAATATCAGTGGGCTGGATGGACTGTGCAATTTTTCAGCTCCTTCACCTATTAATAAACTCGTGTTTTTGTGAGATTAAGTTACCCTGTTGATTATAATAATTAATTTCAGGCCCCAGAATGAGTTGGTTCTTAAATTTACGGCTTGCTTTACCCATCCTTAAATCAGTCTGCCCCTTCCATGGTGTAAAATACAGAAGGCAATTGCTCTGTGAAGACGTGGCCCTGAAGCACGACTTCCACCTATCCCTCCCATCTCCACGTACACCTGAGGAAGAGTTCTTAATGTACCAGTCCCTTTCCTTCTACCTGAAGTTACTTTGCTTAGAAAGAAACCAAATACCCGGGCACTAGTGCTTGTCTTAGAATGCCACCAGGTACACTGCACCATCTGTTCTCTTCACCTGAATTTTATTTGATTTCCTCCTCTCTGCTGTGTTCTGCATGTGGCCAGACCAGCAGTGAGCTGCAGGCACGGGCTGTGCTGGTTGCAGCGGGAGCCTGTCTGTGCTCTGGGGAATTTGCTGTCGATGGTGGGAAGGACCTAATTTCTCTAAGTCCGCTTTGAGCTCAGCTGCTGTTCTTCAGCACCTTGTGGATGTGCTTCCATGGCTGTGCAAGGGTTTGTTTAATGTAATCAGAAAGCCTCTGCTGGTGTTACAGCTGTGGTAGGTGAAGTCCTGACCTGCTGTTGGAGAGCAGCGTGCCTGTGTGCTGGACGTACAGACTGGGGCCTTTGCCCACACCCATCCTGCCTGAGCACATCCAGCAATTCATACTGAAACGCGGCTCTGTGCAGCTGGGATCAGAACTGCTGCTCCCTACCACTCAAAGTAATCAAGTTTCATATTCCTTTCATGAAAGGGTAATCACTCTGCAATTAGTGAGCCTGCTGCATAAATGGAAAATCACCTGGGGGGTTGGAGTGTGCTCCCTCAGTGCTGTGCTTGGGGGTTGAGGGGGGGCAGGGGCGGTGGTGGGATGGTGCTGAGCTGCTCCTGAGTTTCTGCCATGGGGGCTTGGCTGACACTGCTACGCCAGCAGGTCTCACACACAGAATAGTTCCCTGTTACCATTAATGGCTTCCATTGGTACTGTGCGGGAGCTGGATGCACCCTGCCTCCCCCAGGGGTTACTGAGCACTTGGTTCAGCTGTAGATGTAGATACAGAAAGGCCCCTGGGGACTGTCCCTTTGCCATCACCTGGAGCAGGCAGGGCACGTCCCCTTCAGTGGCTGTGGGTGAGGTGAGGTACAGCCAGGTCAGCGAGCGAGGACTGGGGCTCATTCGTTCCCTGCCCCGAGGAGCTCAAAGCCCAGGCTCACTGCACAGCAGTAATTCACTGTTCATTGGGAGCAGAATGAAAGATCAAATCCGGAACAACATTACAAAAAGCTTTGCCGTCTCAGGCTAATCCAGTATTTCTAGTCTAAAAATAACTGACTTCTGAAACCCAGAAGTGATGGAGACAATGCAGCCGAGCTTCAGTAGGTTCTGAAGTGGGCAAAATAAGAGCTGCTGGAAGGAACCAAGAAGCAAAACCCACACGCACACTTCACAGGGTGCCCGGCCCCTGCAGCCCCCACCCCGCACTGTGATGCCAGGAGTGGTGAGGGCTCACTGCCACCGGGTGGGGACCACGAGTGCTGGTGTGACAGGCACAGCTGGGGCCGTCAGCAGAAACAGTGCGTGCAGGGAGCACGGAGACTCACCCCACTGAGCATCACTGAGCTGCTGCAGCTCCTGTTCCCATAAACTACGTTTCAGAAAGCCGTTCCCTGTAAATGCACCGGGAAGGGCTGTAGGAAGGAAGGCAAGCAGAGGGACAGACACACAGTGCAATTAAGCTAACCACATCTGATGTCGGACAGGTTCATCTATCATCGTATTAGCAATCTTCTGAAATACCGTTTCAGCAGAACTGGGGGGAGGAGGTGAACACACACAAGGCACCAGCAGCTGCTTTTCACACCAAGCTTGACATTTTGCCGTCCGCAAGCTTGTATCACATTTGTAAACAAAGCCAGCACATTTTAAAGGGCTTCAACTGTTTTGTATTAAGTTCCACTCAAATTTTAAATGTTAAAAGGCTGCCCATTATTTCTCACAGAAGTAGCCCGAGTCTGCCACCTGAGCCGCTCCCCATCAGTGCCCTCCTTACATCACGGCAGTGGGGGCCTTGCCCCAGCTCTGCTGCTTGCTCCCAGCTGCGTACAGCACGAGGCTGCTTCCCTGCGTGTCCCTCAGACCTAGTGCACACTAGGTTCTGGATCCCACTCCAGAAGCCATCAGCGTTGCACCGAGGGCCACTGGGAGCCAGGATTCCTCCCAGCAGCAGCTGCACGGACAATGGTGCCCTGTCAGGCCCCAGGGAAAGCTTTCCTAAAGCCACAGGAGTATCAAACGAGGACATATTTATTTCAGTGACCTGAACACGCAGATCTCGAGCTCTTAGGCTGCACACACTGACAGTGCTGCCATGTGTGTTGGAGGAGCACGGAGCCTTCTCTTCCTTACGCTGTGCTTGAGTTGCACGGGTCCCAGCAAAACGATATGCAAGAATTAGCTTTTTACAAACAATGCAATTCTGATTTTATATCAGCACATGAGACACTTAATTAATTTTGTAGGATAAGGAATCTGTTGCAAATATACAGCAGTACACCCACACATCACCATCTGCTGTGGAGAATTAAATGTACAACTCACAAATGAAATCCTGCAAAGTTGGTGCAAAAAGGTCCTTGCTTGAATTTAAACAAGGCTGTAGAAACCTGCAAACACATTGCAAAAGATCACGAAAACAATCGCAAATTTGTCCATCTGTGAGTAGGTTCTAGCAGGGTTGGATTTCTGTTTGTTTGTGATGTCTGTTCATTTGCAATAATTGTTCCAATGACAATGAGGAGCCTATGGAGTGTGTTTGCACTCCCGGTGGCCGCGGGCGCTGTGGAGGTGCTGCCACTGCACACCGGGAGCTGTGGGCTTAGGGAGAGATAAAAAAGAAGAAGAAAAACAAAAGCAATGAGAAAGAAAAAAGATAGAAATCCCTTTTTTCTATTCAGTTCAGCCGCAATTTTGAAAATTTGGCAAATCTCACAATTGTTGTGGATGTTTTATTATTAGAATTATTAACAAACACAGCTCTACTGAAGAGAAGAAAAATAAACATCAACAAATACTGCTGCCATAAAAAAAAATCCAGCAAACACCAATATCTGTATCCCTCTGACTCCACTGAAGCCGACTGTTCATATTCTAATATTCCTTCCTCATTTCTTAACACACTTAGGGTGTGCTCTTAATTTTACACCTGGCAGAGCCACGCGATCCCAAGTCCTGTGTCCTGAGCTCCTGCAGGTCCTGCCTTAAGGCAAGGGGCAGTGTTCGGGATATGACACAGAGCTGAATCCCTATCCACAGCCAAGAAAGGCGGTGACTTCTGTGGGCTGAGGCTGCCAGCAAAACGTGCCTCACTGCTCAGCACAAGAGCTGCCTCCAT
The DNA here is from genome assembly GCA_036925125.1 of Oreortyx pictus. NCBI lineage: Eukaryota > Metazoa > Chordata > Aves > Galliformes > Odontophoridae > Oreortyx > Oreortyx pictus. The sequence goes on along the minus strand of JAUPFR010000010.1, from coordinate 6,135,861 downwards.
ACGATGCTACCAAACCCATCAGTACCTAGAAGCCTACACCACATCCCCAGCAACCCATGGGGTCATGCAGGACACACGGGGCAGGAAACACAGCTTCCCTCTGCCCCAGCCCCGTGTGCTCCACATTGGTGTTCTTAAGGGACGTAGCAGAATTTTTCAGAAAGTGAGAAGACTCCCTAAAGCCTCTCTGAGGTGTGCGTGCTTCGTAACGTGTTTATCCCCTCACACCTGGGAAGGGCTCTCAGCACACACACAAGTATAATTTATGCTCAGGGGCCTGTTACATGTTTTGCTCAGATAAAGTGTATCGGTAATTAAGAAATGCAGCATCAGAGGTACAACGTGCATGTCAATGTTCAGAAGGGATTCTATCAACTGAACGAACGCCACTAAAGAGTATTCAAAATCTCAACCTAATCAGAAACCTACGCATATCTATATGTATTTATATCAATATCACAAACCCTGTGACATCCACAGCACTGCTAACATTCTGACGAGAGAGCGACTGAACACAGCTGCCTTGGGCAAACTTGCATGCATAAAAAATGAAGTGACTTGATTAATCAGTGAAAGTTGCTGAATCATGGGCTCGCAGCCATGCCTGCATAGCCTTGGCTATTGGTGGGGAACCGTCAGCATGGGATTTAGATGAATTTCCATCAGCTGGTCCATGGGCCTATGTGGCCCTTATTTTTGCCAGCATTTTGATGAGAAATATAACCTCTGTCCTGAAAAATGAGCCTTGTCAAGTAGGTAGAAGTGTGTGTATAGGGAGGGAATCCAAACAGAACTGTTAAAAGAAGACATATCTCTGAAGAAGAGGAAGGAAAGCTGTGAGCGAGAAAACCCTGACTCCACTTGGAAGCTGCCTCCAGTGAAGGTGGCAGAGGCTGAAGGTAAGTCCACACCTGTGCAAACTGCATCAAATTCAGCAGTGTCACCAAATGAGCAGGAATAAGGGTGTGCTACGTCTGGGTGGGAAGCAGAAGCAGACAGGCAGTGCAGCCAACACAAAGGTACCTTGTCAGAGTCACTTGGACAAGCAGTGCAGTCACAACAGGAGAACAGGAGCACTTCTGGATCTCCAGAGCACTAACTGCTTTGCCATGACTTTTCAAAAGCCAGAAAGGACAAGGAAAAACAGAAGGAGCAATTCTTTTTCCAGAAGAAGAAGAAAAAAAACAGCGAATTTTCTAGGGAAATTGTTACTGTGACACTCACCACGGAGGCTCACTGCATGGCACATCCTGCTCTGTGTCTTGCAATCATCATCTCCTCTCAGGAGGCTGGAGGAGCCTTCCTCCTGCACCAGCCTGCGTTTGGAGAAAAGAAAAGAATCTGAGACTTATGCTCCTCAGGGATCCGCAGGGCTGTGCCTCAGTTCCCTCTGCCTTCTTGCCCCGCAGAGCACAGCACAGAAACCCACGATGACACATCTGCCAAACCCTCCCTGCCAGGCAGCTGGTCAGAGGTTTGGCTTTGCTTTTTCAGGGCTCGCAGGGATTGTCCTTGAATCAGCATCTAGAACAAAGGGGAAAGAAGGACACGCAGCCTTTGTGCCAAACCTCAAACATTTCCTTCACACCAACTGCGCTGCACTTGTGAATGATCACATTAACATATATTATATATATAATGAGTTCATGTGCCAGTCATGAAAGAGACAAACTGCAGTATCTTATCTGTGAAAATGGCCAGAGTGATGTTTTGTCAGGTGAACTGAAAAGGAGAGAAGACACTGAACTGGTTGCTCCCTGTGCTGGAGACCAGTACCTCTTCAGATACCCACATATATACTTCAGTAGGAACTATGTGTGTATTTTCAATATTAAAAGATAAAATATAGTTCTGTGCCATGTTATAAATGAAGTTTGTGCAATGGAAACAGATTTTTACAGCTAAGTTGAAATCTCCTGAGACTAGGAGGTTTATAATGGAAATGCTGACAGACTCTTAACTATAGCAGTGGGATCTTCCCCGCTATTATGACCAGATAAACCAACAAGGTAATTCAATGTAGTGTTCCAGCTCTGAGACACCAACATACTCCTCCTGGTCCCAGGTGCTGGGGGAAAGTTAAATATAAACCTTAATGAAAGCGCAGTGAGTGACTGCGGTGCTGGGAGCTGTCCCTGTGCCAGGGATGGGAATCACACCCCGCGGAGGTGCGTGCAGTGGCTGGGGCCTGTTGCAGCCTTCCTTGTTCAAGTCACAGTGCCCTGTAATGAAGCTGGCAGAGAGCTCACAGATACAAACTCACCCACTGCACTTGTAGCTGGATGAGGAACAAAGAGGAGCACAGGACACTTCCAGAGTACACGGGGCTGCAGGCAGAGACCTGCACTGCTCCCTGTGACACTGCTCCCGAAGCCTTCAGTTTAGCAACCATGAGTTGGGGACACCAGCTCCCCGATAAGCAGCAGCTGTGGGGAGCTGGGGCATGCCTGGCTGCACAGCTCTGGCTCTGTCCCCTTTCCCTGGCTGGGAGGCAGCAGCGGGTTGTGCTGAGCTGGCAGCCATCTCCAGCTCAGGGCCGAATAGAGGACAAAGCTGGCGGCAGTGCTTGCCATGCTTTAACACCCAGGAAAGCAGCGTCTGCTGCCCCTTTCTGCAGCACATACGAAACCAGCAGGGCTACAAGGAGGTGCACGCAGTGCTCCACCTACGCACGAATCCTGAGCAGCCTTCCTGAGGTCGGTGGGCTGCTAGCACTGCCTACTGTCAAGACCGTCTGACATTCCCAATTACAAGACCCTACTTTCAGCTGCTTATAACTGTCATATTTTGACCAGCAACTTGTCATTTTCCATTCTGGGCATCTGCCTCAGGCTGAATTTTTTTGGAAAGCTTCAGCCAAAACAATATAGCTATTCCCAAGGGCAAGGCCAGGGAACAATGCACTGTTTTGTAATGGTAAAAGAGAAAAAGAACTGACATCCTCCTCTTTAAGATGCACCACGTCTCCTCGTGCTTTGGATAGGGGGAGCCAAAATTTATCCAACTCGTGACCTTTGCATTAAGGATGTTCCTTTCATTGCCGCCGTAAAAATCCATGTAAGTGTGGCTGTGTGAGAGCACTTGAAAAAAAATCCAACCTAACTTCCTCAGTAAAGACTTTCTGCAGTGGGAAATCCAAAAAACGTTGCAGATCCTGTCCTGCAGCACTTGCCTTGCCCTGCAGCTCACCCCAAACAGGGCAGTCCCTTCCAGCCCCAAGCAGAGCTGCTCACACAGCACTTCCCTCAGAGCAGACTCACACTCCACGAGTTACTGGGTGTTATCGCTTGGCTAGAGCATCAGAGCAAGGTGTTCCCTGTGGTCCTATCGCCGTGCTGTGGGTGTGAGGATCACTCACATCCCGGCATCCAGACCACGAGGGGAATTAATTCAGTCATGCTGGCATAGGGGAGACTTGGGCCATGTTCCTGGAGGAGCTGCAGCAGTCAGGTCTGCGGGTCACCATTTAGACACCCCATCCAGGACACCTCCCCAAGGACGCTGCATTCATCACAGCCCTCTCAGCTTCTGCAGCTCACGGATAAGCAACCTGAAAAGTGACGCTGTAGGGATTTCCTACACGTAGAGTATGGGAAATTCCAGCCTTTCGATATGGCCTCTGAACAGAGAAATCGGGATGAGAGAAAATGGAGGGCATTCTCCTCCTCAGAAGTTGTAGTTAAATGGTGCACCTTCTTTACAAAAAGCTGTTTACAGCTGCGATACGTTTATTTTTAAACTCAGGTCATCTGCTGTAAAAAATTCCTCAGACCATTAATTTTGGAAGCCAATGCTGAGAGATTGTGAATGTTAAGAATTCTAATTACATTGGATCTAGGTAACTTAATGAATAAAAGAGACTTTTCATAAGCATTCAAGCCATAATATTTTAATGCTATTGGCATTAATTAAAGTAACTGGAATTTTTTAAAGAACTTCTTCCCTTTTCCTTTAAATTTTTTTACTTCTACTGCTGGAACAGCTAAAGCCATGAAAAATAATGTTCTTTGTGGCTGATCATCTCATTTATAATCATGTCATGGCAGGAACAACCTTTTGCTGAAATTCTGTTTATGCTTCAAAAATTTCCCCCTAATAACTCCATCCCCATCCCCCATCCCATCATCACCAGCATGCCCAGATTTGTCTGCGCAGGGCTGTGAAGATAAAAGTCCGGATGATTTGGCACTGTACAAGGGACCGAACTCCCTTCAGTGCCTGATTAATGGTACTATCCGTCTCAGAAGATAGTGATTCCCTCCTTTACAGCTTAGGGGAAAAAATAGGCTAACCTTTGAATTCATACTCCATCATCTTCCTCTGACATTTGTGGCTTTCTGCAGGACACAGAGCTGCAGCAGAGCAGCAGTACTGCCGTTCCCACGCTGAGCATTGCCAGGAGTGATGGGGACACCCAGCCTTCTGCTCTGTGGAGCAGGGGATCGGTTTGGTGCCCTTTACAGGCTTTCCAGGAGATGCAGATTCACCGCAGGGCAGGCAGGTCATGCAGCCTTGCCCCCTGCTGTGTACACTGTGACCAGTTGCAGCTACACCGAATGCAAGGAGAGAGCACTGCCACAGCTCTGAGCCCTGTGACGGGGGCTTACCCCTGACTCGAGAGCTCACGTGAGCCCAGGAACATCAAAGGCTCTTTTTGTCTCTTCTTTAGCTCTTAAGTTTTTATTTGAATCTAAATATACACTCGCTGGTTATTAATAGTGGGACCTCACCTTATTTGATGCTATTCTCACTTTTCTGAGTGTCTAATTAAAGGAGGGATGCAGGAACTGCCATGTGCTGCTTAGCCACTTGGCTTGATGGAGAATAAAGTTTTCCAGCACCTGGAGGCATGGGGTCTGCTCCTGGTGCAACCATCCTCTGGGCAGTGGCACATCAGGCACAGTGCAGAAAGCTGCCTCCCTTCTGGGACACTTAACCAGGTATTTTCACTTGAAAAAGCCAAAACTGTGGTTGCCTGAAAAGTGAAAACAGTATTTTCCGAAGGATCAGGGGAAGCACGATTTTCACTAGAGCAGCAAATAATACAAATAGGAGGTTGCTTTTTATTTCCACCAAATTGGGCACAGTCTCCTCTGTCTCCGAGGCACTTGGCACAAAACAATGCTGCTCCTGTTGGGATGCTGCACACCGGTGCATTGTAAAGAAGAGGCAGGTCGTGGTTCCCTGGCAGCATTTCCCCCTCCACACAAATACGCCAATTCAGCAGGCTTTCCAGCTCGCTGTGCTGGTTCCTGCGCTGGACACAGCCAGGTGTCACACAGGTGAGGCTGCACACGGACATGCAGGAGGCCCAGAGGGCTTTATCTGTTTTCTCCATGCGGCTGAGAGAGCACTCGAAGGCTCCTGCTGACTTTGTATGTTCGGTGCCATGGAGAAGAAAAACACTGTGGGAACTGCAGATGGCTTCAGTGTTTCAGGGCAATCCAGGCTGCCTTCCGGTGCAAACAGAACTGATTTACTCTTAACTTTACTGACCATTATATTTCATTTCATTATTCAAAGGCAAACACGAGCATTTTTTCAACATGCCCAGCTCTTTCAGGTGGGAAGAGGTGAGAAGCATTTGTGCGTCTTTTCAGTTGTTTTAGTGACCTCACGTGATTTCAGTAAGGTTTTCCTCCCAACGTTTTTCCATGCCCTGCAATCCAGTGCCATCTCCTTGTTTACTCTGCACTCCAGTGCTATCAGCCATCCTCAAGTGTTTGCCTCATCACCTCTGCGACTGCTCCCCTACCCAGGCAAACAGTGAGGACAAACTTTCTGCTCTCTTCAGGCTTTTCTCCCAAATAAGCCAGGAAATAATGTTTGGCTCCTATTCTTAGCTAGCTGTGGACTCCCTGCTGAGACCCCCTGCCCTCTCAAATGCTGACTAATCGTGCCTGCAGCAGAAGTAATCCAAACCAGGGAGCTATTCAACAGCAGCAGAAGGATCCATTAAAACAGACTATGCTTTCTGCTGCCTTTCAGCCCTCAGATGAGAGTCTCAGCACACCGAGACGCTGCCCTGGGGCACACGTACCCAGCAAAGCCACCCTGCAGTGTCCCCTCGGCGGCTCTGTGAGGCTCTTGCCTTCAGCAAACAGCACAGTTCAGGCCAGCGAGGTCCATGTGCGCCGAGGGACCGGGGCTGTGAGGTGATGCTCACGGGCATAGTACTGGAAACTGCTGGGATGTTTTTGTTTAGCTTCCTTATCCTTTGCACACAGGCAGCAAAGAAGCTCTGTATTTGATTTAATTTGAATTCTCCTCTGAATCTTCAAGGGGTGCAAACCCCTACAGTATTCAGTCCCGAGAGAAAAAAAAAAAACATCGTAATGATGTCCTGGAGGTAACAGCCTCAAAACTCTCTGGCTGCCAGGCAACAGGAAAGGCCCAGGCCTTGATGAGGAGCAGGATTCCTGCTGGATGCTGGGACAGGCTGCTGGTGTTCACAGCCCTGACCTGAGGGCAGCTCAGCTCCAAGCTTCCTGTCCACCCTAGGAACAAAGCCAGCCCTGTGGGTTTGGATATCCCCTTCAAGACTCTGTCTCAGACTCAGCTTTTTGCTTCCAATACTGATTTCTGGAAAAATCTGTGCCTCTGTCCCTTCTCCAGACAAGTATAAGCTCTGTGGCAAGGTCTGATTCTCTAGCCACTCCTGCTCAGATTCTGAGTACTCTTTCCTCTCTGGAGGTGCCAATCTCTAAGTGAACCTCTGGGCTCTTCCGTTCAGCCCAAGTGTGACTCCAGGCATCACTACTCTTGGGCTAATTATACCAGTCCGGCTGCCAGATTCATGTCCTTCCTTCCAGCCAGTGGAACAAAATATGCAGTCCTTGTGACATCTCTGAGCTTAATGCAGCCATCTCTGGCTGGGCTATGGCCACTGCTAATATTGCACTGCTGCCCTGCAGTGTGTCAGAGAGGTGACAAAGGCTAGAGGATGAAGAACATCGATAACACAGTTACCTTGGTTGGACAGTGAATGAGCTGCCCCTTCTGCTCTGGAAAGCACCACCTGTGGTCAGTGACACGTGGCTGGACCCTGCAAGTCTTCCTCTGCCCACCTTATTTAATTATGTCATGAAAGCCACAGCCTGAGACAGTAGGACAGGCATATGCAGAGTGTACCTATTTACCTTGCAGGTTTTTAAACCTACAGAATTCAAATGGGCTATGTAAAGCAGTAAAATCTACACAATTTAAATTGGCCTGACTTCTGAAGGCTGCAGGTTCCAGGACCTGAAAGAAAGCCTGCAGCTAGACTGAGTAACCGAGGGAGGTCCTTTCAGCATACAAAGATCAACTGAAATTCAAACGTACCTTTATGCCTAGTTTTTATCTAATTTCAGTTTCACACAAAATAATGTTGCCCTAGAAATAAAATTCTCCTGTACGTCTGCCACAACTCTACAATGGCCATTTAGCAGAGCAGTAAAGCAAAGCTCCAGGTACTTGACAGCTCTCTTTGTGTCACTCGCAACATGCCTTCTAATTCTAGAGAGCTACTGCCATGTGCTCCAACATGGTTTCTTTGCTTTCCTGAAGCAGTTACATGACTTAAGAGTCTGGTCATCTTTTCTGCTAATAGCAACTGTACATAGGACACAAGCAGAAAGCCCTGCACGTTAAAATCCAGCTAGCTCAGGACACCAGTTAATAGATCTATGCTGCTCTGCAAAATGAATTTTTATGATTTTCCTAGCTTAACATGGTAGCATTAATATTTCATTACTAGATTTCACTATGATTTTGGGCCTGTTACTGTCTCAAACAATTTATTGCTTGAGAAAGTTATTTTTAATCTTCAGCAGTAACTGAGAATATACCCTCAGAAAACCTTTCCCAGTGTGGAATTTCTTTGCTATTTCATTATAATTGAGGTGATGCTGTATCCAACAGATCTTTACAAGAAAAAAAGATATACAGCATTCTTAAGGTGGTGGGAGGGAGGCTTATCTCTCCGTTTCTAGCTCAAAAGTTTGTATCATCCACTTGTCTTAATTTTTAATTCTAGTATTTCAGACACTAAGAATGGAGAGAAAGAGTTAGGGAGATCTGGTCTCATACAAAGACGCCAGGATCAGCTCTGAGTTCCCCATATAGCTGGTCTCTGAGGTGCTGTAGCACTATTGCTCCAGCACTTCATCTTAGTACAACGAAGGTGTTTGTTAGGACTCCACATCCATGAAAGTTGAGGGTATAAAGGCACAGGCCAGATTTGTTCTTCTCCAGGCATGTAATGTAGGGCCCTGTGTCTTGGAGCCAGCCCTGGCAGCCAGAGAATGAGAAAAGGCCAGCAACTGCCCCAGAAAGTTATGGGGATATATGAGATGGGAGAGGGGTGCAGGGAATTCTCTACAGACCACTGACATGAAGCAAAGCTACCTCTTCAATGCCCTGGAAATCCAGGCTGTTCCCAGGTTAACAGAGAGAGGCACAGGTTGGCCAGCCCAGTCCCCATGGCAATCAGAGAGTCTACCTGAGCTAAAATGTTTGCTCTGTGCCAGCAGGTCACCAGAAAGACTTATCCTGCCTGATACGCTCAGGTTCTTCCCTGAATTCACCATGGAGAAGTATTGCTGTGCACAATCCTTCATATGTGCCAAAATGACATACCTAAGCCCATACCAGTACTCCACCTTTGAAATGTATCCTCATCACAGCAAAAATGCGGTGCTGATGCAGTGGATGAAGGTGTGGCACAGCATTAACATCTGTAGACTATATTTCAAGATGCAAATGCAACATGTTTTGGTGCAACGACTTCCCAGTGGTTTCTCTGAGCATCACTTCATCCTCTTTCTCTCTCAGACTCTGAAAGAACCCGAGGACAGCCTTGTTCCTCCTCCCCCATCAGCTTATCCAGAAAGTATCTGTTCTTCCCCTTTGCCATGTCAGCACAGCTTCAGTCACAGCAGCACCTAGCCCAGCGACAGCCTGAAAGGATCACTGTGGTACACATCACCAAATAAGCCCGAAGTTTCAGTGCAGTGCATTTCACAATAGTGACACATGTCAACAGCACTCTGTCAGATCTCAGTACATTTAAGGTACCTGCATTTTGAGGTGTTTTACTGTTGAAACATTTCTCTTAAAATTCCTTCTGTGGTAATCATAGCTCTTCTAACCAAGAGGCTTAAAACCAATTCAAAGCAGAACCAAAGGACACGAGTATTTAACTCTGACATTTCACAGCTCTCTAAAATCTCCCAGCTCACTGCTGAGTGACCCCAGACAGAATAGATATAAATGAGTGCATCAGAGCTCGTGAAAGGCAGTTTTGGGGAGAAACCAGGAGGTAGGCTTATAATTATCCCTTTAACAAAGTCCAGAAATAGCACTGATCCTAAACAAATGGCCCAAGTTTGACACTCACAGTACCAAACAACTTGTTAAAGCCTTCCTAGATTCTAAATACTCAGTATATTCTTTATGTGGAAGATGAGCGAGAGCTAGACTTCCCAGTGAAAACATTTTCTCCCATAATCTTTCCTGATCTGAGAATTGTAACAAGTGCAAGGAAATTACAAGCTGCTATAAAAATTACAGAGACTAAAACTACCATTTTATCCTGCGTTAGAACAATTTTAACATTGTTAGAGGAATACATCTTCGCAATTTTAAAATTATTTGAATCATGACAGAAAGACTCACAACTGCAATATTTATCTTTCAGATTCGTCTTAGGGTGTTCCTGAAGACTTGTGAGATGTCACATTATATAGTATTTTTTGGGGACTGGAGAAAGTCACTTTGACAAGTAACACATGTAAATTGCAGACATTGATTATGGAGGATTTAATTTTATCTATTCTGTATTCGTGGTACGATAAATAAAAAAGACTTCAGCGGTCACTGTAGAACTGCAACAACTTCTAGAGAAATGCAATTTATGGTTGCACATTTTTTTAACAGTGAGCTTTGGCATACATTTGATTAAATTCTGCTTTCCAGAGCACTTAATGAGAATTCTAATTCTCTTGAGATATCTGTAGGCATGACAGGTAAAGAGGAGTCTATCAAATCATAGCTGTGACTGTTACTACAAGGAACTGGCTCCTTTAAAGAAAAGTAAAATTCATAAGCATGCGTGCATATCTTTGAATATTGCCAAGATACATATTGGCAGAGCAATAAATAGTACAAAGATTTATTACCTCTCTATTTAACCAGTGCATACAAATCTGCAACACTTGTGAGGTACAGCGACATTCAGGAACATGTTTGAACTTAGTGGCTCCAGCGAATCATATTTGTTTTGGGTTCTGTCAAAGAATTTCAGATCAATTCAGTCTCTAAGATTCAACAAGTCATCTCATTGCTTTTCCCACATGCCTGACAGGGAATGGCTAGGAACTTTCTCCAAAGGATCCAAAGTCGTCTCCTGGCTGTAGTCCACCTACCTCTGTAAATAAACAGGCTAAAACAGCAAAATACCTTTTTCTTACCTGCTTCTTTTGGTATCATTTCACCTCTGCTCTCAGATTATGTTCATTCTTATAAGAATGTCTCATTCCCACAGCCATCTCCTTGAAGTAGCTTGGCAGAAAGTTTCATCCTTCTTGGTAGGAATTCTGTGGATCTCCAGCCAATATGGTTCATACCTAGGTACATCTGTAGCCACTACCCTAGGTGAGGCAAACGCAGAGTTGTTAAATTCAACAGAGAATTCATTTTCAGAATTTTCGGAAGCGTTCTGTCCTTGCCCACAGAGCTAGGAGAAAGACAAAACCTCCCACCACATAAGCTGTTAGGGAAGACTCGGAGCTGCAAAAGTTCAGCTCTAATATTGTGGAGCTGGAACTCTTGGACAATGAGGGTATCTGCATGACATAGCTGGATGTACAGCACACAGCTCACGTGGGTGGTCGTGAGCTGCAGTGCCCTCACACTGAACACAACAGTTTGCCTTATTGCAGCCTGACTTCCTCTCAGCCTGCTGATGGCAAATGTGAGCAAAATCCTCAATATCTCAGTTACTGGGGGTTTAAGTTTTGATGAGAGAGTAGCCTAGTCATAGAACACAATTTCAAATTAACTGAAGAGTTCAGTGCTTTACATCCACTTTTCAGGTGGGGAACCAGGGTAGTACAGGCAAGAGTTCTGCCATTTTAAACATTTGGGCGACCAGTAAAACTGGTAGAAGCTGTATCACAGCACTCAGTCATCAAGTCCCAGTATTGCTCTTGCAGTGGGTATACTTTTCCTGCTGTCATTATAATCAGTTCTAGAATTAAACTACAATCAGAACGACCATAAACACACATAATAAACCTTATTATTTCATTTCTCACTATTTGAACTCAGTTATTTTTAATACTGACCAATGCTCAGTAACTAATTCTTAAACAGGAATTAAAAAAATAAAATAAAACACAGAAATAAAGCACATGCAAAGAACAGATTAAATATATCTTGTGCTCATGCTGATTTCCAGAAATAGGTTAATAAACACTGCTTAGATGAAAGGAGCCTCAAGCATTAAAGAAAGAAATCATGAGGTCTCACTTAAGTGATCTTTTAGCAAGAATCAAATTAACAAATATAATATGTATTGCTGACAAGGTACTTGATCATTCTCCGCAGTAAGGATTTTTTTAATGTATATATTGTATTTATTTATAGATTTCTATGCATGAGTTTTTGTGTATGAGCTGATTCCACTAACACTTCATTTGAAAATGATAAATGGTACTTTTACTTAAAAAGAAAATATTAAGAAATTCTGATTTGCTAGAGTGAGTTAAATTATATGGCATTGCTATGACATGTATTTTCTTCTCTTTAAAAAACACAAGCCTTCTGTGTAGGACTATGCTAGTAGGAAAGTATACAAACATTTTATTTAGTCCATAGGCAATTTTCCTCTAATTCAATCTGAAATGACACAAAGTATTTTTCTGCAGGAAGGTGGAGGACAAAATAAAAAGGGAGACATAAAAGAGACTTAATGAGATCGTGTAACTCTTTCTTAAGCAGTACAGCATCTTAATTTCTGGTAAATTCAAGCAACCTCCATCTGGGGGTTGGTTCTGTCAGTCTGTATCTATGTCTGTCTGCCTTTATCCATCTCTCTAGGCATTCATCGTCGTGGTTTGGGAGCACCACTGAAGGAAAAAGGAGTGCTGCATACAGCATAGCTGCAGAATCCAGCCCCTGTTTGACAGTGATCAAGTCTGACATTGACAAGTACTTATACCCCATTCTCTGGCTCTTTATTTTTTTTTGCCTCAGATACATGTGTTGTCTGGCAAAAGTTAAAAATAAAACATTTAATGCTACGCTGTGGTCAGTTCTCGTGTGCCTCTGCAGTGTGAGTGGGAGGGAAGGGAGAGTGGAGGCAGGCACAGCTCAGCCTTCCGCACCACTCACAGCAAGGTCAGCCAGAACTGCTGGGGGAGCAAAGTTGCTGCCATCCAGAGCACGTGGCTCCCTGTAAAAGATGCTTCCCTCTCAGAAATAAATCACCTGAAAAGTCCAGGAGAGGCTAAGGCATTACTCCCACTGATTCAGGGAGCAGATTTAGCTGGCCACGCCCCAGTGTAACTAGCTCATGAGCCTCAGGGCTCTCTGAAAATTTTCCATCAAAACTTTCATGGGAAGTATCTGATTTCTTTGAAAATGTCAGCATGTTTTTATTTCATTTTTTGCTAGACAAATTGAATAAGGGAGAAGGAAGAGATATAAGCAGAAATGCAGAAAAAAAAAAAAAAAAGGAATGTCTAGGGGAAGAGAAACTGTTCAGTATGTCGATGAGAAACCAGTATTTTCAGCTAATTATTCTGGATAAAATTTGGACTAGTCAACAGAATATTTCAGGAAACACACCACTTATTTATGAGCCTCCCCATTTCAGTTCTTTATGGAGTACAATTGATTGCTTCTCTCTTCTCAGTACAAAGGAGATGGATACAGGCAAAACACTCCCCCCAGTCTCAAAATTTGCTAAACCTTTGGAAGTGTCACCATCCTGCTCATCAGTGCTTGGTTTTCAACTGAGGGGGCTTCAGAATTAAAAGCTGAAATGGTTTTGTATGAATGTAGAAACACAATGAATGAGTACGGGATGACTGAACAGAAACCACTGACCTACAGAGCTCAGCATGAAGATGCATTGCTGAATCCCTCAGATGTACCCATTTCCACATCTAAGAGTGGTTTTCCCCACAGCTCCTGTTATATGCTTTTCCAGAAGCCCATGTCTTACATTAGAAACTCTTTGCTAAAATACAAGGTAAAATTACTGATGAGTGGCTTACTGTTAGTTGTTTATATCAATATTGTCAAAGCTTAAAATGTTCCTCTTCACTCCTGTCATGTTAATGGCTGTTTCTTTGAAGCCCTCAGAATGTTATGGCACAATGTCTATTCCCCCATCATATTATTCAGCTTTCCTCTGCTGAATTTCTTTCAAACACCAGTGGCCAAAGTTGTTCACCACATTCCTGGGAAAGCCTCATCAAAGCCTTCTGCAGTTCTGGAAATGCTTCTTTTGAAATACTGCCAAAATATATGCCCAGTTCTTCTGTATCAGTCCAACTGACAAGCCTTACCTTATATTAGAAGCTGTCATTAGTCTCAGCTACATGACCTTGCTATTTGACCTGTTGAATGTAATCCCATTTATATTTCCCCAGTCCTTGAGGATATTGCGTTTGTATGGTCTGAGCCTTCTTGCTATTGACAACTCCCTCCCAACTTAAGCCATCAGCACTTTCCTCTAGCAGAACCTTATTCTTTTCGTGCCTAGCTGATTAATGAAAATATTAAGGGATGTAGGTCCCCAGAATATGACTTCAGAAACTCCCATTTTTATCTCCCTCTAACCCGGTATTTCTTCTTTCAGCATCATCTGTTATCTCCTTTAGCCAGTTCCTACCCATTTTACAATTCTGTGTATAATCTTCATTTTTTCCAGTCAAATGATTCTCCATGTAGCTCTGTGTCAGATGCTTCTCTCACAGTGGATATACATCACATCTATTGCTATGTTATTTGTCTAAAAAGATCAGGATAATCTAAAGAAAGATTATCAAGATAATCCAGTAAATCTGCTTTCAGTAAACCGATACTGTGTGTTATCCCACTTCTTCCATTTGCCGTGTTTTCTATTGCTCTTCTTTCCAAAAGCCTTGTATATTACTGATGTCACGCTGATATACCTACTCCAAACTAAATCACAGTTTTTTCTGTCTTAAATATAGGAATTGTGTCTGAAATTTCTCATACCACTCCTACTTGAACATATTCCAAAATATCCTACCAGTACGAATGCAGTTTCAAATGTCAGTTCCTTCAAACTGCTGTGACACAAATCCCAATAAACAGCTCCTTGATTTTTGCATCATTTCCATTCTTCCATAGGGCCAATCTTTTCCCATTCAAGTTCACTTATTGTCCAAATTGAACACTGAGGCACAAAAAATCATCAAATTTTTGGAAATCATCTATGCTATTGTCCAACTCATCCCCTTTTAGCCAATTGCACTATTACTTTCTTTGCTATCACCTGGTCTTGATTGTTAAAGTTCCCTACCATATATTTTAATTTCTTTTCCAGCTTCTAAACTGACATTAAATCTTACCTTTGCAGTTTTGGACCTTAGCCTTCCTGTTGATAAATGTATTTCCATTTCTGGAAGGCTGCCGTTTTGAAGTTACAGAATTCTCTTTCAGTAGAAATATCTGTAACAGAACAATATCAGAAGAACATTTATTCTAAAGCATTGCCAAAATTTGTTATTACCCATTATACAGCACAATGCAATTTCTTTATACTTACTTACTTCAGTAATGCCTTATATTTGAAAAGCGTTGCTTCACAGATTCAGTACAGTAGATTTACTGAAGCCTAACATGCATGTCTGATTGGAAAGCAAACTTCTAACCCTGTAAGCAGTTGATACTGTGGACTCTGCATGACCCACCTGCTATGCATATTGATTGGGCTAAAATGTAACCATGCAAAGTGTAGCTGCAGCTGGAAATGTCTCTCAATCAAAAGAAGACTCCTGGATCCAGATTTAATCTTTCTCTAACTCAGTATCAACTTTGCAAGTCAAAAGAGGGTTTCACTAATAGTCACCTTTGAAAGCTCACTTTCAGATCTGCAGTCAAACTCAGCCTTTATTTTCTTCTCCCTAATCACCAGCACCACAGACTGTATAATTAGCAAGTGAATGACAATTTAGGGCCTGCTGCAATGCCCAAAGAGCAAGTTCATTTGATGATCAGGCTTTTTAATTGAAACTGCATAGAAAATATAGCAATCCACACCCTTCTCCATAGCAATTTTGACTTTGTAAGGTTCTGAGCATAAGAGTATATTGTGGGGTCTGATGGTGTTTTTGTTGACTAAAGGAAAAACAACTAAAATATACACTTGTCAAACCTTCAAGTTAAACCATGAGACTGCACATTTGCAAAACCCTTTCTATGAATACAGCCATCCTTAGAAAGGCTCGAATTTCTGGAGCTTTACAGCTTTTGGAGCACATCACAATCCCACAAATTCCCAGCTTTTGTATCACAACAAAGGTTATATAGCTCAAATGCAGCACAGACCTTGTTTCATTGAAAAACTGATGCATTACCAAAATATCTATTCGTAATGCCAATTCATTTTTTTCCTAACATTGGGTATATTGGATATGCTCTACGGTGATGAATTATTTGCCAGTCATTCTTCTGGGCTATATAGGAAAAAAATATCCTATTGCATCTGTACTCAAAGGCAAAGCACTTGTCTTAAGCTCAGCTTAAATATAAATCCACCACTGAACTCTATCACATGTTAAAACCAAGGATTAAATGCTGTGACAAATTAGGGTCTAAGCTCCAAAGCGCCATGTGAAAAGTAAGACCATGCCTGCACAGCCAAACTGGTGTGGCTGCTGTGGTGTGTAGTGTTACCATTCTGTATGGCTATTCACAATCATCTGTCCCACCAGATTATGTATGAGTACCAGTGTCAGAATAAAGTCACGTTTGCGTATGACTGAATTATTTTGGTGTAGCTTTTTCATATTTATACAGTGTACCAGAACACCTGTGCAATTCATACACATGATGCATGATTATAACTGTTAGCATCTCATGGAAGATAAGTATCATTACCAGGTTTCATACTCAGGAATTGAAGCTTAAAGGATAAAATATTATTTGATACCATGACTGGGATACTGCTGCCAATATAAACATCACCATCCCAGCCTCATGCAAGTGGACAGTTCACTTCGATATGACATATTTCACAAACTCCTTTAAAATCCTAAGTCCTGACCCCTTGTATATTCAGATTATAGTTTCTCTGTGCAGTTGGAATTAGTTAACAAACTAAACATAGCTCCAATCATAATTTTAAGCATCTTATAATAGTATGCAGCAATACCCCTGCTTTTGTACCACTGGAAGGGCCATTCCTATCTTAACAGTCAGAGAAGATTATGAGTGTCCTATACCCTTGCTCCTGTGGTACTAATTTACTACCTAAGTTAACAGGAATATGTTACTAAGGTAAGTGGTTTATTTCTATCTTTCTTTATAGCAATATTCTCTAGATAAAGTGTATCTTCCCTGTATGAATAATTACCCAGTTTCCATTAACAAGATGGCAAAAAAATACACTGTCTAGTCTTCAACCTTTCAAGTAAACTGTTTTGTTCACTGCTACTGAAAGTGGAACCTTTCTTCAGATAACCAGAAGGACAAATATAATGAACTGGAAAAAAAATTAACTGCAAAATACACTGCTTGGATAATGGAACTTTTTGCAATAACTCTTTTTTCTATCATAGATTTTGCTTTGATTCTTGTCTTCTGTTTCATTTAGAATTCCCAGCCCTTCATTATTAAATTATAGAATACAAACTATTAGAATTTACCAATTAAAACTGACAGATACTTTCTCAAAGTGAAGAGATAAGAGCTGATTTATTACAAAAAAAAAAAAAAATACTCTCATCCCTACCCTTCACAGGCTGCCAGCATCTGCCCAACTTACTCAGAGTAGCTGCCGAATTCACCAGCCCATGCTCCCCTATGGCCATGTACAGGGTGAGGTGTCAGGGTTGTGCACCAGTTAAGAAGGCAAAAAGCTTCAGGATGTATCCAGGAAGGTATTTCCAAATGCAAAGAGCGAACACCATGGCATAAGGAACTCATATACGTGTATTCATAACATAAATAATTCTGCACCTTAGGTTTAACAAGAAAAAACTTCAATGAGTGCCAAGAACAGCAACTGAGAGAGGAGGGAAGAGGGACGATAGCAAGAAAGAGATGGGAAATGACTGCAGTCAATGAACAGTTTAACCTGGAAAACACCTTAGACAGAAAAAGATTCTGTGCTACAGGTTAATGTTGCTATTAAAGCAGAAAGTATAAATGGGATAAGTTTAGGCTAGAAATTAGAAAGTTTCTAATCAGAAGAGCAGAGATGTTCTGAAACAGCCTTTCAATAAGGCTGAGGGAATAAAATCCAACCACTCGTATAATGGAGCTTAATATAAATGTACAGGATTATACGATTTGAGCACCAGTAACAACAGGGGACTGCACTTCCTGCTTGTTTCCATTGTGAATTAACAATGCAACAATCAGACTTTTACTTGAACTGTTATCAATAACAATGTGTAATTTTACACGGTTTATGTATTGCTAGAGCTGAGAGCCTCTTCCAAACTCCCCAAAATAAATGCAACAAGCACAAAAGCACGTAACAAGCTTGTGAGTTTTAAAATGTGGTTGAAGTGGAATGTGTGAAGGGGAATGAGGTGTAAAAGCAACTGCACCACAGCTCAGCCCAGGTCCAAGCTACAGCATCTCCCTGCTTGGGAGGAAAAGCAAGAAAAATCAACTACAGCACGGCAAATGCTCTCATGGAGCGGAAGCAATTCCTCCTATTTTTAAGAGTGCAAACAAAACTATCCTCACTTATAATCAAGAAGGAAAACAGAGAGCTTTTAGAAGAACCACCTCAGAACTGAGCTGGGAAAGAAGGAAGTCCTTGATCATGGAACACCTGCATCCAGGTGGAGCCTGCCAGTGACATCAGGTACCTGGAGTGAGAAAGGGAGATAAGATTTGTGAAAGAGGTTTTGCTACTGGTCCTTACAAATTGAGCATAGGTTAGCAGTCATCGGTAGGAAAGAAGCAAGAGGTTTAATCTAAAGATCATTACTTGCAGCTCTGTGTTGTGGCTATGTAACAAATACCATCTTAAGAATGTAGTAACTCCAAAAAGGAGCCAGCCCCTGTATTGAGCTTCTAAATTCACAGCTGGTGACACAGAAATTCTTTCCCAGTTCTAGGGTTATTTCTATGACAAGGTTCTCATAAACAGCTATGGATAAGACACTGCTTCTCTCACTGTATCATTTGTAAAAAGAGAAGGACTTCGTGACTTAGATCATGTTGCATTTCTGTCACTGAAGTTGCAAAAGCATGATTGGGAGAGTTATAACAGTGCAACAACCTTATGGTAGTGAGCAGTATCAGTTCCCACTCTGAAACGAGCCAAAATGTCAGAAATGCATCGGAAAGGAAGGTGCTTCTGGCTCCTTATTCCTATGTACAAGTTTCTTATCCATCCTGGCATCAAATTAGAGGAGCCACTCGATGTTCAGGTCTCTCACATAGCAATAGCATCTTGATTTCCCTGCTAAATTGTTTCTGTCACCAATTTCTGTGTTTAGAACAAATGAAGAATAAAAGAAACAAAACTTGTTCCAGAAGAAGGTCACTTCTGAAGCCGTTTCTGTGTAGGAGATAGCTTTATTCCATTTCAGATTGGTATATCATCGGAGCCATAATATTCTTCTCAGAGCCAAATCCGGGCAAAATTGTTACCTCTAAGAGTGTTGTTAATGAATTATTTTGAGAAGCCACTAGCACAAAAAAAAACCTCCATATGTAAAATCTACTTCTTATGCCAGGTACGAATTTTCTAACTAAAGGTGACAATCTTCATACTCTGCAAAATGTGCACAGAAGTAATAAATCCAGTATAAAATAATAAGTTCGCTATGCCTTTGGCTATACAACAGTTCAGCTGGCTTTCTTTTCGGCATTATAATCAGTCACTGATACGCACTCTTTAGATCTGCAACAATGGCAGAGAGTTAAATTTAGGAAATATAGGAAGAAGTTCTTTGTCATACTCTTTTTGACCAGAAGCATGCCGTAAAGGAACCTATCTCGTATTTCATTGTGACAATGTTTTCCTATTATTTCACTCAAATTATCATTCATGTACAGTATTTATTTTTAATTTAAAATTAAAACACTGAATAATTAAGTACCATAGAGAATACTAATATGTGGAACAAAGTGGGACAAATAGACTCTGTCTACAAGATTTCTATGATCCTCTCCCCATTAACATAAGCATGAGTTCTACTGGGTATTTACATATTAGATTTGGCAAGCAATAATACAATGAGAAGTAATTTCTGCATTAATATTTTCTCTTTCAAATAAGACAAGTTCCTGAACTTGTCAAACATAAATGCAAAATTATGAAAAACAATCTTAAGCAAAAACTCCTGTTATTAAAATGCATGGCAACTAATTATTGATCCGATGCTATTCTGCATAAAGAAGACATGCTTGACTGAACAGAAATATTTTAAAATCATTAATATACATGTGTTTATTTTACTGAATCTAAATTGGAAGTGGTAGATTATTCTTACTGTCTAATGAATTAGGGAGTGTGACAATACGCTGTACGGTGCTGATGTATGATATCTTTCTCCTTATACTTATTAATTTCTGCCAAATTAAAACTAAAACACTACTGGAAACCTTGAACAGCCATAATATGAAAATCAAATGTGAATTGGTATTAGAAAAGCCATAGTACCTTAGATTGCTTCAGGCAAACACACAGAGATACAATACTAAACACTGTCTTTGTATAAGAAAGGAGAGGAAAAAATCTCTTATGGGACATGCTGCCAGTTGAAGCTGAAGCCCTGTCAAAACTGCAGTTCCTTCTGTGGGAACATGGTGAAATCGAAAATCCTTGTGCAGCTGAGGTTTCTCTTCCCTTCAGCTTTCCACTTAAAACAAAAACCTAAGTGAAATTCAGTTCACTGCAGATTTGCCAATGCATCATTTCACTCTAAGGACAGATTAATAATTCCTGAACTTATTTCAACTGAATTTCATGGCCAAGATATCCTGTAATTTCACATCTCCCCACAATGACCTTTATACTGTACTTATTTTACAAAATATCACTGGCAACATTTTTTCTATTCCAACAAGCTTCAGGATACATATATCTTGATATTACTCTGAAATTACTACAGTGTGGAGTGCTCCGTAAATAATCAATGACATGTAGCTCATTCACTGTAAAATTCTGAAGAGCATAATCCTGAAGATTGCTCAACTTCAATGCACTTTGTACAAGTCAAAGTTCACCTTCATGGAAGGTACAAGCTCATTTTGATGAATCCCTAAATCAGCCACACCAATCTAACTCTGGATAATCACAAATATATATCGTAACAATGGCTACATACATGTTGCACAATGTGACTTCCTCACAGAAAGTGCTGTGACAGAACAATTCACCTCTACATCCTTAGCAACCCAAAATCTCTTCAATATCTTCTTTACAATCAGGCTTGTGTCATCCTTTGCACATTTCCTTTCAGTGATTCATGGAGGCAAAGTAACAAAGGCTGCTCTCACAGCTGAATTTTTTTCATAAGTTTATATCCCACTGCCAGAACACACAAGGCACCCAAATGATATGTGATGCACCCAGAGGCATCAAGTAAATGAACAAATTCCCCAAAGTGTTCTCTTCCAGAGAGTATTAACACATTGGTACACTGCTTGCATATAGATATCCTATCTGAAAGGGAATTATTATATCACTGAAAAAGTTTTCAAGATTGAGACTCGTGCACTGCTGATGTCAGAGAGAACTAGATACCGGGCAGGAATTTCGCTGAATAGTGTTGGAGACAATCAGGAAAGTTAGGACAGTTTGTTCTTATAGAAGGTAAAATAAATTCTTAGTTACACTGGTGACCCAGGGGTCAGCTAGGTGAACGTCTCTCACCACAGATACCTGTCCTTCACTGCCTTCCTTTTGCCAGCATGCAATACTGCTTGGGTGAACACAAAAAATGATTACTTAAATAAAATATACAGGATTCATTAACAGTTGTTATAACACCACACCATAAGAAAGAGATGAAACTATTAGAGCATCCACAGGAGAGCAACAAAGATGGTGAAGGATCTGGAGGGCAAAATGTATGAGAAACAGCTGAGGTCCCTTAGCATACTCAGCCCAGAACAGAGGAAACTGAGGGGAGGCTTCATGGCAGCCTGCAGCTCCTCACAGGGAGCAGAAGGGCAGTGCTGAGCTCTGCTCTCTGGTGACAGTGCCCAAGGGAACGGCATGGAGCTGTGTCAGGGGAGGGTCAGGTCAGGGTTAGGGAAAGATTCTGCACCAGAGGGTGCTCAGACACTGGAAGACGTTCCTCAAGGTCATAAACCAACCTGCTGCAGTCTAAGGAGTGTTTGGGCAGTGCTCTTGGACATGCAGTTTTTTGGTGGTTCTATCTTGGACTCAATGATCCTTGTTTGATGAGGTTCAGGTTGGACATTAGGAAAAACTTCATTACAGGAAGGGTTGTTAAGCAGTGGAATAGGCTTTCCCAGGGAGGTGGGTGAGTCACTATCCCTGAATGTCTTTAAAAACCATCTGGATGTGGTGCTCAGGGACATAACTTCGCAGTGGGTTGCTAGGGTAGTATGGCTAGGTTGTAGTTGGACTTCAAGATCATCAAGGTCTTTTTCCAACCTGAGCAATTCTATGATGCTATGATTTTTGAGGGTCATTTCCAAATTCTGCGATTCTATTCTATTCTATGTTCTGTCAGTGTTGAGTGTGCAATATTGTGCCACCATGATTCACAGCCCCTCACCAGGACATTACTGCTGTAGGCTCTCCTGGCAGTGGTAAAACACCCTTGAATTGCTCTTGTTATTCTTTTGCTGATGTATTTAATTGCTTTTGTAGATATTCATGCTTTTGGAATTGCTGGACCCAAGCATCACTTTCCATGAAAATGTTCAGGAATGGAATTTCTCTAGGAATGAAAATCTCCAAAATCCTTCTCTTGAGAACTTTCCTTAAGGCACTTTTTTCAGAAGCAAAGAAATGATTCATATGGAACACAGTACCAATAAAAACTGAAACAAGCAGTAGTTCTGCACTATAAAACTCTATGAAGAAGGCTATTCACAGGTCTAAACCAACATCTTTACAGCCCTGAGCCTTTAGGCTATCTCTGGGACCAGTATCTCCCACCTGCGTGTAGTAAAGCTCTGATAGGATCTAAGAACAGCTTAGGTTCGAAGGGACCTTAAAGATATCTCATTCCAACTCTATAGACATGGTTGCCACCCACTAGATCAGGCTGCCCAGGGTCCCAACCAGCCTGGCCTTGAATGCCTGTAGGGATGGGACATCTAGAGCTTCTCTTGGTAACCTGTGCAAGAGTCTCACCACTCTCTGAGTAAAGAATTTCTTCCTAACATCTAATGTGAATTTTCCCACTTTTAGTTTAAAGCTATTCCCCATTATCAGACCATGATTATGGGTGTGGCAGATGGGACTGTGATTTTATTTTGTTGAAATCACTTCGCCATGTCAAACATAAAATCCCCTGAAAACTTACTAGATCTGAGCACAATTTTCTGTCTTTCAGCAAAAATAAACAAGACGGACAATGAATAAATCTGTAGGTAACACTAACCACCTCAAAAGGAATTGCTTCATTTCATTTACCCAGCAAGACCACATAAAGGTTTCACAGTAGAGTATACTTTTGGTCTTCTGAGTACAGTTCTTTCAAACTGCATCCAAAGTCACCTTACATATAGAAATAATACTCATACGAATTAGTCAAGAAAGGAGGGTTAGTGCAAAATTGTCATTCCAGACTCCAGGGATTTAAGTGAACAATTGTCCAAATTTTCTCTTCTCCCCTCTACACTTATTTTTTTCACCATCATTCCCTGATACTGCAAGGTGGAAAAGTATTTAATCTGTGTGATAGTACTACAAAAGAACTCATCTCATAAATAAACACCACTCTGTTATGTATTTTATGAACTTTGAAGTATCACAACATAATTTCTATCAGTGAACACAGCTGAAACTGTAACATTTGTTCTCAGGTTGATCTACTCCTTCCTTTCAGCCTTTCCCATGACTGAAGATTGTCTAGGATATAAACACGTAGAAACAGAAATAAAGATATTTAATAAATCAGATCTTCATGAACTAGAGTAGCTTGGATGAGGTCAGTGGATCTAGAGTGATTTAAAGCAGCTGGAGGTGCCTCACCCATGGCATATTGGTCCCATAAACATATTTGGGAAGAAAAAATCAGCAGCGCTTTTACAATGTTTTACCTGAATCTTCAATAGAAGCTCAACAAATATTTTGAACCTTCACCCTAAGAACACACTGAATTGTGAAAACTGTGCTGTTCTTTTGATGTAGCAAGTTGAGAGCTCTTAGTGAATCAACTTTATAATGAATTTTTTCAGATACTGATGAAAATGGTTCACTTAATAAGGAACTTAGCTTGATTTTGAAGTTAAAGTGGTAATTTAAAACTACTTGGATAAAAAAGGTTGAATGACATCTGAAACCTGAAAAGGATAAAAGATGGAGGCTCAGTGAATAAAGGATTTACTGTTCCTACTCTCCATTTTTAGCTGATGACTAACATCAGTACTGTTTTCCATGGCCATTATTTGTTACCACTTAAATAGTTCGAGTCCAGTTCTTCGTGTCTGGTGGACAGACATGACATGGAATCTCCCAGGTAAATTCCGGCTGCACTGAAACTAGTAGCATAACTCCATTATTTCTACGGTCTCAGCTTGCTTTTAAGCTTCACAAAAAAAACTTTAATGAAATAAATCGAGAAACAGAAGATGCTGTAAGTTGTGGATTGCCCGTTCACTGTCACATTATATCCCACAATCTGAAAAACTGCAGTATTCACCCTTGATGCCTAAAATTATTATCTCTAAGGACATGTTCTTGATACAGCATAAGAGATGAGGACAAGCAAAGGATTATTTTCAGAGGCTTGGATTTGGTCATCAATAAAAAGCTGTTCATATGACTAGGAACAGCCTAATCTTATTTTCTCAATGCATTAGGAAATGATTCATTATCTAATCTTATTTACATCATGGGCATCCAAGTCATTCTCTTACTCTTTTTTTAATCCTTAAATCCCAGCTAAATAGATTATACCAGTACAATTTCTGTTTGAAAATCCTACTTCTGATTGCCTTCTGGTAAAAAGATAAATACTATCGTATGTATTCAGTCTAAGCATTGGAGTCTAGTCATCATCTGGGGTAGATGGAGATTTCTTGTTCATAGGTGTAATCAATTACATCCTTTTTCTAAGTTTATATCTATTGAAATGTTGGCTAATATTTTGGGCAGAGAGAATTTCAGGAATCATCAAGTATTTTCTAAAGTATATGTGGTTAACCGTCTTACTGCATCAGTTGGTCCATAATTTAATATCACACATATAAAAGAGCTCTCAGTGACACAGTGTTGGTATCTGTGTCAAAACAGAAGTGGAATGTGTTGTTGAAAAACTTGAAAGAAGACTAGATGGACAGTACAAAATTTAATATGTTCTGTGGAACTTCATAAGTTATACAGATATAAGTATGTATACATACACAAACAACCTGTTACAGTTCAAAATGAAAGGCACGTTTTTCCAAAAATCTTAGCAGTTTTGTCCTCAGTGCAAAGGATAATTTTTTCAGATAATCTGGCCCACATTTTTAGCCCTTGTAAATCTTCTTATATTCTGTCCAGAAGTGCTTCTGCGGCTTCCCGAGAAATCTGGATGGCCCATTTTCCCTATTGCAGAAGGCAAACTAGTGCACTGATGTGTAGCTGCTCCATACCTCTGTCCTCCCCCTACTGGGACCCCTCCAAATCCTCCAATTTCTCTGTGAGTCTAGTTACTGCATAAATGCATAGCCTTTGCTTCTGATAAAATAGAATTACAATAGGCTTGTCATTTGAAATCTTTCTTTTGCTATACAGTCTCTGTGACCACAATATCCAGCGCTTTCCACATTTACAGAAGTTATCTCAACAGAGAAACTGAGGCAAAGACAAATGACATGACTTGCCCTGATACTGAACTCAAACTCAAATTTCCTCAGCCTGGACCTGATACTATAACTACTGGAACCATCTCTCACTAATTTAGCAAGAAATCTAAAAGAAAACTGTATGCTGCACACATTTGTCCCTACATTATTCTAACATTAGATTTTATTCCCATGCTCTACCTCATTACTAAAAAAGTATGAGTCTTTCACTTGTCTGATGATAGGGCTCATAACTGTAAATCTGTATAAATACAAGGTTGCATGAGATCCTAGGAAGATTATATGACAAAATATGAAAAAAAAAATTAACATTGTCCAGAAAACGGGAGCATCTTTTTTTTTTTTTTTCCTGAGTACAATACTGCTCATTGATTTGTGGAATTTTTTTTTGTTTGGTTGGGATTTTGGGTGAGTTGATTGCTTAGTTTGGTTTGGCTATTTCGGGGTGGTTTTTTGTTCTTGTTTTTTATTTATTTGTTTTGAGAATATTTTATAGGCACTTTTAGGGAAAAAGATGAGTCTCTGTCTCCGATATGATCAGTGGCAATTTTGACAGAATTTTCAACATTCTCTGTATTGTCTTATCCTCAGACTAACCCTGTTAGGATTTTTCTCTGTAATTACAAAGAATAATACAAGTGAGACAAAAGTAGGGCTGATCACTGAAACTCTAGATATAGCTATTTACAGAATAGTTTTGCTAGTGCTAGTAGAGATGTGGAGGATATAGAGGAAATATAATATAAAAAGCAGAAGAGAAAGAGAAATCCCAATAAAAATCACCCTTGAAAGTCATCCTTGAATATTTTTAAAGAAATATTTTTCTGATTTGTACCAGTGTCTTCACTGAATATTGTAATCTCCTCTTTTTTTGTTCTTCACTCAGTACTGGTATCTATGCAGCAAATAATGCTGATAATAACAGAGATGCATGAAGACTGAAAATAGATGATTTGGTAATGATGTAGTTAACATGAGAGAGTAAGAAGCCCTGAATGTGTTTGACTGGTCTATCTAATCCATTTTCAGTTCAAAAGACAGCAGCATTAAACAGGGTTTGTAATATGCCAGTATACATTAAGAAAGAGTTATAGCTGCAACAGAGACAATAAAATTACTTTTTTTACTTTATAAGACCCCATGGTGATGGGCCAAATTTGGAATCTAATGTCCAGTTTTGGTCACGAGAGTGGAAGACAGATGTAGATAAAATGGAGAAAGCAAAGCAGAAGGCAAACAAATGATTAATGTACTAGAGAAGCTAACTTAGTAGCTGAGATAATGATGAAATGGGAATTTTATAGCCTCGAGGAAAGGTGATCAGGAGGTGAACTGACTGAAATATTTAAACTACCTACGGGTTGTTATAAAATAAAGCTTGAAGATCAATTTGAAGTTTACTGACAGATCAGAAATAAGGGATGCATGATTCCATACAGCATTCTCTCAGGTCGCTGTGGTATACAAGTTAGATGCATGAGAAGACTGCATTTGGAAACTGCAGTACAGTCTTCATACACTAAAATGTAGGTACAGTCTTTGAATAATCTGGCATAAGTGGCAGGAGCAGAGGGCTTGTCAGCAGCAAATTCCACCATGAGAAAAATTTTATGGGTGAGTAGAAACTGCTTTGTCCAAACCCTCTCTACTCAGAGAAGGGGCTGCTTGCAGCTTGTATACATACACACTGACTAGATGTCTGGTTCCCAGAAGGAGCATCTTGTTTCCTGCCAGCAGTAGCAATTTAGGAGGTAACATTCTGTATAATCCATGGATGATACATTTGTTTTTCACTTAGCTTTTGTCATCTCAGGTAAGCCAGGGCACTGAATTTAACCTAGTCACATCAACTCATACTGCAGTCACCAGAGAGAGCAAAAGATCCTGCCTAGGCCGTGGCTCATACCCATCTTACGGCATGTGCCTGAGATAGGTGAAATTAATTGCTCTCTGGAGGTGCCTTTCTCTTTCCATTATCTCTACTGGCAGCCTCACAACTGACTAGGCTTGAGTCCCAGTGCTAGGTACCTTTCTGGCAAACATTACCATGGTGTCTCTCAATTATGAAGCAAATGCTGCAGTTCATGATCATACAGAAAGAAAGAAAACAAACTAAAAAGAAGTCAGGGCTGTACTTTAGACAAGGTAGATGACATTGAAGACAAGATTTAAGTCCCCAAAGCAACATGAGAGAGATGATGAGGAAAGGTAAAGAGTTCAAGCTCACTTATAGTCATTCAGGAATCCAGGAGTTTAGCAAAAATTTTTGATGAACAAACATTTCTGTTTGTCACTGATGGATGAAGGCTGTGAATCTGCATTGAGACAGTACTGACACAGTGCTTAAACAATGCAGACTAAGAAAAATAAACCGTACCCAAATAAAGAAAGGAATAGGATACAGTGGCTATTAAGAGTGAAATATGATGTTTTTAATTAGCAAATGCTAATTGTAGAACTGAATATACAAAGGAATGAAAGCATCACATCTCAGGTGAGAGTAGGCGATAGCAAAATACTATTAATCTGAAAAGGTATAATGAGGAAAACAAAGTAAGAGAAAACAGAAGGGTTGATTGTTCCTTCCAGCAAGAAAATGTTGTTATCAATAAAAAATAAAGTGGAGACTTTATTTTTTTTTCCATATTGATACAAATTTTGTACAGTATCACTCTTTTTGAATTGTATTTTTTGAATTAAGAAACCTAAAAATGAATAATATTTATTTTCCAAAATGTAGACTTGAGTAAATCATTGAAATTCAGTTATATCCCAAAAGAAAACAAAAGGAGAAAAGTGATGAATTCGACACAAGTGATGTAAATAGGATGGAAAAGGGGAAGGAGAAGAGAACATTAGGCGTATAATTAGATGTCCAGAAAATAAGATGAATATGTAAATACACATCCAGACAATAAATAAACAAATCGAATAAAATTGCCAACTTTTATACTTTTAAAATTTAATTTAGTATTAGTTGGTAAAAAATAATAATAATAATAATACTGAAAATGTACTTTCTGATTAACTCAATTTCTTTCAGAACCCAGCAGCTTTCTGTACTACCTGTGTGAGTGAACCAACAGCATTATAATTCTCCAGGACTTTGTTTCAAATAAAATGAACCAGGCTAATCAATAAAACACAATTTGTTGCACAATTCAAATTCAGTGATGACGTTACCAGGTCTGAAATATTTGTAGTGAAAAGGCCACTACATCATGTATTGCCCTTATTAGAGTCTGACTTTTTAAAAATATAGAACAAATTGTAAAAATATGTAGAATACAGTGTGAAACAGAAAGGAGATTATGGTGTGCTGGTAAATAAGATCAGATAAAGATGATAAAATCAAATCAGAGCCCTGCATATTACAGATAAAGAATCTTGAAGCTACAGTTTTGCTGAAGCATAAAAGCACTGATATATGCCGTCACCACAATTACCAGAAAAAAAATATTAACATTAGTCTCTATGCCACTCCAAATCTATTTGTTTTTTTCTAACATGGAACGGTTTGACGTTACTGGATGGTAAGATATAATGATCATGAAAAGAAATTGCAGATATTGAGACTATTTACATTAAAAAAAATAAAGAACAGTGTTGGAAAATAAAAGTTTAAAATGCAGCTTAACGGACCTACTCAGCTACCTGTGAATATGTTTGTCCTTTGACAAGTTCAAAGGCACAATTGAAACTGGTTGCTAACTTGATTGTTTTGCTTACTTTGGTACTGTTGTCTAACCAAGACTCCGAAAATGCACTGCATTAGACCGACAGTGTATGCAGGTGACAGCAGTAAATATATTAAAAAATAAAAATAAGAGTTTTGAAGCACCTCACTTCAGAGTCTGCACACTTCACCTATCAGGTTTGGTAGGAAAGTGTAACTGTCACCATTATCCCACAGTTTCAGGAGAACTGAACCTTCTCCTGCAGGAACCATCACCGATTTTGCTAGAGGCAGGGCTGGACAGCATTTATCCATCAATTAGTCAAAATGGACAGTTCCTTTCCTTCTTCCTTGTGTGTGTTTTTAAGATGAAAATAAAGGATAGTTTAAAAAGGAGCAAAAGGATCTATCCATACTGTAAGTATTAAACTAGTGTGTATGCTTGTTTGTAGGATGTATGTACATTTTAGAAACGACTGTTTTCCGTTGTGAAAGCATAGTTATGACCTTCAATACATCTAGCCAGAAAGACAAGACTCTTATCCTTACTTCAGTCTTCCTATCAGGGAAGGAAGATGATCTGTCTCCTACTAATAGCTCCAGAAAAATGGCAGCATATTTCTGCTCACACTCTGACAGGGAAGGACTTGACTGCTTGAAAAATAGGAGTTGCCAAACGTGCTCTGGGTAAAGCTATGGCTGGTCTTACACATCTGGCAGTGAAAGTGCAAGCTAGAAAATGAGCCCACGGCAATATCACATAAGGAGAGGCTGAAAATTATTCAATGCGTTTTATCAGAACCTTCACCTGAA
Organism: Oreortyx pictus; assembly: GCA_036925125.1. Taxonomy (NCBI): domain Eukaryota; kingdom Metazoa; phylum Chordata; class Aves; order Galliformes; family Odontophoridae; genus Oreortyx; species Oreortyx pictus. Next base: position 6,106,169 of record JAUPFR010000010.1, on the reverse strand, counting down.
AACGTCAGATAATCTGCAAACAGTGAAGGCTAATGATGGGGTTCTTCAAACACAAAGACTCATAGCTGGGTGGTCCCTGGGAGAGCTTCTCATCTTTCACAAGACCAAGCCTGAACAAAACGTTGCTTTAATAATAGTTTTCAATTCCCCAGCTAAACAGCTCCATGCCTTCTGGAGAATCATGCAAGGGAAGGGTTGGGAACCAGAGAGACCCTATGAAATGCTGCTGTGGCTCACAAGGCTGTGCACGCTCACTCACAAACACTGATAAAGGAAGAAATGGAGGGCCCTCAGGTCCGCAGACTAAGTGTGCTTTATTCGGTGTGCCAGGCTTCAGGCAGAGGCTAACCCCTTCTGATTCATCTCTATGACACAATACCAGCTACTAGACTTTGAGGTCCTCCATTGGGTGAAACAGAACATGAGGAGGGTCATTGAAGTTTAAAACAGGACATTAGATTTTGGGACTCTTCTCTCTCCTATGCCACAAGCATAAAACATGATGGTTAATATCAACTAAACACTCTGTGCCTCAGTTTCCCACTTACAAACAGGGATAGTAAAGCATTTCTATTGTATAGAGCAAAATAACACTCACCATTACAGCCTGAAGTATGCTTTGATATCTCCAGCTGGTAAATGCAGCTGAACTATACATTATTTTCAATCTTACACATGGCAAGGAAGGGCTTTGGATGTTGTGAGGCCCTAATTGCTCTCTTGCCTTCCCGTCCCCTCAGAATGCCCCAGACATGAGCTGAGAAGATAATGCTGTGATGGTAGTTGAGGGAGGGCCAGTGGGTACTGAAGTGTGGCTTTGTCAGTTTAATAAGTTGCTGCTCTTGCAAAAATGGCTGCAGTCTCTAAACTTAACCCCTGAGAACTTCAATTATTTTATCTACCAATCTTTTGGATTACTGACACCCTCTAAGGGAAAAGCTGTTGTCTTGGATTAGCCAAAGCAGCTACAATGCTGTCTTCCTTAGAGACGGAGGATGACTTAGCTGTCTTATCCTTGGGAAATCTATATAATCCGAAGATTAATCCAGAAGACCCTGATATTTTGCAGCAAAAGGCCTTTTCTAACAAACGGATTTCTCTCTAGCAAAGCTAGCTTTTCACTTTCTCTTTCAGCCTGGAGTAAAAAGAGCTGTAATTGTCCTAATAAAAGCATTTTAGCATCACGGATAGCAACTGTCATAACATAATTTCTTGCCTAGATAAAATTTATCCAGTGTGCAAAATGGTTCCTGTATTCCTCACTGTGAAAGGAGAGCTAATTGCTATCGGTTAAACGAAAGCACCAAGGAGACTAGATGAACAGCCTTCTCTTGGCTCTCCTACAGGTATGTTAGGCTTCAAAATGCTTGGTGCTATATGTGTGTTGACTTTGAAATCATTGTGGGATACAAAATAATGCACACTGCCTCTCTGAGCTGCTTCATTAGCCTGATTTACCTCCAAGGTTCCTGTTTCAGGCAAGTCTGATGGTCGTGCATACAAAAGGATCAGCCACAGAGCTCTGCAGCAGGAGCTGAGTCTTTTGTCCTCCCGGTAAGCGGGAATACAGAAGAGTACAAAACAAAAACAAACCTTCCCTGCAAAAGTAGTCCATCAAATTAGCAGGGCACTTCAGATACAAAGATCTTGAAATTCTCACTTTTGCTCTACTTTGGAGACAAAAGAAAAACCTCTTTTAGCAACAAAACAAAGTCCTTGACATATAGCTTCTAAACTAACTGATCGATCAATCTCTCTCTCTCTCTCTCTCTCTGTCCATCTATTAAGAGAAAAGATTGCATGTTGTTTGAAAAGAAATGTCCAAGAAAGCTGGATTGTGTGAGGAGGCTAAAACAGCCAGGAAAAGCTGGCTGCTCCTGAGGACATGGCAGCAAGGCAGGCAGAGCCCAGCACTGCTGGAGCAGGGTTCAGGAGCTGCTCAGGTCTCTCCGATGCCCTCTGTAAACGAAGTCCCGTATGTTATCTCAGCCACTCTTACCAGTGTCTGTGGGACATTTTAGAGTGTGACCTTTTCAAATGTACATAAAATACTGTAGATTGTCTCCACTCCTGAGGGCATATGTAGCATGAAACTGAAGGTGGCCTCACAGTTGGCAGAAACTGTGGGGCTTTCTGTTTACATTTATTTGTATACAGACGCTGGCTTGTTTGCTGCTCTTTCTAAATTACTGCCCTCTGCATTTCCTTGGTTTTACATGCACTGCAGTTAAACCATTTTTTCTGATAAATATGGAAACTTGATGACTTGAAAAAAAAAAATCCTTCCATGTCAATTCTGCAGTTCATATTCATGCTGAGATTGTATCTAATTTTGAAAATCTTCACACTTGTGCCCTGCCATCATGTGTAATCTTTTATGCATGGCTACCTCCACTGCTGCTGAAGCAGTTGCTATGCGACAGATGAACCTGCTCCGTGGGGCCCTGACATTAGTAAAAGCAAATTGACCACAGGAGCACTAATCTAGCATGAAAAGCAGTTGGTGCCATGCATTTCCTAGAGAAGGATTACCTAATCAACAAGCAAAACCTCCTTTTAAACGTGAGCTGAATTACCTGAGTCTGGATTTCCCTGTTTCACACCTTTTTACTACACCAGATCATCCTGAAGAGTGAAGTCAGTGAAGGTGTGTTACCCAGGAGAAGCAGGGACTCACCTCCCATCAGATCCTCCCGCTTGCACCCTGGCCTGCCTGCAAACGTGTCGGTTGGGCTGACGGTTGCTGCAACTTGTTTCTCCAAGGTTACCAAAAACTGGTAATGGAGACAAATGAAGACAAAAGATGGGCAGAGAACAGTGACTGTCACCCTCTTATCACAGCACCGATATGAACTTTAAGTGTCAAAAAAGGGTTAGATGTGAAAGCGATCAGCTAATCCACATGGAAACCAGAGTATAATGCCTTCCGCACAAAAAGCATCACAACACACTGCTGCCTTTCTTGGAGAAAATGATCTCAGGGGAATTATACTTTGCCAGCCAGATCACTACTAACATCATTATTAGTGATTTAACCCTGCAAGTACCGGGCAATTTTCTTTGAATCCATCACCCAACATATGATTATATTAGAGAAAATGAGTCCTGACTCACATACGGGTTCAGCTGACATATGTCCTGGTGCTTAATAGAAGGATAAGGCTGATAATCTACTGCTTTCTCATAGAGGTAGAAAGGCTTTTTAACCCTTACCTGGCCTCAGATTAACAGACTTGAAGGAAAAAAATATTTCAAAAGTCACTTCAGAAGTGGTGAGATTTTAATGATGGAAAGTATTTTCAGGAGATGGTCTGGTGATGGAGGATTCAAATTTGCTCAAGTGAAGATCTCTGCAGCTTCACTGCATGCTGGTGAGATACAAGCCACTGCACAAAGGTCAGGTTTCCCTTGCTCTCCTGTTTGTTAGTTTTGTTGTTGTTGTTGTTGTTTTTTGCTTTTTTTTTTCTGTGGTCCAACAGAAAGAAACCTAACAGCACTATGTGCAACATTACTGATGTCAGAATACTTTGCATCCAATTATTACAGAAACAGCATCTCATGCCCAGAACCTCAGAGTACTAGATCCGAGTTAAAAGTCATATCTGGCAACCCTTTCACTACAGCCCAGCTTGTGCCAAGTGCTCAACACACAGTTCTCAGTGTAGATAAGGTGGCTCAAATTTCTCGGGAGATATTTGGAGCAGAACAGGATGAGAACTTGATGACATCTTCTTCACGGGGTTAATACTGAAAACCAATGTATCATGCGGCTTATAAAAGGATCTCAGACATGAAAACAAAAGTTACTTCTTACAGAAACCTAATCTGTTCCCTAACTCTTCGTATGTCTTGGCTTGTGAACAGAACAGCAACTACAACAGAACTTGCTGTCCTTAAAATAATCAATACATTTGGCTCATCAAATGAGTTTTATTTCTGGTGCTGATCCTGTTTATGATAAAATTCTTGTCAAAGCATATAATACAGGAGTTACTGGCTATTCACTGAGTGATGTGAAGGGACTTAGTGGTACAGCCTCCATTAACCTTAAAAGGATCCACACAGTTAAATCTCCACCCTGAATATTTAACCTCCACTGTCTCTGTCTCTTCTAGTCTGTATAAATTGCCTTGAAGAATGAAACAAACATATGCATATATTCTGCCTTTGGCAGAGTGCTTAAGTGTACACAGTCTAAATTCAGCATACCTTCACACTGATCTCAGACAGGTCCTGCCCCCTAAGGACTGATCATTACCCTACACACATCAGGAGCTCACCTTAGAAGCACTACCCTATATATAAGTACAAAGAACTTCGTATCAACTGAGCTTCAGTTCTTCGCAGTATTACACTAGCAACCTTCTGTGCAGGATTATCTGAATTATGTCCTGCCTCAGACAAGGAGCTACCACATTCCATGCATGGCCTCACTCAAACCTATCACAACTGAATTAAGATCAGCTGCAGGACCAACGAGAACTGAGAATAATTCAGTTCATACAGAGAGGAGTCACTTTGTTCACCCTGAAACAGCACTCTAGTACAGATCTCCGGGCATCAGCCAGTGGCAACATCAAGCATTTGGTTATGTTCATGAAAGTTTTTTGCAATTTGACAATGTACAGTTCTGCCAGAAACACCAAAGCAAACTTTGATACAAAGAATCCAAATCTGGTGGTACTGACTTGGCCTACAAAACGCGCTGTAATTCTAACCAAATCTGTAACAAATCTATATCCCCACTAACTGAAATGTGGGAAACCTAGATTCTATCAGTCCCCAACCTACTCTGCAGCAACAGCTGTGTCATTCCACTTCTCCATGCCTGCTGGAGACAGTATTTCCCTTTTCTATGAGATTCTGATACTATTCCTACGCTGCAGTGAGATCTACTCATCGAATGTTAAAAATCTTTAGATTATATTTGTGTTTAGATTGCACTTAGATATACAGCTAGACCTCACATCTAGCCCAGAAAACTCTACAAATTGTTGGCCTCAGGGAATTTACTGAACATTCTGGCACTTACTGGAGACTTACCCAGGAAATGTGGCATCTTCTGTACAACTATCACTTCCAAGTGGGACATTTTATCCAGCAAAGGACTGAATACAAAGTACAGAACTGGAGGGCCAAATCTACACAGATCCAGTTGTCAGCCAAAGTATACTTTAACAAACATCAGCCAAGAAACAGGTTCAATACTCTTAATGTAAAGCCACTACAAAACTGCTTCTCTGCCAGTTAGAGCTCGTTCTGTTCTCATAACCACTTTGGGTACATTTATTCTTGCCCCGATTAAATAACTCCTTCTCTCTGTCTTCTTCCTTCAACCTTCCCACAGCATGTGTACACACAATCCACCGTATGTGCTTGTCTCCTTGGAAAGAGAGAAATTATATCCATTCAGTCTTGACTCAGTTTCAGCAAACTCTTTTAGGACATGCTGCAGCCCCAGAAGAGCTGTGCAACCTGGCCTCCACAGGAGCCAGCTCCAGCTCTAGACAGTTATACAGGTGCTTCAGCACAGCTTTTCACCTGAGTGAACAAGCACTGCTGCATTGCAGCATAATTCAACTGAGGTTCAGGGCTACACTAATGCTGTTGTTTCTACATTTGAGTGCACCATCTGGATATACTAGCTTGGGCAGGTGCTAGCTCAAGGCTTTCTTTGCTGTCCTTCAACAGAGAGAATAGCTGTGTCCCCACTTGTCAGGCAGGCTCTCAAGTCAGCTGCCCCTGTCACCCTGCTGTCCTTTCCAGCACCTGTTTCAGCTTGACTTCATTTTCCTTGAAGGTAAGAGATGAGAATTATACAGATGATATTGTTCAAAACTCATCAGTGTTTTGTACACTGTTATTAACGGTTCCCTCTTTCTCCTGGAAATGCTTCTCTTAATGGATCTTATGATCCCATATGGGGCTTCTTCCCATTCATGTTAATTTAATCTCTCCTTCTGTTCATCAGAGCTTTTTTCCTGCCCTAACAGCCACTTCCTTTTTGGAGCAGTGACACAAATTATCATTAAGCAGGGCAATGCTCAGACCCTCAAGGGCTACAATTAGGTTTCGGGGTTCCGTGTGGGAGGACAGCACCAGACTACTATAATCCTTTCTTTATTCTTTAATGATCATTACATTCTCAGTGTATTAATAAAACTCATTTCCTATCCTTCTGCGTGTGCAAGACAAAAGTAATTAAAACAAAAATTCAAAAGCTCTTGTATGTAACAATGAGAGAGACCCAAATTCAGCTTTCAACAAAACCTCAACATCTTGATTCCATGCCCAAAAAAGTCACTGGAAAATATCTCACTGACTCTAGCAGGGCAAGGTCAGGATCACCATGAAGTACTTGAGAGTTTCATGTTTATCAATAGACAAAAACTTCCCTTCCAACACTCACTGTGAGAAGAATTGCTCCATCCTACGTCAGAGATTAGCACCATTTGTGCCCCACTTCACCTGGACTCTGAATGCTTCTCTGAGATTCCCATTTTCTGACCTCACAATGAAATGGGAATGGAAATATTCAGAAGGCATCCCATATGGCCTTCTCTTTGATATTTTGGTGTCTCTGAGAGGTAAGTTTATAACCCTTACCACATGGCCCATCAAAGACTGTGAGAACATCTGGAAACAGAAATTCAAGAACTCCAAACTCAGACTTGGGAGAAGAAGAGGACAAAAAAATAATAATAATAACTAAAAAAAAAACCTGAAGCCCAAATTTATATATGTTTCATGTGATGAAAACTAATTATAAAATCAGAATGCATTACCATAATTGTTTATATCTGTGTTTTAAGGAATTTGCTGTCTTCTGAATCTAATAAACGAAGGAACTGATGCTTGACTGCTACAACAGTTTTTAATCTGTTTGGAAATTAGTCCAAACAATGAAGAAATTCTTTTTGGTATCACAAGAAAATGTTACAGTAAGGAAAGAAAAAGGAATAGAAAGAGAAACCTTTAAAAACAAAGGAACAAACAAAACTGCTTAATTATGAATTGGAGATAATTAGAGGTAGAATGTACCTGGCTCACTCAGAGTGCAGGAAGGGAAGACAAGGGCATATGAAGCATTGCCCTGGGCTCTCCAGCCCCACAAACCCCAGCAGATGCTTCATGCATCTCCCCTAGGCAGCGAGGTAGAGGGCCCCAGTACTCCTCCAGCTAGGAGGAGCTGGCAGGCTGCAGACAGGGGCTGCGCTGTAACCTGGACAAAATTAGGGTCCTTGCACACCGGTGAACTCCATTTTCTCCCTGTGGCTTGGCAGCAAGTGCATTTGGTACGTTCTTGCCCAGCTAACTGTGAAATATCTGTCAAATATCACCAAATCTGTGTTTCTACCACTCTCAGCAAGGTAGGCTTCGAACATCTGCTCGTATCTCTGCAGCTGAGGTAGGCTCATTTAATAGATAAAACACCAGATAGAGAGGAAATGTTTAAGAGTAGCCAAAAGCAGACAGAGGTTTAGTATAACTGTACATTATTAGCATAGATTCTTAATCCCACTCTTGACTAAAGAAATACATAAATCTTATTCCCTTACATCTTACTTCTACAGCAGTACATCTCATCATAGTGTGCACACAGTTGTTAGAGATACCCAAGATTAAACAAATTTTGGCAAAGATTGCAAGGTATGCAGTTTTCTGTCAGGCAGAGAGCACTGTATAGGAGGTAAATGTTACCAGGCACACCCAAAGAGAGTAGCAGTGTCACAAAGGCCAATTCAACAGCCCCCTAAACTCAACATCACTTGTAATTCATCCCTACGCAATTTTTTGTAGAAACGATCAGGACTTTGCTCGCTTCCTGGTGAGAACATGTTCGTGCCACCTGGGATCAACTAATTTTGCTAGCTCAGGTTCAACAAAGTCTCGAATATCTAAATAAGCAAAGAGAGTAAATAAACAGTGCTTTTATGTTGTTCATGACTTTTCAAGTGCACACAAGGATGCAGTAGCGGGGAGGAGTAGACCAGCTGCTAATGTTGTTACCTGCATTATACTTGTGCTATCTATCAAAAGGCAACTTTGGTTTAGGAATGGCGCCCTGGGCAGCCTAATCTAGTGGGTGGCAATCCTGAACATGGCGGGGGGGGGGGGTGGAACTGGATTGCATTAAAAGGTGCTATCAATCCAAGCCATTCCATTATTTTGTGATTCCAGTCTTGCAGAGCACCAAACCATGCATGGCTTTCAGGACGAGTAAGCCTGCTAATTTCATGGCACATCTCATCTATCTAAAGCTGAGCACCAATGAACCCGTGTATGGATGCTCTGCTCTCAGTCCAATATTTAGCACCCACTCAGTTTTGCACAGAACAGTAAACTCAGCACATTGCATTGGAATATTGCAGCAACTCAGAAGCGCTTCAGAGCTGCTCCCTAAACAGAAGTTAAATCTCTGACTCAGAAACAAATCCTCTGACATTTTGTCTGTAGAAGCCAGTTAAAAATATCTTTTTAATCATGATTTGGCCAAAATAATCTTTGCAAGGGTAAAACAGAGACATCCAAGCCTTGCTGTAGACTGAATAAAGCCCAGTAATTTTGCCTGGCTGAAGAAACAGATCTTGCTGAAAGCAGAGATCCGCTATTTATCTGCAAGGCAAGACACAGTGGTGTGAATTTCTCACACTCCTCAGCAGACGTAAAGTTCTCTGCCTTTTTGTTTCTGAGCACGAGAGTCACATTTGTGTCTTGCTGGAAAAAAAGAAATAACAACAAATCTTGCTAGAGGACATTCTGTTTCTAATCCAGATTGCGCATATTTCCCTCACGTTCCTGAAATTTCTGTAGCAATAGGTGCTGTATTGCTGCATGGAATCTCAATGAGTCATTATAGTAGTAACTTGTCTGATGTCTCATTGCTCTTGAAAACAAAGTTGGGTTAGAGGTGTCTGCTTCCTCTCCCTTCTGTTCCAGGGCTTGAAAAAGGCAGCTTGGTAGTGATAGCTTTTGTTTTTGAAAATAGTCATTCCTGAATAATACTGTGCCTCTCAGATGGAGATCACGCTTTATCTGTACGCTTAACTGAGCTGCTTTCCTTGGGAAAATATCACAGCTGGGATGTGACCTGCTTCTAGGCTCTGATTTCATTTCTGAAAGAGTGCAGCCCGACATAGCTTGTTAGCCCTGTAGGCAGGAATTACGTGCTACTGACTCAGGCCAAGCACACTGTTAGCCCTCAATAATAATAATGAGTTGTGAAAGGAGTTCATAACTGGATGTGAGAGGTAAAGAATGTTTGAAGAGCAAAAGTTCACAATATTCTTGGGGATAATGGCATTATTTCACGGGAATCTCTCTAAGCAGCACATATGAGAGAGAAATTTGTCCCCTACGGACCATGCCGCCAGCTTGCTTGCTGACAGCATATATTTTAGTTTCCCAGCAGTTATCCAAACAGGCATTTCTTCTTCCAACCCTTTGGAACCGTTGACTTTCTGAAAACACAGCCTCCCAGGAGGAGGTCAGCACACCAATTAAACATTACAGCATAAACTATAAGGGTAACAAAGCTAGCAATTGATTTGTAATACTTCGTGCAAATCTTGGTATTAAGAAAGTGTTAAAGATTTTTGATAAATTCAGCCTGGAGAAGAGGAGGCAGCAAGGAGACCACACTGCAGCCTTCCAATACATAACAGGAGGTTATAAAAAGGAGGGGAATCAACTTTTTACCTGGGTAGTTAGTGATAGGATAAGGGTGAAAGGGGTTTTAAGCTCAAAGAGGGAAGGTTTAGATTGGATGACGGGGAAATTCTTTACAGAGAGTGGTGAGGTGCTAGAACAGGCTGCCCAGAGAGGTTGTGTGTGCTCCATCTTTGGAGGCATTCAGGACCACGTTGGATGGGGCCCTGGGCAACCTGGGCTAGTACAGTGTTTCTATGATTCTTCCTGTCCAGCTAGGTACATTACAGGTAACCACAATGCTACTTCCTCAAAGAAAGTGGTATCAGCTGCCTCCTGTTTGACATGGCAAACATCTGAATCACAGAGGAGAAGTGCCAATGAGATATCCCTCAACTTCCCTAAGCGTGTTCCAGGGGCCCTGCATAGCTCTGTGCACAGCACATTCTGCTGCTGTAACTAACTGTTTGCAGTTGCTACAGCAGGATGCCCTTGTGTGAGGACGCGGACACCCCAGCTGTATCCCATGCACGGGAAGCAGTAGTTTGCCCTGTTCTTTGATCCTCTCAATTTTTGTATTCTTCTCATCAAAAGATTTGCACACTGAAATCATCATGCAGAAACTCAAGGCTTTTGCATTTGAATCATATGTATGCCTCAGCTTTCTTTCCTCCCCCATTTTGTTTTGTGCATCTTCCTGTGCTTCTAAATGCCCAGGAAATGCTGTAGAGTATATCCTTTTGGGTCCCAATTAAGATCCTGAACTGCTGTTCTCTGTATGATAACAACCTGAAGTGCTGACAACACGTTACCTGTCAACAGGCAAATGAAGGCCAACCATCTGTTCCACTATAAATTGTCTCCATTACTCTCAACTTGAAAATCCACTTTAAAGACTCCCCAATTATCTAGCAACCAGAGCCAAACGATGCAATGCTATTTTAACTAGAATCGCCATTGTGTAGAAGAAAAATAAACATTAAAAGCTCAGAACAAAGAAAGATTTTTGAAAAGCTGTTTTATATCTGATTCTGTGTGTACAGCTCTGATGTGCGTGCTGGAGAAGCCCAGAATGGCAGAAGCAAAGAGTATCAGATTACTGCTGCTCGAAAACCTAAATTTCAATTGATAGGGAGCCAGCTAACTGCTCCTGCTCAGGAGCCTTTTGTCTCTAAATGCTGTGATCACAAACCTCCTGCAAACTGCCAGAGCTCCCTGCTCACGCAGTACTCTGTGGCCAGGCACCCGGAGCTGCACGGGGACTGCGATTCAGCCTCTCTCAGTTCAGAAGTGGGATACTGGCACATCAGACCAAGTTCGAAGGCGAGATATAAGAGGAAAAGCCTCAGACTGGTTTGCTTTGAGCAAGTGAAGAGCTTGCATTTAGTTCCAGTGTGCTTGTGCCCAGAGAAGAACAAAACTAGCAGAACAAAACATTATACCAAGTGTTCATCTTTTGCTGATGCCCATTTTCCTGCTCCTCAAACATTCCCTCGGCTCTGGGCAATCCTCGAGCCTTCACTTTCTGCTGGTTTTTTTTAATGTTTTCATGCATTTCCTGCTTCCCATCTCACTGTGCTACAGACTCACAAAGACTTTTAAAATAATGGGACTGCAACCTTTTCCTTTCCTCCTACACAATGAGGAAAATGTGACCTGGTTTGCCACGTATGGCAGAGAAAGCAAGCCTGGAGTTTGTGCTTTCACACCATAAACTGCACACAGAAGCAACTACTGATGCCCAGGAATCAGTTCACATCTGGTACACTAGTCCTTTCAGAAGAAGGGCTTCCAAGCCCAATTTCATCCAGTCTGATCAGAATGGCAAAAAAATAAATTAAAAGATGGTGAGTTTAGATTAGGTTTCCAACACTTTGTTGCACCACTGATATCTGAATACAGAGTGTAAAATAGAACACAAAATAGAGAGACAAGGGCACTGAAGTACTTTCATTATTCTTAGGACTTTTAGAAACAAATTCACATTTATGGCACCTTTTTTGACAAGACCCTATTTGCAATTTGCAATAATTAAATGACACAGAAACACTCTGAAAATCTCTGTAAAGCACCTAGCATCTCAACCACAGCAATTGATCCTATGTATTGGCCCAGCAACAGTAAATGACTGTTTTGTATACAGCTTTGTGTTCAGGAGTAGCAGTTGGTGCCCTGTAGTACTTACTGGGGAAGTTAAACACAAGTGAGTCAGTGAGGAGTAATATGTGATAAGGTAGCAAAGTTGTCTTCATTATAAAATGCATTTTTGAGGGTTCATATTTCTTTTTTCATCCAGAAAAGAGATAGGAACTTATAGATTGTACTAGATATTTCCAAGAGATACAAGTGAGGCAAAGGTGAATGTCAGTCTAATGAACCGGAATCATATCAGTGTGGCTATTGTAATAAATGTAAATGAGGAAGATAATTGCCCCCAACGCATGTAAGACACAGCCTTCAATAGTGCTAAGAATACACATTTGGCATGACCCTTGAGGATCCCACTTATGGACTTCACATTGTTCCTCCTGCAAATTTCAGAGCAAAAGAAAGCTTGCCTCTTACTCTAATTATTGGATTATTGTTGGTGTTGCTGGCTAGCTAATCTGATGGGAGTTTGTTTCTGGGTAGGTTTATTGCTCTTCCTCCTGATACCTGTAGCCAAGAGTCTCACTCAGTGCAGTCCTGTTTGTCTTTGCACTAGCAGCACTGTGAAGCTGTCTGTATTTGCTGCTGGCATTTCCAACTTCCAACCAGTCTAAATTTCCATAGGAAATGACATAGGTCTCCTTAGACAAGACTCTTAAAAACAACAAAATGCAGTCCCATCTTCACTGCCAGCTACTTGTTGTACACAGTCTGAAACCACACAGACTACTCAAATAGAGCTTTGAAAGCAATATCCAGTTTGCATTCAATGAGCTGCACATTACCATACACAATATAGAATGTAACTGCACAGATTTCTGCCTCTCAGCCCCCATGCCCCCACCCCAAAGTTAGGAAATCCTGAGTGAACTGTTAAAGCTGGCAAAAGTTCGTCTAACTGGTAACTTATAGAAAAGCTGGTCTACTTGCAACTAAACCCCATTGCTCACCCCAGCCAAACAAAGACAACATCAAGTTGCATTAATTTTTATTGTTAGAACAAATATTCTGAAGAGAATATAGGAATAAGTGTTATTAAATCAGTACTAGAGCCCAAAATCAAGAACTCTTTTATACTTTCTAAGAGATCGCACATGAATAACACAATTTCACCTTGTCTCAAACAAAACTGAGGCTAAATCAGGCATTAAATCTAACCGAGGTTAAATCTCACATTCAGATACCCAGAACTTTGTCCCAGATCTACTTTCAGTACTCACATCTACAGGCACCGGACACTTAGAGATCTGTGGGGGAAAGAGAGATGGGAGGATCTCCAAGGATATTAGTCAAAACATACAGGGTCGATGACTTCATTGGATTATACGCCTGCTTACTCTGTGAACTACAACTGCACCCTTATTTGCTGCTTCAGTCAGAAAGAGTTCATAAAGAAACTGGATATCACTTCCTAAATAAACTGTCACAACACTACTCCAGTAGAAAGCCAAATGCATTATATATAAATGCCAATTAACTGACGTGATGTACAATAAGGGGAGGAGGAAATGTATATTCAACTAAGTGACAGGTATTTCAATGCACCACATAATTAGCTTTGTTTGGTTATTTTGATTTTGTTTTTATTGGCAAGAGGCACTATGAAAAAATCTACTAATTAGATAGGAAGTTCCCCTGAAGACATCTATCAACTGTTTCTATTAATACAGGCAACTGTGAGTAGGTAGGTAGGAAGGAAAAACATTCAGAAACAACTTTTAGTTAATTAAATTGAGGTCTGGATGCAAAATACTTCTCCCCCATCAACAAATGTTCAGTCACATTTCCAAGAAAATTGGCTAAAAATTTTATTTCAGAGTGAAAGATAATCCGAAAACTGAGGATTGTATCAGATTTCTAACTTCCACTTTATTACTCAAGAATTTTAGCATAGCAACACTAAGTACGTTATTCTCTACAGACTGCTGTACTTCATGAAGAAAGCCTCTGCTACTTCTAGGAATAGGTGTGTTTATGCAGTTATAGGCATTACAAAACTGTGGAGAATGGCAGACTTTTTTTTAACACCTGCACTGTGACTCCAGTTCAATACAGAGTAATGGTACAAAAGAGTACAGAAACATCTCCAGCTGATATGACCAGGTCTGACTTCTCTTGGGCAGGAAACAAGGATTTTTCTTTCTTTCTTCAACTCACAAACTTTATAGAAGACCCCTCCTCAAACTCGGGCTGACCAGCCAGCAACTTGTCACATTGCCAACCACAATTCTATTCTGCAGACCAGGCTGTCAGACGGTTGTGGTCAAATAGTATAAGAACGTATTGTCAGCTCCAAAGATTTAGTTCTGACACGTTTCAGTAACATGTAGCCATAGTGTGGAGGCAGTATTCTCTGGTCTTAATGATGTTGCAAGGGTTGCAGAGGAGGAAACAAGTTGACAGCATATTACTTAATATACGTTTAATCAGTATTTAGAGTCTTCGCTATGTTTTGCCAAGAAAAGGGCACATCTTCTTCCTTTTGTAAGCTAGAGGGTCACAATCCCCAATGGCCTCTTCATATGCAGCCTATATAGAAGTTTAGCAATGCTTTTGCATCATTTTTACAGTACAGCACCATAACAGCTATGGTTAGCTTAGCTAGGATGTTTATCTGTACTGTGTTAGATCTAGAAACCTGCCTAGAATTGGAAAGGATGTAGCATCACACACTAGTTGGCAGGGTCCTACTGGTCCACCTGGTCCAACCCTGCTCCAGCATGGCCACCCAGAGCTGCTTGGCCAGGATTATATCCAGTTAATTTTGGAAAGTCTCCAAGGAAGAGATTCCCATAACCTCACTGGGCTACCTGCTCTGTCACCTGCACAGCCTGGCATCCAGATACGAGCTTCCAGGAACATGGTCAGAGCAATCAATGAGCAAGAGTAGGTAACATGAGCAAACAGCTAAAAAGCAGAGGTGGTCTTGGATGCCAAGAGTCCACAGAGCTTCATTTCAGGCCTCATTATCAATCACAGAATGGTTTGGGCTGGAAAGGGTTATTAAAGACCACCCAGTTCCAACTACCCTGCCATGGCCGCAGACAACTTCCACTAGATCAGGTCACCCAAAGCCCCACCCAACTCAGGCTTTGAATGTGAAAATTAGAGGGAATATCTCCTTCAAACATCAAGTATGGACTCCTGCAAAGTAGGTGGAGTGGAAAGGATAGATGCAGAGACACAGGGGAGTGGCAAAGCAATGTGTAGTGAAGGAGGAGCAAAGTCCACAGTCCCTACAGGCCTGGTACTGAGAGAACTAGGTGAGTGTCCGAAACTGAAAAGACACACTGTTTTAATTTCTGATTTCCACATGCCTACTCCTGTTAGAAGCAAAGGAACAGCTGGACAGGGAATTTGCTAAACAGATACAGCACATAGTTCTTTGTGTAGGATTTCTCTTCACATTTACAAAATAACTAGAACTCATGCTTATTTTGCTTCCCTTCCCTATAACTAAATTCATATTCTTTACCACCTGCGTGTGTAGAATGGAATAAATAATGATTACCACTGTGATAGAGAACTACTGCTAAAATCCCAGTAAGTCATCAAATGGCTGTTACATACAAAGATAATGCAGTCAATAGTGAGGCTTTTTCAGCAGGGTTAGGCAGCAACACTATATGTGCATGTTTTATGAGTTACAAAAATGGGTATTTCAGTACAGGCACCACATGTAGATCAAACTGACAGACCCCTTTGGGATTAAGCCCCATCACCTTCTGAATGCAAGACAAGCATAAAACCACTGCAGCAAAGGAAAAAAAAAATCAGCTTGAAAATAATTAAACAGCAAGGCAGCCACCCATAATGATATTCAGCAGAACACATTAGGGACAGTTTGCTGGGAATGCACAAGAGCACTCCAGTTGTTTAATTAACATTGAAACGGCGGTTCCACAAGAACTAAAAATCCTGTTAATTTATGTGTCTCTTAATGATGCTCATTTAAATACTGTCAACTTTTCTCTAGTTTAATATTCATGATTTCTAGTCATTAAAACACTAGGCTCAGCTTGTGGATTCACTGAGAAACACAAATTGTTTGATGATGATGTCAGTTCTTAAAAAGTTTTTCCCCTTAAAGTGTAAATCTCTCAGTGCTCCTCACTAGGGTCAACGTAGCCTGGTCTATAAATATCATTTTTATCATTCATAAAATACAATAAACTACAATGTACTCTCTCACCTTCAAAGATGAGCCCTGCTTGCATTGTCAGGAGTTATTTATGTAAAGGTAGTTATCTTTTTATGACTGAGTATCTCAGCTGGTTAACGTAATGGCTTTATATATTAAGATACTGGGCTCAAGTCCCACTTCAGACTGTAAAAACTATTTTCATCCAAAGTAGGAAACATTACATTAAAAATAATTTTAGTGCTGAAAAAGATGCTCACAGCTGGCTCTTAAAAAGATACTGCCAAGGTGGCAGAAGTCAATTTTTTGACCTCCCTGGAATTAGTATGTATATGGACTGAATTAACATTTTCATGCACAAAAATTTTGTTTATCCTGCGTTTGTGACACTCATCCTTTCCTTACAGTGGTAAATTTAGATGAAGTGTCCCTATACCATCTCTTTAGTAGAAAATATTCTGTAGCCTCCAACTTCTCCTGAAAAATACACACAGATCTTAAATTGTCGGAGAAAAACCCTGATCTTTTGTATAAATTAAAAAGTACGGCTTAATTTTCAACAGATCTCAAGAAGCTGAACACTTTCAGCAGGGCAGGGAGCAGGACATTTGAGACAGGACAAGTAGAGACTAGAAAGGAAGATCATATCCTTCCTTAACAAGTACATTATTTCCCAATGTTTTCCATCTAAGTATTATAAAGCATCATACCATAGCATCTTCTTAATTTCTTGTTCAGTTTATGTCTTCCTTTCTTATTATTTTTTTTTCTTTATAGGCGAGGAACATTACTACTCTTACACTTCTTTTTAATACCCTAACTATAGTTAGATCCTCTCTTATTAGATATTCTATTTCTCCTATATGGTTTGTAAAAAGAAGATTAATAAAGGGCGCAGGTTCAGGCTTAAAAGAGGCTATAGACCAGGGGCAAGTGAAATCTTGTTAGTGCACCAATTCCCACTGCATACCTTTAAGACCTAGAAGTGTTCCCTGGCTAAGGTTGTTGGGTTTTTTTATTCCTGTCAGATTTCCAGTACGCATTGAAATGCAACAGTACCATATAATTTTTCTGAAAGACAGCTTGTTTGGCATTTTAGACAGACATCCAACACAACAAAATGTACTTTATTACACAGAGAGAAAAATATCTTGTGAACCAGGCAGAACAGAACTAACACTACCTGATTAGCAGCAAAGCCGATATTTATCACCTCATTTCAGTCTTCACATTTTATTCTTTCCCAACTGTTTCGTATTTATAATCTGTATTTCATAACTAAATAGCTTAATGTAGTTTACCTTTAAAAAAAAGTCATAACTAGATGGTCTAGACATACGTCTAATTACCAAAATCCTATCCAACCTCTGAAATGCTTTTATGCAGTTACTGTTTGTATTTTCTTCCAGATGTGTTTCAATAAAATAAGTAAACCGTATTAACTTATTGTGTATGCATTTTAATGTAATATAGCTCCTTTCCAGAATCATGCATCCCAAAAGAGAACTTAGAATTTATTTTAGTCATCTAAATGCTCTATTTTCAGCCCAGAAATTCATTTCCTTTATACCTCACTAAGATCTAATTAATAAATGCACATTCTTAGGACTGTAATTTTGAAATACAGCCTGATACGTGGTTCTGCCCTGACACACATGCTCATCTCAGTTCTGCTTTTAGTTCATAATATTCTCTCCAGTAAAAATGCATTTTAGCTCTAGACTGATCTGTCACTTCACAAATGAATGAATTCTGCTGTCCCTACTGTTTTTCATGTTGACCATAGAGAAAAAAAAAAACTTGTTAACATCTTCATTTTTTTAGAAGAAAGAAAAAAAGACTGTAAAAGGAACCCCTGGAAAAGAATGCCGGTCTTGAGGTTGAATGTACGAATTCTGTCTATTGAAATAAGCAACTTTTTACTTAATTATAGGAAAATTTTATACGATAACTCTACTTTGACAAAGTATACAACTCTTATATTCTGGTATTTATTTATACCTTTATATCCAATGCTTTTGATATCGCTTTCAGTATGCAGTTATCCTCTTTTTTAAACTTGGGCATTGTATGTAAAGTGGTTCCCAAATGAAAGCTTCTATTTCATTAAATTGATATTTTGTATAACTAGCAGGAAGTAATCAGCATATAATGCCTATTCCCAGTACATTTATTTACTAAACTTCTCCAGTGTCCCTAATCTTGGGCACTAATAGTTCAGTAATTAAACGAATTGTAATGAACAGAATAGTCTCATACCTTGTTTTTGAAGCACAGAAAATACAAAGATTCTACCAAGATAAACACTTTCCCTGTACCTGCACACTGAAAGTAAGCCTCTTTTTAGACTTCGTGATGTGGTAAACGTCACCAAGGAATTTCCTTGTACTTAACCTAAGGGACTTATTTTTCTAAAACGCAGATTTGTTTGCATCGGTTTAAGCTCTGTTGTCTATAGACCTGCCAGGACTCAGTGGAAAATAACGCTTTCTGTTGACTCAAGAGGGAGGCTGCTTTAGTGCATCCTTGCTTGGGCTGAGCTTCAAAATTATTTTTAACTGCAGAAAGATACCTGTTAAGTATTCAGTTTCCACCAGAGAAGAGCCCTCCTGAGGAAGTCACTTAGGTTCCACATGTTTCTAAGGAGCATCCAGAGGGTATATGACTCTTCCCTAGTTTTTATGGTAAAATGGTCATTTCTATTCCTGTCTCACTGGACTGTGCATCTCTATTATACACTGGCACATTTTGAAACCCTGCAATGTTTGGATATTTTTAATAGCCATCTTTAACCTTCTACTCTTTAAAGGTAGAAATCTTCACATGCCCATTCCCTCTTGTTTTTAGAAACTCATTACAACCTCTACACTTTAACAGTAGCTACTTGTTTACATATCCCGTATTGAGCTGATGAGGCAACTATCATTTGTGAATCCAGGCCTGATAAGTGTCATCAAACAATGAAAACATTGAGATCTTCCTCTTCAATAATAATTTTATATGACAAACGTTGCTAACAATGTTGTCTTGCTTTTAGATCTGTTTTGATCCTTTTACAGTCCCACACTAATTGTGTAAGTATAAATAAACACTATTTTCAACAGGAACAGACCCTTGTTCCATTGAGAGTTACAATGATCTTTTGGCAGTATTAGTTGTTTTTCCTTTAGGTGAAATTCCTGATGGATTACTAGCCACAATTCACTTTTTTCTTTTTCTTGTTCTGGAAGGGTGTGGGGTTTCTGCTGTTGTCATTTTTTCTTTTCCATAAAGGGTATCTTCTGTTAGCTTTGGTTAAAATCTGGTATGTTAACTATTTTTTAAAAAAATTCTTCTATACATAATATCAGTGTTATTTTCATTTAGGAGCATCTCCCACTTATTCCTGTCATTTTGGGTGCACTTTTTTGTGGGTTTGGGAGTGTTTTGTTGTTGTTTGTTGTTTTTTTTTTTTATATCTCCATGTTTTCTAATCAGCCTTCTTACAGCTATATTCAGCTTCAGTACCCACATATCATAAATTTAAACCATACATTGGAACAATGCTATCTTTTTTGCTTTGCGCTGTATTTTCTGGTATCCATATTAGTAATTCCAAACTTTCTTAACGTGAACTCTTGTAGTTATTACTTGTTATTTGTTGGAAAATTGTTTTTTAAGCTGTATCTCTGTAATCTTAGCAAAAAACTCATTATATACATTTTTTGCCATCAAGGCAGTATTTTTTTTACAGTACAAGCACTGTTTTATTACATTCAAAAGACATCCCAATTCCCTTTCTCTTACAGTTAATGAGCCCTCAGGTGAAATGTACTTAACTTGAGTCTAATCAGTGCCTATTTGTTCTTGCTTCCAGCAATGAGGTCAGGAACTTTTGGACTTCCCGTGGCACATAGAAAGCATAGGTTTGACTCACCTGATACATATTTAGGGTTGCTAAGAGCACTAGAGCATTGTCCTCCTATGGAGATGTTTGCAGATTTGTGCTAATAAAGTCCCCTTGGTTATGCTGCACTGTTGTCTCTTTTGATGTCCAGAAAACTAATCATTATAACAACTCTACTCTGCCTGGATGACTTCATTTATTGCATCCTCATGCTTTGATACTTTTCAATTTTATTTGACTATAACAATGCAAAGCTTTAGGCAACTGTACATCAAGCAGCAAGTACATCTGTAGCTCCTCTTTCAAACGTTAATATTATCCTTACCCCTCTGTCTCTCCGTACTAGCCATCAGATTATGGACTTCTTCTTGCTTGTTCTCTCTCTGTCCCCATGATTCTGGTATAATTGGTTGTACACTGGCCCAGTTTCAAATGGAGATGTAGAACATAT
This sequence comes from Oreortyx pictus, assembly GCA_036925125.1. Classification (NCBI taxonomy): domain Eukaryota; kingdom Metazoa; phylum Chordata; class Aves; order Galliformes; family Odontophoridae; genus Oreortyx; species Oreortyx pictus. Next base: position 6,085,895 of record JAUPFR010000010.1, on the reverse strand, counting down.
CTTTTGCTACCACTGTAAAATAGCTAATTTGCTGATAGGAAGAATATTTTTATGGAAGATTGGAAGCGGATATATGAATCTCAACAGGACTGAAATTTAACCTAAATTACTTCTTTCCAAGGATAACAATCTCATCACAAGAGTTTGTTGCTTTGTTTGTCTTATACCCTCCATCCTTTACCCCTTTCACATTCTAAACGTAAGAAGAATTATGATATTGTATCCTCATCTGCAGAGATCACTGACTGCAAGCCCCTAATAAAGAAAAGAGAGGAGTTCGGATGCTCCCATTGGCACAGTCGAAGTTCCTTCTCGTCATTATGCTTGTTGCTTTAACACTAATCAACGTACAAAAACTCAACCATCTGCCCTTGGTTTGTGAGCTCTATTCCCAAAGCTGAGAACCTTATTTTAGGCAGTGCAAGGATCAAGAACCTTTGTCCCTTTTGGGACTTATTTTGCTGAGCTATTTCTCTACATCTGTCTCTGGACACCATAAGAACAATCTGTTTCCTGCCTACCCCAGACATACTGCTGTCCCCAAAGAAGCATATCTCTTCTTGGTTCACCCAGGGACACCCAAACTTGCAGAAGGAATGGTCAGCCTTATAAATTCAAATTTATTTCATTAAATATCCAGAAAGAATACTTCTCTTTTCATTAAAACAGCACTGAGATAACCTTATCTCCTTCCTCTTAGTAACTTAAACATCAACTGAGCAGACATTTAAATACGAACGGGGAAAATAATGATAGACTGTTTGGCCAGGGCAGAGAATGGTCCTATGGTAGTACAAGGATTAAAGTACTGATTTATAAGAATTAAGTCAAAATTCAGGAAAGTTAAGAATGCACTTAACTTAAGCACATGTTTATAACTCACAAATTTTTCAGTCCAGATATGCGGCACAAACATTTTTGCTCTCAGTTTAACATTTTGCTCTCTTTGTATGCTAGCTTGTTTTAGTGAGACAGAAACATTCTATGAAAAGATAAACTGGACTTAAAAATATAGGGTACGTAGTAGATTGGCAGGTTTTTCATTATTTTTAAAAGTAAAAAACAAAATAAGCAGGAAACTAATGAAAAAGCAGGCACCCATCTCCTGAAGGGAGGACCAAGAACCAACTTTGCTGAGATTTACTTGCAAGCACAAACTATTACTTGACCAGCAAAGACTTAATGAACTTTGCATACAGCTCCACACTTAGCTGAATTGGACTTGTGCGTTCATCCCATTACAATGCTAAAAAGTTTTGCCTTAGAACAGGCTTAGAATGAATTCACAACTACTTGCAGAAATGTCATGCAGGAAGCCTCAGAGCAGCCTCCTCCACCCAGCATGGAGAACTGGACCCCTGTATTTTCAGGAGATATGCTGCTTCTAATGACAGCTGGTCAACGCCAAGAAACTGCCTGACAAGAAAAAATTATGTGGATGCAGTGAAAATTCAGAAATCAGGTTTTAAGAGGTCTTCGCCATCCCCCTCCCTTCATGAAGTGACAATGTTCTTTCAAAAGCAAAGGTTCAAGAGAGGCACAGACTTGTAGCAGAGCATCACAATAATCATAATCTAAAACATTCCCCCAATAACAAGGCACGGCCAGACACAGGAGAAATGTCAGTGTCTAAATAACCATTCCAGACAGGAATCTGCAAATTACCTGAAAGTGGTAAAACATCCTAGAGGAGGATCAGCAACAGAGCGATTTACAAACATTTCAGATATTTATTTAGAAAAACTAAAGTAAAATCTTTACTCTTCTAATTGACCATAGGGAACAAAATATTTTGTGAATGTAAATTACAACCGTGATTAAAATATAAGATGCACTTTCTTAATATTCATAGCAATGTCTGCAACAAGCAGCATTAACATAAATTCATATTTTTTCTTATCTCCCCAAAAACACATTTTTATTAAAACGAATAGTTTATTATTTATGATTATCTTAGTAGGAGTTGGGGTTTATGACTATATAAAGAATTTAAGCTGTCATCTTTTCTTTATCCCATATTTGCCAGGTTGCCTGGTGGTTCATTTGTTTGTTAAATGTATTAACCTACTCCAGCCATTACGCACTTTATAAACAACTGTGGACTAATTGGTATTCATGTGCAGGGAGTATTTTCTCAATGTAGGGAAGTGATACAGTCAAGTTTTTAACCAAATGGTGATTCAGTGCACTACATTTTTGAGTCTAAACACTAAAACGAGGACAAGTTCAAAATGTTGTCAGAAACATCAATCAAATGTTTATGAAGTATTTTGTTCTATTCACTGAAAAGGCAAGCAAAGGAGCACAAGAGTAAAGTTTTGCAATCAGACCAGTCATTCAAGAAGTACATTTTCCTTTCTCTAGCTATGCGTATGCAAAGAACTTAACCCTTCCTTGAACTCCCTTCAACTCCGTGAAAAAGCTTTAACCATCTTCTGTTCACAAAATAAATAAATAAATAAATAACACATTATCTAACTCATTTGAAACTTCTGCAGCCCAGTCTGCATCCCTAGCCCCTGGGACACACAAGTCAAAAAAGTAGCCAAGACTGGAGTTCTCAGCAAGACTAATCTCTTAGTGTGGCGATTTTCCATGAAAGCGTTTTCAAGCAGCAGTCTCTAGCAGTCCTTGCATAAGCCTGGGACCAACCCAGGCTGTGAGTTAAATACTTGCATACATCAAGAGATCCAATTTACATCCTTTTACAAATATACTTTTTACCTGGGGCCCAGCAGAACAGCAGGAGCTATCAGTGGAAAACAGTTCCACTTTAGGAGAGCAACGGCTGCACTCAAACCCTGGGACACTTTATTTTGGTACTACTTTGTGACCGGATGGGCTGTTCATAAGACTGCCCAGCTTCATTTCCTCTGCTGCCAAGGGAGTTTTACTTTTTCTTACCCACAGAACAAAGCTTTGTCAACCCCTAGGTGCCAGATAAGGCATTATATGGGGACTTACATCAACAGTTTGAGCAAAAGAAAACATGTTGGAAATGCCAAGATGAAGTCCGGTGGCTCCTTGAACCACCCCTCAACAGTAAGGAGAGGATTTCCATTAAGGGGTAGGTCACCCTTCTTTCTGAGGTCAAGCAACGAGCTTCCTCAGTGCATCCACACTGACATTTGGAGCCACAAATTGCCTGTTGGCTGAGTTCAGCTTTGCTCCTTATCAAGTGTGTTGCTTTGGCTGGTAGAAACTGCTACTGAAAGCTTTTGAACAAATATTAAACACCAACAAGTTTCCTGGTGTATAAATAAACCCTGTGGTTGCCTGGAAAACTTCATATCCATGTTTACTTCTGCTTCAAAAGACAGCTTCACTAAAGTATGAAAATGAAAAGTTATTTTCCTATTTGTTCTAACACAATAGAGCGTGTAGGGGTGCCTACTGTATTGTGTGCACTGTCCTCTAAGAGGAATGTATGAATGTTACTTATCTGATTATTATTCATATAAGGATTAATCACGGACTAACATCTCACTGTATTTTTTCTGTACAGGCACAGAACAAAAGACATCTCAGAGCTTATAGTTTCTCCACTGTACAAAAAGCTGAACCTGCTATAGAAAAGAAAACGCAATGATTTCTAGTTTAAAGTGATGTATTAATTTTTTACATCATATCTATCATATCATCTCATAGCATGCTGATGTTAAAAGTAAAATATTAATGTCTTTTTGTTATTTTTCTTAGTTTCAGAATGGAGTTGAATAGACAGGTTCAACTTGTAAATGCATGGGTCCCAGACACTATTACTGTAAGGTTTTCCCAAATCGAAATAATGTCTGACATGTACTTTACTAGAGAAATCTTTCAGCGTTTGAGCAATTTCATATAGATTTTAGCATAAATCAACAATTGCAGTAATGCTACCTTCATTTTAGGTCTGTACATACCTTATTAAAACAAATGTTACATTCCAAATTTAAGCAAACGTAAATTATTTCAAAATCTGAGCGTGCATCCAATTTTTAGATACCATTCTGAGCTCAAAGCAGAGACATTTATTTCACCATTTTCCTCAGCTTGAGAGAAAATCCCACAAAAACAGCGTCACTCTGTGCTACAAACTTAACTACTCTTCACCACTAACAGAAGCAGGGATGTTTCTCCATGTGACAAGCCCTGGCATATAGAAGAGATGAAGAGGACCAGAACAAGCTCCAGGTAGACTTGAGACATTCTACAAAGAAAAATAACGCTTCTGAACAAGATGAAGTGTTTCATTTAAAACTAATATCAACATAACCACCTGATTCACAACTAACTAGAAGTCTCACAGCTGTAATCCATTAACTGAACTGTGACTCAGAACCTCAGAAGTGTTGAGCCACCTAACTCCCACAGAAAGCAAGGCATCTGAATACCTACAAGGGTGGAGGCCTTGTCACCCCTTATTAAGAGAAAGGCTCATAAAGCTGCTGCAGGTTAAGAACAACCAGAAATTGCAAAAAACTCAGTCAGCTAATTAAGTGCTGTTTTCTGCAGATATATTAGTACTCCTCACACCTTTGCTCCCAGAACTGCTGCAGCTGGTAGCTTCAGTCATCAGTGCACTCTTACTAAGGCTGCATTAGCAGAAGTCAGTTTGCAGATGGGTCTCAGATTCTGGATTCATTTGGGAGCATTCACACACCCTAGATGCCTTATTATAAACGCTTTAAATTTTACTTTTGATTTTTCAGGAGAACAGAAACAGGAAAAAATGTAATTTCCTCACACCTGTAAAAGCTCCACTTCTTCATAGTACATATCATCTTTGCAGTCAGAACTGAAGAACAGCCCCAGAATTTCCCAGATGAGCTAGTGCAGAGGCCACAGCCACATACCTTTCATCAGAGGTTGTGCTGGTGCATTGCATGCTCAAGATTTGACCTATATGAGTTTAGAAAGTCATCCATTCCTTCATTTAGGGAGGGCTTGACTTATCTTTGTACTTCTCCTGTGCCTCAAGTTAAAAGACAGACGCATTCATAATGTATAGCCTTGTGATGCATGCTCCATGACAGCTACAATCTGTGAACCAGGCACCCAAACTCCTTAAAAAAAGCACTTGCTGAGAGCTAAGTCCACAGCCCGTTGGATGTACCATCCCTCTCCTCCATTCTGTTCATTCCAGTGGTACTCTATCCTCCAACCCAGAGGTTTCACTGTTAAGGAAATAAAACCTCTTCAGCATCTGCATATTCAGAGATGATACACAAAGACATGTGTCCACAGCCAAGACTCAGTTTCTGTTTAAACATTTGTTTACATTTTAACAAAGGTGATTTGGAAAGCTTCAGGTCATCTTCAATCAGTGAAAAACTTCGCTGGCAACTACATTACAAATGCACTTAAGGTATTAGTCTATATTTCATGTAACAGAGATTAATAAATGCAAGGCTTAGATTTGCTCCTTCAATATCCAGCCATTCATATTTTCTGATGAGTCATCTTGCTTTCCTGATTGCTCCCATTACAGGCTCAGGAAAGAGCACCAGCTACTTTAAAATGCATCCACAGCACTAACACACTTCTGACACTCAGATAGCCAGAACAGAGATCCCTAAGTGCTAGCAAGCTGCAGCACACCAAAATGCATCTCCCCAGCACTCAGGAATGCACCCAAGGCCCTCTCCTGCCTCAGCAACGTTACAGGACAGAGACCAAGCAGTTCTCTGCTCTGAATCATTTCAAGTGGATGAGCTTTGTCCTTTACCAGCTCCATATCCTTTTTTGGTTGGCTTGGAGGCTACAGCTGTGATTAAATCCCTGGACAGGGTATTTTTCCTAGCACATCACAATGGCTGAAATCAATAGGTTTTACAGTAATGCAGTAATGGACCACATAATGAGGCTTTAGCTGGAAAACTTCCAGTGAAGACTTGTGCCTGAGGAATTCTTTACCTCTAGTTTAAAAAAAAAAAAAAAAAAAAAAAGGGGGGGGGGGGAGGGGGGAATGTTTCAGGTTTTAGAGTATCTTGATGAAAATATTTCTTTTAACTTGTATATTTCCAGAACTGACTATGGCATTTATCAATAATCTTATTTAAATCACGTACCTCCATGAATGATACTACTATGATCACACTTACTGTAAGTGACCCATTTTGAAAAAGGAGCAATGTGAAGGAAGCCCTTTGGGGTAGAAGAGATGTCCTTCTTGGTTATATATGTATGTATGTGGCATTCCAGCATGAAATTCAGGGGCTCAGTTTGAAATACATTTCTCTCCGAATTTCACCTCTCATTTTCAGGGCTATCAGAGAGGATTTTATTTTTTTTCCCTGATTATGCTGTGAGGAAATACCTCGTGTTGGGTCAGCTTCTTTAGCTGTTCACTGCACTTCCAAGACCAGCTTCCAAGATTTTGATCACCAAGAAATGCAGCAGAAAGAGAGGCACAATGTGAACGTACGTTAGCTGCCCACAATCCATCTCCCTGCATGCTGCACAAACTGAGAAAATGTTTCAGACAAGGTCCTCTCTGGTGCTCTAAGGTTTACATCCTCCCATGCTGGTTTGAATGTACATGTTATGATCAGATCTTGGTGTGCAAATACTTCACGCAGAGGCATAGGAGAGGTTCCAGGGTATCCCTATTCCCCTGACTAGTAATACAGCCTGAGCCACAACGCAGCCTTCAGTAGTCTGAAGGGAACAGACGCAGGTGGGATCTTTCCCACCTTTCACTAATTTTTAGTTAGCCAGATCTCCTGAGGATTGCTTGTAATGACTCCCCTCAACAGGTGAGTCCGTGGCATTGTACTCACCCCTGAGCAATCTATAACAGAAATGAAAAGCAAACAAAACAAAAAACGCTTTCCCTGGTGTAACATCCATTAAGCGACCCTACACAGGGATGGAAGAGCTCCACTCTGACCTAAACAAATGATCGGCTTGTGCCTTGAAGCCCTGGGCTGGATTCAATTACACCAATCATTATTTCAGTTCATGCAACTCTAGACTACTAGTGATATCCAATCACTTTGGCACACTGGGAATTCAATCAAATGTTTATACTAAAGAGAACTATTTACTTCAGCCCCTAGAGGTACCACTTTAAAAAATATTCTCTGAATATCACTGAAATTAATATTAAGATTTTATACCCTCATGTATTTTTGAGGATTTATATATGTTGAGATACCATTTTTCTTACCACTTATCCTCTTACATACTCCCACAGTATCTCATCTGTGGCATTTTCCCAGATGGGGCCCACAGCAACGTTCTTGTAGCTTTTGGCTCACTTTGCATTCTCACTTAACAAAATCCTTGATTTGACGAGGTCTTCTCTGCTACGACATCCAGAGTGCCAGACACTGCCTCATGCTAAACATATCCCTGTTTGCTGCACAACATCCTCTGACACCACACACCCCAAAAGGAGCCTGCTTCTCCTCTGTCCCAGGGTCTCCTGAGCAAAGGGGAGCAGTGGGTGCACCCACACAGACCACAGAAACAGCAGAGCTCTGATTTTGGCATTCAGCACCACGTAGGCAACAAGACATCGTGAGAGGCAGCAGATAGCTGAGCTCTTTATTACTTTCCTACCATAATCATCCATTTTCCAAACTTGTTCCAAGTGGAACGAATGGCTGGCAGCCTGTGTACTGGTTTCCACTGGCTCTACCTTAGATTTCTACTTCTAGTCGTGAAGGCCTAAATTCCAGAGGTGGATATTCCGAAACTGAACCTTTATCCATTCATTCACATGAGATTTCTCAAGCAATTAAAGCGTACATATCAGTATCACAAAGCCAAAACATCTGTCCATCTCTCCCTATTTATTTTCTCACTGCACAGTCTTTCTCTTGGTGAACCTGCACTCAGCAAAGCCACTGCCTGCTTCATGAGGCTCCTACAGTTACCCTGAAAACGTTTACCTGCAGCATTTCATCTGATTTTATCTTTGTATGCTCAGCACAGACTGGTGTTTTCTTCAGTTTCATTCTTCCATCGCAGACTACTCTTCTTCCTTAAATTGTGCAGGCTCTCCTCTCTAAGCCATTTTGCTATTTACCTTTGAGGTGATCACCAAACATGCAGCTGTGACAGATTTCTTTTGGGCATCCCTCAAGCTCACAATGTTTCTTGCATGGCTCAAGTCAGCAAACAGGGCAAAACACCTGCCAATTATTTCCCCAATCTAAGCCAGCTCTCCTAAGTCAATCAGCGTGTTCCATCCAGATATGTAATTATTCTCTCCTTATCTCAATCTGCCAATATGTGCTGCAGTTCTGGCAAAACAGGCTGATATTTAAAAACTACTGAGCATCTCTTCACACAACTGTTTGCACACAGGTGTGCCATGAAGTTCTCTTCACTTGTTACACGTGTCAGGAACCTCAGCCACATATCTTATCCCAAGCCTTTGCAGAGCAGAGATAACTAATCAGCTGTAATTTTCATAGAAAGAACTTCAAATGTGTTGAATGAAATACAAATTTCTTTTGTACATTGCCACAGATGCCATAACGTGTATACTACAAGAATAGTTGAACAAGTTGTTTTTTTGTGTTCTCAATAAACATATATAGCAGGATGAATAATTGGGTGGTAAAGTAAGATCATAAATATTTTATTTATATTAGCTAATATTCTTTTTACACCATATCCAATTGATTTTTCTAGGAAATGTCAACATACAAGTGATTGCCATGTGTTCTCTGAAAATTGACACTATACTTAGGAACACAAGAATTATTTTAAAAAAAAAGTCTGGTAATTAATTAAAAGCTTCCACTGCCAATTACTACAGCTGAGATCTTTACCTACAAAAGTCTTTTAGGATTCTTTATTAAAAACCATAATATTAAAAAAAATAAACAAATATGTAATGTAGAAGCTCTTAGAGGTGCAGAAGTCCCAGGCTTTATCTGAAAGGAAACAGCATTTCATGTCATTTATTCGAGACAAAGTTGGCTTCTTCATCCTTAAAATTTTCTTACAAGTCTATCTTCCATCTGTGCCTTGGCTTTGCCCTACAAATCATAGACAGTATGAGACACTGAACTTCAAAACTGGAATGCTTTCTTATTTAGATGCTAAATCTCCAATAAATATCCTTTCTCTGTTCCTCGGTGACACCATGGGCAGCTTCAGAACAGAAATGGAGCATGGAGGACAGCGTCGAGGCAGGGCCCATCAACACACAGTGCACTTAACTGGTACATATTTGGAATGGCTACAGAACATATCACAAATCACCCAGTTCAAACAGTCACAGATGAGTCCTCACATAGCTGAGGTCATCACTACATCCTGCAGGACTGTTCCAGCAGATCCAGGGTAGAGACTGAATTTTGTCGGTACATGAATTATAGTGGCACTTTCCATCCATTTCTTTACCAAAAATTGCTGGAGAAAAATCCCCACTTCTCTAGATATTTTCCAAATGTGTTTGGAAACAAAGTAACTGACAAATGAGGATAGTCTTTATCTGTCTCTGGTTAGGGATGAATTTGCTCACCATAAAATAGTCCTGCATTTCCACTATGGAATGAACTATTCCAGAGGAGTTTAATGAAGTCTCTTATGGGGATATTCACACTCCATTGGCAACTGACTTAGAGGAGTCTAATCTCAAGGGCATGTAACCAGGCTGCATGCAAACAAGATCCTAAGGACCTCAACATGCATTTGGCTCCTCACGGACAAGCCAAACAACCTCCTATACACATCACAATCTCTTAGTTTTCCCCTACCGCATAACCACAGAACACCATTATTATAACAGGAGCACGGTTTTGCAGACATCAGACACGTTGACTCTGTTTCCAAGATCTGTGCTACAAAGCAAGCTTATACCATTGATGACCACACAGCCACAACCAAGACAATGCAGCCACCTCCCCAGTAGCTGTTGCAGTATTTGTTAACCTTTACAGATGTCCAACAATGCTATTACATACCACACCATACTACTACGAAGAAAGCATCAATACTTTCTCTCATGCACCAATTACTGCCCGAGATGTCTTTGTCAAACACTTAATGAAGCACATATTGGGTGTGCAGATCTGACTGACAATTTACTCTAAATAAATCCACATACCAGAGGACTTAGGTGCCAAAAGCTGGGAGAGTTTTCAAGTTGATTTTTTTCTTTAGCCCAGACCATGATAGCTACACAGCAATATGTTATCTAAAGTTATAGTTGCCTGAAAACTCAAAATATCGGGTAGATCAAGTTTATAGATTTCTATGACTTCCCCTGAAATCTCTCTTTGACTTGAGCACAAAATTCAGTAATAATAAAACTACCAGGTCCCTATTTATAATACAGAACAGAGATGCTGTTTTCTAAGTATAACCTGTTGCCAGTATGGAAAAAAATGGTAATTTTATTATTTGTTTGGATTTCTTCTGCTTCTCTCCCTGTTCTGCACAGCCCACGTGTAGCTCAACCAGCAAAGCTTAAAGAATAAGAAATTTCAGAACAAGGAAGGCTCTAAAGCAAATGTCACAAAGGAAAAAAGGTTGTGTTTTACCGGCAGCAGATTTTAGAACCTTCCCATTCCACTCCTGATCTTATAGTCTGCTAGCTACTCGGTTATGTGGCACACCAAACCTGCCTCATTGACCACACTGCTGAAGGATGGTAATGGGGGAGAGGGCAGGGAAGGGCAGGAGCGAACAAAGGCAGCCAGGAATGTGGGAGGTCAGGCTTTCTTAAAGCAGAAATGAAAAGATAAACTAATTATCATGTGTGAAATTGATAAATGATAAAGCAGGCATCACTTAACAGTTCTAACACTAAGGACAAATGTTCTCTATGCATGTACAAAACGCCTCTGCTGATGTTTGTGGCTCTGCAGATTTCTTCCGTAAGCAAGGGCAAGGCATTCATCCCAGCCACTGACCCTTCCTTTTTCACTGATTGAGGGAAACAAGGTCAGCCACCTTCATCTGCCCTTTAAAGCAGAGCTACCCATCAAGCAGAGGCTCCAGAATTGTAGGACAAATCTTCTTTAAAGTCTTCTATGAAACAATGAGGATGACATTTGTACATCCTCATGTTAAGGTGCAAGGTAGAACGCGGATCTCCAAGCACAGTATCTGATCCTGACAACTCCATTCCTTTAAAAATGCTGTCAGAGCCTCAGCCCAACAAGACATTACGCAGTTGTGCGTGATGGGTCTCCCCCCAAGCACATGCTTAGCTTCGTAGCTGCTGAGTACAGTAGAACAGGGAGGAGTCAAACACCAAAGAAGCTAACACTGCATAGGTCAAGCCTAGAGCATTTAAAATGATCCTGCTAAAATGCAATAAATGCCTGTTCAAACTGCGATGAAGCCCAAGCTGCATGTATAACATTAGGTCACAATTACTCCAAATCTTCATTAAAGTACTTCATGGAGAGAACAATTCCTCCATAGCACTTAGGCCTGCTCGTCAGAATGACTCTGATGTCTCAGACTCATACACACATGGATACAATAAACAGCAAAATTAAAAGCCTGTAAACTAACATGAACAACAAAAGGGAGGCTCAGAGAAGAAATTTGCAAAAGTAACATTAAAAGACTCATTTAAACCAAACAAAGCCAGGAAAGCTCCAAAGCTGGGCCAAAACATTTTTCACTAATCCACTTGTACCTGAGTGTCACAGATAATAGTGCTTTCTCTTTAGCTGAGACTCTGAGCAGTGAGTGACCTTCTCTTCCAAGCGTGCTGCAATAGCCAAGTACAGCAGGGGTGAACTGAAGATGGCATTTCAGCCTTTAACTGAATTTCCCACATTTCTCCAGTTTACGCCAAACTCTTAGGTTATTTCAACTTATCTTTCCTCTGACAGCATACAAAGCTTGAGGTCCAGAAACTGCTGTTCATACACACACGAACATGAACATGCACACATCAATGAATTATTGTACCAAAAAAATTATCTGTGTGATCTCTCATTAAGTATGTTTCCAGAAAGATTATGGAACTGTTCTCTTTCACGCCGTCCTTAACCAAGTAGCCCGGGCAGTAAACATGCAGCTGAAACACTTGGACTGGACTGACACTGCACCATTAGCAAGAGTCAATAATTCTGTAAATCCAGTAAGCAATTGCAAGTCAGCTTACTCACAAATGGCTTTTTGAAGGATTTTTTTTTTTTCATTTTTAATGCTCTGTTTTCCAAATAGTGTTGCTCAACAAACGTAGAAAAAACACTGGCTGAATAGTATACGAACCCTGACATGCTTGTGGGAACAGCATTCTCCAAGCACGGAACAACAAAAGGAAAAGCAGAAAGGCTTATTTTACAGACAAGCGCAGCAAGAAATAAGCTAATTTTTAAAGAAATGGTTCGGCACTGTTAACATGCTTGTACAGTATACACCTTGGCTGCACATCAGCTGTTATTGGATAGCAGAAGCTGTATCCATCTGTAACTTTCATTAAAACAGAATGCACCGCATAATTATATTTGGATTCTTTCTCTTTGCATGGGATACCAGTAAATTTTTCTCTCTGTTGGAATACACACAATATGTGAGATTTGCACTTACAGCTAAAAAAAATAATAATTGCACAGCATCAAAGTATAGCATGTAAATTAAGCATGATAAAAAACAGAACAGGAAGAAACTGAAACATCAAATGGCTCTTACTCGATACGTCTGCCACTCACAGCAGCTCCAAATTAAAAAGAAGAAACAGGACTAAAGAGCTGTGTCTATTTCAGAAAAATGAACATATTATATTAAAACTATATACACATCTAATCCCAAATCAAAGGTGGGTATTCTGTGCTTCTCTTGTCGCACAGCACAGTCTGCTCTAGAAAGGCTTTAAGTGCACAATTCAGAATAAAGCTCTCTACTTCAGGTAGTGCTCAGTTACTAGAATTGCCTTGATGCCGTAGCCTTGATGACCGAGGAGTAGCAGGCAGACAATACTTCACATTTGGAGCTTTAGTCACTCCTGGAGCTGGCTCAGTCACAAGGATTCATTCTGATTCGCAGCACGTTTAACACATTGCCATGCAAGAAATAATTTACTCTGTTGCACCCTCTAGTGGGATTACTTTATAGTAATCAGATTCTCCCAATTTTGTTAGTTTTCTATTCATAGTACACGTGTTAACTAAGGAGGGTCACAAAAGGATGTATGTACATTCCCAGATGAGTTTACTCCAAGGTTAACTGACATCTCTCCCCTTTATTGGCATTTTCTGCTAAGGAATGGTGAGGCGTGTAGCACTCTGACAGACATGCATTTGGAAAAAAAAAAAAATCAGGAATTTCAGTTCCTTCGTTTTAAGCTAGGTCCTATCTTCAGTTTAAACCCAAGCAGAAAGATTTTCCATTCAAAGAAAAAAAAAAAGATTCTTTTTTTGTTTTTTGCTTTTTTTTTTTTTAAGGTCAAAGGATACATATGATAAGGAGAAGAGCAGAAAATGTGTTTTTTGTGCATTATTGGTACTAGCTACCTTAGAAGTGTTCTGTAACTTTTTGCAAATTGGTAAACAGCGAAAAGTCGCAGTATTGTTAAAGTCATTATCTGACTTACTGACCATGTAGTCAAGGAAACCTCCCTCTAGACCAGGTTGCTCACAGCCCCATTCAGCCTGGCCTCGAATGCTTCCAGGGAGGAGGCATCCACAAGCTCACTGTGAAACCTGTTCCACTGTCCCACCACCTTCACAGTAAAGAATTTCTTCCTAATGTCTGGTCTCAATCTACCTAGAAATCCATTTCCCCTTGTTATGTCGCCACACACCATTATACAAAAAGTCCCTCCCCAGAATTTCTGCTAACAACAGCTAAGTACTTCACCATTGCTTCAGCTCCTTCATGGCAGCTAGAGAAGTGGAAAGAGGCACAGATATGTCCCAAAAACCAGGAGACTCCGAGTGCTGAAGCGTGGAGCACATACACTCTTCCCACCCCTGTGGTCATCACTGCTGTCCTGGCCTAGGCAACGTGCTGCGGGCAGGCCACAGCACTGATGTCAGTGAGCTATGGAGATGGCCCCAAAAGCACATGCTAGGCACAGTGCCACCTTGAAAACAGCTCCTCTTTCCCATCAGCTGGAAGCTGTGCTCGGTCTCAATAAAGATTTCACCATCTAAGGTTTTTAAATGCAGATATAAAGATGCATAAACAATGGCCAATTGCCTTCCTCACTGCATTATGATTTAAAATATTACAGCACTTCCAGCAAGCCCTGACATCAGGCAGCATGAAGAAGCAAACAAAGAGGTCTAGCTTATCTTTTGTGCTTGGATGTACTTTGTAAAAGAGTATAAAGGAAATCAATTTTCCCATCATAAATCTTGCTTACTCTCCTTATAGGGGTGATGGCTGACTTCCATGTGAAAATGTCAAAATAAAAGCACTTTGCTCTCCAAGAGACTTTGGTTCAATCAGGTATAATACAGCTCAAACAACCCTAATGTAAATAAATGTATTGAAAACGGAAACGTCCACAGGAGACAGTGCTGTTAGGGCCCCCGTGCTTCCACGGGGAATATTCCTTTGCTGCCTAAACAGATGTAGAGACACCTCTTTGCTGCTCACCAGAATGAGTGTGGGCTTTGTAATCTGCTGAGCAGTGATTTTCCCTCGTTCATTAATATTCAAAATGGTTTCTTTCTCCTTCCTTGCATCCCCTTAGATGGTTGACCAAAATGTTAACAAGACAGACCACCCATGTTAGAGTGCTGGCACTGACTCACTCACTGCCTGTGTGACTATGATAATAAGCCATTCTTAAGGCGTTATCAATGTAAGTCCACATGCACGGCGGAAGGCACGAGTCTGTGCCAGCAAGCCCTTGTGACGCAGCTCCTGCTCTTCTGCTTCCCTGTGTCTGATACAGATCCCGACCATAAAGAGCACAAAAAACTTTGACAATTCTGACAATAAAATGTGCTAATGAAACTGCATTTATGTGCTTCAGATTAGAAAAGAATCATCGCTAACAAACAAGCTAAGAAGGTCATTACCACTTCACATTAATGAATTACCAATTTGGAGGAAATTGCTTCATTGTGAAACCAGGACACTGGAAAGAACAATATTATGTATACAGAATTAAATCTGAGCAAATCTATCTGACAGGAAAAAAAAGTATATATTTCTAATATCAGGCATTTGCAATTCACTATAATTTTATCTGGCTATGTATCTGAAACAAGAAGACAACATGAGTGCACATTTTGTAGGGAAGTGTTGATGACAGAGGTAGCAGGATGAATAAAGGAATAAAAATAAAATTGCTTCCAGTAACCTGGCGGCAAAAACTAAAACACAGTGTCATCAATATCCATGACATCTGTGAAGAGAGTCATCACAAGGCTAAAAAAAAAAAAAAAAAAATCATATTGCATTTGCTCTGTTAAGGTAAGCCCTAAGATCTGGCACCTCTGTTTCTCGTTATAATGCTGTCAGTAGGTGAAATTTGCAGGACAAGCTCTGTGTATTACTTATATCCTACTTAAACCTGCATTTACCCGGTGCATGTGCTATCATCCGCTGCACATGCACGATCCTCTGGAATATAGGTTTCTTGTTAAACTCAGTTTTTGATCCAAATCTTAGAGAACACTTTTATTTCAGTGGTGCTTATGTAAAAGCGAAACCTTTCAGTATCATGAATTTAATCTTTATTTTCCATACAGAGGTGTTTCTTTTAATTTAGGAAGCATTCCCCATGTCCTTGCACTCATGCTGATACTAACACCTGTGCAAACTCAGTGTAAAATGTGATGAAACCAGAATTCCCCGAGCACGTCAGCAGTAATATTTTGCACCCACTTGGCACAGACGCAATTTATTATGAGATTAAACACAGTGGTGAATCAGCCCTTCTGTATTTAAAACAATAGCACACCTTCACTTCCAGATACCATCACCAGATTTAGGCACAAAAGAAAAACTGTTGACCTCATCTCAAATTCTCACAGATTTCTGTAACTGTTAGCAAGTAACCATGCGGCTGGAAGGCGCTGTCTAGGAGCAATCCAAGAATAAAAAAGTTGATCTAAATCAGGGTAGAAATGCACAGACATGGCTGTGTCAGAAAGATGTCACAGCACATAGCTATTACAGAGCTTTTACGTTTGAAAATACTAATAAATATATGCAAAGCGTAATGGAAAAATGTTTAAAAACTCCTGACTCGTAATGGTGTAACTACATAACTGTAAGGAAATACTATAACCCCAAGTTTTAACACCTCTTAAAAGATTACTGATTTGAGAGGAAAAAAAAATAAAAAACAGGCTGAAGAACAGCTCTGAAGAAGACGCTGCATACAAAGGCTCCCTGCATTACACAAACGTTGCCTATAATGCGTAAACCGTATAGCAGAAGAATAAATTATCAGAAAATTAATTGGACATAAATAGAAAGCTCTTGTGTGTTTGGTTTCAGCCATCAGCAGTTCAGCACTCGGCTGATCACGGGTGTTGTTTCGGTCAATCAAGTAAGATCCTTTGTGTTATACAGTGTTCCATACTCTGTAACTATTATAATTTGAGCTGAAGCAGTTATCCTTCCTATCTCGTGAATACAATCTGAAAGAGTTACAGAAAATGCTGATATACTTAGGATGACCTTCGTTGGTTCAGTGGTGTTACAGGCGTATGTTTTTTCTTTTTTTTTTTTTTGTTACTAGGAAGGAGAAAATTACATTGGGCTAAAATGAATACTAATGAAACCCCTTAGTTAGCTTTCTTTGTGATAAGAATAAAAAATTGGAGATATGTTTCTCTAGAATCTCAAGCAATTTTTTGTCCTTTATTCTGATAGAAAGATTACTGACAGTAGAGAAGGAGAGCAAAGTAATTTCATAAAATATCTGCATTTTTAAGAATGCTTTTGTTGCAAAAATGTTGGTGTGCAATTTCTTCAATCTACTTTTAAGGCTGTAAAGAAAAAGTACCTATTTGTTCTGCACTGCAACAATGCCAGCTGCATTCAATCAACTAAAAAGCTGCAAGCCATAAACCTTCCTCCACAGCTATAGAAGAAAAAAAGGCAGGGCCATAAAAATTCATCAGGATAATGTAGAGATGAGGCACGTTTGAATCACCATCCCTGCAATCAACCAATCACTCATCCTGTGGCATTTACAGCACATCTCATTCCCCTGTTCCTTAAGGACAATTGATTTTCCTGATTCCATTAGCATAACGGCAAGGAAAATGACTGCAGTGCAATATTTCTGGAAACTTCCAACAAGTATGCTGTGTGCTGGAGTGTGACCATAATAATAAGCTACCTAGCTAGCAACTGCGTGCGCTGCTGCTATGGTATCGTAACTGAGGGAAAAGGACACAGACTAAGCAATTTTGGGTTCACACGCAGAAGGAAAAAAAAGGAGTGCTTTCACAGAATATAAACCAAAAACTCACTTAAGCAAATAAACATAATTTCAAGGCGGGTTGATCAGTAGGCAACATCTAGCAGGCCCTGAGCATCATTGCGTTATGGTTAATAATTCAATTTTCTGAAACATTAGTAATACTTTTGCATTCCTCAATGGCTTTTATACTCCTGTTTTTGCTTAGGTTTGAAACAGTAGAAAATAAAACTTTAATACCACCATTTTTTTTATAAATATACAAGAAGGCATCGGTGGATTCCCCAAAGAATTTCCAACCACTCACCGCATTACACAGTCATCAGCACTAAGCAGGGGTCTCCACATTTTTCAGGATCTCTTTAAGTTCAGTGAAAATATCCACCTTACTTAAATTATTCAAGATGATGAAACTTTACTGGTGAACATGCACTGCCTAAATTTAAAACTGTACATTATCATCTCTCCTTGTGAATGTATTTTAAGAATGTGTTAAGCCTTTTGAAGTGTAATTCAGATGCTACCGTATCTCAAACAACATAAAGCACTTTTCATCTCGTGAAGGATCCTTTAGACTTCTAAGGTCC
Source organism: Oreortyx pictus (assembly GCA_036925125.1). Lineage (NCBI taxonomy): Eukaryota > Metazoa > Chordata > Aves > Galliformes > Odontophoridae > Oreortyx > Oreortyx pictus. The sequence continues at coordinate 6,068,012 of JAUPFR010000010.1, read as the reverse complement.
TATCTGCTGTACATTTTTAAGTCCCTTTATAGTTTCAAATCCAGTGGTTTACGTGTGCTAAATTCAATCCCTAAACTGAATTCAAAGTTGATATGAGCCTGCCTGTAAGGAAAGTCTTCCTACTAGAAGTACCAGAAGTCAATATTTTTAACTCCTCACTGACATGCTTTTTTCTACACACTATTCCTGGAGATACTACAGCATTACTCATGACATTGGGAAAAAAAAAAAAAAAGAGAGAGAAAGAGAGAAACTTAATTTCAATTGCATCCTATTACATGATTTGCAGCACGTCCCAGATTCTTACAAGCTTCATTTTTTACTATGATTATTTTACAACCTAAAATCTCTATTCATAAATGTGACTCTCTTCTTCCTAAGCACGGCAGAAACACAGACTGCTACTGAGAACCCAAAAAAAGATCATAATTAACATAAACAGGAGAGATGTTGGCTCATAGCTAGAAGTATCCCAGAAGAGCATCAGACCCACACTGCAAATGACATCTACCATTTTAAATTGATGGGCGGATGGAATGGGACAGCATTTAAAGTACAGGAGAAGATTCAGCATGGAAACAGTACCTGAATTCTTACTCAGAGAGTAACCTTGGAGAATAATTTTAGTCACCCAAACACATGGAAAGCACCACAAGTACTTACAGGTACAAAACTGCCACAGGTATTTCAGTAGTACACTCCACAGTCTGCAATGTTGGCCACACACAGCAAAACAGAACACACTGAAGCACCTTCTCAGCACCATGTAACACAGCAAAACTGAGAAACAGAGCCAATAGGAACACCTCACTGAGAGAGCCCTATAGTTCATCAGGATTAAATGATAAACACCTGGCAGCCCTACGCCATGTCTGGGTGTGACTGAGTTCATAGCTATGATTAATGAGCTTAAAGATGCCAAAAACATCCAACAGTTGTTCCCCAACAAAATAATAATAATAATAATAATAATAATAACATGGAGACCAATAGAAATGCTGCCTTCTGCGCAGAGCACCTCATCATGTTGGTGTCAGGTGAGCGGCCCTATCCAAGGGCCCTATATACAGTGAAGGCAACCAGACAACAAGTTTGGGCCAAACAAGGGTAATCTGGCTAAGGTCTCAGGCTCTGTGTTCCTCCACAAAACTTCAGCACAAAGGTGGGTTAAGCTCAGCAGACTGCGCCCACTTTTTCCCTCTTGACTGTCTTTCCGCTCTGGTTACTTGCACAGATGAACCAAGAACAGACTTGGATATATTTGAAACAATTAGCTTTCAGAAAAGCCCTTTCTCATCAGCTCTCTCCATCTTACGAAGTTAGAAATTCCCTCGATTCCATGTGCCATTTTGCTAAATAATAACATCATCCTGGTGATCACAGAGAGAGGAATGAGCCCAAATCTCTGAACATCTGACCTCCTGATGCTCTTCTTAGATAGACATCACAAAGTTAGTGCCTTCAAAATCCAGGATCTCACTTCTACTGAGTGCAGCGTGTGATTTGCCCCTCCCCATCCATCTATTTTGGCCCTGGGTTTGGGGTTTTCATTTCTCTTGTTAATCATGAAAGATAAACATGATTTACGTGTGAATTTAAATCTGTTAGGAACCAAAGCGTTTTGTAAACTGAATACACACTTCAAATAACCATTACAGCAGACATAAAATGGTCTACCAGACAGAGCATAGGCTCCTGTTTCCAGCAGTTCTCATGTACACAGTGAGAATAATGATATACCATAGCTTTTCCAGAAGCCTTGCCAATGATTAGTTGATATTTGGAAGCAACATGACATCACAGTTGTTCTCTTTAAGAGATTATCAGGGCATGAAAGTGTGATGCAGCCACTGGGTGCCTTTGACATGCACATCTAAAAACCAAGGTACTAAATAACTGTAGAGCACATGTTCCTCACCACTAAAGCTGCCATTTCAGAGCTACTTGATGTAATATAAAAGAAAGGAAAATATGTAGCCCGACTCTCAGACATACAGCATTGACTATTCTACCAAAGTATCCCAAGTTCACCAGTGTCTGTATGCTACACTCATACAATGCTCCTTGTGACTATTAGTGCAGAATTTCCCCTACGAGCATTCTACTCTTCCTGCAGCAGCCCAGAAAACCTTGCAGCCAGCATGAGGAGAAGTCATCTACTGAAAGATGATCACAACATGGAAACAGACAGTACTCGGCACAGCACCTTTATAGGTGCTCCTCTTTTAGAGAGCACTCAGCCTGCTGAAGAGGATGATGAGGTTAATCTCCAGCTGCAAAGCACAGTTGGCAGCATAATTTAGAGCCACCTGGGTGGATGTTGCATGGCTGCAATGCCCGGCTATTCCTGGAATGAAGCAGAGCACTACAGAAGTAGCTTAAAGCCATCCTTCTAACATCTTTCTGACTTCAGGTGTGCACTTGTGATCACCACATTCCAGGATTAGGGCCAGAGGCACAAAGCACATTCATTCCATTGATTTAAATTTTAGACATCCCAAACACAAAGCTTACTGAAAAGAAAAGGAGACCAGCATAATAAAGAGGAAAGAATATCTTGCAGGGTCAGGAACTCAGCTTTACAACGCTGAAAAAGAGCACTATCAGCAAAGGCACCTTATAGTGTGAGGGCATCAGTTCTCAACTAACCAAGAGGAAATGCAAATCTATTAAGTCAACACCAGTTGTCTCTGACCTATGTGGTCCTTATCTGCCCACAGGCTTACCCTGATTTACTTAAAGCAGTTTATTGAAGATGAGCTAAACTCCTGTTACTAATTGGCAAGTACCTTGTTTCACGTTGGCCTAAATGTTTTAAACTCAGCTAAAAAAGTCTTGTTTAAAAAGACCAAAATGTCTACGCAGCTATCCTCTTTGCTTTAACTAAGCTGTTTTTAAATTGAATCTTAAATTAATCTGCATTAATTGATTCACTTTAATTAGGGTGCATGCTTGAGCCAAACATATTGCCTATTGCCTGCTGACCAAAGACCTGGTTAGCCAGCATGATCCAAAGGAAATCCATTGGGCAAAAGACACCTCACATCCCCAAATGCTTCTTTGCTGTTTTGCTTCCAGGCATCAGAACCATAAAGCTTGCAGGTCCACTGAAGTGTGCTGAACCTTGATCCTGGAAGTGCTGTCACACAGAGTAAAAATGAGGTACATGAAAGCATGAATAATGTATATCACATTGCACTACATAACTCCATGGCATGCAAATGTCAAGAACTGGATCGTCAGCACAATATTCAGTCCAATTCACAGACTGAGTACAGCATTAAGTGCTATTTATTTTTTTTTTTAATTCAAAATAAAAAATATACTTCAGGCAAGCTTACAGCTGAGGTCAAAATATCGAGAAATATTCACCACCTCCAGAAGTCAACCTGAGTCAGATCTGGCTCGGCCAAGGAATTCTGGCTCCAGTACAAAGCCATCATTCTTACTAAGACTGATGTTGAGCAGACAAGTGGATTCACTTCTTTCTTTCTGACCCCTTTCTCATGTTTCCCAAAGCTGCTCATAACAGCTTCACAAATTTCTGCATTGCCTTTTTCATTTCCAGATCTTCCAAAAGATTCTGCATTGACTTTTCCACTATATACCAGCCACTCCCAGATCCTTTCAAATCCCTCAGCCACTTCAGTCCTGCCCACATGAGTTCTCAGGGCAAGAAAAAGTAAACAACAGAGCATAAAATGTCAAGAAAAGGATGTGGCAGAAAAGCGAGAAGACTTTCCATGTTTTTATACTCACTTGTTTCTCTGATCTGATTTTTTCTGACTCACAGATTCTCTTATCCTTCACCCCAGCTCTCTGTGTAACCATCACTTATTCCTTGCTCGTAAGTACTTAGATCTTACAGGGAAATCTGACTTTTGGGGCAAGTAACACTAATTCCCACACCATTAAAGATCACAAATTAAGTAGCCCCACAAATGATAGTGGAAGAACAAAGGTTCGATATCTTGTCCCTTGACCCCTACAAGTTTAATGCTGCCTTTAGATGCCCAAAGAGGTTTTTTTAACTTTCTATGTTATCTTTTGGTCATTCTGTGAACAACTGCTCATATTTCTTCCCCTTCATTGGGAAACAGGCTCAGATGCATGACTACAGTCTGCAGCTCCAGCATCTGGCCACATTCTTTCAGCTGCAGAACCTGATTCATTTCAGGGACAAATTCTACTTGCTCATCTGTGGGCACCAGGGGAATCCAGCAAAAAGAGATGGCAGATCCTCTGTACGTTCAGGACAAGCTTTGTAAAAGAGTAGGGCAAATTCATCAGACTTCAGCCCTCTACCTCCAGTGGTGTGTGACAGCATAGTTTGCAAGGTCACTGTGAAAGGAGAAGGCCAGGAGAGGCACAGGACTGAGAACTGACTCCATCTCCTTCTGCCTTGTCCTAGGCAAATCTTCTCCATTCAGAAGGTGTATATCCCTGGAGGACAGATACATTCTTTGAGAAAAGATCTCTTGTTTTCCATTTATAATGTGCATTTTAACTGCCGCAAATTGCTCTGCACATTAGTCAGGTGCATAATTAATAAATAATAATAATAACTTGATGCTGGTTCCATCTGGCATCTCCTGGAGAGCTGAGCCCTCAGTGTGGTTTGATAATGCTCTCAGCACTTACCAGACAGACAACATCAGGCCACTCTAGGGTTGGTATTAAGAGACAGTCTGGGCAGCACAATAGGCATAAGCAGGGGAGGGGTTTGTTGTTCTGAAGGCTGCTAGATTTATTTAGTATCATATAAAAGCCCTTAGAAAAAAACTTCCTTTCTCTTAACTGCCTGCCAAGAAATTACTTGGGGGAATGGGGAAAATGTTCTTTAAAAGGCTATTAAATGTTATTGTTAAAAGAAGAAGGTGCCCATAATGTGATGCCTTCCCCAGAGCAGTTTTTCTCTCCCCAGAACAGCATCTCAGCTTTCTGTTTGTTTTGCACTACCAAACTGAAGTTGACACCGTGGCTCTTGATGAATTGGTGCTTGATGTCATTGCCAATGTTAATAGTTCTCCAAAAGGAGACTGTTTGGTTTTATAATTGCAGCAGTAGCTACATCGGGCACCCAGAAAACAAAACAAAACAAGCAAAAAATTAACTCTTTCAGTATCTGGAGAAAGACAACTCCCATTTCCTTTCAGCTGTTTGGGGTGGTTAAGTAACACCCAGCTCCTGTCTGTTTACTGATGCACATACAAGCAGAGTGATCACATCACCTGTAGGGCTGACCCCATGAAGATGGAAGTTTGCAAGCACTGTTCAAGTCTGCTCAAGATCATAAGCATTACAGATTACTACAGACAAAACTTCAAAGCAAGCTTCTAGTATCACCTTTAACCGTTGCCTCCTGCCACACTGCATCTTAGGGTAGTTTGAGTCTGATTTGATGACCTTAGCCAAACCTCTGGAGCAAGGTGATTATTCAGACTACTATGAACACTGTTAAGCTCACCAGTAAGAGTGCAAGCTGGGAGTTTATAACATTTGGCAGTTTTTGGCACCTGATATAGGTGTGCATTAGCATACAAAACAGTACATGTATAAGACAGAAACATTTTTTTCTTCCTAGCTTCAGAGTTCTGTGCCCATCCTACAGCAATTGGCAAGCTGGCACCAGCTCCAACACTTGACTCAGACTGGATCTGAATTTATTAAACTGGTTTTAAGCAGATCAGAAACTATAGGGGAGAAAAAAAAAAAAAAAAAAACAGAAAACCATAATTTCATGTCCTTGGCACTGATTTGACAACAAGCAGATCTTTTTCAGCTTTGGTGTTTCTGTCTTACTGGCAGGAAAGTAAGAAATAACTGATTTTTCAATTATTTGGTTTCAAAAGCCTTGTAATGTTGAAGTTGGTGCTTGCTGTACACACAGCCCCCGGCTGACATCACAGCTTTGAGGTTCAGTGCTGAATGTGGGGTGGGTGGGGAAGAGGGAAGCGGGCATTTTACAAATCAGACTGACAGCCAGCACTCTGAATGGCAGCTACCAGCAGCTGTCCTGGCTTTGAACTATAACGGTTTTATTTTCAAAAGTTAGATCGGGAGCATAAACTCCCCATCCCATTTTAAGCTTTTTTAATAAAAATTCAAAGTGAAGAGCTGAGTAAAATTGCCCTGAGTAAAAGCAATTGAAAGAGCTACAGTTCACTAAAAGTCTGGGAATAGGAAATTTTCTTGTTAAATTTCCAACAGTTGTGGGAAGAAAATGAGAAAAAGGGAAAGGAAAAAAAAAAAAAAAAGAGAACTGGTAGTGGGCAAAGGGTCAAGAAGAAAGGGACTAGTTCATCTGGTTGTTGTTATAAGACATACACAGTTGCCAGAGTGCTGAGTGCCACTTGTACACACAGCAATGCTCTATACATCAGTACACTCAAGTGAGCAAATTCTGGTAGCCCTTGAGCCCTTCAAGAGTGTAAACAGATTGTCCCAGTCCCAGTGCCATCAGAAAATCACAAAGATACTCTTTATGAATACTACTACCAGGATCCCAGCTAAATGAAGAAGTTCCAGCCTTAGCTCAGAAATCAGGCTGTTTTTTTTCTTTCCCCTCCTCTTACAACAGCTAATGCAAGGCAGGGGAGTACATGCAAGGCAGTGCCCATGCAGTGGACAGAATTACTCATTCTGTGGACTTGATCTTCAAATGGGTACAACACCTTCACTGTGAAACACTGTAAGCTGAAAGAAGAGACATAAGGAAACCCAGATTTATCCCTTTAACAAGTCTTCTTTGTTATTTGAAAAAATTAATCTGGAATTTTTATTTCTCCCAAATAGCGTTTTAAAATAAAAACGATTCCCTTCTAAGCTGCCTTGGGCAAACAGTGCTGAAACTTGAAGATGGAAAACATTCTTGCCCTCAGAGCTTCCTAATTCTTCCAGGAATTGGAGATGGGGGAAGAAAATCTCCAGGGTAAAACAATGGGAGCAGAGGTCCTGTAGGACACGAAGATGACGAATTCCAAGGGAGCAAGAGGAGCAAAACATCAGAGGAAGAGATTTTGGTTAAGGAAGCAGAATTGCAGTGGAGGGGAAAGTCTTATGGGAAAATAGAATAGCAAGAGAAGTGAGGCATAGCAGAGGAAACGCACAGAGTGACAGAGCCGTAGGGCCAAATCTGTAGGCGAGCCCTTGAAATCCTGGAAAAAAAATTGCAGATAAAGGGCCAGGAGAAGAAAAATATAAAGGCAGTGAATCTGAGGGAAGGTTATGCCTACTAAATTATGATACAAAGTTTACAGATGTGAAAGAACTCAGAGATAGGAGTCTCCATACCTCAGAGCTGCAGTACCATCACAGACACTTGAGGTTCACACTTGGGTTTGACAGCCACAGTTTCCCATGTCTACGTCTCCCAGTGTCTATGTGCCATATTCACGGGGCTCTTGTACTGCACCCATCACTGGTATATGGGCCATCACAAGTCAGAACCAAACCAAGCTGCTCCTCTTAGATCAGAGCAGAAAAGGTGTTTATCTCATCCATTAAATTCATCTACCCCATATTCCCTCATTTTTTTCCTTTGGGCTTTTTTGTCTTTACTTAAAGGTCACTGTAAATGGAAATTTCAGCAGGACTGATTCAAATTCTTCTATGAAAAGGCAAAGAGAAAACCATATAGAGATCTATATGGAATATAAATTAAACACATTTGGAACCAAACCAATCAATAAACAAAGAGAAAATCTGAACTGAAAATTAGCTTTTCTGAGGAAAACTGTCTTTAATTGTTGATGCCAACACTGTCTCTGACTTGACCATATTATAGGCTCAACATACTATAATATTTGTCTATCTCTTCATTAACCATTTAAAACCAGATGTTAGGGCAAAATCCGTTTTACCACAACTGACTACTTTAAGACAACGCATAAGGAGTGACCTATGCTCTAAACCTGAAACAGCTCAGTGTTATCTGCTATGAATATTGTTGATAGCAATACTTTGGCAAAGTCTGGCGCAGCACAACCCTAACAACCTACCCTGCCCCCAAGCAGAGCTGGGATCTGTTCTGCTGCTGCTTGATGCTGTTGTGGGCTTAAGCATTGGCTAAAAAACAGTAGACATGAAGCTTTCAGTTCAGTAGAATACAGGACCAGGCTACCTGTGTAGCCCTACTATTGAGCTTTGAGTTTTGTGTGTCTACATGCGCTTTAATCATTTGGCCCTTGTATTCTGGTAGTGTTAAACACTGGGCGTGAAAGATAAATATTCCATCTATACCACGTGAATGAACATATAACTGGTTATCTATTTAGATACAAACCTAGATATGAGGCTAAGGGAGAGACCAGTACATGTACTGCAGATTACGGATAATTGCTGTTCATCTGGTGATCCTTACCCCCCACAGAACTGTGTAAGTTAATGAGCTCTGAAATATGAGTTTAAAAAACTTTCCTTTCAATAATATTATATACCCTTAGGCTCCTATTAAACTTTTTTTGCAACAAAAACACCATTCAAACCAAAATTCATATGTGAATTACAGTGATACTGCACCACAGGAAAACGCAGAGAAAATTAAATAGAAAAGAAAGCAAAATTTCTAGTCTGCTACTTATCTTAGCTATATTTGAATTAATAGGCAACAACTCTTTGGGTTGGGTGAATGGTCTCCAAGAAAATCAGAACCTGCCTGGCCTTCTACTGCCTATGTGAAAGGAGCAGTGGGAAAGCTGAAATATCACAAGATTTACATCTCAGAATTTCTTCCCCACACAAAAGGTAGCAAGCACTAAACTTCCTGAATGACTTTCTATCAGGCAATAATTATTATCACACTCCCAAAGAGATACACAAACACAGCTCATGATCACAATTTGAACCTGAGATCCCAAGGCTGGCCCTGACCCAAGCCAGGACCAAGTATTTGATTCATGCAGCAGGGACTCATTTAACCTGTATTTTCAGTTTCATCCTCATTTGCATTGGCACCAGCTCCAATGTTGCTACAAACACCACACAGATATATCTCAGGAAAACCCACACATGGGATTTCCAGAAAGATCTGACTTAGAAATTTGGATGCAGATGGGTGATACTTGTACTCTCAGCTCAATCAGGGTCTGTTTTGTAATGTTTTAAGAAACCTGAACGAGTAAGACAGTGATTAATGACATTCAAAAACTCACTGGGAATCAATCAGAAGAGGGTGACTATGTGCTTCTGAAATTCAAGTGATATATTATCTCCTTGCAAAATGTGCCTTTGGAGCACTTCTGAAAACCTACCTTTCATGTTTCCTACATCATTAATGTATCTTATTGATGGGGATACTCATCCCAAAAAGTTACATTTCAACAACACTAGTTTTGTGAGCAAAGAAGGCTAAAAACCACAATGTTGGATCTGTAGCTTCAAGAAGTTTCAATTCTGATCCCAGTTTAAGTGTAATCCGAATTCACCTCTACACATCAACATCTGTCCGGAAGCTTTTGCCAAAGAGTAATATCACAGTACTGTAAGTAGAATCCAAGTAGAATCCAAAGGCAAAAAGTGTAAGCCAACGTGGCTTGGGGAGTTGAACGTTGACCTCTAATTAGTGCCTTGTCTTTTAAGCGTTCAGATTACAAGTCTGTGATTTACTTCTGAGCCTTCAAGGAGTTTTGTGTTATGTTGGAAATTCAAGTTGTCTGGTGCCCATCACAGGGCTTGAGCCCTTCCTTCCCATCTTCATTATTTGGCCTTGGATCTGATTCATAGATTAAAGTAAATGAGACTGAAGTGAATTTTTAAAAGGCTCTGTTATCCCTGTCTAAGCTAATTGTGTCATCCAGTTCTGTGCAATAACAATCACATGCATTTTCTGTATTAGGTTCAACCTTATATGCAAAACCTTTTCAACACAGTTCTTTTAATATCCCTGTGCCTACACAATTCCAGTGCAATCCAACAGAGTAGGCTGGCGGACTCACAACTGGTGGCTGTTGATTTTTTTGTTTGTTTATTTGCAGATCATCAAGAGCATGCGAAGAGTGGGTATGTGTGAAAAGAACTGCAGACTGAGCAGCTTAAAATTGGATTGCTTGAGCAAAAAAACCACTCTCTTCCTGCTTGAAATCATTCAGGACTGAATCCTGACCTCGAGGTAAAGCACAGAAAACAGGATATGAAGAGAAGGGGATCTGCAGCTGGTTAGAGGAGCAAGTTCTCCTCTCCAAAGTCCAGCAGCACCAGAAACATTGTTTTACATTACAGCCCTATAGCTACTTGGGCATCCAATTTATCTGACCTATCAGTAGGCAGGCTGGTTACAAATTTAATGCATTTCTTGTCCTCTCACTATTTCACCAAAAGCAGTGGGGACCTCAACAGAGCGCAGCTCTGCAGGCAGCATCTTGAGACATCTGTTGGGGAAATATCTCCAAAGTAGACTGCCCTGTGCAGCTGGTCCAGCCTGGTTTCTGCAAGCCTGGCTTGAAAGCCTCATCTAATGCTTGCCTGGAACAATGCATGATTGGAGATGCACTGCGGCTTGAAAAGTTAAGCTGTAAAGATTTTAAATGATCCTTCTTAGCAAAGGCCTACATTACTTTCACAGCAAGTGATGGCACCTCAGAGAACACTTACAAATTGAGATGAGAAGGCATTTTTGGTTTAGAAGTCCTGAGTGGTCTCAGTGGGCTTTCTTTCTGATGACAGGTGAAGATCCGCTTGGAAAGCTCACTGGGCACACAGTGAAAATTCCTATGCACATTGTAAATATCAGAGCAAGTCAGAAATTGCTTCAGTGTGGAAGAAGAGTGGGAGAATATGCGTCACAGGACTGGTACATTTGGTCCACCTCTGAAGCTCCGCTGCCTCTAAGATCAGACACTTTGGTGCCACAGTGAAGAAATTACTCCCATTTACCAAAGCAAACAAAGGCCAAGCTCTTCCCCACCTCTTCTCCAGTGAGCACTGGAGCAGGATCTAAGGCAGCTTCTTCAGCACAGTGAGAAGATTTACAGCATGGACACTGGGTGGGGCTTAAACATGGACATAGACCACAATTAACTGAGAGTCTGAGGGACTGTTCCTCAGTGAAAGCATGTTGATACAATTAAAAGTACCGCAGCGCATTGACGGTGCTTTTTAATCAGGTTGAGATGACTATCAGAAAATGTGGGATGGCTGTGGATAGATAGTCCATATGCTGAATATGTAGGCACTTAATGAAAAATTTCCCTTAATAGAAAAATTTTCCATGCCCCATACTTTTTACTGACTACTTTTGTATAAGTGTACCCATTTAATAACAATTTTCATTATGTCATTTTCTATGTAAAATCAACTGAAAATCACTTATTTCCTGCTCCAAACAGCAATTAATGGCAATTATTTTAAACAGCACCATGAGCTGCTACAGATTTTTCAGTTTTCCACTCAGCTTCTCTATATATTTTTTATTTTTTTAGTTTAATTTCATCATTTTCAACTATTCAAAACAAGGCACTGAATTGGTGATTTCATCTTTTTTTGTGCAAAAGGAATCAAAAATATCCAACAATTAGAGCAGCAGGAACTATATAAACAAAAGAATGAAAAGAGTGCACCATTGTGTTGCTAATTTTGATTTTAACTGAAGGAATGACAATATTCATAAAAGAAAATCTAAGACATTGTCATATTATGCAGGAATGGATATATGGCTTTTTTAACACTACGAATACCAACCCTTTGCACTGTACTCTTCTTGTGATGAGGTGGTAAACTTAACACTTTCAGGACTGCTTTCTATTGATGGTAATGAGTAGTAGTACACTGTTAAGATTGTACAACTGTGAAATCACAGTCAGAGCTCTGCAGTCCAGGAAGAGTCAGTGCTTTTCTTTAACTTAGCTCCGGCCCAAATTGCTCAGTGCTAAAGAAAGAGCAGAATCGTCTGAAAACTTCCTGAATGTTTATATTTGATTTCATTGTTGCAGTTAATGGCAAGGAACTTCTGGTATCTAGGAATATGAACACTGTGAGTTTTCATTCTACTGGTGGAAATGAAGACATTTTTTATCTTTATAGGAAAATTCTGTGGTTGCAGATTCTTTCCAATCATAAGCTTACAGCCTGATCTACTGTTGTCTCCTCCAAATGGACTACACAAGGACTGAAAGAAAATACTCCAGACAATGTCTTTCGCAGCAGAGCCTCATACTGCTAACAAAAGTTCATCCTCAGACACTAAAACAATTGAAAATCCAGCTTCCAAAAGTTTTTTTAATCAAATGAAATCATAGACCTACTTTTTATTCTTGTGGCTAAACTCCAAAAATACACACTTTGTCAATGACGTTGAATTTAGCATTTTTGTGATAAAGCTCTTTGAGCTTCTTTTCAAACAAACATGTACAGCTTTAAATGAATAAATCATGCAAATACATGTTAATGTATACATAAATTAACACAACATAATAAGGAAAACGAAGAAACAAGATTACAAATTTTCTGCACCTCCAAAATATGAGAGTGATATTTGCTTTAGAAAGAACAAACTCATTTAGAGAAAAAGCATAGATAGATCCAAACAAACCCATATCACCACTGAAAGCTAATTTTATGTTCAGTAAAGAAGGAAGATGTGCTTCCCACCACAACAGACAAAATCCAATTAAATTAGGCAAACGTAAAAACACAGAAACAAAATTTAATTTAGTAAATAGAATCTCTGAGTTGAATTCTGCTGCCCATTGCATGTCCACAGCCCACACAAAATGAGCTGGTGATTCTAGGGAATGGTGTTCAGTCAGCATGAAGAACAGGGGCAGTCAGCAGGAGAATCTGCCTCAGTTTTTGGGTAGAATTTTCATATAACATATGGATTTTCTTTTTCCTGTCTGACTATTTCTATCCTTCTTTTCTAGTCTTGAAAGTTTCTGAATTAAGACTAAATACAGCATTTGGGAACACTGCTGAAAAAACATTGTCTCAACATATGTGCTTAGTACCTATGCCCTATGCAACAGGATGTATTTTTTCAAGGCACTCCCCCTACGTCTAACTCTGTTCCCACTTAAGTAATAGCTACTACATGTCAGTGGATACAGAACTACTCATGGAGAAGCGCTTTTGAAAATCCTGCCAAATCCAGACCAATAATTTCTGCTATCACTCTTATCAAAACGCTGCTGTTAGTACCAGGGTCATAGATCTGCTGTTTGTGAGGTTACCAAGAGCTTCCCTCATTGTCTAACAATGACACACAGCAATTTTCTACAGTCAAGTCAAGCTCCAGCACAAAACTGCAACTTTTTAAGAAAAATATCTCCTGATAGTCCGTGGTGCTGCTCACTACCATATATTCAGGGGTTAGTTTATTAGTATCAAGCATACTTTGACAAAATATATTCCCTTAGCAAATAACGGGTTTCTTCTAAAGTCTGTTTTCTGTTCACAAGAATTAAAATGTAATAAAGATAACTCAAATCTCAGAAATGTTCAACAGAAACATTTGCTTAAATCAGCTGTCTTTCACCCTCAACAACCTTCTTGAGAGGAGCAGAGAAGTCAGACTAATATTCTCTGACAGTCATTTGAAGATGGAAGGTTTTATCGTAGGCAAGTACAGTACAAAGTAAGGACACCTATCTGATGCGTCTAATCTATCTAATGCATTTGCCAGACCCTTATGACTGCACCAAGATGCCATAAGTGAATCCATTTACTAGTCATTTTTGATACATGGACTCATAACATGAGTCTCCACATCACTACTTTAAATATATGATTGCTTATATGGGCAGACAGCCCTGTTAGAACCAATCCATTCTCCCATTTGCATGGACCTTGGCCCTTTAATCAAGCTAGGCTGAAACAAAGCAGATTTTTTTTTCCAGGAGCAGTCTCACACCCAGTGGTACGCTGCCTAACTGATGCATCAGCATTTATATTGATGCATTTTGTTATTTTAAGGCTCAATTCAGCACCAAACACTAAGTGGCAGAACTCACTAAAATGCTCCTTTTTCAGATTTTGGGTCACTTATTTTCACACTGTGGTTAAAAACAAGAAAACAAGAATCTCCTACTGCACTGTCCTCCAAATCACCCAGCTTCCAAACATTTCTTCTGTTGTACAAGCCTAATATTGACATGACAGAAATGTTAAAATACATTTCTCCTTCAATACAAAGAATATGCAATTTTCTGACAAACTTCAGTACTGAAATGTCAACAAAAATATGAGTACAATAAAGCCGCAAAGTTAACAACCCATTCCATGATTTCTGGAGATGTCAGTGGTTATTACAAATGACTTTCCAGTTAATTACCTGTTTTGAAAATTAAGGAGATTGGGGGTTCACAGCTGCTCCAATAAGTAGCTTCAGTGCCCGCCTCATCCCATTGAGTATGATAAATAATATATTCTCTACCACCCAGACTGCCAGACAGTGGCTGTGTCAAACTCCACAGAGAGCACACTTTGTCTGCCATGTGTTATGGGCAGCATTTATGACAAAAGTAGAAATTAGATGGCGGTTAATCTTGCTTTTCTGTGTCCCATGTGGGGCACAAGCACAGTGGTAGTGTGGCTGACTGGATGACAGACAGAAAAAATGATCTCAGCAAATCGAGTGTACATCAGGTTACAGCACACATAATGAGCCTAGGAAATTATTTTTGGTAAATTGGGCTATGAGGTAGTCTCTTAAAAGAGAAACAAGGTGACGGAAGAGCAAATTTTATTTCCTTTGAAAAAAAAAAGCAAGTTTTACATTACAGTTAGAGCACAGTGAAGAAGAATGAAATCATACTGCTCTGGGGTTTTTAATTTGCGTCTTATTGCTGCTTAGACTATTTAGCTTCCAGATCATAATAAACTCCATGATAATGACAGCACCAAAAGATGGATCCAGCTTATAAAAATACTCCGAAAGTAACAGCGGTAACTTCTGTGTTGTAGTTCCTGTGTAATGCAAAATGTTTCCCATTTCACTTACGCAGGTATAAATAAGGTAAATCTGACAGTCACAGAAGACTGACAAATTAAAGCAAGCGAGAACAGAACTGAACTTAAACATAAGCTGTCATTACACCATAACAACACAGGACACATATTAAAGTTTCGCCTGAAGAGAAACTTTGAGGTAGTCCCCAGTAAGTCTTATCTGCTTCTAAATGAGATTTGATTCAGAACACAAAGTAACTTAGAGTCAATCCCCAGCTGCGATTTCCCTCTGAACGCTTTTTTAGATATATAATCATAGCATGAAGATCATAAGAGGTGGCATGATTTAAGAAAATCATATTGGAATTTTTCTACAGAAACTTGCTGGCTAGAGTTACAATTCCTTATGTCAAAATATGAATAGAGATAGTATTGGTACCACTTCATCCCCCAGCATCTCCCAGCTGATAAAACTCAATGCAAAAAGCCATGTCTACATGACTACTGATGACATTTATCATCTAGACTCCTGCATCCCATTAAAAACAGGTTCTGTATCGAGGAACTGGGTGCTGTAGATCCACTTAATATTGGAACTGTCCAAACTTCTATGTTGCTGTCCATGGTTGCTGCACTTTACTCAAGCAAATAAACACACTGATTTGATGGATCTGAAGTCCACAAGGAGCATTCTGCACATAATCTGTGTTCTGTATAAGAGTGAATTAAATGTAGAATATTGCCCTTCCTCTTGGGGGTTTCTCAGAACTCCTGGGAATCATTACAGGAACATGAGAATTTTCACTTTACTTCAATGAATCTTTTATTTCCTCCCCAGTTTTTAACAAAATGCAGGAACTTTAACTCCTAAAAGTTGATAACAGCTGGCATCTTTTGCTTTCACGCTTCACATCTTTTCATTCTTAAGAGCCTTGTCAGTCTTGTTTTGACCCTTCAACTCCACATTTCCTTCTGTCAGTTGATGCAGTGACTGGCTTACTACAACAAAAGAATAGCTGCATAAAAGACCACTTGCTATACAAAAAACTTTAAAATTTAGCATTTTCTTCCAGTTCTGTACAGAATACAGTTATTCCCAAAACATGTAAGTTCGTAATGGGTAGACTGGAATGAACAAACCAACCACCAGCATTCTCCTCTGAAGATTTTCAAAGACTCTCCTGCACTTGAAACAGGAATCACATTGATTTTCTGTAAATCCTTTCCCCTAATTCCTCTATGATATTTCAGAAAGCCTCCTGCCACAAGCTGCAGAGAACATACATACTGCATTCTTAGGAGCATGACGTTAGAGGTGATGTGAAAAACTTTTAATACTTGCTATATCCCACAGCACGGTGACATAAAGACCCAACATAAATTTCTCTGTACAAAGATAAAGGGTTACAGATCTATAGTTTTCCTGAAATGGCCTGCTTGTTATCATAAAATCTCTTGATACATTTTCATTAGGTAGAGCTATCTTCGCCTGCGCTGGAAAGATCCAGAAATCATGATTTTTTTCCTTTACTTTCACAATGCAAGGCCTTTAGCTAGGATGACAATTTTGGTCTGTAAGACCGTAAATATTTGTCTATTCAAAGGCAGCATTTATCTTACAAAGGCACACATACCAGTTTTGCCTCTGACAAGTTCCTTGTTTATTTATTACTCTAATAACAAATAGACTGTCATCCCTGCTGGGCCTCAAAGACGAACTAAATCTGCTGACACAACTGATTGGGAGAGGCTGCAAATTATTTTATTAAAAACTGTGCAATAGCAGATTCATGGTGTGGAAAATGCTTAAATCATAATTCTGTTACTGGCCTATATATTCCATAGGAATAACATTCAAAGATTTTTGTAACTCTCATGTTTATATTTCAGCATTTGATTTTCATTTTGTCCAAACCGGAGAGAAGCAGTGAAGAGAAGACAGATATTTTCTGTGTGTGTGTTGAGAGCTCTGTGTGCACGCATGCCAAGAGCAAAGCACAGCATCTTAATTAGATGGGTCCAGGGGCTCCAGGAGACGAGGGAGAATGACAGTCACTGGACATGCTTGATAGCTCTCTCTAAAGCAGTGCAAAGACTTTCCGAGAAAAGCAAGACAGATCCATACATCTCCAATTTTGGAGAGACGAGCCAACCAGAACATGATAGGAAAGGACTAGAAGAAGGTGAGTAAAGGATCGTTACAAACTGTGCTGTGGGTGGTAATAGTCCTAAAGGTCTCCAGCAGACTCTGGGCATTTGGGTATGAATCACACGCCTGACACTGCCCCTGGCTCTGGGAGATGTGTGTCTACGATAGAGTTCCCAGCTGGTACCCACCCCAGTGCTCAGTGAGTGCTGAAGCCCTGGCAATTATACATCAACAACCTGAGAAGAAAACTGCCGAAGAAATACCATGTAGTAGTTCTACTTAGCAGGATCATTCACAGCCATTTCAAATGCTGGACACAGATGTTTGCATATAGGAACTGTTAGGTTGTAAGAAATAGTATGTGGTCTTAGCTCCCTTCAAGGCTTAATGCCTTCTGGGCTGTTACAATGGTCCCAGAATGAGTTTTTGGAGCAACAAAGATTTAGGAGAGATACAAGAGAAAGGAAATGCATTAGGAAAAGACCTTTGTAAATCACCCCCTTATCCTGCAGCTGTCACTGCAGCTCACAAAGCTGTGCACTAGAAGGAAACTCCTCTCTTTCCACATCAGTACCATAGGAGCTGCCCAGCATTCAGTCCTCTTGCTTATAGGAATTTCCAAACCCATAGAAGGGCTGCATGCTTCTTCTAGTGTACTGAGCTTACAGGCCTTCTGTACCAACCCTACCAGAGCTCACTTCCTCTAGTTTGTCAGCTTGGTAAATGTTTCAGCTGTAAAGAGTCACATTAACAAAGATGTACTATCCATTCTATTTAAGGCCAGCTGGTATGGCTGTACGGTAAAATCTGCAAGGCTGGCATATCTTCAACCAGAAAAGCACACAAAGGCAGGGAGATTCTTGTACACATGTCTAGGTAGTACAAAACCTGGACTGGAGGAACAAAATGCCATAAAAAAGTTGCTCTGCTAATTAGCTCCTGCCTATGGGACAGGGCACTAGGGGGAGAGACTTGGAACAGCATCACACTGAGCTAAGAGTAGCTGCCTGATACTGAAAATTGGAAATATGGCCAGCAAATAACCATGCAGAACAAGAGGTACACAGGGAGAGATTCGTGCATCAAAAGGCTATCTTTGACCAGACAGGTTTCCTGGGATGAACCATTCATGCTGAAGGAGGTGCTTAAAGGCACAAATAATCATTAACTGCACTGAAAATGCTCTTACAGTCATGCCATTTATGCACTTGTAGAGAGCACAGCTGGAAATCTCTGCATCACTTAGTCCTTCTTAAATTTATAGTGATATGAGTGGTACCTGAACTTTGTTGTGGCCTGTGCACAAAGGAGAATTACATGATACCAACCTCCTGGTCACCTTCTCCCTCTCCATATTTCTTGGCTCCTATACTGGACAGATTCTTACCCTGCAGCCCTTACCGTCAGAACTGTTGTAGTCACTTGATCATGTGGTTTGAGGCACTTCCAAGGAAACCTCTCAGGAATTATTTCTGGAGATGGAAAGCAGTCTTTAAGCATGTCTTAGTATCTATTCTACATACTTTATATTACAACAATTTATTCTGCAATGTGATTACATGTTGGCACTGACTCTGATTAGGGCTTTAAACAGGAACTAACAGCAGTTATGTTGAATATGTTTTTCATCTGATGATGCACAATACCATTGATTGGATGTAGATTATATTCAGCATTAACTCCAGCTATATAAAAATATCACAAAGGAAAGTCTATCTCATGGCACAGAATACTCTTTAATTGCATGGATGATCAGTACATGTTGTGACTTCTGCTTTTTTCAAAAATCCTGTACGCAAGAAAAGTCATGCCTGTAAGAGAAACGTTAATCCAAGTAATTACCAAGCATTGTTTACTTTCCCTCATAAAATCTGCAGTTTTCTGATTTTCACCCAGGCTTTATCATAAAGCTAAACTGGTAGGGAAAAAGAAAGCTGGATATTTCATTGTCTACAGATAAAAGTTTAAAGTTCACCGTGTCAGGACTCAGGAAATGTATTAACTGCTTCTTGCTGACTGCGGATGCATTGCAAAGCTCTGATTTTATTTTTTCATAATAACCCTTGAACCTCATATCTTCACTGCACCTTACACTTTTGCCATCCTGCAGTCTCAGAATATCTTAACACATCTGTACCCCTTAGAGATGAGAAATGTCACTAAGTGCCCAAGTTATTTGCCCATGATCACGAAGCATGCAGCAGAACAGAGACTGAATGACGATAAGTCTCTAAGTTACTTCCTTAATCCCAGGAAACCTATGCAGTGTTGGCCTTCTAAAGCTGAGAAAGGAGCCTAGGAAGATAGGTATTTCAGACTCTCAGTCCAGATTTGATAGGATATACATGTCAAAGAAGTGAAGAAACTAACTACTGATATCGCTATAAATTTAAAAAAAAATAAGTGATGTAGAGATTTCCAGCTGAGTTCTCTACATGACCAGTAAGGAGGGAAATGCTGATAAGGAAAGTATTAAGAAGTAGGGTCAAATTCTGTTCTTCTTCAGCATCAGCCAAGATTATTAGGATTTGCAGCTGTGACTGAGAGCAGTGGTATCATTATATGTTTTGGGGAATTTTTCAGACCATCTTCTTCCTTTACTGGACACTTCAGTTGACATACATTTGAGAGAAAATGAAGGAGGGGAAATGTAAGAAGCAGAGATAAGGAAAAACTGACCTGGGATGGACAGGACAAGAAGTGTCACGGACAATCTGGGTCAGTTTTCTGAGAAATAAAAGCATGAAATTTTGTTTCCACTGCAATTTACCTCCAGCCAGTGATGAAGCCTGCATCTTCCCTCAGGCCAAGTCTAGGATAAAAACTTGTACCCATGCTGTGTCATGTATAATGTCAGTTACGTTTGTGACTTTTTTTTAATTTATAGTTTATATTTTCGAGTAGGTTAAAGCTCTAATGTAGTATTGGATTACACTGGCACAAGCAAGATCTTGTTAATACAGTGTGTCCACAAGGAAAGCCTGCCGCTACAGCCATACCAGCAAACCTTCAGACTTTAGTTTAGAACTCAGAAAACACAGGCTGGGGAAGGCACTTTCGTCAGATGCAAAACAGTAATTATTAACTGCTTTAGAAAATTCTCCATCAGGTCAAATCTGAGTCATGTTACCATCTGCAGGTAGGATCAATTTCACAGGACTGTAGAAGTCAAAACTAAAATAATTCTAAACACATTAAATAGACACTCATCTACCTAAAATAAACATGGCCATGAATAACTGCACCAGTAAACAATATCATCATCATTCCTGTAGCAATCATTTAACTGCGGGATAATACTCATCTGTTTTATCAGACAGACTCGCTGCCTTCTCTGGAGAAGATGCCTACTGGTTTTCTAATTGCAGCTTCCTTTGCTAAAAACGTGACCCCATCTCATGTTTGTTGCTTCAGTATCTGCATGAAATAGCAGAAATTGCTGCTTTGCCTCACTCTGTTCCTGGTTGATGTTCTGCTCACTTGATTTTAGTTAGCATTTACATAAACATTCCTCTGAGAACGCAAATGCACTAGCAAGAATGACAGACATGTCTTTCATTCTTCTCATTTTAGAGACAAGTGGAGCCTTACAGCACATGAAGATCACAACCGGTTCCTTGGTTTTAATTTTGTTTGGATGCTGAGATCAATAATTTCATTTCACATAAAAACAAATTGTCAGTTTATTTTGATAATACTGCAAATGTATCACTGAGTAAGTACCATAGCAAAAAAACATACATAAACATACATTCAAAATATAGGTTAGCTTAAAAGTGGTAGCCCTGAACAAGGATGTTTTCCTTTGTACTGGATTTAAGCAACTGCAAGAAAGGAAGGATTTGGCATCATACCCTTGTGTTTTACCAAATGTTATTGCTTACAGATTTACTTCATATTGGGCTGAGAAATTTCAGAACAAGCCAGGCAATAAAAAAAACCATGATGTCTTATGAGAAAGTTTCTTTTCATCCTCAGTTTCTGCAAAACATTGGATGTTTTATTTTTGCACTTATAAATAAAAGTCCTCTCCTGAAAATTATGTACAGTGGAAAGGCAGTAAAATCAAATATAAATGGGTTGAGGAAAGGAAGGAGGAGAAGACACTGTTATGCTACTGGAAAACTAATCTGATATGCAGGTTACTAGTAAGCTAGATTTTAAGTGAAGCCCTCTTAGGTCATGACTTCTGCAGAGAAAATTACCAAACACAGCTACAGAAAAAGAGAAGGTGTTAATCCAAGTCTTTCTAAAACTATGTTTAATGTATTAGAACAAATAATGGTTGGTGAACACTTAGCTGAAAAGAAGACAGCACCTTTCCAGACAGAGAAAGTTTGATGCTGAAGCATTAGAGACAATGGTTTTGATTTTCATTGGTGGCATTGTTTCCACTCATACTAACATGGTCAATGGACCAGAAGGGAATATTTTCATTGAGTTTTAACACAAGGCAAAGAAATGGCTTTGAAATTTCATATGCATCTCATCCAAGGTAATAAAAAAGCAAAAATGTAGTAGAAGAACAGAAGACCTTGATGCACCTATCAAGATTAGCTCAAGTGGGTAATTATGAATAAGCCTCTGTAAGGATTTTAACCGTCATAAAGACAGTAAGCATGGATAGGCAATTGCAGAAACGTACAGACACTACCGGGATGCTATTAGTAAGAGTAGGAGGAAAGAGAGTGATATAATACCCAACAGAGAAGAATAAAAAGTACCATCAGAATAACATGGGAATGTGCACTTGCTCTGTGATACAAGCCCTTGTTTAGATGCTGAAAGCTGGTAGTTCTCTGACTCCAGAACATGTTTATAACAATACAACAGGCTACACTCAAGGTTTTTCAAGTGACAATTGAGAGTATTCATCTACAGAAGTTAAGAAGAACAAAAGTCAGTGCATTTTTTGCATAACTTAGTTTTCTTGGGGGACTGGTACATTTTATTTTCCAATTTGAGCTGTGATGAGCACTGAACTACACAGGAAACCAACTTTAACAACAGTTCTCAATACTATATCAACCCACAAATCTTTATAAAATTATTTCTTTATATTGACAACACTCAGAGCAGAAAAGATCATTGAAGACCACATGATCTCTCTTACAGTCACATTTCTTAAAGGAAGTCACTTTTTCTCCCAATAAAAACTTACCTAATAGCCCTGGCTACAGTATATTACATTATTATTTATATATCATGCCTAATACCACAGAGCTTTGGGGCCGTGATCACGATGGCCCTAATCATCCACTGTGACAAGCACAGTTCTGTTTGGACTTGGATTTATTGCTGTAGTTTGTTGGTTACCTAAAGATTAAATTGCCCTTCTGTTTAAATAGGGGGCCTCAAATAGATGCTCTGCATTGTAGCAGAGAGTTAACTGCTGGATTCATCATTCTATGCCTCCTTATCTTCATTTATCAGCCATGGACTTTTCGAATTTAATCTTGTCAATTTTCTACTGGTTCTTTACTGATCCTTAGGACAGGGATTTTCAACTGACTGCATAATTAAAACTTTAACAAAGACTCTAGATAATCTATATGCAAAAACTTAATAGTTATCATATGTCCTGAGGTTTGTCCATTAACACATGTATACCACTAAGAAGAATCAATCCACACACTATCAAGATAGCCACCCATGGCTAAATTATGTACTGTATAGTGCGTACAATCTGAACAATAATCTGCATTACAAGATTCAAGAATTCAGACATAATTAATACCTTTTCAGAAATGTATAGATTACCCTGAATTAAAGAGAGGAATAATAAAAGAAATTTTAGAAAGCTACAAGAGAAAATAGTCTGATGTGTGAATTAATTATCTGACCTCTGCTTTTAATATGTCATGTCCCAATCATTTCACTTTATGAAAATACTGTATAATCATGAAAGTAATCACAAATGCAGTGTTTAAGAAAAAATTTGAAGATTTGAACTTTTGTACTTGGGTCACGTATAATGCAATTCAGTGTTACTCTTTGCTTAATGTAATTCATACACAAAACTGTGTTACACAAAAATATAAAGCATTGAGGAACAAACACTATTATGCAGGGACAGTAATTTTCCAACAAAATCATTCAAACAAAATGTCACATTACCGAACTGGATTGAGATTTTGTTGGACAAGATCATACCATTCAATCACAACCAAATTGTATTCCTCTTGGGGCAAGTCTGGATGGAGGCAGTAACCCTTCCCAAAACAACAGTTTGTACTGAGATACCTTAGCAAGCATACAGTTGCCCTACTTTAGTAGACACATAAGAAAGTCCTTGGAATTTACAGTAACTGATTTTATTGCTGACTTTTGCTGTACTTTGGCCTATGAGATAAATAACTTTGCCATATGTGAACTCAGATGATCATTCTTTCTCATTTGTTCAATTGTGACCAGTTAAAGTATCGTCACCATTTTAACACAAGTATCAGCCTATGTCTTGTTAGAGAGCAGACACTGCTAGGAAGATATTACGCTGGATAAAGAGGGCCAGTACTAATTATGGGCTTTAGTTCTAATCAGTCTCATTACTTGTATGGCCACTTCTCTAGATACTTTGTAGAGACTTTGCTAATATAAACTTTGTGCCTTTCAAAGCTATGAAATAGTTTATATCTCTACTCAGCATTTCATACTTATAACCACACTTCACAAAGCTTTTCTGAAAGATCACCTGCATCTATTCTAAGCCTGTAAGAATGCGTTGCTTATGTACTTGAAGTAACAAAACACACCAGCATGATTTCCATTTTGAGAGCGTAGGGTAGCTACTAGGATATACTGAAAGGCAACAGATCGTTTTCTACAACTAAGAGACCTGGCCAAAGTAAAGAAAGCACAACTGGCAAAAATATGTCTTTTAATGTTTTTCTTCAAACGAGGTTGAACTGGAGATTTGAGACGTTCCCAAAAAATTGCATTTTGGAGCACTGAAAAATAATGTTTCCAGATTAGCTGGGAATCACCCCAGATATTCACAGCATGAAAAGGATGAGAATACCCTCTTCCAGCTCAGGGTCTGCTCAGTACTTCCATAGCCTTCAGCCTTGGGACAAGTTGCTTGGGCTTCCAGAGAGTCCTGGGCTGTCCATTTCTTTGCTTGGCCCAAGAGTCTAAAACGCATGGTGAACTGGTCTATATGAAAAGGCAGCTCTGAAACTGCAGACTGGAAGCACCTCAAAGGACTCCAGGCTCATACCTGCAGTACGCTGCATCCTAAGCAGACCGTTTAATTTATGCATTCTGCTGTGGGGCTAGGTTAGGGGTTAAGCAGAGGCCACCCAGAACTTTCACATGCCTCATGTCTGGCATCCCTGTAGGCTGGCTGTGCTAGAGCCACGAGCCCTGGAACTGTTAGCAACCCTGACATTGCAAGAGACCCACTGTGTGGGGACTGCTCAGCAGCAATGGGGAAGGCTAAGGTTAACCCCAAAAACTGTAGCTATAACATTTCCAGAGTACCAGGCTCTAGGATGAGTCAGATTTGTAGGCTTTGAATGCCTGCTTTGTGCAAGAGAATCCATAAATCTCAAGAGACTTGGTTTGAGCTGCAGATGCCATGGCTTTCACAGCTTCAGAGCAGTAAGCCTGGGGCTACAGATCCTGAAAGCATCGTGGGCAGTCCACATTTCTACATCAAAAATAAAGTGCTTGCATTAGGCATGGCTGCTGGGACACCTCAACTGAGCGCTGCACCGACAACAGTGGGCAATTTTGTCCCCCTGACATTTTGAACCTCATGAAAGAAGAGGAGCTTGTTCAGGCAACAAACATGAATCGCTAGTCCTCTGTGAGTAAACAATTGAAAATAGGGAACTAAGTGCTTACTTTAAGGCTGTAATGTTTCAAACATCATGATGAAAAATAGCAGCTAGCAGCAACGTTCCCTCCTGTAGAGGCAAGATGGATATAAATCAGGGGAGAAATTTACTTCAAATGTCTCTGTGTTTACCACTTCCTGTCTCCTTGCTGGGACAGCCAATCTTGCTGACCGAAACCAGGAATGTAGTCAAGAGAGAATTTCAGACATGAAGTGCTTGCAGAAGTCCAAATGACTGTAGAGTCTGATGGGTTTAGAACTGCTTCTGACAGTCTTGCATTACATTACAGCTTTAGGTATTAATTTTCCCCTTTTTTTTTAATCTTGTCACAGTTAGGACCAAATTCTTCCCAAGCCATAGCCTCCTTGGCAGCATGCCTCTGATCTGCTGGAAGCCACCAGAAATTAGACCAGACAAAATGTTTTCCTCTTTCAAGAAAAGACACATCTTAGAGCACAGCACTTGGCCCAGACCCCAGTGGCACACTTCTTTCCAAAATCTGCAGAGATCTGTGTCAGGGAAGAGATCAATCACACATAAATGGGTCTGTGAGGTACACTGGGGTTGTGGGATGCATTCGCTCTGTCAATTCCCCTTCACATGTCTTGTGGTCATTCATTCATGCTGCTACATTTCGCCTAACCCAAAAAGCAACAGGTTATTTTAAGTCAAGTTATATCTATTTCTGACTTAGAAAATAATAAATTGAGAGAACAGCAAAGGTTTTGCAAGTGACCACTCAAGTGCCATGTAAGAGAAACAGCCAGACAACTCTGAAATGCAACACAAAGGACTTACTGAGGAGACTGCCTGCTGCTTGTTAAGCACAGAAAATGCTAACAGGTAGCTTTCATGATTATATGTTTTTTGAACAATGAAGTCTGACATAACTGAACATAAGCCTTCCCTGCCTATGTTCACTATACAGAATTATTCTCTGGCTCTCCAATACAGAATGCTTAAAAATTAAAAATATACAGTGTGCAGAAAAGTGAGACTTAAGAATGACATCATCAAACCCACCACAAAATGGGGCACAATTACTAAAGAATTCCCTGGAGCAACCACAAGTCCTGCTGAGAACATTCCTGCTGGGTCTCCCTAATTAATGTACCCATTTTCCACCTGTCACACTGCAGAATTAAACTCACTGCATCTCTGCTTTAATTTTCCACTCAATCAATAATTCAGATAACAGATCCAAAGTCCTGTAGATTCTGTGTATTGATCTTCTCCCACTCTCCATTTGCCAGTTGTCTCCACCAACTTTGAGCAGAACGTCACTGAAAGTCCATTTCATTTAAAATGTAATCACTTTGCCAGTGCTAAAATGTTTGCCAGTTTCATTAGTCCCCAGAAAACTTTCCCAAAATACAGAGCTACATAAAAACACATTGAGCATTACTTACAAACAAAACCAATATTCTGCGTATGACTTCCACTCTGGCAATAAAAATTGGTCTATGCAGATACTCATGCAGAAATTCTGTATTTTAAATACTAGACCTTCTAGACCTTTCCAGACTAAAACTTCAGATATGCTTCTCATTTTTTTTCCAGTGCAAGTTAACACCATATTTTTCAGACTGGAAAAATCGTTATGTATATATATATTATAACAGAAAAGGTTTCTAAGCAAAAGGCACATTAAAAAATTCTACTGTTACTCTGCTGAGACAGCCTCTATCTTTTCCAGCCCCATAAAGATAGATCTCCAAGTCTCATGTGGTTTCACCGTAATTAATGCAAACCATTTAAATCTGATTCAGAAAGCTGAATGGACTAAACAATGGAAGGTAAATTACTTTTTGCTGTTTTACATCTTTTCAATTCCTCGGCAAGGGTCAAGGCTGACACTGGGAAGATTAAATAGCATGCAGCACAAAACGACCCTTATCACTGCCTTTCTAGAGAATTTGTTTTCTATATATGTAAAAGGTATATAATGCTCTTGACTAAGAAGATACATGGGCATCATTACTATGTTTATACCAAGTGAATAGAAACAGATCAGGAGATGCTCAGCTATTGGCAAGGAGATAGAAGAAAGTTATTAAAATACAAAGAAGGTACTGTTAGGAGCATCCACTGCCAGGCAGATCCCTGCATTGTTTTCCTGAAGATAAGATTCATTGAAAAAGTTAGAAAAGTAAGCTGGGAGGAAGAGAACGTCTGATAGCAGTAGAGTCAGGCATGAGCTACAATACCAAGCTAGCTGTATTCAGTTCCTAAAACTCAAAGTTTGATCCAGACAGTGCCATAGTGATGGATTTTCCAGAAGAACTGCTATCCAACACCATGCCTTTTCTGTATGTCTGTGGTAGAGAAAAGGCTGTTATGGGAAGTCTTTCAAAGCTGCTATTGGGTCAACTCCTGTCATTTCCCTGACTGAGGAGCAGAGATGTTTTATTTGTGCACTACCTTAAGAGTATTACTAGAGAGTAACTTCTTAGGCAAGCCTAAAATATTAGCACATCAACAGCAGTCACTAGCTACTACCTTATAAGAAACGAAAGAATGAATTTGAGGACTCCAATAAAAAGGGAGTGGAAGAGATTTAGAAAGAGTTACCAGCCTGGTCAAAGCTCACCCTAATGGGCTGGCCATCAGTTGTACCCAAGACCTTATAAATATTAAAAAAAAAAAAAAAAGCAGTGGATAGCTACAAGGAAATCCAATTGAACTCTGAATTTGTATCTGTTTTGGAATACTTAGTTAAGCTAATAGTATCCTAGGAGGCTTACATCTGTATTACAAGAGATCTCAGAGCCATTAATAGTTAGCTTTGGAAATTAATTATAGGCTTGCAACAGAAGAAAGCACTAGACTTGTATTATACTTTCTGTTCTTTGTAAAGGAGTTAAAAAAATTATTGATTACTCAGCTTTATTTCCTCGAGGAAAAAAAAAATGGAATTAAATATTGAAACGTATTAAAAGCATCTGGAAGATAATAAGGAAAGGGGTTACACCCAACAATGATTCTGTCAGGAAGTAGCCTTGCAGATAAAACATCATCTGCTTGCTGATCAGGAAATGTGACCAGTTAAAAAAAGGTAGATGCTAAAGAAAAGATATTTGAGAAGGGGTGTTAGTTCTTAAAAGACACTCCTGTGTAAAAAACTCACGCAAACAGAAAAAGAACAATATACGCCCCATGTCCTTGAGAACAGAACAAGACATACTGAGCTAATGCAGAAATAGCCAAGTTAGACAGAGTGAAAAAGCACCAGCAGTACAGGCAGTGCAGCCCTGGAATATGTTGATTACGGCAGGCTGTGAGTTTTGCTCAACAGAGGTCTTTAACAGAGGTCAACAAAAGCATACCAATAAAGACGGGATGGGGCTAAGTGGGCAGCTGCAGCCAACTCAGATCCCTGTACTGCTGATCCTGGGCAGCCAAGAGGCACTCTGTAGCCAAGAGAAAGGAGCAAACACACAAGATTCTCATGGCAAAGACAAAATTTCTTTATGACACCATTCACCAGCAAGGGAAAGACACCTATGCAAATTTTTATGAAATGTATTTATGTCCTTTTCCTGTCTTGCATGGAGTATTGCAAACTTCTGCCTTCCTTCTTTCCTTCACATTTGGAAAATGTGCTTTTACATCGGAACTTTTGAGTTTGGAAATAATTCCAGCTGAACTGTCTGAGAAAATGCCAAAAGCAGATTGGATTATCACTTGCATATACTTGGCTATGCCCACACTGCAGGACCTGGGAGTTCTTCCCGGATCCTCAGCCCAACTCAACACTTCATTCACCTCTCGACTTCAGCACACGACACAAAACAGATGGGGAAAAGATTTTTTTGTCACCTTACACGTTGTAGTCTCCATGGAGAACACATAAAGGCATACATGTCAAGGAGAAACAGGGTCCCCATCCCAAAGTTAGACTAAACATATATATAACCAGAGTATAATAAATAATGCCTGGCTTTTCAAACTGAGAGCACTCTCTAGAATCAAGCTACAATGCTTTTGTGCAAGATTCTGGAACTGTTTTTATGTGTGCATTTATGTTGCACTAACACATTCGTGTTTCTTCTTAAGACATCGCTCAGGTTGTCTCCACAGCCAAAGTTGCAGCTGTTAGCTGCAATGAATCGAAGTCAATCAGTAGTTTGATTCCATTCATTTGTTGCTACAGAAAAAAAAAAAAAAATGGAAGCAAGAAAGAGAGGAATAAAAGGAAGGAGTAACAGAAAGCTGGCCAAGTGAATAGCTGTCCTGATCTAGTCATTTCCTGTGGGTCTACTGCAAAGTGAATCATTCTTTATTAGCTCCGAAATCAGCAGCATTACTGAGGCAGTCCTGTATAAGTCGCATCTACTCTGAAGCTGGACTGAAGAAATGGGCACTTCACTCTCAAATGTCAGTCATTTTCTATCTGAAGAGAAAACCTCATAAGATATTAACTCTATTCGCAAATCCTGCAAAGTCTTCACAGAGTTGATTTACACCAACAAATCCACTGTTTATGTCATATATCCAAACTCTGTGTGAATAGTTCATTCTTAGAAGAAATGCACAGGAGACGACATATAGTTAAAATTCCTCTGTTCCTGCCAATCAACCGATTTATTTTTTGGACTCACTGAAAACACAGTAGGATTCCTGCAACTTATTCTGTGACACTTACGTAATAAAGCATTTTGGAGAGGTGAACAGAGGAATCTATGGGAGATGTTGAATCAACAGTCTGTGACAACACAGTGATGTTACTTCAGATGAGGCACAGTACAGCCTGCAGTAGTTCAGCCTTGCCTCAGGATCCTGCCTGCATATCCTGAACACCAATCTGTGCAAGAGCAGCTCATTCTTACCAGCCTCAATGTTAAGGCTACAAGTTTGTGTTGTCCTGATTAGATTTTTGACATGTAACCATTTTTATATTGAATGGAGGGATGAAAAAAATTTCATGGTACAAGAGTTTTAGTCTGTAGTCTATCCTACAATAATGCAAGACCCCTGATAAGACAGTCTAGTTGCAGACTATATCAAAACAAACCCTGCAAACAATACCTTCGAGCAGTGGTAGCACTAAGTTCTTCTTTCTGTTTCAATAAAAGCTTTCCATCACTGCATCTCAAAGAGCTTTTTAAATATTAATCAAGCCTCTGAGCAACCCTGGAGATGCTAAAATACTGCAGTCAATGATCAATTAAACTGTACACAGTTTATCCATTTTATAGTCAAGGTATGGCACAAGTGTAGAAATACCCAAAATTGTGCAGCCAGCTCAGGCTCTCCTCAGTGGCCAGAAGCCACTTTAGCATCTGAATCATCTTCTTCAGCGTGTCCCACAGTAACTGAACCATCCAGGTTTGTCCATGTATTCCAGGCATCCAAACCCCTACCAGAGAAGTGGCTACAACTTCCGTTTTATCACAGATGAGAGACTGAGGTACAAGGAGAGAAATAATTTACCCAAGGTCACAAAGCGACCTGTGACAGAAAACAGGGGATTGCTCAGTATTCCTGGTTCTTCACCACGGCTCAAATAGTCATTTCTAAAATATTTCTTTTTCAGTGTAGTCCAGAGGGTGTTGAATCAATCTGAATGATGTGCTATCCTGGCAGCACGAGGTGGTTTTTGGTTTTTTTTTTCAGTTTTGACATATGCAATGAGTAAAACATTCTGTACTTGTAGCATTATTTATCCTCTAGCCTTAAATGCAGCATTCAAAAACTAACACTGACTGCACCTTTCAGAGCACATGCAAGAATAGCATGTTATTTGTCAAAGCTCACAAAGGCACTGCTGATAGTGCAAGCTTTGTTTATGAGACAGAACACTCTTCCCCTTTTTATGCTGCAGATTTCTGGGCAATGTCAATACCAGTTTAAGAGGTCTCCCACTCTCCAGACACCTTCTGTCATGTGTTGACATCTTCTAGGAATCAGCAGATTTTATGCCTCTATTCAATCCACTTGACCTGACTCTAAATATTTTCCTGGCATCTGAAAAGCCATTCCCCACGCAAACATATGATGAAGTCCAGATCAATAACACAGGATAAAAACAAACAAGCAAACTAAGGCAAGTGTGAAGTCTTAAGAGGTATCCACAGATGCTCCTATCTGGACTGTTCAATATGAAGTTCTGAATTGCACACAGCAGGATTTCATTTGCCACAGATAGCTTTGCACCACCAGTATCTTCAGTAATTTTATCACGCAGCGTTGCCCAGATAGGACAATATTTCATTTAATAAACAGCAAATTAAAATAGCAAATATAGTGAAAGACAAAGCAAGAATAGATTTGCCTCCAAGTTTTAAAGGGAACATTAATTTCTTTTTTTTTCTTTTTTTACTTTATTTTATTTTATTTTTTCAGTATTTCTGTATTTACTCATAAGGTCACCTTCATGACAATTCCAACAGGGGTTTATCTTGTAGTGCTCACTCTGACATACAGCCTGATGATTTATTATTGCTTAGTTCTTGATACTGTTCACTGCACAATCCAATCTAAGAGAGACACATATTTCTCAATTCAGGGACTTCTTTTATTTTATGAAAAATCAGCTTAGTGTTTTGTGGTAAAAACTAGAGCTAGCATTGGATCTTAATTTTTTTTTAAGTATCTTTTTCTATTCTGTGTTTCTCTGCTGTATCTTTGATGTAGTCCAGAATTGTTTTTGTTCTCTCCTCCTTTCCATTTCTTCTCTAACCCTATTTTAGTAGCTGCACCCAAAACAAAAATCTGCCACAGCTGCAGCTCCTTCCAGCTATTCTTATCTAGATTTCTTTTTCATACTAGTAGGTGACATAGTGATAGATTTCATAGGTTTCCTCTCCTCATTTGGGAGGGGGAGTATAATTATGCCAAGGAGGGTTACATGGACAGTAGAAATATATCACTATTAACCCACCAGAACTCATGCAGATTTACTGTGGTTATGTGCTTAAAGAACAAAACTTCCCATGCATTTTCTCCTCTTGTATTAATATCAATTCAAAGGTAAGTCAACAATCTCACCATGACGTTCCTATGTATGGTCCTACAACACAGCACTACTGAAACCTTGTGTGATAGCAGAGCTGTCTCCAGTACTCCTATAGACTCCGCCATTTGGTGTCATTAACCCTCCAGGTCCAGGCTGCCTGCCATTCAGCTGTGTTCCTTAAAGTCTGCCAGTCATTAGTTGGTACGTTAAGTAGCTAATGGTGCTCTCACAATATCTGCTGCATCATGCAGGTGCAACAGAACAAACATTTCTTTTCCGCTGGTGCTTCGCCCTAAATCATTAAAGACCCCAGTCCTGTAAATATTTATGTGTGTGAATAAGTTTACCCACATGAGCAATTTCAAGCCTCTGAAACACATGCTTGTAGGGTGAGAGCCTTGATCATCAAACTCAGCACCAGGCGTGTGGCTAGAAGTTTTTTAGGAAATGCTAAGCAGCATCCCAAAACACCAAAAACATTTCCTGCTCTGCACTCTGTTTTACCAAAAAATATTTACCAAAGCATTTTTTTCAAGAACAAAGACTAATAGTCGCACATGCTATTCCATGACCTCGTTATTTTCTCACTAATTGATCAGTATATAAAAAATATATAGCAAGGCAGTACGAATATTTCCCAACTAATTGCTTGCTTGTAAGGGAGATTAACCAAGGGTCCGTAAATTATTAACGCCATAAACTGCTTCTGGAGCCTCCTCACTCTCCTGGGTGAGGCTGGGGGATCAGCTGGCTGTCCCCAGTGGGGCTGAGCTGGAGCAAGGTTAAGCAGGCAACCCCATCTCCACGTCTGCGTCCATCAGACACCTTTGCTGACTCTCCGGCGCCAAGGAGCCAGGCGCCAGCCACCCTCTGCACTCAGAGAAGCACAGGAGGTTGCAAATGGTGAATTTAATACTGCAGCAGGAGGTGCCGTTTATAGTCCCAAAGGATAAGTCTCCCCCTCTTCTCTTTCATGCTCATATAAACAAATAGAGGCTGAGGCAATTTTGAATTCTGTTGTTCTATTATATTTTTAAATATGTAATTTACTCTTTATTTCAGTGTCTACGCAGGGTAAAATTAAAGGATTTTTGTACATATGACTGATGGCTAAATGTAATGAGGATTTGTACTTTATGAAACCATTAAAGCATTGATGAATACAAGCAAAAATCTGGGAGACATTAGTAACATACAATTTAAAAGAAAAGGAGATTAAGGTGTCTGCAGAGCCAAGCCTTAAAACTGTGTAGTCCTTAACTTATTTTAACAGAAAAGCCAAGCTTATGGTAGAAAAAAAACTATCAAGTATTTATGTAATGTTTGCCTGCTTTCCTCCACCTATGATGACACATTCTGCTTTGTTTCATTCTTAGAACAATGTGTTAAGGTGGCAAAATTCATGGGGTTTTTTTGTTTTTGTTTTTTTCTTTTCTGTAAGTGGCATATTATTGGACACTCTTTAGAGGAATAAAATGTAAATATAGTGAAAACTGCCTCTTTAATAATCCAAGCCATTCCACCTGCACAGTGCTGGAAAAGCACAAGAGGGTATTTTTTGTACAATCAAAATGGGAAAAAAAGGTTGTTTACCGTCTATATGGCAAGGAAACAACAAATCAATATATTTACAGAGCCTGCTTAGGATTAGTGCAAATTGGAGAGATGTGAGAAGAAAGGAAATATGTGGTTATAATCAGATTCAGAGAGCAAAACTGAACATATCTACAGAAAAGATTGACATGTTTTCATAGATTTCTGAGGCTCTTGGGACTGCATGTGTTCTTCAGTCCAGTTTCCTACCAGAGAACATCACTCAGTGATTTCTAAATCATGCCCAGTCACGTGAAATTGAACCATAACATCACTTTTAGAAGGATACTAGTGCTAGCTTTAATTGATTAGAGAACCTATTTCATTTCCAGGCAAATTCTTCCAGCCATCCAGTTGCTCTCAATCTTAAAGTACATGGGGCAGCAGAAGAAAAGAAAAGCCCTGACAGCTCTGAGTGACAGAGTAGAAGGCAAGGATGGGAAAGGAGAGAGGTGGAAGAAAATAAGCCAAAAAAAGTATCAAGAATCATGAGAGGAGGCCAACACATTAGCAGGAAACATCAAGTATTTCTCTTGTCAGCATAAATATCTGAGACGCTTCAGTCATAAATTGCACTGTCCATGACAGGCCGCCAGGTCCCAGCTTCTGTTCTGTATAGTATTACAGCACATCCATTAGCACTGAGTTAGATTTATCAGCAAAACAGTTAAGCCTACAAGATGAGACAGAACATCTGACCACTGGTGCTACGGAAGAGGGAAAATGGGATCCGGTGTGGTTTCAGCAGACTATCTTACAAAAAGCAGACTCAGGGCTGTGCACATCAAATGCAGGCATTCAGACGGTAAATAATTAAGTATAACACATTGATTCAAACACAGAAGAAGGGAGAACCTGAGGACAAAAAAATGTTTAACTCAGATATCTCACGCACAGACTTTTCAGTGCAGGCAAGGGGAATTGTGAAGGCACGCAGCCTGCCAGTCCACTCATTGCTGCACAGCGCACATACCTCGGGCGTAAGCTACAAGGACAGGTCCCTAGCTCACAGCCTCACCTCACTCCATCTACACTTTAGCCATGTCAAGGCCAGTCTCTATGCATGCAAGGCAGATTTACAGCACCATTTAACCCTTCCTCTTCTTTTTGTCCTCGGATAAAATGCAAAATCCATCTCTGCTTCTCTTATAGTGTAAGGAAAGAAGGACTGCACTTGACTATCTTCAACACATCACAAAGATGTGGAACATTCATTAAATATTTATAGTAACATCAAACATTCTGTTTTACTTTCAATTTTGTCAAATAAACCCAATAAAATAGTGATTTAGCCATATCTGTTAAAGTTATTTGTCACTGTTGAGTCCTTCCTGTATATTACTGACACTCACACATAAGTCAAAAAATGAAGTCAGTCTCCATGGGGTCTGGCTCTTTTGGGAGAATTTTAAACGTTCTTCTGCAGAAATCCATAGCTGCTAGTCATTCTGGGCTGTATATTATTTAGGCTTTCCAGTAAAAGAAAAAAAGAACTTTTAAGTAGCGCATTAGCGTTATTCTTATCTAGGGAAAGCTTGTGGGACTGAGTGAAAAGATAAAGGAAAAAACAGGGACATGTGGCAGTGCTAATATTAATATTTGATTAGAATTATTCCAAACAAGATGTCAAGACAGATTCAGTTCTTGTTATCCAAACACACCCCAGCCTGGCGAGGCTGAAGTTGTACATTCAGGAGTGCCATGTAGAAGGCAAATAATCTGAAAATAGTCTGCATTCATAAAATTAAGATACAAGACTAAAACCAAACAAATAAACCAAACAACACCCTAAAACTTCTAATGCAATGCTCAGAATTAATTAGCAAAACTAGAACTACGGGAATCAAATTTATACCTGTTCCGCCTTTATCACACATTGCTTAATTTAGAATAACACTGCACAACATCTAACCACTTGACTTAGCCATCCTTAAGTCTTAAATTAAATAATGGAAGTGTCTAAAGTCCTCATACTTAACACATTTTCAATTCTTTTTTTGACTATAGTTGCTACAGGCATAATCTCCTGAAATCTAAGTGGTACAACAGCACTGTTTTCTTCTACATCATGTCAGCATGCTCACAGCTCTGGATAGTTTTCTGTGTTTGTTAGTTGTAATTGTTTCTATACAGGACTTGTCTGTTGCAGCACAGAAGAAAACAGAATCACAGAAAAATCCTGCCTCAGGTTGCAAGTCACAGTGATGGTGTCAATATTGTCATTGTCGACAATGACATGCAAGGAGAAGATGGAGAAAGAAAGGCATACAATTAAGTTTAAGCTGATGGCATAATACCCAGGAGCAATTGTCAGAGAGAGAAACAAGAAGATGGGATTGGATGGAGACCAGTCAGAAGCAGAGGAACAGAACTGCATCTCAGCTGTGTAAAGACAGCAGGTGAAATTATATGACTGGACAAGACCATCCAGAGAGAATGTAGACAAAATAAAACAGTGGGAAAATAATCCAAAAATAAGCAAGGGAAAAGGGAACTAAAGAAGAAAAGCATTACTGAGTGCGATCAGGAACAATGAACGCTAAGTGCCAAGGGAAGCAGGGATGTTAAGACCGAAGAATGACGCAGAAAGATCGGGCAGGCTGGATGTGGAAGTCTGGATGGTTGAGGTTTTGGTAAAAGCCCATCAGAACTCGACCCTGAGCCTGGGTGTAATTGCAGATGAGAAATTTGCAACAAGAGCTCCTGGCTCTCCCAGGGCCTTATCAAAAGACACTTTGGTGGGAGTTGGGTTACTGGGTACATCTGCCTCTTCCCTCTGCCTGAAAATCCCCAGTGACATAATTGAAATAATTCATCACTGCACGGCAATTTTGTAGAAATTAGGGTGGGAGGCAGTCAGTAATGGAGCCATATAAAGACACACACATGAAAGCAGTTCAAGAAAAGAAAATGGTAAAGGACGTCTTTCTTAACAGCGATTAAAGAAGTCTGCAGCAGCCAGAAATCAGGAAAACAAAAGGCAAGTCCAAGGCAGGAGGGCTAGGGAAAATTGCTGAGGGGCACATGGCACAGACAAGGAGTGTTGCCAGTTTAAGCAAGCCACGTTACCATGCATCTGTTTGGATTCCTTATCCTTTTAATATAGATTTCATGCTCTCTTTAAGATACTTCCCATAAAAATGTTTTTTACTGTCATTTCAGGTGTCTGTCCTTATTTCAAGATGTCTGCATGTCAGCTTTAACTCATTCATCAAAGATGTTTCACAGAAGATTCTTAAGGCAAAAGAGAGAAATCAGAAGTAGGAATCAAAATCCAATAAAACTTAATTAGGCAGCATCCGATTATTCTATGATCCATGAGGTTGCCTACAATAATTTGGTCATTGAAACAAACACGTTAGATGATTTCTTTCCATGATAAAGTAATTCTTTCGAAATGTTTAACTAGCATTACGTTACAACACTAATGAATGAATGCAACATTTTCAAAGACAGCTGCGAAAGAATCCAAAACATAAACCATGGAAGGATTTGTTATATATTTGCTCCTGCTTACCTCCAAGTGGGACTTGCCTTTCTAAAATAAAAATTAAAAAAAAAAGAAAAAAAGAAAACACTGACTTTGGGTTTTGCTGAGGAAAATCCTTGATAAGATTTGGTGGGAAAGAATTCAGGGTGGCAAAATCCTTTTTAAGAAACATCAGGTTTCTTACTGAGAAAGAGTGAAAAGCCAGTGTTTTTCAATTTGAGATTTGAGTATTAATGAAAGATACTTGCAAATCGTTCATCATTTCTGACAGTGCCAGGCATTGTGCATTTCAGCACTTCCATAGTTATAACACAAGCATAAGTTTGAAGAATCTACAATAATTCCTCATCAAACGTATCACAGATTTATTGAGAGGACATTCATCCCTTCCATCTTCTGATTAGCAAAGAAGAGACCATGGTAGCAGCTCTCTGAAATATTTCTGGCATAGTGACTGCTTTTTTTGCAATATTATTGCATCCTAATGAGCAAGACTCCAGCCTTCTGTAAGAGGTGTTTCTCTCTCTTACCAAGCAAGATTTTGTGCATGTATATTTGAC
The DNA here is from genome assembly GCA_036925125.1 of Oreortyx pictus. Lineage (NCBI taxonomy): Eukaryota > Metazoa > Chordata > Aves > Galliformes > Odontophoridae > Oreortyx > Oreortyx pictus. The sequence continues at coordinate 6,030,544 of JAUPFR010000010.1, read as the reverse complement.
TCTTCTGAGAATAAATTGTGAACTCTGTTATTTCCATGTATAAATACTGTGTTTCTGAGGCACTGTATCTTTCTCCTAAGGCAGCAGGCTACTGGTTGTCACATTGTGTTTCAATCTCAGATGACAGCATATTTTCAAGTGCCCCTGCATTTACCTTAAAGTTCCCTCTCTTGACTAAGTTGTTCCTAAAGATGCATGAAAGCATCAGCTTCTTTCAAAAGCCCTCAACAGATTTTTGGCCTCTCCCCCCCCCTCCCCCCTGTTTTTTTCTCCTTTTTTATTCATTTTTTTCCCTTTTCTGGTTGGAATAGGAACTCCTCCCATCTTACATTTCTTCACACTTCTCAGTTTATTTGATAAAGGAACAGTACTCTAACCCTACCAAGCCTATTTATATTTAAACAGTGAAAATTCAGAAGAAAAGGGACAGAGGACGAACTGAATAGAATACATTTATTTTTGTGATTTTAAATAAAATGGACTAAATCTCTTGTAAAGAGACCAAGAGTATGACTTCAAAGCAGGAGCCCTCAAGTAACAAATCCTGTTTTGATTCATGATGGCTTCATCTCACAGACCAACTGGTTGATCTTTATTATTACACAAGGAAGAAGTTGAGAGGCAACTACAAGATCCTTGAACACAGGTCTGGCCAATAATTACAGCTGCATTCAGATATAAACCCAAAGTTATTGCACTTCCAGATGTACAACAGCATGTTATGTTTCTGAAACAATACACCTCATATTCAGCTGCAACTCTCTTTCCAGCTCAGTACCTATTTACTTTTAATTCAACTGCAGTCTGTGTCAGTTATCTAAGGACTATGTTTCTGAAGTGACTATGTGGTTACAAATAAGAACCAGGATAACTTTACGTCAATTATCAATCTGCACTAGTTGAGAGATCAGAAAAGGGAAGGCTGTCTTCAACATTATTTCCCAAAGTCGTCTGTTTGAGGAATGGATTCACGAGTAAAAGCTACAGATGACATCTTCAGGGCCTGCAGTTCATGCCTTTCTTCAGACTTGTGTAAACCTTCTAGCTTTCCAAAATTAGAGCCTGGAGTTGAGTCAACCAAAATATTTTGGATTGCAGCTTTCATAGTTTTGCCACATTATGTTTTCTTTATTTTTCCTTCAGCCACATTAAATACTTGGAGTATTTCTTTCCTACTGAGTACCATTACAGACTGTTCCCATAACAGAAGTCATGCAGTGAGGTGTAGGCATCATTTCTACGTGGTAGCCTTAAAAACAATCTTCTAATATTGCTTGCAAAACTCCTTATGGATACTGATATCTGAAAAAACATTGAAATGTGAACTAGAAAAGGAATGTGAAAGACTGTTTAATAAAATGTCATGCTGCTTGCCAATATCAACATTTAGAAAGCATTTAAAATCTTTTTTTTAATACATCTATTTTGGTAGAATTACAACCGCAATGTGAAGAAGCAGAAATATTTCTCATTCAGCAACAACCTCTGCAGTGCAAGTCTGAGGACTCACTTATCTTAGCTACAACATATTCCATAAACATGATTGTGTCCTAATGATACCACTGTCCTTTAGCAAAGCCCTGGGGCCGCGCAAAGTATTCAATGCTGTGGACAGCAGCTAACGTTTTGCACACTGCCTAAGGCCTAAATAGGCCTTTCATATACAGGCCAGATGTTCACTCTTTCTTAGGCCAGCTTAAGGCTAGAACAAACCTTTTCAACCAGGGTTTATCAGAGTTTCTAAATTACATACTGGGAAGAAATTTAATTGGTTTAATTAAGAAAGTTTATTTCATGGTAATTCAGTTTTGTTATGCTGCAAGACTTAATGTGTCCTCTGGTGGGAGTGATTTGTTATAAATATTCGCAGAAAACCTCTTGCCACCCAAACTGAAAATAAAAAATATTTACGTGTAAAGCTGAAAATAAAAAAGTGCCTTTAAATGATTAGAATAAAACTGACCAAATCTTCACACAGTAGCATCCATGATTATAAAAGTCAGAGTAACCACTGGCTCTGCATAGTTCCTCACACAATGCTCACCAGTTTAACTCTATTTCACTCTATTTGACACGGGCATGTTAAAGGTAACAATGTGGGCACTGGAGTTTTCTCCCCACAGAATTTTATTCGTAAGTTTTCTCAGCCAATTGCTGTGGAATGCTGAGTTTCTTTCTTTTTCTCCCAAAAGTACTCTTAGAAACCAATCAATTTATTTCTTGCAATTCACAATAAATATTTTAAAGCTGATTTAATGTGTTTCAAAGTGGCCCATGCTTAAGACATCAGCACCACATTTCTGTATTACTCCTCCAAGGTTAGGAAAGCACTGTAAAAAAAGACCATTCTACCTGTTAAGGTCATGATTTAATCCTTCACACTCAACAGACACCGTGACTTAGCAAAAAATCCAAGTTCAGAGGCATCAATCACCACCATAATAGACCCGTGCGTCAAGGGAGACAACAGGAAGAAAACTAATGTTGATTCAGTTAGATTCTTCTGAGACACGGGCATCCTTCACACTGTTCTTTTTTTGCCCCTCATCGCTAATCATTACCAAAGTGAGGAAAGTGTGAAGAAAGTTCATACGCTGAACATATAGCTCTCCAGCTGCAGCACAGATCCATACAGATCAATAGTGGGTTCATTCTTTCAGCAGCAAATTTAGCGCAGGCAAATGGTGCTCGCTGACAGCACTGTTGGCCTCTGCTCATAACAGCACCATATAGAAGGACTGAAGCCATCGCTGTCTACCTGGACTTGTCACTGTGTCCCCAAGCCCAAAATGGAGACATGAGGCAAAGGTTTGACCTTATAAATCAGAATCAGAATAAGTCTGTGACAATGTAGACCCACTATCATAGGGAAAATACATCAGTCACTGTTGACAGTGTTTGTGCTAGCCTACCCTGCACACTCCTCACTCTAACTCCCTTTCTGCTTGCTGTTGTTCAAGCACAGATGGAAACAGCATTTTCCAAAGGAGCTGGTTATCTAAAAAGAACTTAAGAAAAAGCACAGAGTATAAGGCATGCTAGAATGTTGCACACAAAAGTGACTATAAAGTTACAGGGCAACTATGTTTAATCAGAGCGACTCAGAGTGCACCGGTTTATGTTTATAATGTTTAACTCTATTAAGCAGCTTTTTCATAAGAAACAACTGAGTAGTAGTCAAGGCTTTCCAAAACCTGTGCTAGACACGGCATGACTCTAGATGTCATTTATTTTGCTGAGACTTGAGATAGAGGGATTTTTACACGTATTGCTCAAGTCTGCATGATTTCCTTAAGGCCTTTAAAAACTGCAACTCTCAGGTATGAGCAAACATACGAGCATTTTTTTCAAACACTTTTAAATTTTTGAGAATCTATGGAATGCAACAATATCAGGATTATTTGATAGGATCTGCAGTGGTAACTGAGGTCAGGAGTTACACTGATCAGAAACAGTGAGCACTTGGCGCTCGAAGTCTGTTTTCACTTGTGTGACCTGCAGCAGTCCAAGCACAGCTCTTGGTTCTATACCTGAGATGGGTGCTGCTGCAGACAACAACGAAGAAAAACATTTCCATTGGTTTTTTTTTGTTGATTTAAACTACTTTCTCGTGTTTAAAAAAAAAAATAAAAAGTTAAAAAATAAACACCTTCAGGAATTACAGTACCAGTATCTACATAAATAGTTACTTTTACATCAATAAATTTAATCAGCTTTACAGGAAAGGACTTAGGATGGCTTCACTCATATGTACAGCCAAAAGAGATTCGGAATGAAAGGTAGGAACTACCGTATTTTAAAGGATGTGCACTTTTCTTTTCTCCTCTGCCACATATATTACTGTACTGTGCAGAACATTTCATCAGCCACTCTCTTGAAAAGCTGCAGTGCTTTCTGGAACTCGTGCCAAGAGGGGAAAAAAAAAAAAACACTTTTTAGCAGACAGGTCAACTTTTTCTTAGCTGTTTAAATTAGGAAAGCGATGAGTTGTCCCTAGGTTACTAAAATCCATAAATCAGATATCTTGACAACACCTCCACCAAATCATAGGAAGAAAAACAAATCCATTTGCAAAAACACTGGATTGATTCAAGTGGTGCTTTCTTTTCACTTCCCATGGCTATATGAGTATTTTAAGCAACAAGACGGAATTAATAGCCTTTAATATTGCTAGGGACATATTTCTGAATAAATAGTATCATAAAATACAACAAAGCTGAATCTGATTGCCAGAGTATGAGAGGAATCAGGAATACGTAGCTGACACTATTGCTAGGAAGGAAGCAAACTATGGCCTATCAGTATTTTGAGGTTAGAGAGGTGCAGTGGAGGTTAGAAAAGTGTAGTTTTCTTCCACAAACAAAATGTGCCACCCTGTCAGAGCACTGCAGACAATGGATAGTTGTGTGACTACTTGCTCTCTACCAGTTCATGATGACAGCTCTCTCTCTCAAGTTTACCATATCCACATTCCCATAATGGCTTGTGACAATGCAGTAATCCATGACTACCTGCACAGATGCACATTTATTCCTTCTGTTGACAGAAATTGAATTCATTTTTCAGAATCACCAGTATAGCTCTGTACAATCTGAGCTAGTGAAGAACTGTCACACAGCAGTGAATTGAGTAGTTCTGAGGACAAACCACTGTGAGAAGACATTATGTAACTAAAGCATCCCAATTTCAAACATCCTCTTTCCAAGGAAACAAGCCTTGACTCAAAGAGCACTGTCAGATAGAAAGGTACCAAAAACATGCTGTGCTCCAGAAATTCCAGAGTTGCTTTGTGCATCTGAGTGTAATTTTAATCATTTGTTTACATTTGCAAGATGGAAACATCAGGAGAACTGACCGCTAGAAATCTCCTGTTTTTTGATGAGATGACTAAAATGCAGAAAGGAATGAAGGAATTAAATAAGGAGCATGTGAGGTTGGAAAACAGGAAAAAAAAAAAAAAATGGACAAAGATATCAGACCTTCACATGAATTTTTAAAGTGCTATAACAGAGAGGCAGAGCTGGTAGAGGGTAACAGGAGAAATAAGGGGCATTAACTTCAGTACAGTGTGCAAAGAGAAAAAAACACGAGGAGCAAAGCAGTCCCAATGATGGAGGCCGTTTCTGCTACATATTTTGGAATACATCAAAGAAATGAGCTACATGCACTGAGAGCCAGAAGGAAACTGACAGGAGTCTAGCTAGAGGCAACTGTACATGTCACCAGGAGGAACAGCTGGACTGCAAAAATCTTGCAGGTTTTCATTTTGTTTAATTTCAGGCAATCTTAGGTGTTCTTAAATAATACCCATTTGGCACCTACAGTTTAATTTACTTAATTCACCTCTCCCAGCATGCATTAAGTCACTGTATTAAAAATCTACCGTTAATACTCTCTATTCTAGAGTGCATAACTTGGTTATGAATCACTGCAAGCTTTCTATACATTATCTCTAATTCACCTGCAGATTTATCTGGGAACAAAAAGAGGTCCTTTTAACATTTTCCTACACTTCTACTACTGCTTTCAGTGGAATTTGGTATAATATATAGCTTTGGCTACGCATTCTGTCATTCTGAGTACAGACACACCATTCAACCACAAATTAACTCTGCTTCTCATTACTAATATTCATTCACTGCATGCATTCCATGCAGGAACTACACCTTAAAGCAACATCAGTTCTCTGTGAAATTAAAAACTGAAGACTGTTTCATTAGCCAGTTTTTTATTCGATGCAGACAGTGCATGGATTTTAGACTTAAGTTCATAACCTGTTCATAAACAGTATTTTTTCAGTTCACTTGCTACTGTGGAAAAGAACCAAACCAATTAAGAATGCTAAAATTGCCATTTCATTTTCACTGAGGAAAGAGAGAGGTTCTGCTAATCTGGCAATAAAGAAAAAATATCTCACTATGAGAATTATCCAATTTGACTAGATAGGTCATTTCATTAACTAAAAAGTAACAACATCTCTAATCAGACTTTCTCACCTATAAATTACCATTTTTATCTCTTCAAATCTTCTTTAATTCACTGTTGCTTTTCTTCCCATTTGCTGCCAACCACTGCCTTTGAAATACTACCATCAACCACATTAAAGGCAATTCTTAAAAAGGGGAGAGCAGGTCATTTCTGATTGCTCTTGGACCATTTTCCCTATTGTCAATGGTTTACCGGGCTGGATTGGCCCGGTTCCGTGACGATTGGTGTGGGGGACCCGCAGACCCACGCCCCAGGAAAGGGGAAGGGGGAAAGGGAAAAGGAAAAAAGGAGATGGGCCTAGAATCAAAGCAGCGGCAACGATCTGAGGAGGAAAGCTAATTTACTAAATAAGATATCAGAAAGCAAAATAACACAATATAATACAATATAATTGGAATTGAAGCTAATGAATCAAATAAAATGAGCAAGAGAGAGTGTCCGATAAACCGAAGGCCTTACGCTAACGCTGAAGGCGATACGGCAGCGAACACCCACTGCTGAGTCGATCCTGAAGGAAAGAGAGTGTCCCGTGACTGCAGAGGGTTTTTATCTTTTCCCTCTGAGAGGAAAATACGTAAAAATGCAAAGCATCGCAAAGTCTTCTGGGGAATATAGTTCTTCTCTTCTGTGACAGGTATACCCAGAAAATATCAATGATCTGTGGAGTTGGAGTATTAACTCTTTAACTCTTAATGCACTACATGTTGTTATGATGTGGAATACCAATACCAAAAATCATAAAACCAGGACACCTATTTTTCCCCTATTGCTATATTTCATCACACATTTCCTTAAACTAGAGAGACAATATGTCATTAAAAGCACACGCAAGGCATCATAGGAGACCATCTCTCTATCTTGTCCACCAGACTTCTCTCCAAGCACAAACAACAGCAACATAAGAGTTGTGCTGTTCAGAGAGCAAGGTGAATGCAGTCCCAAAGGTGCCTGCTGCAGGAAATGGTGCAAGGAAGTGGGGGGAAGAAAACAGACACATCAACAACAGAAGTACTATGTCCAGAAACATTAAAAAGGGATATATATATATATACATATGTATGTATCCACATTTTGGTGAATGTATATCTGTATTATCTATATATATGTATAAAACTCAAACATGTAAGTTAAAGCTGCCTTCAGAAAATTAGAATTTATGGGATGAATAACCTCATGCAGACATTGACCTTGATAGCACTGGAACCCCGGCATCAACAGCAGACACAGGTCACTGCTGTCATTGCTTCATATACATTTTTTTTTTGATAGCTGTCTCCAAGGAAATTAAGACTGTGTAAGTTAAAGCTCCAAGCAGGGGCTTATCAGCTCAGGTCCCCGTCCAAAATTCCATGTGTTCAGCAGAGTCCCTTCTTTGATTGCCTTCAAAGCTCAGTGAGACCTTGCTATTGAAAGGTCTCCTATTTGACTGTTTTGACTGCTCTCCCTTTTCTTCCCTTTTTGGCTACCTTTCCCTCATTCTCCTTCCAAAGAAATGCTGCTCTCTCTGAAGCACTGAGTCCTCCTCTTTTCTGAGAATTCATTCATCTGTTCACTATCTCAGATCAAGACAATCAGCACTCCAGACAATAGCAGAATAGGTAAGAAGCTTCAAACGTTTACTAAGAAAGCATCTCACAGAAGCTTCCAGCAGAACATAGGCACAACAAGACACCCCAGTGATCCTTTAATGACGTTTAGAAAATGATCCAGAAACAAGTCAGTCAGCCTCATACAATTACAGCATTGGTAAGTCAGCCTCATACCATCATCAGAGACATTAACCATCACTCTCAAATTACTGTCAAGGGTTCACTTCTGTTTATGCTCACTGAAGAAAGTGAGTAAGTCCACTGACAGTCTGCTCTCTCATTCTGAACAACTTGCTCTAGTGAAACTGATAAGCCAGGAATCCTCTTCTCTGGTACATGCAAAACTACTGAGCAATGAAGGAAAAGGCAAATTTCTCTAGAAAGGCAGGGAAATCCTTTTTTCTGTCCCAGGAGCTGCTCAGAAACAGTATCACTATAATTTCTCTCTTTGTTGCAACAAGTTGCATCTTGACTATAAGTGAATATGATTTTCAACTTTCCAAAGTGCCACAGGAAAAGCGTGTAACTTATTTGCTTTATGTGGTACCTTTTAAAGACCAAGAGTAGAAAAAGATTTTGGGATGCAAATTTCCCTGAGTTAACTGACTTATGCACAAGTTTTTTCTTTCAGGGAAAACAATGAAACCATATCAGTCCCAGAATAGTTAGGTACTTATAAATAGCACCCTGTTTCTCACTGTGCAGATCCTAACACGATACTGAACTGAGCTGAATGTCCTAGTCTTGCTCCCAGGTTCTAACATCCTAATTCTTTCAGATGTTGATCAGTTTAATTCCTAATACCACAGTTCACAAACATGGTACAGTTGATTGTGTAGGATCAGGTTTAAAAAATATAATAAATTTTTCCACCTATTAGGAGTCAATTCCTAAGGCTAGAAAGAGGATGAAGCACTGCCTTGGCAGATCAGGAGTATTTATCCTTCAGCAAGGAATCATTTTTGTCTGTTCTCTGACCTCTTCAATATTATATGATATAATATAGCATGCACCTGTTTTGGTAGCTCTTGCCATTGGCTCAGTTTTCCTGGAGACAGAATGAAGTCTAGGAAAAAAAGCACAATAAAACTGTATTTTTTCCTGCTTTAGTCTCTTTTTCATTTGAATGGAAGATCACATGTAGATTATACGAAATTCCAGGTTTCTGTAATGTAGCCATTTATATACTTACACATAAACATTCTAAATGGTAATAGAACAGTTGGCTACCACACCATTTTAGCAATGCACCTTTAATTTGTCAAATTGCAATGAACCTTTTCCCATTTGCTTTATTCTGTTAACAGAAGTGCTTTTCTCCCCTAGCTTGAAGTATTTTCTACGAACATCCAAGCAATAATTAAAATAAAAGCCTAACAATTAGTAATACCACCTGGCATTTGTTTCAGATTTTTTCCATGTAATTCAAACATGTCATGACACCGGGTAACCATTATTAACTGCAGTTTATAACAGATGGAAAAAAATGACTTCTATAGAAGTGAAGTGCTCTGCCATGTGACACGCAGCCTGCCAAAGGCATAATGAGGACTAAAGTATCAAATTTCAGTCTCTGAGATTAATGCTTATACCAAGGCCAGATCCTAAATGGGCATACGTCTATCCAAATCATTACAAAGGGCTGCAGGTATCAGTGGCTGGAAGAAGCACTGGAAGGTGCGATTTCTCTTCTGGTCTAACTCAGTGTGATCTTCAGCAAATAATCCCAATATGCCTTGGTTTCCCAGTCTGTAAAACGCGGATATCTACATTCATTCCTACACAATAACATTTTGTTTACTCTTGGATTTTTGTATAGTGCATCACATTAGATTTTATATTTCTTTTAAACGCAGTGTGAAACTGTTCAATTCGCATGGGATCTAACAGGATGTGAGATACTGAGCTATCTTTCAAATATCATTCAGTATTACAAACAGCATCACCGAGCTGCTGAAAATTATTGCACTTAAACAATGTCAATGAAAAATAAGGAGCCAGAATTTGTCTTCTTGCTTGGATGCAGCGCATGACTCAGTGCAGTGATATCTGACATTACGGGTCAAATGGAAAATAAATTTGCTGTTGGAGTCATAATTTGCAGAAGATTTAAAACAAATTTTAAAACTTCAATTGCACAAACACTTTAAATCACATAGAGGAAGAAGCAAATTTTTAAGTCATTAATAAATATCAGATGACGTCCAAGAAATCTGGAAGAAATGTATCTTCTCTACTTCTGTATTTTAACAGAGCTTTGAAAAGGTACCTGCTGCACTGAAGAAATGAATTTTATTTCAGGGTCATGGCAGCTATTGGACATATCATTCCCACCTTTACTTCCCCTCAGAGCAGTGAAACATGGATGAAATCAAAGAGAGCGCTTTCTAAATAAAACCTCTTCACACACGGAATAGGTAAAACAACTTCTGCTGTTAGCAGAGTTGCACTCAGTGCCTATAACTTCTAGTAAGCCACTTCAGTAGCAGTCTCCTCCCCTGCCTGTAAGTGGAACAGTTTGTTCCAAGTGTGAAAGGACTGAGCATGCAGCTCCACTTGTTCTGTTCCCAGTTCTGTCACTGCCTGCATGACTTATGTGACTTTGTCCTTAACACTCAGACTTCCTTGCCCTCATTTACAGATCCATATTATCTATGTATAGCAACCCTATAGAGATTATAGTTAAATTCTAGGCATAATACAAATTGTAATTCAGGTAAAACAATTTTTATACAATTTCATATGAGCACAAAAGAAACCCAGTATATTCTTTAAAAAAAAAAAAAAAAGAAAACAAAGGGTTTTAGCAGTCCAAGTAATGACAAAACAGATAGGAACATGGCAGCTGGAAAGCATAAATTTGAGCTTTTTTTCAGACTACTGTGTGGACTATTACAGACCCGTGTTAGATTTTGTTTTTAAATGATGCCTTGTGTGATATCAGAAGGCTACACATCACTCTCTAATTTGGTTTCTGTCAGCTTCTTTTATTTTAGTGTATTTTATACACGCTATTCAGAGATAACTTCTTTCATTTCCTGCTTGTGGTCAAATTTTGGTTAGTACGTTCAAGAAGAAAAGCATCACGTTTTAGGGAAGAAAAAAAAACACCAGACTTCTTACCCTGTGGTTTTCTTGCTTGTTTGTTTTGCTAAGACCTTAGTATCTTCCTTCAGTACTTCCAAAAGGATTTGAAATGTGATGTCTTTGTTTTATAGATATCTATTATTTCTACTTAACAGTCAAGAAGGATTTTTACCTAGACTATTTTAGTCTGTATTGCTACACTTTTCTCACTCGGATTGCTTATGAAAATTCAGTCTGCTCTGTGAGTTATAGCATCCAGATCAACATCTTCTATACTCTTCGTTTGTTGAAAAGTACTAGTTTTGCATTTTACAGTAGAATGTCTCTCTTCAGTTCTCTTGTGTTTTCAAATTTTCTGAACCATTATAGAAAGAATGAAAACAAAGCTCTGACATCTATCCTACTGAAAAATCTAGCCTTGTTTTTAGTAGAACCATAGAGAAATTGCCTGCCAGTCAAGAAGCAGAAGAGAATTACTCAGAGTGTATTTGTGTCCATTTTCAAAAAGCAGCTTGCAAATATGTCCAAGTGCAATAAATTTCTTGCGTTCCAGTGTATTTATGGAAGTGAGTAATCAGCAGTCAATTTTTAACGAGATCTTTTTAATTTCATGTCTTCCCCAATATCACTCAATCCTGTGCCAAAGAGAGAGCTACCCTAAGCAGCATCATTTTGCCACACTGCAGCTGCCAGCAACTCAGTGGTTCAACAATTTGCTGATGGGCACTGGGAAGAAGGGGGGTGCAAATGGTACAGTCCTCATCACTACCACTTTTTTTTATTATTATTCTTTCCCCCCCCAACTCCACATTTTAAATGCCATGGCAATGCATTAAAATTACACACATTAGGGAAAAAAAAAAAACAACATAGAATATATGCCTATGCTAGCTACAGTTGCTCCTTCACCCGCCACACTCCTTCACTCTGCTCCACAATCATAAAATAAAACCCTCTCCGTCGTCACAGGTTCATCGGAAGCAGCTGGAGATCGGCAGAACTGGAGCCAGTTAAGCACTTGTAACACTCTCCTACGTTTAAGATGCGGACCAAATTTGTAGCTGAAAAACACTGCCCTCCGCAGGCTGAGAGCTCCAGAAGCGCAGCAGAGCTGCAGTGGCTCTGCTTCTTGGGGTAACCTGCAAACATACAGAGCAAAGCTCTGCGTTTACAATAGTGATTCTTCCTGTGGATTTAGGAACGGGGTGTGTGGAAAAGCTATTGCAAAAGCTTCAGAAGAAAAAAAAAAAAACAACCACAGCAGCTTCTACAGCAGAGTATGAGCAGTGATACAGAAATGCACCACAATGACAGAAGCAAGTGTTTTCTCCCTCTCCACCCAGGAACCTAAGGTCTGTATGAAAGCTGTTCACTAACCTGTAAAGCTGACAAAGGCTTTCATCCTTAGCGTCAGGTTCCAAATTCAGTGCAAACAATGAGAACGTTGTCGCAGAGTGTTGGCTCATGCCTGTCACAATCAGGGAACGACTTTCCAAGGGAGATGACTGGGCCAGTAAAGGGAAATGTATATCAAATGTAGATGACTGTGAGGAAATAGGACTAGGAGCAATTGACCCAAACAAGAAATCCATACTAAATGGAAAAATTATACAGCATACCACAGGAAAGGATTTAAGGACAATTCCTAGAAGTCTTAATCCTAGTTTAGGGTTACAGTTTCAGAAGAAAAAAATATAAAAATAATAAATAACAGATAAAAATAATAACATAAAAATGTAGGTGGTGATATAGGATAGAGAAGCGCCTTCAGAGTTGAGAAGATGCAAAGCATTTAAGGCCGCTGTTGCTTAGCGAGGTACCAGCAGGACCATCAGAGGGACAGTCACCATTTGTCACCGATTCAGAGAGGACTTTGAAGTGGTGCAGCAGCACCTGCCAGAACACTGTTGAATGTGGAGGCTGAATGTGCTTGCTGTGTTCTCGGATATCCCTACCACAAGCACAGCCAGCTACACATCCGCTTATACCGCAGATTACATTTGCTTTTTCCTCCCAATTCTTCCAGCACCTAAAGTAATTGGGATTCCATCCAGGATAGGATAGAGAAGATAGGGCTAGGACCTCTCGGGCTCTTTCTATGCCTGAGTGAGATAAAAATAAAAGGAACAAGCGTGTTGAGCTAAGTGGCTTTTCCATTCTAACAATCTTCATGCCCTTGAAATTTAGCTTGAAATGGAGCAGCCTGCTATTTCCACATCAAAAATCAATACAATCAACAAGTTAAAACATTCTCAGTTACAATGAAAAAGTATCTGGGGAAATAATACATGATACCTTAACAAACATCTGAAAACTTAAAGGCCATCAGAAAATAGAAATTCTCTCTGCTTGCCCAAGGCAAAGACATGGCAGCACACAGAATCCAGAGGAGATAGGGTGTCTATTCCCAGCCCTGTTGTCTTACTGCTTCGTGACCTTGGGCAAGTCACTTCACTGTCCCCTGCCACCAAGAATTACTATTCTTTTATTTAGCTCAAACGTCTCGTGATCTGCTCATAAAATTGTATTTCTCCTACATACAGTAATTCTACTTCTCTAAATATCAGGAATATATGCATAATTAAATAAAGAGATAGCATTTAGCACAAAGCTTCAGTAGGAAAGAACTTGCACAGACTCTCTGACTTGCACTAACATACCCAAATGATATTCTTGAAAATACTGTGAACATACAGTAGAAGTCTCATTTTTATTCACACAGAACAAAAACGAAGCAGCTTTGCACAAAGGCAGTCAGATGAATCAAACTGTATCTGTTCCCAATAAATTTAAGAAATAAAAAAATGTTGCTTTAAGTATTCTCATGTTAAAGAACTGACAACAGCCTAGTTTTAATTCCTTTCTTAATGACTGCTGCCAAAGCATCCAGCTGCCTTAGAGATCCAGGCTCACTCACAGCTCACAGCATTTCTTCAGCTGAGCATCAGCTCCTGTAGAGCTGTAGTGAAACCTTCTTGCCCTCCACCCACCTTGAGATGAAAGAGAATCATTTTATAGGACTGTTTTTAAACATTCGTTCATCTGACCCTTCTTTTTAATATGAACTGCTATCTGCGACGAGGATATGGTAAATGTGGTAATGAGACTTTTTAAACAGTCTGCTAAGGTATAGATTATAAGCTCTGTGAATTCCATATACATATATACAAGGAGGTGTGTGGGCGGGTGTGCGCGTGTGTAAATAAAATGGCCTAGTTTAAAGCATCTTTAATAACCAATATTTGACTAATTGAACCAAATGGGTGTGAGCTCCCCCTGCTGACTCAGAAGCCAAAAGAAACAAACCCTCTTCAGAAAGCTTTGCAAACCCTTTTGATATTGGCTCAAGGTCAAAGGAGTGGACCAGGATAAGGATGTTAATTTAAGCACAGCTAACAATGCAGGCCAAAAGCTGGCAATGAGGGCATCCTGTGCTTTATTTTTATCCCCCTGTGCTGCTTTTACAGTGGCCATCAATTTTGGTGAAACTGATCTCGATTTACAGAGGAACAGAAAGGAACCATTTAACACAATCTTCACACTTCTAAAAAAAATATAGAAATGTCAAATATAAAAATGTTGTCATTAAAAGGCCACAGCCCATAGTCTTGTAATTTTGGTGTGAACAAAATATATATCCAACTGCAGGCCGACAGCTGCCCCCTCTTCCATCGGCTGTAACGCACAGCAGGACTGCTGCACTTCTCATGATGAAACATAATAATGCAAGAGCACTGCCCCCACATATAAAAAAAAAAAAATATGCCAGAGTTTTAACATTCATAGAGGTATGTCGTGCAATGGCCTCGTCAAAAGATTATCTTTGTATGCGTCTTTACAACAGACTATATTTAATATATTATCGCTGTCAAGAATTTCTTAACGCCACTTTCACAAGTAACTAGGAGGAGGCTGTTCATGCTCGTTTGCTGGCTGTATTTTATGCAGCTCCTGGTTTGGGGGGTAAATATTTGATATCATATAAGTTCGAATGCGAGCAAGTCAATTCATTTACTGCTGCGTTCCCAAAGCCGTTTGAAAAGGAACTGCTGACATCTACTGGCTCAAATTTTAAAAGACTCAATTTATCGTTATTCTCATAAAATCTAATGGCTAGATTTCATTCTCAGATGATGGCAGAAGAGGGAATTCTGTAGAAATTAACAGAAATAAACCCATTCTCTGACATTTAGCAGTTCATCAATGTCTGCAAGAAAACGTAGAGCAGAGGAGTAAGGAAGTGCACCTAGCAGGCACCACCAATGTTGCAAATATGGAAAACACAGCAGCACTCGACATCCACACATTTTATGGTGAAGATTCCCAAAGGATTTTGCACATCTGGTGAGGAGCACAATGAGCATCCTCATCCTCACCCTTTTCCCAGGAGCGACTCAGTTTCCGCTCAGCATTGTATTTCTGACCATTGAGGCTTCTGACCAGAAGCTTCCATGACAAGCTGGGCATTCAGGCTGTCCACAGAATGCACGTGATGCTGAGGAAACAAGGAACGTGGGGAGGAGAGGAGTGGGGCTGGAGTACTTCAGGAACCAATCTGAGATTTCAAACAGATCCACTCCCCCCATCCCTTGTGTGGATCACTCACCAAGCATCTATTCTCCACAGTTCTGTGCTCAAGCAAAGCTAGCTGCTTCAGGTGACCATGTCTTAGCACACGTAATAGCCCTCTTACCCTCACTCTGTATTCATTCATACCTTCTCAAAGCAGCCACAATACTGTACTTTAACTTAGCTCTCTGCTCTTATCCTTTTGGATGTAGGGAATGGAAATTGTGTTCGATTCAAAAGACATGCATTTTCCTGTTGCATTTCAGAAACCTTGTTTAAGAGCTCTGAGCTTTAGCTCGAACAGGAACATCAAATAGCTTGGTAGTAGTAGAATGGCATTACCCCACAAGCAGCTTAGTGGGGAAAAATAGGCACCCATAAGGCTAGGGAGCAATTCTGCTTTTAAAATGTTTCTTAAATAGAGGTCTGACTGTAGTATATTGGAGAAGCAGACAGTCACATGAAGGTGTTTGCAGATACGGATCAAGTGAAGCCTATTTAACATGCAGATATGAGACAACTTCCTACATAAAATTTTGAGGTTTTACTTCAAATTAAGTCTTTTACCCCCACCCACACTCCTGAGTACAGGAAACCCGGTTTTACTTCCCCTCCGGACATCCAGAATTCTACTGCTGTCAATTGCATCACTACTGGCAAATTGGTACCTTTGACTCCCATCGCCAATAGCTAGCCAAAGTTCCAAACAAGCAAGAGAACAATTAAAACATCACTCTCTCCAAGATACTTTATCGAAAGCACATAGGCTTCAGTGATAACATTTAACTAGGCTAACGTCAAAATAGTGCAGTAGATTTAGCTAACAAAACCCATCAGGCAGCTATACTGGGCGTCTCTTACTGTGATTCTTTCCTCTTCACAAATGAAAACACACAGCTATATTGCATAATGCAATTATTGGTGCAGTTTTACAGGATACTTACTTCCATGTAGTCTTTCAAAAATGCCTTCAAGACAGAAAAATATTTTTCACTGCTGAAGTTTTCAACACTTTAAACCCACTCTTAAGATTGTACATTCATACAGGAGAGTAGGAAAGTGCCTGACAACTATAGGAAAGCAGCTGAGTTTGTGATGACTGGAAAACACAAACAGAATAACCAAAAACACATTCAGAGAAAGACATGAAAATAAATGCCAGACAGGAGGAAGAAAGCTTCAGCAAACCAGACATTGCTCACAGCAAACAGAGGTGCAGGAAAGTACCATCCCAGGTCCATTTCTGAAGTGCCAACGATAGGATTGTAAAGTATCTAGCAGTCCCAACCCAACACTTTCTTGAGAAGAAATCCTTTAAGAGAGGATCTGCAGGGCAGAAGTGGTCACTATGAAAAACTACTGTGAATAAGAGAAGCTAGCACAAAAACCCATCTTTCCTTCCTTCATCCACAACTACATAAAGAAGGAGATGTGGTACTGGCCCCTCGCGTACTAGACCTGATTCAAATGGGAAGCATTATTGTACCTCTGTTCCTACTGAATATTTTGTTACAGAATTAAAGTAGGAAGTTGGCCAGGTAAAGAGAAGAGAAAATTGATGGAAAACAAGAGTGTAATTTTGGGTCAAGGAGAAAAAAAACAGCAAGGAAGGAGATAGGCAGATAGACAGACAATGCACTTTAATGACTACACTGAGACCCATTTCAAACAGTGCTTTATAACCTTCCTACCACTCATCAGGTCTCAGCCAGCCAGTAGAGGATGTGCATGACATGCTGCAGTAAATAGAAAGGTTCAAACATTAATTAATGCACACCAAGATGTGTCCTGCCCTAAGGGCATGCAGTTTAAATTGGACAAATCTAGAACATGAGAGAAGATAAAGAAAAACAATAGAGAATAGACAAAAGCTGAGCAGTATAAAGCAAGTTATACATCTTCTGTAGGCTTCTGGTTTTTCTAATATAAGTATTTGTGTTAGAGTAGGAATAAAGAGACAGAAAACGCTGAACTAATAGAAGCAAAAAGGAACACTGCAGGTGCTTTCACATTCTCATACAACAGGCTTTTGATCAGAAAAGCGAGTAAGCCACAGAAGGGCAAAAGATACACAGTCATTTTAGATGGCAAAATGACTTTTTGTTTCCTAACAGTGATTAAATAGCATCACATTTGCTTGAGCCAGCTAATGCAGAGACATACAGCCGTACTAAGATGTTCAGTCATTTGCGCTTAGTTCAAAGAGAATGAAGTCCAAGACAAAGTAGGCACCAACCGTTTCAAAGCCAAGAAAAACCTGGAATTTATGGGTAAGAACAGTTTACAGATTAAAGACCAACTGCTGTAGAAGGTAAGATCCAGATCTGCACCGTCCAAGACAGGCCCTTTCAAAGTTCCATGGTATTTGCTGCATGTTTCTCTGATGGCAATAAGCAAATACAGCTTAAGATCAGCCATTAATTATATAGATTGTGCTCTGTTCAGAGGCCCATTAAAGACAGACAGTTTTGCCAAAGATTCGATATCCAAACAGCAGAAACGTTTGAAATTTTGGAAAGAGATGAAGTGGGAGGCCTTGCAGAATAAGTCATATTTTGGAGAACTGTACTTGGATTTAGTTAAAACAGAATCATGCCTCCTCAGATTCTATGTGCAAAATCTTGAGACTGTGGGCCATGTGTGGCCAGTCTCTACAGATAAGACAAGGCAGATGCTGTTATTAATTGGCCATTTCAATCTTTTGTTCAGTTACTTTTGTAGACTAATGCTCTTATGCCATTTGGCTGCACCTACAGCAAGGATAGAAGAATATCATCATTTCATCACACTAACAAGACAGTAATAAAAAAAGAACTGGCAGTCTGGTGAGAAACTGTAGAAAATGTTAATGGTGGAGCAGCAGCACTTACGCCAAATGTTTCCAGTAAAGGGGTATCATTATTTTCAAGGTACTTACTCCATGACAGGAAAGAAATGACTGAAAGCTTATCTTTTTGGATTTTTGCTCCTAAAGCAGCAGTGGTAAGGTGTACAGAGTGCTCATAACAATGAGCCTGTCCTAGAGCTTCTGATTCTGGCATCAGTAGCTGGAGTGACTGTAGAGACCAGGAGATTATAAAGCTGCTGAGGTTTTCAATTTGAATCACCTGATACTTAACACATCCTTTAAGGCCAAGCATATGGTTAGGAAATTCTGAGCAACTCGAAGTTTTCTCTCTTAATCTGTTGGGTGACTTGTGACAAGTGTCTCAGACTGAATATAACAGGACACCGAGGGAGGATCTACTGAATACAAATCACCTAAAGAAAGGCCACGTAGCATTCCTCCCGACTTCCAAGCAAAGAGCTCGGTGTTGTGTGGAAAAGTGAAATGATAAGGGAGGAAAAGACCTAAACAACAAAATATGTGACAAATAGGGGGGAAAATAATCTACTGTAAGAAAGTAATCCTTAATCAAATTCTAAATATTCTTTCTGGAGTATGCACTATGCAGACAATGAGCTCTTTTTCTAGTATTAAGAGCTTTCCCTATTAGTCTGCAACAAGGTCTGTATTATTTTGCCTCAGTGAGAAAAGTCAGAAGACCGGAGCAGACAGCCAAGTGAGACTGCAAATCACGACAGCAGACCTAACAAACCTTACTCAGATGGTCTCAGGCTTAGAAAAGGAACAATGCAGATCTCACCCCAAAACCACTCCTTGGCAATTTCTTGCTAAATGGCAAGGTTGGGTTTACCCCTAGCTTACTCACGGACGTTATGAAATGCTGGACAAAGCACCCAAACACCTCCCCTCTACTCCCCACCTGTAAAATGGGCACGCTTCCCCTTTGCACACAGTACTTCAAGGCCTGAGTCTTACGCACAGTTAAAGGTACACACAACTCCATCCTTTCAGAATACTGTTCACTCTTAAACCTCAAGTCTTAAAGTTTCTGTTTCTTTCCAGGCCACCTGCAAAACATGCATGGATGTAAAATTTACTCCTGAACAGAGTGAGAATGGTTGTATTCAGAAATTCATCTGGAGTCCTTTACTTGTTCCCTTTCCTCTACAACTTCCAGAAATAAGTATAGACTGTGCCTCAGGAAAACAAAGCTATTTGAAAAGAGAACAGCTGCCGTGGTGCTGAGTCAATACAGACAGACAAAATAAAATAAAATAAAAACTATGCTGCATCTGTGGCAATGTGTTCTTCCCTTCCATAACAATATCCCCAATGCATAACGCCTTGGCAACACTTTAGTAAACAACAGTTCAAGCGTGCGTTTCAAAGAAATGCATCCAAGCCCTGGCATCATTAAAACAATACACTAATTCCTGCAATGGGGCATCCAAGCAGCTGGTATTGCAGCACTTTGCTTTGGAACTCTCTCCTCTGATTCACTCACATTCCTCTTAATCATCTGCCTCAGAGCACCTACAGAAATAAGCTGTGAGGAGGTGCAACAGTTATTTACTGCTGTTACCAGCAACACTAAGGGCAAAACACTCCACCATCTCTTCCTAGGCATTAGTAGGGAGGCACTGCTCATCTTCTCCTGTTCATAGAAAATATTTAATCTATGTTTTCAAAAGAGAATTCTCCAACCCTCCTTTGCAGCTGTTTCCACGACATGGTACAGGGTCATCTACAATTGGAATTTCTGTTGGTAAATCATAATCCACTAAAAGAAATAAAAACAGGACTTAACTATTTGTCTGTGCAAAGACTATCACACTCATTTTACCCAGTGGTCAAGTAATTAGGGAAGACATTAGAAATGCTTGCTCAAGATCGGATATTAACAGTAACATCCCTCATTCACCCAAGTGTATTAAAACAAGCATAAACCAAGAGGATATAAAGGATATAAATGCATCCTCGTGGATGTCCAAAAATACTGGATTTTAAAAAAGAAAAGAGTGAGTGGCATTCTGTCCAGGGAGCTCAGGCATTTGGATCATTCCTTCAAACTTTTGCTAGATTTGAGTGTTCTGTTTACATAAAAGACACATTAAAAAAAAAAAAAACCTGCATTAAAAAGTGGGAAAAATCATGCTATGTATTCAGAAGCAAAGTTTAAAAATGGCAGCTTTGTGAATGTTCTGAACCGTAAACTGGTTTTGTGAATATCATGAAAAGCAAAACCTACATTAGCAAATTGCGGCATTCATGCTCTGTGAAAGAGAATTTGTACAGCTGTAGACCGGTACATTTGATCTGCAAAACTTCAGTAGAACAGTTTTTCATAGGAACAAGCCAAATTCTTTAAAAATCTTTAATTGCGTGGGAATAAGGCCTCTTAGAAACTAATAGGCTCATTTTTATTGTTCTCCCCTTGTTCAGAAAGCATTCTCATGGATGTAAAGGACTTTTCACTGGGGCATAAAGCAGAACACCAGACACGGTTGAACTAGTGCCTAATAGCACTAACACTTAAACAACGTTTCTTATGACTTTGTACAGTACATCTCATCCTCCACACCACCAAAACAAGGACAGGGCACAGTTTCAGTCTGCTCCCCTTAAACCTTTCGGAGGCTGAATCATTTTTTAAGGTTTCTACTGTATTGTCACCTCCTGCAGAGGGAAGTGTGGATGAATGCCCCTCTCTGCAATATGATGTCTGACTATATGAATGAATTTTCCACAAAAATGAAAATGAGGGGAAAAAAACAGGAAAATGTATTTTACGGACACAGATTAGGAATCCTGACACTACCAATCATCACTTTATGGGGCAGAATATAATTAACATGTCAAAAAGTAATAAATTTGCACCAAAATAGAGCGATCTTTATTATTAAAGCTTTCCTGTCCATAAAGAAATTTTTCTATTGCACAGAAAGCTTCCTTGATATGAGAGAACAAAATACATTAGACTTGTATTATCATTTATATCAGCTTTTTTGCACTTTTCAAGCAGCATAAAGGAATCTATATTGCAAAGTAGTAACCTACATTTAGCCTTGGCTGGTGATATTGGAGGACTGGTATAAAAAGGCCTAGTGATAAAGATCATACTGTACGTTTGCAATAGTTTTATTCAGAGATGTTCTTATTAATGGCAAGAAACTGTGTCGTCTGTATTATAATTAGAGAGACTCATAGCAAAGGTATTTTAATATTCTCTTACACATAGTTAGATCAAGCACCTCTGGGCTTTTATTATTATTATGGTATATGTGTCTACCATCTCCTAGCAGGTACTCAGTGATGAACAACATGGGGTCTCCATTGACAGTTCTCATCATAAAAGGAATCTTGAGAACAGTGCAGTAAAAGCTCAACATTCTGTAGCTTCTTTGACAGCAAACTGAGGTATTTAGACAAGTGTATCTTCCAAGTCCTTTTGCAAAGGCTCGTTGTAACTAAGCAAAACTTTGGAGCTGCAACTCATATTTGTTTATTATTGCATTTAAACATTACCAGTTAACAGCTCACCCATTTCTAGTGACAGGATTGTATCAAAATATTTGCTTAAAACTTTGTCACTGATTATCTGTAGTCAGTAAACATCTTTGCTCCCTTCTGCTCTCTTTGTTAGAGAAATAACTTCCTTTCATGCTCACCAGGTATCTCTGCAATGACCTTGTTATGAATATACCACACTTGTACGTTTTACTTAGCCTGCACGTAGGCAAGCATAAGTAACTTTACTCACGCAAACACAGACAATTGTCAAAAGAGGCTACTTACCATAGATATAACTTGTGCATCTAATGCTTGCAAGACTGAAGAGCTGATCTAAAACATTAACTAAAAAACTGCATGTCTTCCATCTTGGACCACAAAAAATAACTGATGACAAATTATTCAGCTATTATATATAGTTTTGGGAGGCTTTTTCATTTGTTCTCAAAAAAAAGAATTAAAAAAAAAGCCTAGATTTTAATAGTATATCCATTATTACCATTTCTATAATCACGTGTAAACTTATTTCTCAAAGGTGAAGGAAGAATAAATAGAATTCCTAACTGAGTACCTGAACACATGGCACTCTTAATTAACCTTGCCCTTGAAAAGCTGTAAGAACACACCATCGAGTGTGAAACCACTTCATCATCACAAGAGAAGTGGATTTGGGTCTTTATGTACCTACTCAGATGACCAAATCAAAGAGTTCTTTATGCATTTTTTCATAATTGCAAATTATTCCCATCTCTACCGAGAGCTCATTTAAACCAAAAAGGCTGGTGTACCTTTACTTTGAAGGATACAGAGCAGAAGACATTATAACCATTTTCTTTGCATTAGCTCCATGCCATCTTCTAGATACCAGAGTTTAAAAGGAAAAGATGCAACAAAAAAGAAACATTAACAATAATGTACATTATGTGCAGTAATGTCACTGCCAAAGTCAGTCTAATAAACTGGACCAATAAACTCTTTGTTAATTTGAAATATTCCAGTACATTTAAATTCATCAGTAAGAGCAGAATAGAATACCAGCTCTGGGCCAGCTCTAAGGTTAGTCTCAGTTTAGTGTCACGTCAAACTAATACATTTTACGAGCTGAGTTTGCTGTCCCTGTTGTTGGGGTAGCAAAACAAGGAGGAGGACAAGAGCAATGCTTAAGCTGAACTCACGTTGATTGAGAACCTACATTCCCATGCACATAAATTCCATCTACTCCTACTTGTTCTTTTATAGTATAAAGTTGCACTTGAATGGGATGGGATTTTGTTTTTGGCTACGCTTCTATCCTGCTTACAGTGAAATGAAATACGAGGCTTCAATCTCAGAAGGCTTTAGGTCACTCCAAAAACCTCTGTCTACGTTTGCCCATCTTTGCATTTTAAGAAAAATATCTTCTTTCTTATTTTTTTTAATTGTTTTGCAATCTCAAGAGCACAAATTCTTGCTAGCAGATGCCTGGGTTAATGCAGAAGCAAAGCTTTAAGTCATTCTCTCTTTAAAATTGAAGTAGTGTAGCAAGACATATCATTAGCATAAGTGGAAGAGTCAACAACTTAAAGTGGTTTAAAATCCTTATCAGTTTACCAAAAAATATTTCACAGGGAAATGAAAAAGGCACATAAAATACAGAAAGCCATAACAATGTCTGCCAAAATCTAGATGCAAATATATTTAGGATTGGTTCCACTTTATGTTTGTTTTAGTTCCGCTGTAACGTTCAGATTTGCCTGGAGCTGACTCATACAGCTTCTGAAAAGAAACAAAGTTTAACGTCTCAATTGAAGAGTGCAATCTGCCCAGAGACTGGATCTCCGTGGCTTTTACTGACCAAGGACAATGATCTGATTTATAAAATGCTTGACATCTTCTAAGGGCTTCTCCACAGGCCCAAACGCCTTGCCTAGGCTGAATTAGCTACAGCGAATAATTCAGCAGAAATGTTTAGCAAGCTTATTAGGCTCTTGCATATTAACACAAAGGGGAAAAAAGCTATTGCCATGTCTATTGAATTCTTCCTGTAAAATATTTTTCAGTGCAAGGATGACAGCTGAGTGCTGCATTGCTTTTAGCTTCTGTCACCACCCTCAGTTTAATTCAAAGTTTATTAAATTAAGTTGGAGTCAGAAATTTATTAAACTTACTAAATACAACTATTTTATGTTTTCCCTTGATGGGGTGCATCAGGACAAGGTACATCTCAAGAAAAGATATGTACTGTTTCATTGTAAAACCTGGCTCATTCCGAAGATTTCCAAGTTGAGAAAAAAATAAAAATAAAAAAGAAATTCAGATGGAAACTATATGAAACAATAAACAGTAATAGCTACGTTCTGTTTCATTATATGTATGTAAGCTATACAGAGAAATACACAAACACACGTTTATATTTAAACCATATATATATATAGTTTAAGGCCTAAAGTAAAGTCCAACCAGATCAGTATTCTCCTGGAACTCAGTTACAGTGATTTCTGCAAGTATTTGCTCAGAGCTGCACTGAGCTGGGCTCAGCTGCGTGTGTCATGTCCCATCAGAAACGCTCCTGATCTCTGTCACTTCTTTTCAAGCTCACAGAAGCCAGCACCCTCCCCAGTGCTCCAGCCTTAGCTGTGGGCACCCAAACCCACACCCATGCTACAGCAGGCAGAGGATACATCTCAAAACTGCTGCACTGTCAGGCCAGGTGGGACAGCACGTCCCAGAGAAAGGCTTTGAAAATAACGTGAGGTTTGTTTGTGGGCAATCTGCCCAACCACAGATGTTTATTCATTTATATTTTTGTCCCAGAAAAGCAGGGGACTGTTTCGACTTAGGTGATAACATCTGAAAGTGCAGATGGGTGCATCTATTTTTCTGCCATCACCACTCTAAGGTGCTGAGGATCTCATTAACATATAAATCTTTCCCATCTTTGCCTGACACCTAAATTTTTCAAAATAATTTAGCATCCCGTTTGTCACCTGCAGGGCAATTCTCTTCCTTTTAAATGGAAATTAGGAGTTCTGTGGTTTAGCCCGAAGTGTTAAAATCAGCACCATTTATCAGTTTCTCTCACCTTCCCATTCATCTCTCAATCATCATGTTCAAGGAGATCAAACTGTCCTCCATCAAGAATCCCAATCAATAACCAAGGAAATTAAGCAATATAAAATACTCCGTCGTTGGGTGACAGAAAGGTTTTGTTGGTGCTCTTTGTGACAGGCTACACGATTCCGATTCTGGGCTTACCATTCACAGTGCTCAAGAGAAGTCTGAGAATCCAGACAACAGCAGCAGCCACGGAGCTCCACATCCAAGCACATATCCCTTTGGAGCACCAGCTTATCAGATATTCCTCGTGTGCACCCAGTGGTGGTATCTTGGTTCTACTGCTTGGCAAAAACCCATCAGCACCGACTGCGTCAGGGTTCATTCTGCATTGTTTGTACATTGCCTAGAGTATGACAACGATCCACACTGCCCCAGAGTTTGAATATTTCCTATTTACACATAAGTATATATTTGCCATGTTTCTACTTTAAACCAGAGGACACGGATATGCTAGGAGCTCTCACAATACCACAAAGCTGATAGAAATACAAATAACAGCTCTATATATTTATATAAATAAAAGCTTACGGTTTGAATTTAATGAGCAGTTAACAGATAACTTGATTGAAAAGCCTTCAGGGAGGCTTCCTTCGGCTTCAGAAGTTCCAGTGCACCACAAGAGGACTCAGGCAGCACAGCAACAGCAAACCACAGGCAGTGCCATCCCTCTGTTGCTGCCTGACAGAGGGCTCAGCAACAGAAAACTGTGTAAATTGAACAGGAAAACTAATGTTTGTTCTGCCAGCTGCACCTGCCTGTCACGTCATGTTGCCCATTAGAAGCTATTTTCCAAAATCTCTTAACCTAATGAATGTAATAAACACAATGATATTTATGCTGCTATGAAATAGTGCAGTCTGTCAGTGCTAGAGCACTTGACTACCAAATTCAGCAGTTAGCTCTCATTGCTAGAAGATTTTAACTCACGACAGAAGTGAGCTAGAAAGGCAGATGTTTTTCCAATGGGTTTTGGAGAGAAACAGATCCTGTATCAGAGCAAAGGGGTTGAAAATAGCATTTCCCCTCCTCCCTCTCTGTTACATAAGAGTTAAATGTCTCCATTAAGTGTTTACAGACCACATTATCCAACAGGCACAGAGCAATAGGTTTAAATAAACAAAACCAAGAGTTTGCACAATTTGATATCAGTGTACACACACACCTAAAACAGGTTTGTTTCAGTCTGTTACACTAAATAACTGCCTCAGATGCTGTTATGGGCACTCATCTCTGACATGGGACATTTAATTCCCCATCAGAATCAATTAACTCATGGTTGAGATTACAACTGCAGGGAATACTAATTAATAACTATTAATTAGTCAATTAAAGGTTGGGATGGCCTGTCAGCCTCTGTCTCAGGTGAGTGTTATACAATATAAGGCTCACTGGAACAACCAGTTTGAAGCTAAGCACATTTTCCTTTTGGGAAAGTAATTAATCTGCTGCTTGTAATTCTGCTCAGTTTCTTCATTAAAAGCAGCATTCGTCCTCCTTTGCTCCAGACTCTGCCTAGCAGATAATCTTCCTTGCTGTGCTCACCTGCATCACAACACCAAGACACACAACTCTGGTCATGGTCCATTACATCATCATTAGATCCTGGAGCAAGGGGAACTGCTGCCTAAACAGCTATCACAGCTAAACACCAGTTGTAATGCTGCAACATAATGGAAGCCAGGTCTACACGCTGCGAGGAGAGCATTGCTGTGTGAGGAGATGCAGGTTTAGCATCTCAGTGTAAAGGACAGTGGGGATACAACAAAATGGCAGAAGCACAAAGATAACCAAGGTTTACAGATAACTTTGGGTAAAGAAAACAAAAAGAACAGTGAAAAACACAACCCAAGAACATTCTCCACGTTTTTCCTATGTGAGATTTTATTGAAGGGAGCCTTGAAAATAATCAGTAAAAAATGTACTTGGGAAACTAATGCAACCACCATACACTGCTCCTGTAGAAAATGCGTGTGAGTTATGTAAAAAGTTAAAGAATGGATTCTAATGCGGTCTCCCAATTTCTTAACAGGACATCACCTTAAGAAATTCACTAACAAAAGCCATCCTGAAAGCAGAAGCAGCTGAAACCCCTGACCCTGTATCATCCCATGTAAATACACATTGCACCACTGCACAGTTATGCAATTACAGTTCAGAGAGAAAAGCACATACCAAACACATTTCAACTATAGCAGCACTTATTAAATCTCCCTCCTTTACAGAGGAATCTGTTTTGTTCTTGCCAAGGAAAAGAAGTAAAAGACAACCTCTACTCTATTTCTCTCGGTGTAAAGGACACTCAAAGATATTTTTTACTGTGTATTATTTGCCTGCCCTACATTATTAGCAACAGAAAAAAGGATAATCAAGCCATGTATGCTACACCATTTCCTAGGGCCTTTCCATGTACTTCCTCTCCAGTCGTGATCAACTCGGTTATTTAAGTGGAAAACAAATACCCCTGGTCCTTCCTTATTCAGTTTTGGGATCTTCCATCAAAACTGTATCAGATGTTTCTTCCCAGAAGCACACAGCCTGCAGCTACACACTCTGAGAGCCTCAAAACGCTCACTCTCTTTCCCCAAACCTAGCAGCACTGGGAAACTCAGACATACCTAAGAATGGGACCCACCAAACTGGGAGATCTGTAATTATCTATCACAGAGAAATGGGGCATGGTTATTTAGTATAAATAGTCAGAGCTGTTTTGTATAAATAGCTATGACTACTCAAGATTTCTAGAGGTAATAAAAGTCTTTATTTGAAGCACAGAGTCAAAAGAACAAAGGGAAGAGGAAATTAAAGTAAAGCTTGCACCACTGAGCTGGCACAGACAACTAGATCAATGCCAGCACGCAGCTCCGCTGTACGGGAGCTCTGCATTCTGATCACTAGCAGTCTGCATGTAAATGAATTGCTAAAGGAAGAACAAAGAACAAAGAGAAAGCAAATACAAACGCATATGCCCAATCATTCAATTTGGGTTTATTCATAAAAGAATTTAATTCCTTGCTTCCACTTGTGAAGCAGAGTGATGGCTCTTTCTGCATTTGCAATATAGCAAATTTCAGCGCTCCACAATTACACATTTGTGTACATGTGCTATGAACACTACACCCACCCTTTGTAAAAGCAAAAATAAATTTGCTTTTTCTCTAAACACACATTCAAGAGAAGCGATTTCTAATAGTGATCTTTTCTCTTGTCAGCACCCCAGCGTGCACAGGCACCCGGACAGGGAGGGGAAGCAGTTCAGATTTCTGTGAAATTTCTGCAGTACCAAAGGATTCCTCCCTCCAGTGTCACAAATAGCTGGGCTTTCTCATACTCTATAACACTGACAGCTTTTTGAGGCCACAGAATTTGATTTCTGAACCAGCTGTCAGCTTTCCACAGTGTCTCTCTAGTAGCAATAACTTTTAAATGAATAGGATTAGTAAGCAGGTTTTAAAAAGCTCTCCAGCACCAAAAGAACACATAAGCATGTAGAGGTTTTTTCCAATGCATCAGGGAATCCATTTTCCATTGCACTCAGACATTTTTATGCGTTTTGTAAAGACATATAAACCGGTACTCCCAAATTTAGGGGTAGGAATGAACAAGATTCTAGGCAAAAAACTGTCAGTGGTTTATTCACCTCAAAACACAGACACTGAGGTGAAGGCAGAGTCTTCCACATTGCTGAAAGTAACACAGATCACTCAGTACAGCACATCCCACTCTACGCAGCATCTATGCTCAATTCCAGCTCAGATATCAACAGACAGCACAGTCTGGAAGGACAGTTTTGGGTATTTAAACCACAGGGTCCCAGCTTCATTTATTTTTTTGTTCCACTTCTACTCACTCAAATACCTTGGCATCAAAACACTTCCTTGCTGCACGGACACAACATACGCTATGCATAGCATTGGCTCCTAGCACAGAGTAAATTTGTTCAGATCTCTTGGACACAGTGGCAGCAAAGCAAGCACCTGTCACACACACACCTAGACATTTCTGGATAGCACAAGGCAACGTACTCACACAGGCCTGGAAAAGAAGTTTGCTGAAAACAAATGCTTATTGAGGAGTCAAAGTTATCCTTTCATTGATTAAAGCTAACCCAAGTCATCAGACACATTTTGTTCTCTCTAATCGTCAAGCTACAGTCCAAATTATCCTTGACACATGAAAAGAAATGATTGAATTTACTTCTTTAATAACTGTGTGATGCCCCATTTGTTATGTATTTCTTGCTCACACTGTTCCAAAGGCAAATACAAATTTTAATACTGTTTATGTTACTATCATTTGAAAATTAATAGCTTTTCATATATCTTTTGACTTCCTACTGGCTAAAAGGAAAAAAATTCTCAAATATATTCAAGGCTAAGTGTCATTTAAACTGCCTCTGATATACATGTATTATAGTAAATTACCATAAACATGCTATGCGGTGATGGAGACAAATGCCCAAAGAGAAAACCCATGTAAACAAGATAAGTAAAACTGTCTTATACATATTTAAGGGAGTCATAAATGAGAGCTACTCATAAACTTGATAAAGGTAATAGAAGATACATGTTAAACTTCATTGCTATAAAATTCAGGTTAAAAAGGTGATATAAATATTTTAGTCTTTTATCCAAGACTATCTTTAAAAATTTAGTCCCCTTTCATCTCCTTTGGGAGTGGGTGGAGGAAGGGTGGGGGACTGTCTTTTTTCTGTTTTTCTCTCTTTTCTCTCTCTACCTTCTGTTAGTTATTTTGTGTCCTGTTTCTTTCTTACCAAATTTCTTAGAGTTTGTTAAATGTTGATGCAGTTATATACAGTTATATATGCGCACACCCAGAGTTACTAAATGCTGGTACTCTGCTGAAAGGGAGCAACACGGGCATCAATTTATGTTTAGGATTTCCATAACTGCAACTGTTGCTCAGTGCAGCTGCCGTATACAGAGCAACACGTGTCTTTATCCTCCAGAGTCCTCACTTATCATCTCAAAAACCAAATATTCAGGTTCTGTGAAACACATCCACCACCCTACTGATGCAATAGTCTTGTACACCAGTCAGTAAAAGGAACCTGATGTTGATTTATTGCATCTAAAAATTTGGAACGGATCTCTATATTCTATACATTGTCATATGAAGAAAATTCCCCTGGAACACCATGAAAGCACATTGGTATTTAGAGTCCTGCTTTGTGTTCCATCTCTCTGTGACTTCCTCCTCAAGTCAGTTCAGTTTTCGTGTGTTCCCCCTCTGGTCCCAGCAGCCACTCCTGGAAATCACCTACCTCTAAAAGCCAAGCAGGGTCTTTCCTGGCCTGTGTATTAGCAGCAGTAGATTTTGTGAAATTAGATTGGTTAATAAGCTATCAGGAGAGTCTGGACGGTCACTACAGCCCTGGCAGGAGTAGTAACACGGATTAAGTAATAGAAGATAACTCTGAACATACCTGGGTTGCAGAAATCTATAGGGTTAAAAAAAAAAAAAAAAGCCCAGAACCAACTAACAGTCATTCATAAGCAATTGCTTTGGAAACAGAAACCACGTTAAATACACTAACATTCAAAAGTATTCTGACATTTTGCCAATAAAGTTTAAACTTCTAGTAGTGTCCATTTCAGATCCTATGCTTAAGGGAAAGAGGAGAATTTTTTCACCTTTCCTGCTGTTTTGAACTTCTCTTATTTAATTTGAGCAAAGCTGGGCCAGAACCAAAGCCCGTGATCCAAGTATTCCCACGCTTTCTGCTCTTCCAAATCAAAATCTATACATTATGCCTGCGATCCATTTCTCACCTTAATGACTGTCTTGTTTCTCTTATTCCCTCTCTGAGCCTGCTTGCCAGTCTGTTTATTTTCTCTTCATCAACTTTTTTGGGAAGAGGCCATTTCATTTTCCATCAAGTCTCTTCTCTCTTCCATTGATTCTTATTCTGTATTTCTCCCTTTTGCCCTCACACCGCACTACACACATTTTCCTCTCCATTAAGTTAACTCACAATTCATCAAGATTGTGCACTCCAGAGCCAAACAGATATGGAGCTGTTTTAGAAGAAAAGGGAGAGATTGCTTCAGCTCGCTAATAAAGGGTATCAATCTTGCTCCCTTTTAAATGAAACATGCTGTAAGTTTCTCTTAGCCACGCTAATGAAAGTATTTTGCCAAGTTTATCCCTAGCATGAGTCCCAAACCAAACAGCGGGGGAGGAAAGGAGTACAGCATTGAGAATAATGAACGTATATTTTTAGTTAATGGATATTACATATTAGAAGAACCAAGAAGCTTTTTTTGCACTAGGAATAGGATGTTAATGTGCGCTTTGTATTTGAAACAAAGGGCCAGGACCCTCACTCTAAGTGGAATACATAATGGCTCTGCAGACACAACAACATTTTCATGAGGTCAGTGTTGAAGGCAATTCTTTTCTGACCACTTCTATAAAGTCTTGGGATGTTTTAGGGACTTTGTTCTGTAATCATAAGGGTTTTATACCTTCAAAGCCAGGAGAACTGAACACAGCTAGCTCATACATCCTCCCTCAGAATTTTAATGGTTACTTCCTCTGAAGTTCTCTTGTGGCAGCTCAGGAACTGCAGCACCCACTAATAACCATATATTTTCCTGTATACGATGAAGGAAAGTGTCTCTATGAAGTGCCCTGGGAGAGAAGGGGTTTATTTCCAAGGGTGGGCAGCCCCCTCAGCACAAAAGGAAAGAAAAATGTCTGGAGAACCAAGAAGCTCTACTTTCTTTGTAGTTGTATTCTAGTCTGAAGTGGGAAGGACTGAGTAAATAGCACCTCATCAAGATTACCAAACACACTGCGGATCTTAAGCTTCAATAATAAATAAATAACCTAAAATATAACGAAAACACAGATGCAGCATTGAGCTTCTGAGGTACTAACAGCACCTGGGAATCAGCTAGAAGCACAACTTCCCATCACAAAGGCCAATGAAATCTACCTCTATATCACTTCACAGAGCTGGAGTGGCCAATTTACATGCATAACCTGGTATTAAGACTTGGAAGGCGTAAATATTAATAAAGAAACTACGGCATAGACAAAATGATGGGCAAAAGGGAAAAAAAACAACAGAGCAAATGACCAGCATCACCAGGTCTGCGGTTTTATCACAGGTCACAGATCCATGGACTACATTATTTTGCCTCATCTTCTGCATGAGAGTTTCATTTGTGACTGTTATCCTGTCACCCTGCTTTTCCCTCAGTAGGCACTTATCTACTGGTGAGGTCTAGAATGGATCTTTTCTCCTGTGCCTCAACTCCTCTGCTGCAAAAAGCTGAACAGATTCACAGCACAGTAGCAGAAACAGGCAAGATTTTCCCAAATATCTTGTACCTCCATTACAAGGAATCAGTTTGAATTTAACTGAAACAATTTCCTTTGTTGTTAAGAAGTTAAAAGGATAAAAATCCTTTGTTTTTGTCTTAACCTACAATTGTCATTGGATTTGCTGTATTTCAAAACTGGAAAAAAATGAAGAAAAAAAGATTGTTTTTAAAGTACCCTGCCAAAATATGGCTATATAATTATTTTAGAAAATGTTAAAATACTGCAATACTTTGACATTAGTGAAAAGAATTCCTTTATTATTTATCATAAAATATTATCTTGACACCATTTAAATTTTTCCTGTAATATCAGTATAAGCTATTTTCCCATTTTAAAATATTTTCTCATCTCCACAAGGACCAATTCTTAATTTAATTGATCAACTGATGTCACAAATGGGAAAAGTCAACTTTGTTCAACTCAGGAGTCAGCACTGCTCCACGAACATGGCCTAACATCCTCATTTTAATACACTGCACATCTTACAGCCAGATGCTACTCTAAAGAAAAAAGTTAAATAATAAAGTGATAGAGTCTAACTCCATCCTATAATCCTAATTTAATATGAGCTCTGTGCACACAGCTGAGGACTGCATTTTTAAAGTCACTTCGCTTTCCTGCTAACATCACTTTAGGGACTTAAAATCCATTTCCCCCTCCCAAATCAAATTCTACTTTCCTTTTTTCTGCTTTATCTGCTCCTTGCACCAGCACTTAGTGAGCATTGATACAGACTAACACCAACTGTGCAGCCCATGACTTGCTCTGTATTCTCTATATATTCCTTCTCCTACATTTCTTAAAACAGGAACTGCAAAAGAGATTTTCCTCCTTTCCAGCTCTAAGGGTTACTCCCTGAGAGTCTACTGAACCATTGTGCATCCTCTGCTCCTCCAGCATCCTGATCCCACCAGCGTGACTCTCCCCAATAGCACAGCTATTGCCCACTGCCTCAAACGCTTCCCTGTGCCCAGAAACACTTGGGTCTGTCAAAGGGCTCAAGAGTAAAGAGAGCAGGGCTCCCCACACACCTCACTGGTCTACTGTACCCATTGGGCGCACAGTGCCAGACTAGCAAGTGCATTATTGCAAGCGAGAAAGATGAAACCACCTCAGCCTTACCTGACATCTCCTTCCCATTTCCAGCAACATTTCTACATCATTATAATAGTCCTCATTACTGCTCTTAATTCCTTATTCCCTTGAGAAACATTGTCTTCCTTCATCCTAAAATAATATGACATATCATCACCAGTTATTGCAAATGACAATTTCTCTGTCTCTCCTGGGGAGCATATTTTATACCTGCTTCCTTTTCTGCAGCTCGTCAACACGACAGAACTTAAGGAAACAACAGAAAATAGAGAAAAGCTGCTCTACAGGAGTCTTCAAACTGTACCTTGGAAAAAAAAAATGCACAATGGGAAAAAAAGCTCAGGAAAAACAGGACCTTAGCATCCACAAGTTGACAACTATCAAAAAGATCAACTCAGCTGGATGGGACAACAAAAACAGCACTTTGAACTTCACTAAGGGCAAAACATGAAATGTGACGATGATACAAGTTGTTGTATTTAGGTAGTTTTTGTTTTGTTTTCATTTCTTAATGACAAATGAACTTGGTTGTTTTCTTTCTTCTGATTGCTTTGAAAGGCGCGACTGTACAATGGCATGGAGCAATTGAATTGTAAAGACAGAGGCACAGATGGATAACAACTCTCTGTCATTCGTTCCTGAAACTTCCTAAATGAAATTCACATCAAAATGTGAAAATCTGTAAAGCATCATTAATTTCAAGGGATCCAAGCAAGATTTTAAGCAGGAACTATGAAATAGTTTCTGTGTGTACTCTTCTGATGTCTTTCCTATTTCATCTAATTAACAATAAAACAGATGTCCCATGACAAAATCAGCTTTTTCATCCAATAACACTCAGACGATCTAAAAACGCCAGTCCCTTCACATATGTAAGTTAAATGTTGCCGGAGACAATTGATGCAATTTACAGAGAAAAGCAAAGAGAGCATTAACACTGGATAACTACCATCAGGGGTGCAAAGTCTTATTGCTGCCCTCCAAACTTAGAGGTATCTAATGCAGCTATTTTCAGACTAACTCTATCTACAATTCTTAACATATATTTTTAAAACAGTAAGGGTTAAGTTAGTAAGCTACAAATCTTAATGTGAAAGACGCTCCAAAAATACTGTCTCCTGTTTTACTATGATTGCTAGTGACACTGCAGGTGAACATTAGTGGTACAGCAGTAGGGACTGAACCTTCCCGACAGTGTTCCATTATGTGTTGTTGCCATACAACAGTCAGCAGCAGAGGGGCAGTGAGACAGAATGGCGTTGGACATGGAAGCGCATATGAAGCTGGATGAATACTCCAGCACCATGAACATCCACTCTTCATTACTTGCTGACAGCTTGTATCTACTGCTAACTTACCACCCGCCCACCTCGAGATGCCGCAGAGCTAGCTCACATCAAGTAGCAGCAGGTTGCTCTAAGGGATGGAATTCATTGCTGGAACTCCTTGCTGGTTTCCACTGTTGCTTCAGTGGTGATAGAAGTACACGTGGAGGAAGGTGATCAAGACTACTTCAGATGGAGCTGCCTGCTTTAGGGGTGCTTCTGTGAAGAACTGCACCCTCAGGTGGCAGCTTTGCGTTGGGCTGATTTGCTAAAACACTTTTCCCCCTTACACTAACCATATATATTTTTTTTTAATTAAGACCAAAGAGTGCCTTCCTCTCTTAGTCTCTTTAATTTCATTGTCTCTGATGTTGTTCCAAACAGTTAAGAAACAAATGCAGAACTTCTGTTGCTGAATCCGTGTAACACAACAGAAAAAATAACACTCAACTTGATTTTTCAGATTTTAAATAAAAGTTTTCTGAATGTTGTTATGAATGCCCATGAACTCACTATGCTGTCTCCACTCTCATTTAGTGCAGGTATCACAGTCAATCCCTCCAACAATTCTTCCTACCCTCAAGCAAAGCATTAATCTCTGAAGATTTGCCCCACTTGGCCATAAGTTATTTCCTGCTGTCAGATACGCTCTTCATTACTTTTCTCTTAATTGTTTACATGTATCAAATGCACATTATTTTAGCTGACCCTGTTTCAGAACTCTTTACAACTATCAGTTTCAGAATGTCTTTTCCTCTCATCCCACTTGCATCCCCCCAAAGAAAATGGAGTTATTTTGACATTCAAAAGGTACCCCTTCAGAAGAATACAATTATTCTGAAGATACTACAACCCTTTATGAAATGTGATATCCAGTACTCAGAGCGACTCTGAAGAAGTTAATCATAGTTGCAATCATGTGTCTTACCCAATCCACATAGTGGCATGATTGACAGAAACTCCCAAAGCAGAATTCAATTAAGTATAATTTTGATTCTCATAAGACAAGTCTGCCTTTGTTGTAACACTAAAATCAGTTCTGAAACACAGATAAAACAGATATTAAATAATGTAATCTGCAGCTGCTCATACGGAATAAATGCCACCAATAATAATTCTGCCACGGTTACTTTCTGCAGACTTCAGAGCTGGTTTTCCTCAAAATTGAAATATAAGTATGTTGAGTTGTAGTATACTATGAGGTGGACTTCCAAAGGTTTTAAAGTATCTAAAAGTGAAAAAAAAAAATCATAGGGATTTTCAGAAGCATCAAGACTCTTACTACCCCCACCAAACCAACAGAACATGCAAATTCTCCATTATCAGACCTATGCACATATATAATGGTGGCATCACCTTCACCACGTGACAAGGTCTGTGACACATCCTCTGCGTGAAGGAGTGCTTCAGGAATTCTGGGTAAAGACAATAGTGGTACAGCAGTGCACAGTCTGTGGGGGTAATAACCACATTTTTTCATTCAAAATGCCCTATAACTTCTGCACAATCAGAATAGTACTTCAACCAGTTAAACAGCAGACGAGACCTCATCTCTTCACCCACTCTCTCTTGCCCCATCAGTACCCATTTGAGAAGTATCTGGTTCATCCACACGGTATATAATCAGACATTTAAGAAATTAGCTGGTGTTTGTATCAAGAAATGGGAGCTTGTTAGAAAAGCTATTACTGTTTATTCCCTTTGTGCACTCATTTTTAACACCAAGTAGGACAGAAACTCAGTAAGCCAAAAACAGACGAGCCCTGTGGGCTATTTTTCACCCATTCAGCATGTTGAGGAATAAGATAAAAAAAAGCCCCTGAGTTTGTCCCCTGAGACAAAGTCTGAAGTGGTCTGTGCAAGACCAGGGTCAGGAATTAATGCCACTTGCCCATTCAGAGCCCACTGCTCCTCGTTACCTGGCTGTTGTGTCCACCTGCTGTCTCTTTGGTTGGTGCCAAGAAACCTGGCAGCCACATCAATTGCACAGCAGTAATGGTGCTTTAGAAACAGATCTTCTCCATTCAAGTACTTTCATTCTCTTTTTTGCTGAAAACATACTCAACCAAAGGGATAAAATCCCTCAGATATCACTGCAGACTGAGTCACTATAAGAATATACCAGCCATCATAAAAAACACTTTCATTTAAGCAGAAAAAAAAGAAAAAAAAAATCCGGTTTGAGTCATGAATGCCCCAAAGCATATTTAGATGAGCATCTTCCCTAACTTGCAATTTGCATCTAAAACAAAGCACAGACAAAAAAAAAAAAGAAGAAAAGGTACACATTCCTCTCGACTGGTATGGACACTGTGGGGGGGAAACACCACCAGAGAAACCTGAGGGCACGTGAAGTTGATTCTTAAATAAAACAACGGGGGAGGGGGGGGGGTGGAGTGGATAAAGAAGGGTCTAATCTAACCTTCAGCTGTCAGGTGCTGTGTTCCCTTTTAAGTCATTTAAGACAAGAGGCAACCGGCGGCTTTAACACAGTCTCTGCTGCTCTCTAGTGGCCTCTCCTGCAGTCGCTCAGCAGCACCACCAGGTTGCTGCAGAGCAGTAGTGATCGTAGTTTCACTCCAGCCTCAATTAGAAACTTATATTATTACCCATTATTAACGTAGAGGTTTATAGGTTAACTCTTATTCTACCTCCAGGGCTCCTTTGAGTCAGAAAAACAAACCCCAAGATCCTCTATTCTTTACTATAATCTCTCAATTAACACAGTGCTAAAATATTTTGATGTGGCTCTGAACTCTTTGTGTGGATTGTTAGTGGATGTTTCCAGTGCACATGATATATGGGCTAAATAAGGCTTTTTTGAATAGTATTGCAATAGAAATGAATCCACACCAGCCCCTTAACAAGAAAGAGAAGAAAAAAATTACAGAACCCAGAGGGATCCACCTACAAACTCCAAAGCAGATTTTGAAGAACATGTTCATTTCCATCAAACCTTTTTTATAGTTCCTGGAATGGTCCAAATTAACCAATGGCTTTGGTTAGTGATTACACAGCAGTGAGTGCCCAACACAGTGTCTAACAGTACAATAAAAAACAAATCTTAATTCCATGTGTGCTGTAGTCACAGCAGCTGGATACAGACACAGAGAGTGGTTATTAGTATCTCAAAGTATAGGTTCACTCTTCTCCACTTCTTGGTTTGCATTTCTAGATTAGGACTGGAGGGGAAAAAAAAGCAAGAAATCGGTGCAAGGTCACTGTAATATTTATCTCGTTGCTCTGTACATAGAAATGTCTTCATTGCAGCATGCTGCAGCCCTTCATCTCCAGGGGGCAACACCACAACGCTGATCCTCACCCTAAACACTCAGGAAATCAGAAATATTGCTTAAGAGGTGACCAAGGCTTTCCTTAAACAAGAAAAAAAAAAAAAACTTTTTAAAAGCGGTCACACGATAAACTCACCTTTATGTTCACTTAGCCATCTATTATTCCTCATATCACGCCTAATAAAGGTATTACACAAAATCCCATGAACGTATAACTGAGGTGACAAGCAAACACACTGGCACAGAAGAGTGTGCTCACGCACAGAAGAGCTCAGCACACGCATGTGTGGGCAAAAAGCCTCTACTAGTTAAAATTTGAGACAAGCTTGGCAGTGGAAAGGGTTTCTATTTTTAACACAGTTTCCAAGGGAAATGTGTTCTATGCAACCATCCTACACGCAAACGCTGTGCGCCTGTCATCCTCACTACTATCACTCCTCTGTCTAAGCAACAGGCTGCAGCCAAAGTCTCATAAATAACAGAAATCCATACGAACTCAGTTAATATGTTCAGCTCCATAGAAGAGAGAGTCCCTGTGAGAACCCTCTCTGACTGCAAAGATGCCAACCAACAGCAATCCTACACATAAGGCTGGAGGCTTTGGTGCGGACTCCTCTTTTTCTGTTACAATAACAAAGTGTATTCAGTACACTTTCCAGCAAGGATCTGCATGCAGTTCATTGCATGCTTAAGTCCATATAGATGATAAATTTAATATCATCAAATGATAAATAATAAACGAGCTTAAAAAAAAAAAAAAAAAAAAATCAAACTTACCCATTTGTGTTGGGATGCCATTATGCTGCAAACTCAGAGTAATACACACAATTTACCCTCAGAGCAAATGGAGAGAAAGCAAACAGGTCGGCATGAGATTGAAATGTGTCACAGTAAAATGCGGGGGCAGAGGGCCAGGAGCAGCCAGAGGTGTCCTGGTGGTGGGCAGAGATCCCACTACAGCCATGTCTGTGTTGGCTTAGATACTGCATAGTCCTGCAGAAACAGCCCCTTCCTAAAAGCACCACGGATTCCACAACACGAAGTGGGAAACCGGAGAGAGCATGATTTACTGATAGGTACGAAGCTGAGATCGGACCTGAGATCATTGGACGATTGCAAGTCAGTCTAACATTCGTGGCATATTTGTTTCCACCTGAATTAAAGGACTTTTTTAAACTGCCGGCACAGTCCTTATATTTATTTAAATTGCCTTTCACGTTGTGTTAATAAAAGTATTGCATGACATTTTCAGCTGCTTTTCCCTTGGCAGCTGAATTCTCTCCCTCTGTCAACTCCTAGAGCTGACATTTTACTCTTTTTAATCTTTGGGCTCAAGGCACATTTTTTCAACCTGATTTCCTTACAAATATTTGGGGCTTGCTCCTGCATTCCTTGGAACCAATGAAAATCCTGAACGAACAAGGAAAGCAGAACAAAACCACTGAGTAATTTACATTTTCTATTTTACTTGCTTTGAAAGACCCTGAAGACACACTGCTGTTTATTACAACAATAAAACATTTCTAATTCACTCAAGTGAATTAATGACTGAGAAACCTCCTGGATATTACTAAACTGGCAAAACAAAGCGATTACTATATTATTTCCTGAAGTAAAACTAATATCAGCCTTTTTTCCTCAGTAAGTACACCTGTATTTGATTATTACTTACAGCCATTTACTGCTCAGTATGACAGGTTCTGCTACATGCTTTCTTGAAACCTCAAACACATCCTAGGCCATGAAAGATCTACTACATTTCAACCCTACACACATAGGAGAAGCTGGCATTTTTCCGGGGGGTGGGGGGGAGTTGTGGTATTAATGGAATCCCGCTGACAGACCTTCCTTTTTGCTTACATTTCAAACAGCTCAGTCAAGAACAGCTGTTCATTGAGGCCCTGATTTCAAGCATATCTCTATGAGAAGGTTTTTCCTTGCCATGTCCATTTTATTTATTTGTTACACACGGTCACTGTATCAAATTATGAGCTGAGGAAGGAACAGTTTCTCAATTTTTCCTGGCCTAACACCTACTCAGCACAACAGCTCTTTATTGCAGCAGGTGTGTCCGGTTGCTCCAGTAACACAGATTAAGAGTCCATTAATTCAGTGCACTTACTCTTCAACTTCAGTGCTGCAGAGGAGAATCACATGTTGGATGCACAACCGACGGCTCCGCGCAAATGCTGGTGGAAAACAGCAACACCTGAAGCACCAGCCCAGATTTGACCACACAGTGGCAGCAGAATCAAGACGCTGCTCAAACGAGTCCTTTTAACAAACGGGATCGGCTGTTAGTGCCACAGGAGCAAACTTTCTAAGGCTCCAACCCAGTTACTGCACTGGACTCTTGCAGAACAGTGGGAGTTCTGCTGAGCAGACAAAAGTCAAATCCGAGCTTTCTTAAGAGCAGAAGGGATAAATGTGCTGTAACGAGGAATGCAAGCAGAGGGCCTGATCCCGTTTGCACTATTAAGGCAGGAGCAACCAACTCAGTGACTATTTATGCCTCCCACGGTCAGTGGGACAAGAAGCTTGGAACTGCAATGGTGCAGGGTGAGCCCAGCTCACTCCTGATGCTCATCAGAAAAAGATAGCTAGTATTCTATAGCAGAGCAATGTCCCATGACAGCCTGGAGTCCCTTTGAGACAGGATCATATCCCACAAGACCAGTGCATCTCAGCTGTTGTGTAACAGCTAAAGTGAATGTAGCTTAGTGCCTACAGATTTACACAGCCCACGCTACACAGCATCTGCTTGTCAAACAGCCAGGGAAAGGCTCCTACAGTATTCAAATGGGCCAAACAAGAGGCAGTCCAGCAAAACAAACACCAGATGGAATGGAAAGAGGAATAGAGTGTGGAAAAATAAAAAATTCTGTGCTCTGTAGACTCTACAAAGCCTCTTTGAGGAAGTGAGCTGAATGGCAGGGGTGGGAAGGGAAGGTGAGAGAAGAGATGGAGTCTTTTCCCCACTTGTTCCAGAGCCCAGCAGGGACCCTGCTCCAAAGATGTGCTAACTCCCATCAGGACAGACACTGGGGCTGATAACTTGGAGAGGAAAGGACTATGACTAGGACACTGTACCTGTCCTAAAAATCTGTCACAGGGCAGTCAGTGTGCATATGAAAGAGCAGAATGGCACGTAAGCTTCACAGCTCCTAGGAAGGAAAACTGTGGCTTCTGAATCTTCGCTGCACAAAATAGCAAAATGCTGTGAATTAATGAGCTGATCTCCTCTAAACCAAGCACACCGTTGCAGCTGTGCGTGAGGCAAGAAATAGCGAAGAACCTTTTAAGGACAAAGTGAAACATCCACAGAATTAAATGGGATTGTCGGGAAATGAATGCATGCAAACTTCAGAGGAGCAGAGCAGCATGTATGCACCATTCACATTTTCAGTTGGCTGTGACCATTTAAACGAACAGGGAGTCATCTGCCTTAATCATTACTATTAAATGTATTATTCATTAACCACATAAATCATTTAAATTTAAGACTAAGGACCCTGGAATTCAGTGTGAGACACGGGCTGCTGTCAGTTTCTGATAGCTGGCAAAAGCCATCTTCTGGTGCTGCCAACCTGGATTCCTAAACAACAGGCCAGATCTGGACTTGGCAAAACTGAGAAAATGATATTACTTTAAACATCACATTGTCCAAGTCTTTATGGCTGGCACTTCACTTTTTTTTCTCCCTCGACCAGATGGCTAAACGTTTATTTAAAAGTAAACTGAGGTTCTCATGGACTACTGGGATTTCAGGAGTCAGATTTTACAGAAATCCTCTCAGTAGTAGAAGATATTCACCAAGTCACCTGAACTAGTACTCATAGGTGTGGTAATTGTTCTTGTTTCTGTCTTTCAAACTCCATCTAGTTACGGTATGTGACAATTTAAGCTGAGGAGGCAGGAGTTCACCCGGGTCCCCTGGTGTCCCCTCTCTGGCGCATGTGGGAACTGTCTGACAGAGCAGGAAGTTTAACCAGAGCCTACTGAGTTTCAGCCAGATGCCCAAACCACAACAGCACCGTCTGAATTTACTGGTAAGAGACACCTCTTAACCTCTGCACTTCCACAGCGGACGTTTGAACAACAGCTCAGCATGCACGGATGGCACCTTTAAGGTTTTAGCCGTGATTGTTAAAACAAAGAGGATTAGGGTAAACCACCACTATTACAAACCTGATCTCCTGCACTCTCCTAATCACTCTTTTAGCCTTTCTCAGGACAGAAGCTGCTTCCTGGGCCCTTTCAAGCATGCTACAACACTGCCCGGTGTCTAAATCTCAGCATGGAAAAAACATGCTGAAGGAACACAGTGACTAGTGAGATTTTCAAAAGGATGGTAATGGCAATTAAGTAGAAGACACTTTGAAAACTGTATCACGTGCCATCACAGGAATCTGCTACCTAACCCAGATAGGAGGGCTGAAGTTTTAAGAAGCAGAACGAGTTACTGAAGAGATTCTGTTAAAGACAGATGTGCCAATTAAAGTACAAAGCACATGGAGGAGAAAATAGAATTGCTGCAGAAGGACAAAGAAGAAATGCCTTCTTTTAGCTAATTTGCTGTTCATTAAAAACTTCCAGTGCAAAACTTAGCATGTAGTAGTTTTATGGCCAGAATACTTTCATGGAAATTGTATCCAAAAATAATAATAATAATAACAACAACAACAAAGCACTGGATAGCAACTATAATATTAAAAAATTTAAGAAAGGTCTAAACTAATATCCAGATTCCTCATAAGGTCTGGGGTTTTAGTTTGCCTTCCTAGAGAACTGTGATATATCTGAAGGAAATCTTTTCCTTATTTTTCCCCCCTTCTTTCTTTTTGTTTTTTCTAGGAATGCAGTTTCCTATTTCTGCAATAAATAAAGAAAAAAATATTTTTAAATAAGTAATGCAGAAGATTAGTTTTTAAACAGAGGTGTAATGAAAAGACAGGGAAAAAAAAAAAAGATATGACTGAAGATAATTTAATTTTGACTTAACCCAACATAGGTCACTAATAGAAACCAGATATCTTTATGGCCACATGACATTTTCTAGTTATTAGTAGATAACACTGAGACACACATTAAGAGGTCTGCCAAAATTGATCTTTTCTTCCTTGGTGAGAAATTATTTCTCCTAAATACATTAGATTTCATTTTGACAGAGCTCCAGTTAATAAGATGAAATTCAATATGCA
This sequence comes from Oreortyx pictus, assembly GCA_036925125.1. Lineage (NCBI taxonomy): Eukaryota > Metazoa > Chordata > Aves > Galliformes > Odontophoridae > Oreortyx > Oreortyx pictus. The sequence goes on along the minus strand of JAUPFR010000010.1, from coordinate 5,987,593 downwards.
TATTGTGCATCCCTTCTGCAATTCCTTGTTTATGTTCTGTGGTGCGTTTCTGGAAGGTTAAGGAGTCCATTGGGTTATACTCATATAAATCTGCTTGGTCATCAAGAAAGAACTACAGGAAGGATGCAAGAAAATTGGTATTAGTGACTTTTTTGTTTGGTTCTTAGTTCTTCGCTACCAGTAAAATAACATGAAATAACCAAATAGATCTTTGAAGGGGAAAAAAAGAAGAAGAAAAGAAAGGAAGACTTTACTTTTTCTCAGCTGTGCATTTCTTGACTATAAATTACTTTGCTCTTCACTAGCAGTTCTACTGCACTGATAACCATAACATTAGTCTTTCTGCGTACAGGAAGAAGCAACATATTCACAATGTTAGCACCCATCCCACTTTTCCTCACCACTGTTTACAAAAAAAATGAGTTCTAGCTTGTTATTACTGTGTTTTGGTGAATGCTTGAAGCTGTCCAAGATGCACAGAAGAAGCATTCTTGCATTGTCTAGACTGTGAGATCTTCAAAGACACAGGAAAGAAGTCAGTATGAACATCACTTAGACCACGCACATTAAAAAAAAATTAAAAAAAAAAAACAGCTGATAAGAGTTTACAAGCTCATGTCTAACACACTGCCTTTGATATTTCAAGTTTAAAATTGGCTATCAGGTCTACTACCTTATTTATCTTATCTTCAAAGTATAGATTTTGGTCTTCATGTCACCTTCCAATTTCCATATGTATCACAGAATTGCAGGGGCTAGAAGGGACCTCAGGAGATCATTTGAGTCCTACCCCCCTGCTAAAGCAGGCACTCTACAATAGGTCACACATACAGTTGTCCAGATAGGTCTTGAATATCTCCATAGGAGGAGACTTCACAACTTCTCTGGGCAGCCTGATCCTGTGTTTTGTCACCCTTATCATAATGGTCTTCCGCATGTTAGTGCGGAACTCCCTATGTTCTAGTGTTAGGCCATTACTCCTTGTCCTATCACTACACACCACTGGGAAAAGCCTGGACTCGTCCATTTGCTTCCCATCTCCCTTCAGGTATTTATAGACATTTGTCAGATCCCCTCTCAACCTTCTTTTCCTCAGGCTGAACAGACCCAGTTCTCTCAGCCTTTCCTCACAAGGAGATGGGTCGGTGCCATCTTTGTGGCCCTCGGCTGGACTCCCTCCAGGAGATCCCTGTCATTTTTGAACTGGAGAGCCCAGAACTAGACACAGCAATCTAAACATAACCAAGGGGACGACCATCTCTCTGCCATTACCTTCCTAACACACACAGCACAACCTTCTTCACAAGGCGCCAGGTTCTCCCTCATCTCTTAGAAATACATTTGCTGGACCCCTGGGTGCCACTGAGCCCAGCCAGGGCTGTTCACAAGGCTCTGTGTGAAGAAACAAGCAACACCCCACACTGATTTCAGTACTTTTCTCAAGAGGCTGTGACCGTGAAAACAGAAAATAGTAACATCATTTCACATGGTAAGAGTCAGTGCCAACTACCAGGCTTGTCTTATCTCAGACACACCAGGTGTGCCTGCTGATGCTTTAAAATGTTTTTAAGCCAACAGTAACCCAACGGTAACTCAAAATCTCAAATAAAAAGACTGTCGCATCCTGTTTCCACTGCCCCTCTGTGTTTGACGAGCTGCTTCTACAACTCCGAGAAAAACAAAATCACACCCACGCTTAACAAAAGTTGCATAATGGAAGCTAGAAGTCAAGAAATACACGCAAAAACAAACCAAGTACTCACACAAAGGGAATGAGCGGGCTGCAGAGGCTGATGTAATCCAGGCGGAAGCTGCTCTGTGGGGCAGGAGCTGCTGATGGAGCTGAGGCGCAGGGCACGCTGCCGCCATTTTGTTGCAGTCAGGAAATGGCAGGAAGCCAAACGATCCCCCTGCCTCAGCCATGGCTAACGAGAGCTGGCGTGAGCCTGGGCTGGAGGTGCAGGGGCAGCTTAGGGACCTGGGGCTGAATCACTGGATGGGGAAGGAGGCAGTGGGATGCTGCTGGGACAACCACAGCTGCCTTCATCGACAGGTGCACCCATCAGGTGCGGCTGCCGGGGCAGCACTGAGGGGCTTTCCCGCCTGAATCGGATCGGACCTGGTGCAGCAGCAAAACGCTCACGTTGGCTCTGGCTCCAGCAAGATTACAAAACAATGATAGTTTATAAAACTATAAAAACTGAAATGCTTGTTAAACGTACAGGATGTGACTAAAACTGTTGGACACCATCTTATAGTTGGCACTCACATCAGCACTACGGTTTTTTTCATGTTTCATCACAGGGGTTGTTCATCATTAGTTTTGTTTTGCTCCTAAGTTGGATTTTCCTCTCACTATCACCTTCTTATAAAACTTTGAGTCATCACAGCGGTATTTGTCTCCTCAGCTCTCACACATAGGATTGTTTGGAGAAGACAGCGATTTTCCAACGTTCTCTCTCAGCAGACTAAACTCCACCTTCAGTTTTTGAGTCTCAGACCATAAGAAAAAAATAAAATAAAAGCTTAAACCATGGCCCTATATCCTCATTTTCTTGCCTTTTGAGAGTTCTCCAGCATTGCCAGCTCTAGAAAGGTATTTTAACAGCAGGTCTCACGTTCCCACTTTCTTTGAGAATTTCCTCATTCCTTCAGACCTCAGAACCAAGACAAATTTGTTGGAGAGCCAACAGGATTTCCCCCGCTTCCAACAACATGAATGTCTTTATTGTTCATCAGATGCCTTTCTGCAAAATGGTATTTCTGTAACATTAATGTTAGAAGCCTGTAGGATTGTTAAAAAAAAAAGTTTTATTATTTTTGTTCTCCACCACGTACTCCATCCTGTTAAGTCTATTGACTTAATAAAACAAGCCACCTACAATTATTCATCATTTTTAATCACAGTAAGGTAATGCCAGTAGGAATAGCCATTTTCAGTGCAAGTTCTCTAGGCAAAGAACTCATAAATCATTGTCTGCCTAAGGAGCTCTCTAAGGAGAAAGTTTGCACTTCTTCATCTTGTTTGCTCTGTTGGTTGATTGGCACGTATCTCTGTATATAACTATATCTATGGAACAATGTTATAATAGCAAGGAAAACAAAGTTATTACCACTGCCTGACATTTCATCAGCAATACTTGGGGAAATACTGTCCCTGAAAAACACAGAACAAAGGGTTACAATTAACACTAAGAAGTGTTAATTAGACAGAGCAGAAATGACTTATTATAAAACAGAATGTATTTTACTTCTCTGTGTGTCACAACAGTATAGCTTCCTGAACCGAGTGAGCATGAGCTCTGCTCACGTAGTGGCAAGTGAGGAAATATATAACCCCTTGTTGCTATACTTTCTCACTGAACAAGTCCTTATTAACAAGCTTATTCTTTGGCACATGTTAGTATATAGTCAGGACATAGAGTCTCTTTTGCCATTGTTAGAGCTCTGCTATAAACTCTGAGGAATTTGACACATTTTAATGAATGAAGAGAGAGTCCAGGAGAGGTTTCCTGCAATAGAGATCGCACGCTTAATTAGGATCCTTATTAAAAATAAATACTCAAGTAATACAAAAGTCTGCAATTCAAGCCCTATACATCTCATGCTAAAACTGAAAATTGACTTTTGTTCTTTTTAATAGAAATTGTTTTGAGTAGATCAAGGTCACGCAGCGTTGATAAATAAGAAGCAGAATTTAGTACACAAACCAAATCTTCTGAGATTCACGTGCAGTTTTCACTACAAAACCTCACAGCCTCCTTCATTTACAAGGTCCCAGTGCTCCTCTGCAACAGCGATATCTCATTCCTATTCCACAAGAATAAGCCAGTGAAAGTTAAACAAACCAACCTGTAAAGATAAGGGATAATTGTACCTTTCTAAAGGCTTGATAGAAGAATTCAACATGAATTATTTTAAATTTGTCACACTCAGATGAAATGTCAGTCCGACCTATTTCAAGGATCATTTCATTTTCAGATTAATCTCTGAGCAGATCTGGATCCACCACCCATGGAATACCAGCAGCACATTGCTACCACAGGAAGCATTTCTGTGCTATGCACCCTGCTTTAAGGCGATAGTCAGTGCTTAGTTTTATGAACAAAGGCGAGTCCAGAATCTGTAAGCGTGACGTGTGACACTCCCACCTGCACCAAAAATTAAACTGAGGGAAAAGAGACTGAATCACGGTCATTGGTGTCAAAATAAAGCCCAATTACTGCCAATCAGGGCAAGAAAATAATGAAATATTGTAATCGCTTTTATTGCTCAGTAAGATTTAATATAAAATAACCACAACATATTACTAAAAAAAAAAATAATCTCAGAACACAGAGAAAAAAAATTAAAAGTTTTCACCTCTTTAAATATTTTCTGTGAGATCTAAGAAAAACAGCAGTTGGAGAGCCAAAAAAAAAAAAAATCCACATGATCTGCAGATCTGTCTAAAAAATCATGCTTTTCAAGATAAAAATGTAATTAAAAAGCAGTCTTTGCCATGATGAAGTTAATCCTTGGACTTGTGAAGCATGAGTTTCAATTAAGGTTGGAAAAAATTCATGATACCATAAACATCTGCAAGGCAATAGACACAGTCAACAAAGATGGCTCTGTGCAAAACATTTACTGAAAATCACCAACAGGATCCCTTTTGCTGTTGCATTTTGGATGCCAGATGGCTGGAGGGAGTTCCAGCAGGCAATTTCTTAATGAGCAAGCCTCTGCCCAATATCTTCCACATCCATCAGATACAGCATCTACCCTGCTGAGGCATCCAAGAAAAATAGAGATTTTACCAATGACTCCACCATATAAATCTTAGCTTTTTACAGTTTATGGCATATTATTTGACCTTCTTCAGTTCAGCCTAACCACGATTAACTCAGTGATGAGTAACACTTGTAAAATAACATGGGAGATAAGGTCAGCCCCAGTTTTAGCACATCTATTGCTCACTGCCCTCATCACCACAGACTTGCTGCTAAACAGAACCATCTCCTATTTGATAGCTGATTTTGCCAGCTCTGTTCCACAGTTAGGAATAATTCTGCTCTCCAAAAATCTGGTGATCGCACGCCACACAGGATTTGAGCTCTTCCCAGAGCAAAGGTATACGTATTCTTACACACTAAGATAAAACCAGCTATTCTTTCAGTGGCCAGAGCACCATACACCAAAAAAAACAGCTGGGCACTGTCCCAGGAGGAGATATTAAGAAGCCAAAATGGTTAGTTTCCTACTGGGACGGTTATACATTTCTATCTGATATCAGAATCCTTAGGCATTTTAACGTAACACTTGAGAAGCAATTCAGAATGCTGAAGCACAGTGTAAGGCCTTTGCTAGCTTCTCCAGAGCCTGACAGAGGTGCGGATACTTCCATATCATCTCAGTAACTTATAGCTGAGTTAACCTGTTTCTCCGGTGTACAGGAGATGATGCCTAGAATCTAAACAATGGATGAACCCCAAGCAAGCTTTCTATTTCTTTCCTTCATTCTCAAAATTATATTCTAAACAATTTAAATAATAATAATAATAATAATCAGCTGCAGTTTAGGGATCCCACTGCACAAGAACAAGATAACATATCTTGTAAAGAAGAGGCCCTGTTAACTCTAAGCTGCACTGGTTAAGACAAAGCTTTCATGAAGAAGGCTGTGAATTTTAGAGGGGCTGTCCTTGCCAGATGTACTAGAGCATTTTCCTACTCATGGTCCCACCGTGTTAGGATTATTCTCTGTGTCAAAGCAAGAAATCATGAGAGAAATTAACTATAATTCATCCCTCTAGGCCTGAAAGAGCCAGACATCTTGCAACTTCATTCTAGTGCAGTAGACTGAGCACGGCAGCTTTATTCCATCTTCTGTGTGCATTAACACGTGCCATTTACTCCTATTGAACAGGTCTTTAATTAAATTCTCATAACCAGTGTGAGATATCAGAGTCTTCCCTTGCAAAGCAAAAGCTCTTTAAATTATAATCTCCAGCATTAGCCCCTTTCATTTGGCTGTAAATAGCTGTGGATAACCTTTCAAGAGGGAGATTTAGAAAACTGGGGAAATCCATTGGTTCTACCCAAGAAAGCCAGGGGCTTCCCCAAACTGTAAGAAGAAATCAATATCCTATATCCCACTTACAAGAAAATAAGGTAACATTTTTATACCTTTGTTCCCCCTGAAGCCGTTTCATCAGCAAGTCAGTCCCTGCTGCACAAATCCAACCTTGTTCTGACAGTGCCTTCTCCTGCTGCCCTAGATGCTCTCAGTTAGCAGCTCATGGTCCCTGGGTGCAGCTCCCTTCAGTAGGGGTCATGCCCTCCTCCCTTCCCTGACTCCACAACCCGCTGACCTCTAAGCCCTTTTCAGAATCTGCCAAATGTTTTACGGTGGCACTGCCTCACTAGCCTTGTTCATGCCTTGTTGAAACTCTGTGAACCTCTTCTATATTCTGGGTCAGGGTGAGCAACCCATTGCACTTCCAAACATCTGACTTCAGTGAAGACCTCTGCAATTTGAGGCCAGCCAGTCTTGTTAAATCTCTTTGTAAACATAAACCCCAAACAGATCTTTTTAAAAGCCTTTGTAATTCATGCTTTCCATCTGCCTGTCAGTTCACACCAAAAGATTCACTCTGTTGCTGGTTTCCTTTCCATTTCCTTCTCCCCCTCGAACGCCTGTCCTGCTGTCACAACCCTGCGCACATCTGCACAGATCCTACCTATCACATATGCCAACTTGAACAGTCAGCTACTTTCCAAAGACACGCATAGCAGATCTGTAACTATTGAGGGACAGTAAGACTCTGGGTGATTGTTTTCTGTGGATTTCTACATCATTTTCTGCAAATAATCTAGGGGCATCTTCCCCAGCCATTTCTCATCCATTCCTGTATTGAGGAGTAATAATAATCACCAAGGAGAACCTTTAACATAATTCTTACTGGCTTTACAGTACATTAATAAAGTCCAAAACAGTTATGAAAGAAAGCAGGGAACATAAAGCAGGAAAAACACATCTGAAGTAGCTTGCTGGCAAACAGGAGCTCACAGTCACATTATGATGAAGCAAACCTCAGATTTTGCCACAGTTAGAAATGCTCAGCAAAGAGCTCAGAGCAGTTGAGGCTGTTAGCAATGCCTTCCTGTCTCTAAGCATTTCCATCTCATTTACTTGCTTCCACATGAGCTCTCGTTGAGTCACTGTAAGAACACCCATCACCATTTTGCACTGGTGACCGCTTGCTCAGCCTGCGCTGTGAGCACATACGTGAACGAATCTCCCGATCTACCATTACAAGTGAATTTAAGAACTCCCAGGTTTCCTCAAAAAAGAAAACCCTGCTCACAGCATCTTCCTGCTCTTGCTTAGTGCTGCGTGCAATCAGTTCCTGAAGGCTCCCCCAGGCGGGGGCCTCTCTGGCAGCTTCACCTTAGCATTTCCCAGCCCCCCCCCACTGCCCGCAGCACTAGAGCAATCCCTTAGCTCCTTCGAACCCAACTCCCTGCTGACCCTGTGCTGCCGTTCTGCGCTGGGCTCGCCCCGTAGCTCGGCGCAGGAGCTGTGCAAAGAAAGGCCATTCTCTGCTTCCTACCTCCCTCCACCAACAGAGCAGCCCCCCCACGCAGCCCCACCTCCCCCCGCTAAACCCCTCGCACCTGCCCTAGGGCGGACCTGCATCCTGCCCCGCCCCGCCCTCATCCCGGCCGGGTCCCCGCGCTGACACTCTGCCCTCAGTAATTCCCAGCAAATCCTGAGAGCTCGAGGAGAAAGCAGGGTTGTGTCGGGATCCGCTGGGGATGCCGGTACGGGCTGCTCCTGGCCGTAGACGTGGGTTGCGTGCCGCGCCGAGCCGAGCCGTGCCGTGCGGTGTCATACAGTGCCATACATCGCAGAGCCGTGCCGTGCCGTGCCGTGCCGAACCGAACTGTGCCATGCAGTGCAGTGCCCTGGTACGTAGTGCCGAGTCGGGCAGCGCCGAGCTGCGCCTGTCAGTTCAGTGCCCGGCAGCACGTTTGGCTCTCGGGTCAAGAGAGTTCCTTCAGTTTGTTGGATTTCCTACTTACGCAGAAATGCAGGGAGCTGGGTGATAGGAAATAGCTTTTAGACGAAAACGCTTGCTAGCGTTCATTTCTCTCTCTCTCTTTTTTTTCTTTTCTTTCGAGAATGAGAAGTTCGTTTTAGAAACGTAACGCCTTGCAAAGCGTTGTGTAAATTTGGGTTTGGGGTCTCTTTTCTTCTAACTCAGACCCAACAGCGGATCTTCGTTCTTTCTCTGTTTTACAAAGGGGGGCGTGGGGAAAAGAAACTCTAAAAGAACAGTAACGGGGAAAGAACGTTTTTTGCAAAAAAAAAAAAAAGAGAGAGATGGTACTTCTGGTGGAGCCCAGCTAAAACGAGATGAACATCGCTGCTGATGGACCTTCACGTGTCTTCACGGACCCTCCAAGCGGCTGCCGGGCTCCGGCAGCACTGCTGTCCCCCGGGATGCGCGGAGCCCTGGGGCCGCTCTCGGGCCGCGGAGCCGCTCCTCCTCCTCGAGCTCCTCACCTGCTCGCTCACACTGAGAGATAGGAAATACTTTCAGGCCGTCGTTATTCTGGCACAGGAGTGATCGCCGCAGCAGCTACGGGGATGTTTCGGCAGCACGGGGGATGCCCGCTACTTAAAGGCAGGCAGAGGTGTCCCCCTCTCCCGGGGAACGTGACAAGTCGCCGTGCGGGACACAGGCCCGAGCTATGTGCTCCCACCTCGGGACGCACCGCTGGGGGGCAACAAGGGGACACGGCCCCGGGAAGCAGCGGGGCGAGGGGACGGGGAGAGCCGCTTCCACCCCAGCTGGGGCCGCGCGGGGCCGCGGACGGAGCGCGGAGCAAAACGCGGAGCCGGAGGGAAGAGACCCCCACCCCCCACCCCCTCCGCCCCGTGCGGGGGTGCGGCTCCGGCGTAGGGTGGGAGAGGACCGGCCCCCCCGGGCTCCGAGCTGCTGGAGGCGGCCGCCCGCGAGCGGGCACCGAGAGGTTCATTTTAGGTGAAGGAATGTCATTTCGCTACTAAATGGTTAGTCTAATTTGATCTTTGTTATGTTGTGGATTAGGGCTGATTCATATTAAACACTGCAGCAGTTCATGTAACTGCGGAACGTGTCCCGCTGTATGTACAGCCGCCTCCGTCCCTGAGACCGATGGATTAAGATTTAATTAACAGCAAAGTTTGCGAGCGGCCGCCGACTCACAAATAATTGATGCGCTATTCCGCGGATTTTTATTCAAGTGACAGCATTTTATTTCACTCGGAAAGAGCGCTGAATATTTGATGGGTGCTAGAGGCTTCCCCACGCGAATCTCCAAACTGGAGGTTTTGGGACTTTTGTGGCGCCCGCACGAATGACATCCTTAGGGACTCCCCCCCTCCTCCTGCTCCCCCCGTATGAGAATTAACCGCTGTGATCCGCAGTTGCCGGCTCTACGAACCCGAGCCCCCGGCACGGCAGTTCTGGTAACTCGCCCCACTCGGCCACCGCCATGCCCTTTCTAACTAAGAAAGAGCCGAGTTAAACCCACAGCCCCAGAGCCCTTCCCAGCGGGGCTCGAATGTGGCTCTTTGTGGCCCATTCATAGTGCTGGGCAGGGAAACCCATCCTGCACGAAATCAGCACCAAAAAAAAAAAGAAAAAAGAAAGAAAGAAAAAGAAAGTTTATTCAGATGCTCAAAGTCCATCTTTTTTTTTTTCTTTCTTGCTTGCTTTTTTTTCCAGTCTAACATAACCCCGGCGCTTTACAGCCAAACAGACAACTCCTTTTCCAATTAAAGTGGAATTAGGAAACTCAATCAAATTAGCTCACTATTAAAGCCCTTCTTTATTAAACCGTTTTATTGTAGTGATATTAAGTTTCCCCCGCCCTTGGAACACGACACTCTGCAAAGTTTCCCTCTCGATATTGATTTGGCCGCTCCGAGACGGGAGCGGGGTCAGCAGTGTTTACCGAGGAGCGACGCGCACCATTGGCTGCCCGGAGGAGCCCGAGCACCGCGCCCAGCGAAACGGGGCCGGGCGGGATGCTGCCCATCGCCTCCGCCGCTCACCCCGGGGCTCTCCGCAATGAGCCGGGCCACTCATCGCGCAGCGCTACTCGCAGAGCTCTTGGTGAAGGGAGAGCCAAGTCAGAGCGGCCGGGATGGGGGCTGCCGTACCGACCGACTCGAGGAGCTCTGACAGTCTGAATTCCGTCGGCGACGAACTCCACCTGCGGGAGGGAGGGGTCGTTCTCCTGGGCCCAGCACTCCCTTCCGCGGGGGCTGCTCCTGGAGAGCAAACGCACACTACTGTAAAGAGTAACAGTAATAATCAGAATATATCACTCACAACCCAGGCGCGGATGAGTGCTGCACACACCTGCACACCGTGCTTCGGCAATGTCAGACTGTCTGAAAAGGACAAAAAAAAAAAAAAAAAAGAAAATAAAAAATCAGCAAAATATTCCAGGCATTTGGGGAGACATCCCGGCTAAACGCACGTCACCCGTTTTATTTTTCCTGGTGCGAGTAAGAGCAGAACTGGAAACAAACAGTGCCAGGTGATAGGAAATCACTCCCCTCCGCACGCTGAGCTTTTATTTGTACATTTTTCCGACAGCTTTCTGCTTTAATGATGATAAAAACGAATTAAATGCATTTGTATAAATGTCATAAACTCCTTTAAATACTGCGCTCGCCACACGCATTCCCCAAAACACACCCTCACCGTCCGACAAAGCACCACTTCCACTTATACCTTTTGTTTTTTAATAGAAAATAACATTTATTTCTATGAAATGGAAACACAGTTACCTGTTAGAACAGCAAGAATCGCTACAGCGGAACAAGAAAGCAATGTCCTTGGGATCACACATGGAGGAGGCTGTCACCCACCGGCCCCTACGGACAGCCAACCACCGCTCCGTGCACGTCTGCGCGGCTCCGGGGCAAGAGGGAGGGAGGTGCAATGGTGTATTTCGGTCCGGAGATAGATTCTGCCTCTACGCTGGGAAGCGTTACGATGCGCTGCCTAACCCCTTAGCTTAACGTTAATACCGAGTTCACCTACGCGTTACATTAATAACTTAGATTTCCATTTTATAACATTATACACTTGCTAGTATACATATATATACGTACGTGCGGGGGAGCACGCACCCCACGCCGCACCGCAGATACCCGTGCCTATGGCCATAGGCACGCAGAGGGACCCGCACCCCGACGCTCTGCCCGCGCCGCACTATTGCTTCTCGGGGTTGTTGTTGACCATGGGCCCGTACAGCCCTCCGGAGTACACCTGCTCCTTGTGCACGGCGGAGCGCTCCCGCATGAGGTCGCTGAAGGCGTAGTCCACGGGCGGGCGAAAGCCGAGCGCGGGCACGAGGCCGGCGGTGGAGTACGGGGCCATGAAGGCGAGGCCGCGGCCGTGCGCCGAGTAGGCGAGGCGCAGCGGGTTGAGTCCCAGCGGCGCGCCCAGCGGGTACGCGCCGGCTTCGGCCCCGAAGTGCGTGGCGTTGGGCTGCAGCGGGGAGAAGGCGGAGCGGCTGCCCAGGGCGCCGATGGCGGGGGCCATGGCGCCGGCGATCAGCGGGCGGTGGTGGGCGGCGGGAGCGGGCGGGAGGCCCTGCAGGGCGCCGTCCCGAGCCCAGCTCTCCTCGGGGCCCTTCTCCGGGCCGCGGTTGTTGAGGATCTGCTCGATGGCCTGCACCACGTCCCCGCCGCAGCCCTGCAGCACCAGCTCCAGCACGCCGCGCCGGTGCGCCGGGAAGACGCGCGTCAGGATGTCGATGGGAGTCCGCTGCCGGCCGCCGGCCGAGGGCGACGGGTCCCGCTCGTCCTTGTCCGCCTCCGAGCCCGAGTCCGAGCCCAGCGGGCTGATGGAGCCCGGGCTCTCCTCGCCCTCCTTCGGCCCTTTGGACACGGGCGAGCTGAGGAACGACTCTCCGTCGCCGTTCTCCGAACCCGAGCCGTGGCGGCCGTCCGGGGACGAAGTGCCGGGCGCGGCCTCGCCGTCGGGGGACAGCGGCTTCCCGCCCGCCTGCTGCGGGGTGGCGGCGCGGCCGGGCAGCAGCGTCTTGGGGAACAGCTCGAACTTCTGCACCTTGGGCTCTGCGGGGCGCGGGGAGAAGGGAGGGAGAGAGCGCGTCAGCGCGGCCGCCCGGGGTACGGAGCCCGTCCCGCAGCCCTCGGCCCCCGTCCCGCGGCCCCGTCCCCCCGCGGCGCGGCGGCCTCACCTGAGGCGCCGGCGCCTCCCTCGCCGCCGGCCCCAGAGCAGACGGAGCCGAACACCTCGTAGGCGGGCCGGGGCGGGATGATGCCGTTGGCGGCCGCCAGGGCCAAGCCCTCGGCGGTGCCGTAGAGCAGCTGCAGCTCGCGGGCCTCGTTCTCCTCCTGCGCCTGCTGCCGGCGCAGCGCCACCTGGGCGGCCATGACGCGCTGCCGCTCGGCGATCAGCGTGCACTTGGCGCACATGCAGTCCTTCCAGCGGCAGTACCGCTTGTGGCCCTTCAGCGCCGACACCACGCCGTGGTTGCGGCACCGCGCGCACTTCGGCGTCCGCGGGTACTTCTCGGCCGCCCGCAGCAGCAGCGGCGGGGCCCGCAGCAGGCTCCCGGCCACGCTCACCGGCAGGGTCGCCGCCGCCGCCGCCGCGGCCGCCGCCACCGAGCTGGGGGGCACGGGAGGGGGCGCGGCGGGAACGCTGGGCAGCTCCGAGCGCAGCTCCATCCCGGCACCTGCCGGGCGCGGCTCCCGCCTCGCGCCCGCCCGATACGGCCTCGGCGCGCCGACCCCGGACGCTCAGCGCCGCCCCGCGCGCACCCGGCGGGGCGGCCCCGAGAGCATCCCGCCGCGGTCCCGCCCGGCTCCCGGCTCCCCGCTCCCCGCTTTAGCTGCGGACACCCTCACGGCACGGCGGCACCTCCAACGACGCTGTCTCACCGACTAAAATCCAGCAGAGAAAAAAAATAAAAATACAGCAAAAAAAAAAAACCCACACAAAAAACGCTCCTCGAGCTGCCGCACCATGCCAGGCTCGGACCGCAGCCCGGCCCGGCTCAGGCAGCGGACGCCGGAGCCGAGACCCGCTCCCCGCGTCGGGCCGGCTCGGGTCGGGACGCGCCCCGCCTGGCGCGTGCGGCCCTGGCGGCCGGATCTGCCGGGAGAGCGGGAGAGCGCGCCGGCCGCCGCGCCGCCACTCGCGCTATTGTTGCGCCCCGCGTTGCCATTAGGCAACATTTGACAACAATGTGGCGCCTGCTATTGGCCAGGGGCGGGAGGCGCCGCTCTGATTGGCCGCCCGACGGGCCCGCCGCGTCCGCCCGGCGGCTGCCAGAGCGCGCCGCGCCCGCGGAGAGTCGGGAGGGCCCGGGGGGGAGCGCGGAGCGGGCGTGGGTGCGCGCGTAAAAGTGTGCTCGGTCGCTCGCTACCTGAGCTTGATTTTTTTTTTTTTTTTTTCCCCTTTAATCCGGTTGAAATTGTAATCGCCTGCCCTACTAGTTGGTTGGTTGTTTTTTTTTTTTTTTTTTCATTTTTTTTTTTCCTGAGTGTCACTTGTCATAAGGGTGGGGGGGAATACGGTGACAAGTCAGTCCGAGGTCTCCCTTCCACTTGGATATTGTTTTGTACTAGAATCTAACCATAGCTCCCTCCGTCCCTAAAGTATCTAACGATGCCCGTCTTTCTTTCTCACTTTCTTTTTCTCTTTTCTCCCTTTCGCTCTCTCTTTCTCCTCTTGTATCTCTTCTTTCGTTCTGTTTCTCTCTTTCCTTCACCCTCCCCCCCCCCCCCCCCGGGTGGACGCCGCAGCGCCCGCTTACCCGCGGTATCCCCCATTGCTGCAGCCCGCACAGCCCCACCGTGCCCGTGCCGTTCCGCGGGGCCCGGTGCCGAGCTGGGGCTGGGAGCGGTGCGCTCACCCCGACGCTCTGCCTTTACCATTAACCACCATTAACCACCCCGCTTTGACGTCACCCTCGCCGCTCGCCAGCCCGCGCGGGGAGGAGGTAACAGCTCGGGAGGTTCGGCGGGGAACGTCGGCAACCCGCCTGCCCGAGGGCTCGCACCTCCGTTTCCCACGGGACGCCTCCGAGCTCCGCGGCACATTTAGAGCCGTGGTTCGCAGCCCCCGCAGCTCCTTCCCTAGAGTGGGTCCCGGCCGGGAGCCGCGCTGAGCCGCGCGGATCCGCGCTGCCCGCACGGAGCGGGCGCGAGTGAAGCGCCCGGCCTCGCCTTGCCTTACTTGCTTCGCTTTGCTCCGCTCTCCGTACCGCGCCCCGCTTCTCTCTGCTCTCTTCCCTTTGCTTCCCCCGTACCCCGCTGCCCTCTGCCCGCAGCCGCGCACTTTCCGCGGAGAGCTGCGGAGGGCCGCGCCCCGCTGCAGGGAGAGCATTCAGAGCCGCTCCGCTGCCCCTTCCGCCGCACCCCGCGCCTGCGAGAAGCACACCCGCGAGGCAGCACATCCCTCAAACTTCCGAGATAACATTTTTTATCACACTTCCATCGTCCTCTTTCTTTCCTTTTTTATTTCTTTTTACGAAATGAGCACTTTCCCACTGACTTTCCGTGTGTGCAGCTGCCGCCTGCACCCGCGATGGAGGTGTTATAACACCTTTATTTAACACAGCCGTGAAAAATACCCGATTTAATTTTATTTGCAAACACTAATTTTACTCTCCGGGGAAAATCTCTCCGCTCGACCGATTTCATTGGGATTTCGCGGAACTCGGTCGGGCAGATGAGGAACATTAGAAATACTGATTTGTGACGGGTTAGTACGGAGAGAGAAGAGGGAAAAGGGTGCTCTCTTCCCCCCGGCACTTTGCCACGGTCGTGCTGTTATGTGCTCGCAGACCCCGTTCCCCCCCCGCTCTGCCGCAGCTCCGCACGCGGGGTCCGCTCACTTCCCTCTTCTTTCAGCTTCGCTATAAACGAAAGGGCTGAGGTATTCTTTCCGTTCGCGGCGGTTAAAAGCGACCTATTTTGGAAAAAGAAAATACGAAATAAAAGAAAGTCATGAAGCCGCCCAGCAGCTAGTGAGGCGCCGTGATTTCTGCTCGGAGCCTCACTCTGCGCTGAGGTTGCAAACGGCGATGGAGACGCTCTCGGGGCGCGCACAGCTCCGTGGGCTGATGCCCGTGTGGGGTCGGCACGCACCGCCGTCTCCTCGCTCGTGTCCCAGGGCAGCCCTGCAGGCGCTCCCGTCCCGAGCGCTTCCCAGGGCACGAGGTTTTTGTTTTTCTGGGTGTTTCGGTTTTGTTTGGTTTTGTTGTTTTTTTTTGTTTTTTTTTTTTCTTTCTTATATATATTTTTTTTCCAAGTATCGCTCTCAGTACGAACGCGACACTGAAATATTCAACTGTTCTTTAGAACATGTAAACACATTTATCGCAAGAATAAGGAGCGCAGCGCCGGGTCTCAGCGATGCCGAAGACGTCTGTCAGAGCTCCCGCGGCTCCACCGCGAGATTTTAACGGGTTCCCACGCCCTGCTCCGTCCGCAGCCCCGGGAAGGCTCCGGGCAGAGGGCTGTCCCTTCCCGGCCCCAGCCCCGGCCGCCGAAGGCGATGCTTCCCAACGGGTTCCGATGACTCTCGCCGTTTCCGTTCAAAGTGTCCCGAGCAAACGCGAGCCGGGACCCTGACTGTCACTTGTCAGCGGTATTTTACCCCTAACCATTCCTTCCCGTTTCTTCCAGCGCGTCGGGAGCTCTCACGGCTCCCGCACCTGAGAAGCACGACGAGCGGCGCGCCACGTTAGCTTTCATTCGCACAAAACCCGCGTCGGACGCGGCTCAGCCCGGACGCCAAGCCGCGATGCGGGGCGGCTGGGACTCCCTCAACTGCGTCCCGGCCCGACGGATGGTGCCGCTGCCCCGCATCCCCCGACGAGGCACGGGGAGATGCCTGGGCACCCCTTGGGTCCCGTCCCGCGGGGCTGCTTGCTTCGGGGCCCCTCAGCGAGGGGTTGAGACGGGGTGCATCCACCCCCCGCACCCAGCGACCCGCGGCCCCGGAGCCCCGAAGCGCGGCTCGGCCCCAGGACGGCCGGAGGACGAGCGGTCGCGGCAGCGGCCGCGGAGCCGCGTGTGCCCTCCGTGATCCGCCGTGCCGGGCTCTGGCAGCCTTCAGAAAGGCGCTCCACAGCCTTACAGCTCGATACATCTTAACACACGATCTTTTTCATTCTTCCCTTTCCGTTGTTTTTTTTTTTTTTTTTTTTTTTTCCGCATTCAGTATTTTATTGTACGTATTTTTGCTTTCCCGGTATTTATTTCTGTCCTCGCTCCCACTCGGTTTCCCCACAAACCCTCCCCGTGTGCCGCAGCTCCGTGCAAAACTCGCAGAGGGCCGCGTGCAGCGGTGCCGCCGCACCTTCCCCCAATTACAGCCGTAAAATCTTAATTAAAAAGAGCGCGTCCATTGGCTGCCGGGCCGGGAAGGCAGACACGCACGGCCGGAAGCAGCCCAGAGAAATATAGTTCTCGATTCGTGTATTTTCATCTCGTTCTTAGCGGAAGACAGTTTGTAAGTACCCGCTAATGTTGGTGCTCTCGAAGGTTTCAATTGTTCTAGGGGGTTTGCCATTGACTTTTTCATTATTTACCTACTGAATCAAAGTAAGCAAATGCCATCTGTTTCCCTGCTGCTATCATCTTCACTTTTAATTATCCGCCCAGCAGCCTAATAGAGATGATATTAAACTAAATCTTTTTGACATTAAAAGTAATTATCCCCAAACCAATATTACAAGAATGGAAATTACCCTCCCCCAGAAGGAAGGACGCGCATTCCTCCCGGCCCCGGCGAGTCCCAGTCCCGGGCGGGGCGCGCTGGAGGGGGTCCCGTCGTTCCGGACTTCTCCTCTATCTGAAACATTATTAACTCCATTTCCCCGCTCCCAGTGGGGGAGGAAAAAGAGACAAGGAAAAAGGGGGGGGGGGGGGGGGAGGTGTGGAAGGGAATAAGCGGTAAATCGGGGCTCCGCGTTGCCCTGCTCGGGCTGCTGACCCCAACGCGGGGCTCCCGGGCTTCACAAACACCCCGTCCTACACTCGCAGCCCGGAGAGATTCGTTTCCGTCGCCCGACAGCAACCGCTCGGACACGGGGAGCTGGTGCCGAGGGGACGGTGCAGCGGGGCCGGGAGCGGCCCGCCGTTGGCAGTCCGAGCACCGCCGAACTTCGCCATTTCTCCTTCCACTTCGCTTTAATGCGAGCCGGAGCCGTGTCCCCCATTTCCTTCAATATGTGCTAAACTGAGCTAATTTTAATGGCATGTTTCAACTTCGCTAATTAAATAGAGCGGTCTAATTAAAAGCGACTAGGGAACAGTTTTAATTCAACCCCTCTACTTTTTTTTTTTTTTTTTTTTTTTTTAAACAATCCATTATGCAACAAATCCAGGGTAAGCCCTCCCTTTAAAAAAGCTACAGCCGATTGAGTTTTTACACCTTTTTACGCGCTCACAATGGGCAGACCTGACCCAACATATGTAGCGGCGGGGCCCGGCCCCCGGCTCCCGGCGGGGCACTGCTCGGGGGCCGCTGGCTGCCGCCGTCCGCCCGAGCGCTGGGGCCGGGGGCTGCGGGGCCGACCCGGCCGGCCGAGGTTGGAGGGGCCGAGCCCCGAGACGGCAGCCCGGGATTTGGGAAAATCGGGCTCTTTACACGCTTCATCTCTTCACCAAGTGCTCATTAGGTTGTTAACCTCTGGTTCACACGAAAGGGGCATGTGATGAATCCCCTCCCGAACAAATGGGCGCATCCCCCTTCAGGCACTGAACAAAGCCCTTAAAATAACTGCACAAGAAAGCCTTTAGTTGTTACTCTAAAATTTCTTTTCTCTCAGCGCTTGTGCCCATCCACACGCACACATACGGAAAGAAGAAGAACAGCGCACGCAGCGAAGTCGTCGTCACCCCCCATCCCCCTCCCCCCCCCCCCCATCCCACCTCTCCCCCCCGTGCGCCGGTGCTAAAACCTCAAACCCAGGGTTGGGTCCCTTGGGGCTGCCCCGTGCCGCGGTTTTCCCGAAGGAGAGGACCCGAGGGAGAGGAAGGAGCGGCACGGAGCGAGCGGAGCCCCTCGGGCACGGATTAAAGCGACAGACGATTTTCCCTTCGCACCTTCTCTCCGCCTAAAAGCGCCCGCAGACGCTGAGGGGTTGGGGGGGGGGGGGGGGGGGGGCTGTGCTGGGACACGCGCGTGTGCCGCGGTGCCACGGGCAGGTAACGGGGAGCGGCTTCGCCACAGGGCACTCGGCGAGCTTCGTTAACGAGGCTCTCGTCAGCTCCCTAACGATCCGAGCGCTCCTTAATTATGTTTTACGTTCCCCCTGCCCGTCCCCCTAACTTCAAACGCATGGTAAAAAGGATTTGCCGTTTTGTTTCAGGTAAAACCGAAATGATTAAAATTCAGAGCCCGTCCCGTGCATCTGCTTCGCCTTTGCCAAATGAATTGAAGGGAGAGAGAAAAGCGATTTCATTGAGATCACAGATGGGGTGCAGGTTTTTGGAAGAAATTTGAGAAACACCATTGTCCAGAATCAAAACTCTATGTCTCGCCCCACAAAGGGGGCAGCTTTAAGCCCCTCCGCCTCTATGGGGCTTGTTTTTTAAACTTTAAGTGCTCCGCACAATGAGCTGCCACCGAAATGTCACAACCGCTCTGATTCCGAGCGTGTCTCGCTGCGAAGGGTGCGGGAAAACGGAGGGAGCGGAGCGAAGGGGCGTAGCGCAGGGCCCCGCTCGCTGCCGCCGCCGGGCACGGAGCGGCGAGGCCGTTCCGCGGCGCGCCAAGCCTCGGCTTTCCATTCAGGATCCGTACGGCGCCGCTCGGCTTTGCCGGAGGATCCTCCCTCCGCACCCCGCCGCTCTCGTAGCCCCGGGAGCCCCGCAATCCGCCCCCCCCCCCCCCCCCCCTCCCCACAGCCACTCCCCACGTGGCGGCCCGAGGCGCGACGCAGCCGCCGCCGCTCCCCCATCCTACCACGTGCCCGGCGCTCGGCGGTCGCTCCCTCTCGCGAGAAGACGTTTTCCCGCCGCTCCCTCTCACGAGAAGGCGTTTTCCCGCCCAGCGCTCCGTGAGGGCTCCGCTACTGAGGGAGAAAGCGTTGGCGCGCTTCGCCTGGGCGGAGGCGGGAAGCCCGCTCCCGGCGGCAGAACGCGAGGGGCCTCGAAAATGCGGAGAGACAGGGCGTCCCGAATGGGATTTAAAGCGGCCGTGAGGCTGTGGGGACGCGGAGGTGCCGCCGTTGCCATTAATTCGCAGAGGAACGAGGTCCCGGTCCACAGCTGCCATACCCGAGGGTTACTCAGACGAGCTGAATTTATACACCTTCACCACACAGAGCAAAACCGAGGCAAACGAAAGCGTGCGAGCTTGATAAACAGTTCTGTTTTGCCTTTTTCCCTTTGGGTGAAGAAAGGTGAAGATGACCTTTCGGGCACGTCCATGAGCCCAGGCGGGTCAAAGTGCAGAGAAATCCTCTGGCGAAAGGTGGGCAGTGCTGTGCGCTCTGTGCCCCTCTGTGTGCTCACAGACTTCATTCCCCACCGATAACGCACTGCAATCTATAGCTCGTGTTGAGAAATCGCAGTTAGGTCCACGTTGAAGTGCGATTTTCTCACGTAATTACAGATCTGCATGCTATATATTTTTTCGTTATTAATAACAATTTATTCTCTAAAAAATCACCTATTTCCCCCTCAGTTGAGAAGAGGGCATGTTTTTCTTCTGCGTTAATTAAGCAGTGATGTACGTAACAGCACGACGTTGTACAGAGTGCATCCACTCTTCCTTATTCCGTTAAACTAATATGAATCCTACCACCTTCATTCACTTTTCTTAGTGATACATGCAAAACCCAAAAATCCTTTTTTCCCACCCATTTGAAACAAGCAGACTGCCTGCAATTAAAAATAGCCGTGATTATGGTAACAGAAAGATTAAATACGTAAATCCACATTACTCTTGGAGGGCAACCAGTTTCACTTTCTCCTTGCTATAGAATTCTCATAAGCCAGCAATTAACAAAAATTATCGTTCATCTTTACATTGTTTTTAACCGTTACTCGAAAGAAGAAATCCACCAGAAGCTGCAATTTTGAAGGGAAAGATCAAAACTAACAATATTTCTGTAACAACACTGTAGCTTTTTGGCAGTATAATTTCCTTCCATACTACTCTGCATTGACTGCTCTTCATTGTGAGCTTGATTCTTGTCCTGCTGTGCCCAGCCCCTTTCACAATCCCAGGAGTGCGTAGGTGCCGTAAAGATAGCTTAATTGGTCTCCTAAGGAGAGAGCTCTGCTGATGGGAAATTATTTTACTACAACGTTGTAGTATTTGGTAAATTTGATCTCAGCGAGTCAGGCACCAAAAGGCCACTAGATTGGAATTAAATAGTGGTAATGTAACTTCCTTTTTGCTCAACAATTATTGCATTTTTGTTTCAATAAAAAAAATAGCAATATTGAATTTAGATTCATTTTAAAAATCATGCAGAAAGGAGATCAGTTTGATTCCAGAAGCAGATAGTGATGAGAGGAGGATAAACACTAATAAAAACAGGAAGGTGTTTCTTAAACAAAATTAGGAGTTCTCAGGGGAAGAGGTTAAGAGGTTGGAATGTATACCCTTCTGAATAGGGTCCTTTTCAATGGATGAGAAATACATATCCTGTACAGCGATCACCTCGTGAAAAGAAGGCAAATGTGGCAGTAAACTTTATCTGAAGGAAAAAAAAATACCCTTGAACGCATCTGGAAGTGATGAAGGAATTCTGCACCTGCCACAGTATTTTGTAGAAGGAGTGAACTGCACATTTAACTTGAAACTGGTCATACCGCGAGAGGAAAGTTTTGCAACTCTCCGTTGAGAGTACTTAGATGCTCTCAGTTCGCATGGGTAAAACATGATACGTGTGATTAGTCAGTAACAGTAAACTAACAGTAGTAAAACTAAACTAAAAACTAAAGTGGATTGAACAAATTTTACAAGGAACTGCTAGGCTGATAGCTCTGTTCATTTCGTTTTCCTGCTGCAGGACACTGTGACAGCCACACAGTGCCTCAGTGTTCACCTTTATCTAAACCACGAAAATGCTGAAGTATTTTTCAGTAACTGAGTGCTCTCTGCAACTCTCCAATTATTCTTAAATTAAAAACAAAACAAAACAAAAAGCCAAACTCAGACATTCCCTGGGTATTTGGAAATAGAGCCACAAAATCATTTAAGTTCCTCAGCAGATGCGAGTTTATGATCGTAGTCCAAAAATCTCTCCTCAGTTGCCACCCCCTCGGAAATGCTTGCTTTTCCTTACACAAGCAAAAGTTGTAGTTAATCAGGCTGCATAAAAAGGGCAAATGGACCTGACAAAATGAGAAACGTTTCTATGTGCGCATTAGAATAATGTTAAAGCACTTGAAATGGCTTAAACAGAACTTAAAGTTTCAGACATGTTTCAGTCTCGGGAAATGCTGGGAAGGCAATGGAATGGGTGCGGTTACAAACACTAGCAAGTCGTGCTAATGAGGACTGTGACAACAGCTTAAATAAAGTACAGCAGCAATTAAAATGATACCACTTTTTATGGAGAATGAAAATATACACAAATTCTGTATTTTACTTAAAAAAAAATCACCAGAATTAATTTTTCAATTGAAGAAAACTCCGTGAAGAGGATGATACTAAATGGAAATTAAATCATCACAGTTAAAGGAGCAAGCTTGCCATCAAGTGTATTTGAAGATACTGTCCTGGATCCTCAGAGTACATATATATTTAATTCCAAAAGGTCTCCAGTATCTCACCCTTCCCCACCCATCAGCCCCCAGTGCTTGAGCCACATAATCCAGCATGGTGAAGGATGCAACTGCAAGACAGACTTACGCGAGGAGAAAGAAAACAACATGACCATTAACTTTTGGAAGACACCAAAGCAGAACCGAACAACCTACAGATCTTGAGGAACAACTGCCAAAGGTGTAAAAGATAATTAAAAATATCAGAAACAGGAAGCCTGCCAGAAAGATAATTGGACTCGCATATTTTCAGGGTGTAAAAGGAGTACTTAATGAAAGTAGGGCAATTGCAGGAAATCTAAGCTAGTCCTCTGCAGTAACGTTTACTGCAGTGGAAACATCTTTTCTTGAGAGAAATAAGAGACTGGTAGCTGGAAGCAGTCAGCAAGTTTTAACAGCAGTAAGGTTACCAGCAATGGCCCCGAGGATCTTTGTAGGGACCTGTGTTATTCAAGATGCTTGCACAGTACCTGGGAAAAGCTGTCAGCAGTGAGGTGAAGATATTAATGAGTGACACAGACTCACTCAAGATGGCTGAATCAAAAAATGAATAGCAGCGAACTGTGGAAGGTCGTCACAGCACAGAGCTGGGAAAACAGTACACAGAATTCATTGGTAATAAGTACAGAACACTGATTTTGCTAACCAGTAGCTTTCTTTTTAGCACAAGTACTAACGAAGCCTACCTTTATAACTGGCAGTTGAGTGACATTCTAATTGAATCGTATTAAATCTGCAGCATGACTTCAGTCTTTATTACACATAAAGGAATCCACGGAGAAAAGCCCTGAGGTACAAATTCCCTAGTATCTAATGAGACATCAAATCCCTTTGAAACACTTTTTCTGCAGGTAGGGCACTCAGGCTGCTCTCTCAGGTCTGTGATGACTGGTTAGGGTCAGATACAGCGAGCCTTGCCCTCACTAGAGGCACTCAGTGTATCTTGCTTCCTATTTCCCAACATTTGGGCTGCCTACTTTCACAAAACTTCAGCTAGCAAAACCTTTATACCGTTTGCTTAGTTTGCTTGAAATTCAAAAGTGAATGTTAAAGTAATTTCAAGGCATTCTAAAAATACTTTGATGCGTAGTAATCATGTAACATGCTTGTGCAAAGCTCGTGTGTTTGGGAAGTGGTCTAAATAGCCTTGACTCTGTAGATGGGTGTCTCTCCTAAAACAGGTTCTACCATCTGAGTAAGACATTGATATTCATGCGAGAGAGTACAGTAGTAACCAGGGCCAAATAGAAAAAGGAATTACTGGAGAAAGAACTGAGAATAAGAAGTTCCTACCAGGACAGCATGTAAGCTCCTGATACAAGTCCTGCCTTTCCTGGAAGATGACATGAAATTTATTCAGTCAACATAGAACAGATTAGAAATGAAAGGATACAGGGAGGGCAACAACACATACAAATACAGAATCATAGAATCATTTGAATTGGAAGGGACCTTTAAAGGTCACCTAGTCCAACTCCTCAGCAATGAACAGGAACGTCTACCGCTCCATCAGGCTGTCCAGAGCCACATCCAGCCTGACCTTTCGTATGAAACAGATCCATTAACCACAGCTCCTCAGATATAGAGGCAGGATAACTACAACGGTGTAACAGAGGTCTTCACAGTCATGAATTATGTTGACCCAAACTCTGATGCTACAAGAGCATCATGTCCACAAACAACGTAATCCAACATAAATGAGCAGTGCCATCAGGAGCGGCAGCAGTCCTGCCCTCCTCTCCCTTTCATCTTCACTCTCTGCTTCATCTTCTGCTTTCTGTTGGAACTGGTATCCACACAACTAAGCAGTGGACTGCCTTTGGAAAAGGCCTGCAGAGCTCATCCCAGGCAAGCACCTCAGCCACTCGCCTGAAAAATGGGACTCCTGTTTGCACGTCCCCTTTAAACAAGCTTAAATAATTGGATTGTTTGGCAGTCGAACAGCTTTGACAGCAGGGAGTGAGTACGCACATTAGAAGTTAGCCTGGTCTATATAGTGGTCTTCCAGCAGCCTTCTGAAATGCTGAACGTCCGAGCTTGTTTCCCCCCGGGCCCATGCCAGCCACAGTTTGGGAAAACTTCAGTGTCGAGCACAATTCAGTTAAAAACTCCACCCTGAGATTCAGGGAAAGACCACCACTACTGAAATAAAGATGCATTGTGCTGTCAGATGTTGGAACAAAGGACTCGGTGCTCGATAAGAAGGCTTCTGTGCTGTGGACCCCCAGTGATGCGAGGCACCCTGAGCTAGAGCAGAGCAGGAACCCTCACCTCCACTGAGTAACACTGTCCGTCAGACATCTCCACCTCTGGCGTTTCTGTCAGCCCACGTAACCACCTGCCTGGTTCTGCCTGGCAGTGGCTCTTCACATGTATTTTGTAGGGTTTTTTGGTTTGATTTCTTTGGAGACCTTTTTAGTTTTTGTTTGTTGTGGACCTCAGTCTTCCCCTGGATCGTTTAAGGAGTCCGACCACAAGGTCAGCAATGAAATGCTTCAGTCCTTCGGTGAACCTGGGTCACGGTGGTTTTGTTTTTCGTCACGTATGGAAGAGTGAAATCATGTAGCTTTTTAGTAGAAATAGTACTGTAATTGAAAATTTATTTTAAATTTCTGATGTCACTGAGTACGTACAGTTTATGAAAGCCAAAGTCCTTTGCTGCTACATTATAAAGAATAAAGAAACCCCCAGCATAGCTCCATTAGAAACTCCCTTGGCACTCTCACTGAATGGAAAAGTGCGTATGCAGACAATACACGGCAGACACTTGTCTGTGCTCTGCACGTTCTCTAATGGAGATTTAGAACAGCAGTGTCTGCAGGCAGGAGGTTTCTTCAGAAACCAAAGACAGCCCCAACTTCACCATCACGCGCTGAAGGCCAATACCGAAAGCCAACACATCGTACAGGATTCCACTCATTAACAGTAATTCCTTAAGACTTAAAACTAATGCATCAATCACATTAATGATAATCCACTAATGTGAGGAACCTGGAGATAAAAAATGTAGAATCAGGGATATCTTCTGCGGTAATAGTGTTACAGTTTTAGGTTAATACTGAATTAGAAAATTAGTCTGAAGAACGACGAGAGGATTAACCATGTCAGCAGAGCACATGAAGTGAATACCACGGTTTAAGAGAGCAGAAAATGATGGTGGAGAACATCAAATGTTTCGACTCAGAGAATGGTTTGCGTTGAGGATGTAATTTGGAAAGGTGACTAGACGTCTGCTTTTCGAAATCAGGCCCAACGTATTTAAGGACCAAAATCATAAATGCTTTATTTAAATTGAGTGATACACTTTGTTTTGGCAGAATGCACCTTCTGTACTGCTCCTGATCTATGTACCAGAGGGCAGTAACGCCACCACTTTCAACACTTCCAGTTAATTCTCACCAGGACGATCTGATAACGACAGTGTATGTTTCAATATGAGCAAAACAGGGGAAAAAAACCCTAAAACTGGTCTTAGAACAAAAAGGCCCAACAAACCCTGGGAGCGCTGACTGCAACACGTTCAACAAATATTCAAGTCACATTTAATAACTTCATGGAACTAGTATCAAAGTAAAGAATATATAGTCAAAATACAGAAATAAAGCTGAACGAGAGAAAACAGCCTGATGAGATCAAACAAAAGTGAAACGGAACAGCTTCACATGAACAAGTTAGCTGAAAGGTTGCTTTCCTTCTGCAGCAATATTTTAGCAACTCCTTTCCTCAATGGCAGCTTAGAAAAAAGAGCTAATCTGAAAAAAAAAAAAAGATATGCATCGCTTTAAAATCCTCCTGTATGTGTTACTGTGGATGTTTGTAGAAACAGCGTCACCCCAATCTGCAACCTATGCTAACGTCTTATTTAATGAACGTGGTGGACTTCTTACCAAGAAAACAGAAGTTGAGAACAAAGTGTCTGCATTCAGGCTTCCATTACACGTACATTTGTCCTTCTGTTGGCTACGAATTCTTTTATTTGTGAACTGCAAATGGTTAAGATCTGCTTACACTTCCAAACCTTTTCTTTGTCACAGGTAATTCATTTCTAAAAGTGTCTGATGTAGCACTCACTAATTACAGAATTACAAAAGGTAGAATAAGGCTTTCCCCTGCTCCAAGATTTATATTTTTGGTAAAGGTAACAATATATCCGCTTCACTAACACCCTAATGATAGGCATACATATAGCTTGATACCACCATCCTTCCCAAGAAAAGACTAAAGACTAAAAGACGTATGCAGCTGGTTTTTGCTTAGTATGAAATTTCCAAATCAGAACTCATTTTGCTACGATAAGCACTGTGAATTACACATAAACACGTGGAAAACAATGTGCCAGGCACTACCAAACAAGTCCGATTAGTAGCTGACAGTTCTGCAGTGCTGTGGTGCACTATCCTGTAAGTCCAGATTGAAAAACAAAAACACAGTGAAAACAAAAACCCCCAAACCGACCTGACTCGATGCACGTTCGGCATCGAGTACTTTGTGATCTTGGACTCAGTATGCTTGTTCCACGGTTGAGATACTCAGAGTACCAGATGTTCCCGCATCAGACAGCAGGTAGCTGGTGCATACGTTTCAGACAACACAACTAGGATTGCTTTAATTTGAGATGGGATCGCTAATCTGTTGTTAAAATGTCCGAAGTGTGCAATAGTAAGGCAGATTTCTTATCACACCGTCTCTTAAGATACTCGTTGTTTGATGAAACAAACAAGGTGCTTTAGAACAGCAGAGGAATAGTATTCAAACAAGCGCCAGAATGAAGGAAAACCGCTAAAGTGGGAACTGCCATTTCTCCCACAATGAGAAATAAAGAACTTTTCGTATCTGGTATTTGAAAGGTTTTTAACGGCTGATATTCAATATCAGCTGATTTCCTGAAGTGTTGGCAAGATACCAGTTCTCTGGTCCTGGCCATTTCTAATGTCACTTAAATATTCACATCATGCAATAAGCAGTTTCACACACTGCGATGTAATGGAAAATACTTCCTAAACGCATCAGAACTGAGACCCAAAGCAGAACCAGTAAATAAATACCTCGCGTATATGTCAAACTATATTCTTCAAACAAAACCTTACATCTTATCAAAGAAGTCAGAAAGTACTAACAAAAATTATATGCTTTCTACTATAATACTGTTAAATTTCCATGGCTGAGAATGTCCGTTTTTTTTTTTTTTTTCTGCCTTTTTAAATTAGGTGACAAAGTAGAAATTCAAACACAGAAATAAAATGCATATATATGAGAGCACTGGCTCAGCGAGATATCAAATATACAGCATTCTAGTGTCAAAAGTACAGGCAGAAATGTCCAAGATTTCTTGGTGAAAAAAGGGGAATTGGAGGAGTAAAAATCCTACTTAACAATCACTCACATTTTAACAGTGCATTAATTATAACAAAAGCTGGATGATAAGTGAGCAACATAGAGTCATAATGTTCAGTGTTCAGAGCAGAATTTTATCCTCTGCTCATTTAAACGAGGTTGGGACATATACTCATGTATGTGGAACTTTAAGTAGCTATGTTATTTCAGATTTTCAGGATTCTCCCAAGAGGCAAAGGTGTGACACTGGGATGGACGACAGTACGAGATGGCGTTGGTGGAGGTGTTCCTCTTGACGCTGTGCCTCTGGCTTGCTGAAAGATGGTTAGTCCTACAATCTTGCCTGATCTATTCTTTTGCCTCTAGGAAAAGGGTTTCTTGAGGATACAGTTTTACCTCCAGTAATGATTTATTTGGATCCAGCTGGGTCACCTGCAAAGACAAGAATGAAAAGATAGATGTAAGTAAATTATTTTGAACTGCTTATCTTTGCAGTCGAGATCTTTTGCTGTGAGAAATCTGTCAGTGACAGTGGAAGCTGTGAGCATGAATTCCCAGAATACGGTGGACAAATGAGTAGAACGGACATGCAGCTCCACTGAGCACCGAGTCCAGTGCAAGGCAAGGGGTAAAACACACCGCCATAAGCAGAAGGGGGAGAGCTGGACCTTTCTCCTTTCACTGGGAACGAGATGCTACATCAGCTCACCGTCTGGCAGAAGTGCATCTCAGCCCAACTGCGGCAGTATATATACATTATGCGTATATATGTGCAAGCATAGTGCGTCTGCGCATGACTTACATCTGCACAGTTACACGTGTGCATTCGCGTTACAGGATCGCTTACTGCACTCCTGACTTCTTGTCTCACGTGTAGTTACATACACGATGCAGGTGGGCACAGCAGAATTCCAGTGGGAGATTTATGCCACGGCTGTTCATGCAAATCGACACTCATGAACATTTTTCCTGAAGTTAGATTTGTTTATAGCGGTGACCATTTCACACAACTACTTTCTAAAGTTGCTCTTTGAAAAAAACCCAACCTCAATCGAACAAAATATTTTGAGTTAATGCAAGAAATTATAAATGTAGTAGTTTTCTTAAATGCATCATTTACCAATCCTGCTACCAGTTAACAGAAACAGTACTGTGCCTTTTCTCTTCCCTTCCCAATTAAAATAGACAAATTTAAAATACATTTGTATTTCCGTTGTTTTATTGGATAACTATACTTGTTTAAAGCATCAGCTCTTCAATGAGCACATCACTTCCGAGGTCCAATGAAATCAGCTTAGTTTCACCTTTCTGACCGCAACAGAATTTAAAACATACGTATGCATACAGATGTATATGTATAACAGAAGCATCATCTTATTTTGTTTTCCGAAGCAGGGACATATTTTCTTACACTTCCAGTCCTGTGGTGAGCTATTGCTAAGTGGCTGAAGAGAAAAATAATGTGTAAAAACACCAGAGTCAATTTTAGATTCCTATTATCTACGGTCCAATTATGCATTCCTGCAGAGGTGCTGCTTAAATTATTGAAAGGTTGATATCCTAGAAAGCAAATCTGTTATGTAAAAAACAGCCAAAGTAGTGCATTTAAGTTTGTGATTACAGAAGTATGCTAATTAAGTATCTTGTTGCATTTTTTGATGCTTTAGTATTCCACTGCAGTCCGCTGCACTGCAGCGCAGAATGGGAGGTAAACAGGAGTCTGCAATTCACCGCACATCATTCACTGTGCACCTGTTAGGAGCAATTCTCCTTTTCAGTTGAGGCCATTATCTAATTAAATCTCTCTTCTCTAAAAGCCTGCAACCCCTTTCCGCACGAAAAAGTAGGAGAGAACAAAAACAGATCTTCCCTACGTTAGATGAAAAAAACAACAAAAAGCAAACGTAGGCAATGAAAGCAACATTCCGTGTGAGCGTTACGAAAAATAATTATTCACTGCTATTATTTTTATTTATTCTTGTTATTGTAATTGAAGGTTCATATCCTAATCTAACCCTAAGGTCTGCAAACTTTGTCTACTTCAAATTTTAACAACACACAATGTTCTTTCCTCAGTCCTTAAGCTCAGAAGGTTACTGAAAAGCACTGTGGAGTACCTGCAGCAAAAGGACTGCGCAGATTTCCACCATAATTTCAGTGTGCTGCTTAATTCACTGAGGGACAGCAGAGTTTGCAAATGTTTACACCATTACCCAATTAACTAACAATATGGCTCATGCATCTGTCAACAAACAAAGCTGTTGTTGCTTTGTTTTAGCTCCTTGGCATTTTCTGTTCATATAGGTCGTCATTGTACTTAATTATCACACCATAACCCTTCTGCAGCTTCTACTTTGTTATTTGTGGTTTATAAACATGATGTTCACTACAAAGGATAGCAGCCTTATTAGCAAATCCACCTCCTACCAAAATAAATGGTTTCTCTTGTAAATATACGAAATATAAGACCTAAGATGCTTTGGAAGTATTTCTGAACAGACTTAGAAGCCAAAGAATTATGTATAATAGAGATTAAAGAAGAGCTGTAACGCACGACGATGTGTGCAGGGCAGCATATTCATGAATTATATCAGGTACGTTTCTGTGCGTTATTTCACAATGCAAAGTACTAAAATATCTTCATGCTGAAATTTGTGTACTTTGCTTTGTCAGCACTAGGACACATTTCAGTGCTGAGACGTTGCTCTCGTGCCACTGCACCATGTTCTGTTCTAAAGAGCCCTGCACATTATCTAAGTTCTCTTGTCCATAAACTCCATACCTGTATTACTTAAAGATTTATTGCATATTATTGGCAGCGATGCAGGAAATAATTTAAGCACGTGTTTACAGATTTAATCTCATGTGCTCCTTTTGAACTCACCCGTAACATAGGTACCCGTAATGCTCAACTACACGCTTTCTGATTAAGATTGCAAAGCAAACTGAGCTAAGCATTCAGCACTTGCTAATCGAATACCCAAAGCTTAATGTTTCTCTGTATTTTAGAGTCCTACAATATCTGTCTCGCTAACGATCACCTGCTCTTTTAGACTCTGCACACAGCTCCCATGGTGAGAGCAACTACTGAGGCGGAGGTATTTAAAACAACATATTTTGTGGTTTTGTAAAGTGAATTCTTAGTATCATATTACAGTGAAACATAAAATAAAGACCCCGAACGCTGGGTTCCAAACCTGCATAGTGAGGAGGGTGGTAAAGGAAAGGCATGATGCTGAGATGCTGAGAGTACGATTCAGTGACAGCAAAACTGCTAAATACTCAAGCACACAGGGCTCTGTAGAATAACGTGTATATGCGTTTACCACTGTCTCCGAGCCAAAGCAAACAGTGTCTCAGGAGTTTTCATCTTTAGGAAAATGACTTTCTACACGAACTGACACTCTTCAGAGGAAGCTTTCCTAGCAAGGTGCCCAAAGGGCGGTAACGGGACCGTATTTCAGTCAGTGCTGTATCTTGCCATGAAGCTATGAAGTGTTTCCAAGTTCGCTGGTATAACAGCACTTTTCTTCCATCTCTGGTTACAGATTTACAGGGCCTTGTGTTTGATGCACTAGAGCTAAGATTTAATCTTGTAATTCCAATTAATATAACCCGTGCTGGATTGGTGCACAGGAAATGTATTTTTGCAACAGGTATTTGTTTAGATGAATTCAGTGACAGTTATTTCAACTAAGCACAAATTTGTTCAAGTATTTCTGCAGCGCTCTGAAGTTTGACGACACTTGACTATGCAGAGCCACCAAAGGACAGCTGTGCTGATCGCTGCACTTCTCTTGTAAGAACGTAGTGCTGCTTAGGCTTTTATTTTGAACAAAGACCTTGTTTGTGTGTTTTTTTTAATGGCCCAATGGTGAAAAATATTACTGGTATGAACAACATTTTGTTTCTCCTCGGATCCCTTTAGTATTATTTCTGTCTTTCCCTTTGCAGACGTATCCACTCTATTGCACGCTCACATCCTGCACAGCTGTACTTTTACAATTTCAAAGGTGTGGTTCCTTACCCTTCCCAACTCTGCGGGGAAAAGATGAAGACAAAAAAAGATGGCTTAATGCCCGGGAAGGTCATTTAAAAATAAAGAATCAAACACACAACTATTATGACACTTACACAAGCAGTAAATATCACACCCTTCACCTTTCTCTCCACCCGAGGACCAGGATCTGATTCCTGAGCAGCACAGCCTCTGTACCACTTACACACGCATGAATACATTTAATGAATCTAATGGACAAAGAGTTCTTTTACTCTGTTTCCTAATCCTCCTAAAGTATAAACGCAATAGAAATTACTTAAAGGCACACCTGGTAAAGGACCAGGTCTGTTTAAAAAAAAACGATCTTCAGAATGACACACAAACAAATACGGTGAATTCTTTCCACATATTGGCACATCCATGGGTGATACAGATAATGAGTCCAATGTGCAACAAACACAAGTAGGGTTACTTCACGTAAATACATGCAATTAGATCTGCTTTAGTTGAATAAACTTCAAGGTAATTTACATCTGAATTGAAGAAAGCCATCGCAAATAAGGAAAAAATACGTCTTAGTAAAAGACATCTAGTCTCATTCTGACTACAGAGCTTTAATGTAGATACGTCCCGCTCCATCTTATTTTGCTCAAGTGATTTTCTCAAAACAGTATTTTAGATTCAGCGTGTTTAACAAGTGTATTTACTGAGCAAAGCAACAGATACCGATACAGCAGAATACTGATGCTGTGTCCTGTGCTTGGAGCAGGACTTGCAGCCTCAGGAAAGCTGTACAGCTGGCTGAGATGCCGTCGGCGTAGTGAAAACTGTCAGCAATAACTGGTGTAAGACAATTTGCTGCATAGATCATAATCAGTGAAAGCATATAAACATTAATTGCATTACTTGTCTTTTTAGACAGTAAATTAAGAAGAAATAGCGACTGCCTTCTTGGTTTTAAAAAACCCTGAGCACAGTGCTAGGGCAGTGTAAATAACAAGCCCACGTGCTGGCTGCATTTCTGCAGCAAGGCCTGGACCAGCTGGTGCTTTACAGGAGTCCTGCACCATGAATTCCTGATCCGACTGAACATTTTTTCAATTGGGAAACAGATGTCATGTTAGCAGGAACAAAGCTTAAATGAACATAAACACTAATCATTCTTACACACACACACACACAGAAGAAAAGGTATCACAATGTCCCAGAGGTTGCCTCATACACACGGAGAGCAAAAACTCGAGGACAGCGTTGGTGTGTGAGCCAGATGAGCTACGTGCACACAGCCGACAGCGCAGCTCTCCCACTGTCAGCAAGTCGCACAACTCCAGATTTAGGGCAGAGGAAGATGCTGGAAGCTCTCCTCAGATTTTATGTTTTCATCCTTTCCTTCTGTTTGGTTTGAAATCAATGATCTATTCAGTAATTCTCTGTGTGATTTCTCAGGAAAAAAAAAAAAGAGAAGTTGACGGAATAGCCTGGCACGCCTCTTTTCCTGACAAAGATAAAGCTCCATCACCTCCACACTGTTTACTTTCAGTTTTCTTGCTGAGCGTAGGAAAGATTTAAATAGTGGCATTTACAGATCAGAGCGTCCATTCTGCCGTGCCAAGGAGCAGAGCAGTCTGTTACTCGTGGGCACTGCTGCCAGCATGCTTACACCAAACCAACCATTCCTCATGTATTTAATTATTTAGAAAATGTGCTAGCTGCAGAGATGAGAGATCCTAGCCCCGGAAATACTGTAGCCGTCACAGCAGACATGGATGGTGTGCTGAAGGAAAGCTGCATCTTCTCAAAGTCTGCAAATCTATAAATGCACTCAGTGCCTCAGATGCACTGCAGGAACTTTGCTTTGCATTCGTCAGTCCCAGAGGGGAACGGATGGGAACGCAGTCACTCATGTGAGAGCGATCTGTGATTGGATTCATACGCACTTAATTATAGCTGCATGGAAAAACAGTCCAAAAGGATTTTTATCAAGTTCAAAGGATTAAGATGTTCAGATAGCACAATGATATCTACAGTATAACATTGTGATTGGTAGATAGGTAAATAGAATGAAAAGCGCGCCTAAGGCTGCTTTGGTGATTTAGTCTGATGTATTACTTATGCAATTACCAAAACAGCAGGAGATCATTAAATTTCTGGTAAGCAGACACAGCGTTCTTAGTATCATAGTACTACAGACGCTCTTCATTGGTATTTTATCATTACATTTTCTTCCTCAGATGAGAATAAAACCACTACATTGACATTAAGTGTAAATTTTGCACAGAAAAAGTAAAAAATGTCTTCAGGCTATGCTGCACAGTGCCATATCCAACAGCAAAGTTCTGGAGCTTAACTAAGGCACCTTCCTGCTAACAGGACCACGTCTCCCCTGAAATAAATGTTTTGTAAAATGGTGCAGTGCTGAATAAAAGAACGCTCCTGGTCAGAGGGATGTGCTCGGATGGAATATATTAATCACGTGGTCGTTAAGTCATTAGGTTAACTAATGAGGATGACTCAACTAAGAGCTCACACACAGCACGGAGCATTCAGTTCTCCGGTGAATGCTTACTTCAGTGAGTCTTAAGCAGAACAGCTAATCTGAAATGCACTCCTATTCACTGAAACTGGTTAAACATTCCCCATGTTCATGTCATATGAGATCAGAAACAATATTGACTATATTCATCTATAGAATACAACCATTTTTAGAGTAAATTTACATCTGCATCTCTGTTCTGTGACGTCACCTAGGAAGTGATTTTATCACAGTTATGCAGACATTACATCTAAAGAAGCTGATCAAGACTTTCATTCTTGGAATAAAACATGGGAAGTTTTTCTGTAATACTTAAAGAGATTTCTTTTTACTACATACACGAAAATTATATTTGCACAAAAATGGACGCTGCATTTCAAGGAGCATCTACTCTGATACTTCCAAGAGCTACAAGCACTGCCATCACCTTCAGCAGGACAAGAATATCAAACACACCCTTTGTAGGCGCTGACCAACAGAACGTGGCACCGCTCTGTGTGAGCAACAGACTTATCAAAGAACAAAACCCGAGGACTGCACGTGCTGGTTCATGCGATTCTGGCTGCAACTTTGCATGCTTCCGTCCTCCGGAATTCAAAAGTGATCAGTCCAACCATTCCACTGCTAACAGTCAGCAGGAAGACCAGAAAGCGTGCCCTCAGAAGAGGCACGGCGTATGCTAGCCTGGTTCGGCCAATTTACTTAGACAAATCCTCAGTGTCGTAACTAAACGAAACATAATTGCTTGAATAAATAAAACAATATATTCTCAAAGAGAGGAAAGGCAAGGGCAGGTAGTACTGACATCATGACAGTTTTAACTGCCAGGTGGAGGGATGTCTAACTCTGGAAGCGCCTGTGGCCTCCTGCAGATTAGATCACAGTTGGTAGCTACATGCCAACATCAGATAAACTGCCCGGAATAATTCTAGATTGCTGTGAAGGAAAACAGATAGGCCTTAATTAGTATAGTAGGAAATACAATTAATATTACTGCTGAAATTACTTGGATAATATTACATTTTATTCCTCCAAATTCCTCCTTGTTCAGATTACTGTCCCAGCTTATGTGAAGGACTAAACACTAGAACTGCTATTAGGTATAACCACAATACTGTGTGAGTCCTTTCTCCACATAATTGTTTCTTCATTCTTCCTACCAAAATGATGTTAAAATTGAGAAGTGGTCCTGGACAGACATCTTTTTCATGAACTCTTTAATGAGTTTAGACACCATGTAACGAGTTTAAAAGCAGATTATTAGAAGGAATTAGTTTGCACTGTGTGCAGCGCAAAACAATTCATACAAAGAATGGATTCTAGAACACACTGAAACACACAAAACTGCTAAACTATCCAGCACAGTCGTACAGGGATCATTACTTTACCCTCCTGAGAATATCAGAGGATGGTCACCTGTTCGGATGACTGCTGAGCACTGAAGCTTAACTTACTATCCTCTTGTGTTATTTTCACTGTGGGAATCAAAGAGGATTACTCCCACCAGAACACTGAAATGAACAGTTGCATTTGGTTTTATCTTACTCTCTATTTCTATACATCATTAAGAATGGTTTGGCACTGAACTCACTGAAACTCTGACTGTACCTAATTTAAATTAACATGTGATGCGAGTGAAATTCATTTTCTACGCTTTCAAGGGACACAGATTTTTGTTTCTGTTTATTCAAACTGCTGTTGAAATTGGTTAATTAAAAGGATTTAAAAAATCTTAATACTCTAAACAGAGCAAACTGGTTCTGAATTATTAAGCAACATTTTAAATGCATTTAAATAACCTTAAGTGACTTAACTGGCACCTGATCCTAAGCTCTGTCTCAGAAAAACAAAGCGTGAAATACTGTAGAATCTTGGCTTACCAGGGCTTCCAGATACAGTAAATAAAAAGCTTAAGTCTCTAATGCAGTCTGCAAAACGTGTTCTCTCAAATACATAACTACTGCTCCACTTCAAGCGTTTGTAAGATGCAGCTTCGATTTTTCAGATGGAATTAGTAAGCTCCGTCTTTATTTGCGAATGAGAGGGGCTTGAGAGAGCATGCCAGGATCTCACCTTCTGATGCAAATCACAGAACTTCCACAAACATACCACTAATCCTTGTAGCGCCAGTTCGGGTGAATTTGTTCTGCACATTTTAAGTATAGCTTCAACTAGATATGGTACAGTTCAGCCTCTTTTAATACAGCACCATCAAGACGCCCAGTCCACAAGATGTTAAGGACTTCCAGGAAGACTTCTGCAGACCTCCAGTGAAGGAAGCAAGGAATCAGTCATTCAGAAGGTGTACAGAGTGCTGGGAGAAGACAGATCCTGCAGAAAGCAGGCTGAGATGACTCATGAAATTAACGTCTGGAAAGGCTTTTGAGAGAAAGGGACTTGATGGAAATATCAAAAAAGAAAGCTGACTGAGGATGCTAACATGCTCAGTGTAAGCTCCTTTTTGTTATAGCTGAATGCATTTTGAAGATTAGAGTGACTGCTGGAATGAAAAAAAACTATAATTCTGAAATCAGCACGTAAATTTAAATAGCATATTCATTTACTTCCACAAAGCCTTTGCAGGTGCATTTAAGAATAAGGCAGAGAACTTGTAATACTGCTTTTTTTTGCTCAGAAAGATGTCCTTGCCAAACATTTTTAGATGTAGAGGTACCAATTACCTGCTGGCACAGCTCTCCAATGCGGAATACCTTGTTGGTACGGAATGCAGTTCTGTCTTGGTTAAGGTACTGAGAAAGGAGGTGGTTAATATCTAATTTCAGTGCCAGTGGAAAGAACAATACAGTCAGTGACAAAGACTCAATAACAAGTTGCTGCATGTGCTTAGATGCTTTGGAATGTCACTGCTGCTTTAAAAACTACAAGCAGTGTCTAGAAAAGGTTAATCTGTGTATTTACTCATGTGTAGAAGTTTGTATTTACAGTAGGGTTATGATACCAACTTTAAGTTAGCTAAGGATATCTGTGTAAGCAACTGGAACATAGAACTAAGATCTAATGAATCTGTATTTACCAAAGAAGTAAAAATACTTCAACAACACTGTATCAGGACTGAAGGCTTTGAGAAGCACGTTTTGAAAAACAGGTGAAAATTCTTCTGACAAGTTTCCCACAAGAAAATGCTGATTTGACTGAAGATAAGCCCTTCGTTTAGATAAGTGAAATGCTTCTGGGACTGTGTATGTTACTGTGATATGGATAGCAGAAAAATTATCAACTTGAAAATAAATGTTTTCATCTAACTGCAGAGAAAGCTCCACAGATAATACTGATAGCTTCAAAAAGATCTTTTCCTTCGAGAAATGTTACAGTTTAAATACAGAGAGACGATTTAAATATTATCTTTTTTTTTTCTTGAGCACAAGTACTGCGAGTACTCTTTATTTTTTTCCACAGACTTCAATGGATGTCTGTGACACACACAGCAGAGGGATCTTATCAACTTGCATGGCACTTTTAGGAGGCTGTATGTCACAAAGCCTAAGGTAACCAATGCAGTTAGCATGCTTTCAGTGCGTTCATCTTTTCTTTTTTCTTTCTTTCTGTTTTTTTTTTTTTTTATAAACCAACAAAACTCTTCTCTTTGTGGACTAAAACAGTCCCGGCTTTCCAAGTCTGTGGAACATGGCAGATGTCATTTATAGTTAGAAACCCCCTGGGGATTACTTTCTGTCTGTTAGTTCTGGTGGTCATAATGGCAGCCGGATTCATACACTGCCACTGAGTCAGATCAGCGTGAATCATTTATGTGACTCCTCAGACATGGCACTATTAAGTTGGAATCATAGCAAAAAGATGACAGGGTCTTGCAACAGACCAACAGCTCTGTAGCCTGCCATAAAATTCTCTTTTTCTGCCTCAGTGTTTTCTCGCTTGAAGTTTCACAAATTTACTGAAAGTACCATCCCATTTCAAATCAGTGGCCTGTTTTCTTCTCCGTTCTTTTTTTTTTGATCATTCTCATTTGAGCCATCCGATCAATTAATAGTGACAGGGATGTGATTACATACAGATAAAGCCAGTCTGAACAGTGAGGTTTTAAACCTGGAAAATAAATAAATAGAGTACTGTATTTATAGGTTTTTGTAAAAATAAATTTGTACAGAGACAAATGTATTACAAGCAGGGAGCTACAACTTGCAGAATATTTTAAATACGCAAGAACATTGTTTGGACTGTAAAAGATCCTTTTACTTCTGCTGAGTAACCTGAATGGTCTGTAACACTGGGAACACAACTGACTTCTAGTCTTTGGAAATGACATCAGATGCTTAAGGAGTAAAGTTAATTAGTGATTAGTGGCATTCCCTAAGTGCTTCTTCTCAGACTGACTAAGATTCTCCATATAAGATGTGGTGGAAGAAAAGCTGCAATACTGCAAGCTTGTTTACAGAGCTGTGCCTAAAAGCTTCAGAAGTCACATCCACTCCCAAGGTCACAGCCTATTAATGACATTATTTTCTCCTTTAGGAGTACTTGTATTACTTGAAACAACTTACAAATAGGGTGGCAAAGCAATAGGTTGGTGTTACAATATAGTACTCTCACCGTGCCAGTCAGAGTCCTGTTCCTACCTAGTGGACTTCCTCCACAGGCAGTGATGAGAAAGAAAATGGAAAAGCAACTCCAATATTGAGTTCCTTTGATGAAAAATGGCTTAAGCAGTCACCTGGAGATTCCCCCAGCCCAGAGCTGCCCCAACTCATTTGCAATACTGGAGGTAGCATGGCCAAAATCTGCTGTATTTCACCCATCACTGCTTGGCTCAGTTTGCAGTCAGCTCTGCATCACCCGTTACCTTCACCTCTTATGCAGCGCCTCCTGTTATCACTGCACAGTTTGGAGCACTGACTTATACCTTTGCTGTAAGGTAATGAATGACCAGATAAAAAGTGAAAGTTAAATTGTAGTCGAGTAATCAACACACAGGCATTTCTTGAGGGAAATGGAGTAAGCAGCACATAAATATCCACTGATAAACCAACAGAACTGAATTTGCTTTTGTAAGCAGTATGCAGTGTTGACACTGAAAATCAGTCCCAAGCAAGTACACCATCAGAATGTGGAGGCAGGAAGCATAAATGATTACTCAGTTGTATGATGTAACGGGGGGATGAATAATTCATCACCGATTAGCTCAAAGCCGCTTCTTACCTGCCACTGAGCCTTCCTCCTGCTCATGATGTAGAATTGCAACAAAATGGCAGAAAATAAAATGACCAGAAAGAGCAGCCTGTAACAGACTGAAGTAGCACACCAACACTGATGCCGCTGTCTTCGGAACAGGAAGCAGGAGATGCCGGCTCACAGTCAGAGTTCACAGTTTTCACTGAATGTGAGACACAACTTGTTTGTTTCAGAAACTGAACATTTTTTAACTGTTAGTGGAAACAGACTTTGCAGTGCAGTTTTGTATGTAACATGACAGCATCTGGCTCGCTCACAGTCACGGAGCTTGGCAGCACTCTAACTTACACAAGCATATCTTTTATCTTCCATAACACACAGGTCATCTAAACATGTACAACTCAGAAGCAGTAGTATTATTCCTGGAAGGTATATTTACTCACATCTCTCCTCGGAAAGGTGCCCAGAAGCTTGTATTCCTCCCAGGGATATCCCTTGGAAGCCACAAAATCGAAGACAACCTGCAGCTTGCTGCTGGCCAGGAAACGGCGCTCAAAGAATTCTCCGCTGGGTGTCCGAATACGCAGTTTGCTGACGGACTCAGTGCTTTCCTCTTTTGGTTCTGGAGGCAAAGACTGCTCAAGAGAGAGCCTGATAGCCTGAGGAAAGATAACCAGAGGAAAAGGATAGACAGCTTTTTTTTGTTTATGCCTTATAGAATTTCAGGACGTACCGTCGTGCTCCCGAGCCACAGTTTAGCTTTATATCTCAATGACAAAAACATTTCTGCTCAGTCCCTAATAACAGCCCAACAGACAACTAATAAAAATAAATCCTTCTTTACAACACATTTCATTAGGTCTACTGTTAAGGCGTGAAGGAGATAAGTAATTTAATCGTTTGGCAGAAAGCCTTGAAAAATTTGAAAGAGAGTAATTGTCAAGTGGCCGATTGCTTCCTTAACGGGAATACATTAAAGGTAGTAAAAGTGTTTCCTTAAATGCACTTGTTATCAAACTGCCTTCCTCAGAAACAGAGTAACTGACCATCTGTAGCATAGAGCACAAAGACAAGACACTTGGTGGCAGTTCAGAATAAAAAGAAATATGAGTAGGAGATCTACTATCAATAAGCTACAGCAGTGCCAGACATAATCAAAAATATCATGACGATGTATTGTATCTGTAGTATATATAAAAGTCAGAACAGTCAAAGAGAAAAGCTGGGCAGACAGACAAAGGAGTTAAGATTTTAAGACAGCAATTATTATTATTTGCAGGAAAACTATTCCAAGAGCAGATGTGCACATCCTCTGAAAGAACATGCGTGTAACCAGCCAGCACTGTAACGACCAGGACACATCATGCACCTAAAAACATCGTCCTGCTGACACCGTGTATATTGCTGATGTTAAGATTTTAAGGGCAGGAATCAAGTCTGTATTCTTTGTTCTCTGCCTCCAGGACCTACACGAACACTTTGATCAGAATTAAAATAAGAAAACGAAGACCCGACGATCAAACACCAGCACCAAAGATACCTGGTAGCAGACTACTGCAGTAGGTGGGCTGTGTTTCCAGGGGTACCAAGTGCTGCTGGCCCTCTTGGGACAGATCCTGATGTTTCTTAGATCACGCTTAGAAAGCAGCCTTGTCAGCTTGCACCTTGCTTAATGCAGCAGTTAATGAGGATCTCAGCAAATACAAAAAGCAGCGTAACAGTGCCTCCTTCAAAATACACCTCTCCAAACGGAGAGGCAGTCAGGCACTGAGTCACCCAGATTTTCAAGGAACTTTCATGATACACAGTTGCTATTTGTGCCTTTGAAAATATCCTCGAGGTCATTCAGCAACAGAAACTGATGGAGGGTGATTACATTACAGAGAAAGGAATGGGCAAGAGCAAGATCAGGAAGCCTTTAAATAGTCTACTTCTTACACACGAATCTCTAAGCAAATTATAGCTCAGTATAAATATTTATACATAGAACTTGAGTTCATTTTTGCTCATCTACTATGAGATTATATTTTAAATAGAATCTGTTTTAATTTTCTCTCTCTCTACACTCAACCACCTGCTTACTGTCTTTCTGTTTTGACATTTCCCCACACAGTATAACAACAGATGCTACATTATTTACGGAACCCAATCAATTATATTATAGAAAAATAAACAACAGTAGCTCATTAGAGCTCTTTTCTTTGTGCAAAGAATGCGTCGCTCCCCAAAGTAACCAGTCTCCCAGGCTTCAACGTGAAATGGCAGTTTACAATGGATATTCTGTACCAGCAAATCAAGTCAGAAAACAATGATGAGATGAATCACATTAATAACTCTTGAATCTGAGCAAGCA
Organism: Oreortyx pictus; assembly: GCA_036925125.1. Lineage (NCBI taxonomy): Eukaryota > Metazoa > Chordata > Aves > Galliformes > Odontophoridae > Oreortyx > Oreortyx pictus. The sequence continues at coordinate 5,946,408 of JAUPFR010000010.1, read as the reverse complement.
ATTTCAGTCTTGTTGATAAAAAGATGTTCGGTGTGTGAACAGCCCCATAGTCTGATTTTAAATATACCAACTGAACATAAAGGCACTTCTGTAAGTAAACACTGTTGCAGAACAATTCAGTATAAGTGATCTGTATACTTGAAAATGGGAGTGTTAGTAAACATTATTGTTAAAATCCCTTTTGTTCTACTAAGCAAACAGATCATATTATTTTCATTACTGCAGCCTACGCTGAAACAGGGAAAGTCATATCTGTTCTGATAACAGGGACCAGTTTTGCAGGCTTTATGTGTGAAAACAGTTTTCAGGAGGGCAACGTGTTGGAAAAGGCTCAGGAGCAGATACACTAAAGCAGAGTGAATTACTGTTTCAATGCGTACAAAATTACTTAAATAAATAAAGCACGCTTATTGCTTGAATCCAGTTATGGATTTCTCAGTAGCCCATTACTACTTCGGTACTGATTTATTTCCAATTGCTATTAGCCTCACAGAGTAGCAGCCTTCTGCTACTCTTGACAAAATTCTCACAGTCCAGTTCTGTACATTACTCTTCCAGTTGTGTTTTGTTTTCAGTTCTTGGCTTATGGTAACACCGAGAGCTAAAAAAAGTCATCAGATACTGTAGGATAATGCAGAAGAAGCAGACTGTGCTTCTACCAAACAACTGAACATGACAGTTCTGACCGAATCCAGTATTTACAGTGCAGAACTGTTTAAAAGATTTTGAATGCTTAAGTGGTTCAGATTTCCTAATGCAATTATCTTGGTCAAAATATATATGCAAATGCATTGCTTATACAGTCTGTTTATTGGGTTTATGTCAGGGAATAATAGATGCGTTGGTAGCCAACTTTTTTCAGTCGTGTAATGCAATTTTTTCAAACATCAGCAAAGTACACAAAGACTGAAATGTCAAGTGTGTATTTAAGTCTGGGACAGGGGGATGAGGAGAGCTGTGGTTTATCAGGATTCTCTGAGTTCCAATGGAAAATTAAACGAGAATATAACGCCAAACTTCAAAGCTCCATCAGCAATGGGAGACAGAGCAAAAAGTTATATAAGCTCCACTAAAAAACACTGGAACCCTGATATTTTATATAAGTGAATAAATATTCAAAATCTATTTTAAGTTTGCAATAATATTGAAGATTTACTCAGGAAATATATATTCAATTGGGATGTTGATACAACTCTGCAGTCGTTAGCAAACCCCTCGATGCCTAGAAGCCAACTCCGTCAACTCTGACTTCAGTCAGTACATTTATGTGTACTGAAAATTTTATTCAAAGGTTTCAAAGTCCTTTTCAGTGAACTAACTGTGTCTCATAGCAGTCCTGTAAGGACACCTATTTCAACATCACAGAACAGCTGAAAATAATGACCAGCCTGTTTCACCCTGCTGCTGAAATGTGGTGGGGCTTCAGGGGAAGAAACATGTCTGTAACACAGCCTTTTTTCTTCTCTTTCAAACTGTATCATACATTTGCCAGGAGACAAAAAAGAGGAAGCCACTAATCTTTTTCACGTACATGATGATTTACACCCACAGTGCGTGCCTGTGTTGTTTTACACATATATATGATAAGAAATTAATAAAAGTATTATTTTGAGGTTCACAAAAAAAAAAAAAGTACTCTTTAATTTCAGGTTACAAAGTGTGCTGAATGAAAGCTGCAACCTCTGGAAGTGTCTAGAATCCAGAAAGTGGCTCAGAAAAGCAAAACATCCCACCTCACGTTCTTCCTCCTGTTCTTTCCGAATCTGTTCCAAACGAAACTGCTCTGCCATTTCTCTCTCTTGTGCTTCCCTCTAATAAGCAGAAACAAACAGTAATCACAATGTGTTCACTTTCCAGCATTTCCTTTAGTGGTGTCCATTAAGCTAATATGAAAGCAAAGAAACTTCTTAACTGTTCTGTTGGAACAGGAACGGTGCATGGATGACTGACATTTTTGCATAATATAAAGCCTTCATCGTTCTCATGAGCTTGTTAATGGGAAACAATCTCAACTCAACCTCTGTTGTCAAGAATTTACCGCATTTTTTAATATGATTCTTTACATCTATTTTGAAATCTCTATTTTGAATCGTCTGAACATTTCATAACCACTTAAGGCAATTATGGCTCCAACAGCCAAGGTCTAATCTTAAAAAGCAGAGCTGAAGTGAGGGAATCCTCCACAGAGATTTCACCGCTTGTGAAGAGACTCATGCCCCAACATTCCCACTGCTGCTTTGCCACGTGCACACCTTTGCTCTGTCAGCTTCGAGCGATATGCGGTACGCTTCATCCTGTTCCCTTTTCACATTTTCTCTGGCTTCACGTTCATCCTGGGGAAGGAGAAAAAAAAAAAACAAACTATCAGCACAATGACAACTGTGACACAGATCTTTATGTTCACCAGTGTTTTCTACCTTCAGTGACCTAATAATAATAGGAAAAACATTTGATATCTCGCAGGGATGTCAGTCACGCAGCTGACCACTTGGCCTGCCTGGTAGTATGGAAAGGCACCACGTGGTTTGGAGAACAGGGCTGGATTTTAGTTTGCTTCCTGCTCCAACGGACAGCAGGCAATGGCTCGTCCTTCAAGAGGATGTCTGCTCCCAGGATCTTCCCCAGTAAAGACGCTCTCAAAAGGATGTGACCAGTGTCATGGCTATTAAAAATCACCTCAATTCATACTGAATGCAATGATACGAAAACAACAACCCCTGCCCTGAAGTGTCTCAAGCATACAGATGGCAGCAGCCAAGAAACACGAGGCTAGTATGCCAGCCAACCTAGCAGAGTATCTCATTAGCAAAGACAGCACAGATAGTAAGGGATCGTGAAAAATATGCCAATGACAAAGCAAGGCATCATCCACACAGTGGGAGATGGAAAAGCAGATATAATAACTGCACCGGGGTGATATCTGACAAAGCAAAGTACACAATCCATAGCTCTGTCTTCTGCTGCTGCAGCCAGAGACAGAGCGTGCTGCTCTGTGCTTACTCTCCTTATATCCTATAATCCTCCCAGAGCCCTGCAGAGGCTGCAGTGTTTCCTATAAAAATCAGTAAGATTTAGTTGTAAGATTGCTGGTGGGCTCAGCGCTGTCACCTGGAGTTAGCAGCAATGCAGCACTTACACTGGGGCTTCACAGAAATGAAAACCCACAACTCACTCCTCCTTGCAGCACTGTGGTAATTTCCCCATTCATCTGAAAGGATTGCTCCACGTAATCATTTTGCAATCAATTTAATCAACTTGTTCCCAGAAACTTCACTATTTGGCAAAAACTCAGTTCTGTATGGAAGGAGAGTATGTTAACTGCTATTGTCAGGTTACACAAACATGCCAAGCTGTTCCTCAGATGAAGCTCTTTACCATACTAGTGGGTAAGAAGTTCTGAAGTTGCACATAACCATAGGAGAAAGGGATAAATTGCAGGAAAAAGTACACAACCTCCATCAGGAAAGTAACAAGATCTTTTTAGAAGAAACTCTTCTTCCTTACAGAAATAGGACCCAATATTATTCTGCAATCAGTGTCTCCTGCATTCCATTCACAGAAGATAGAGAAACCATCGCTTCAGTTGAGCAGAGCTAAAACATGAGTAGACTGAATTCTTGCAATATGTTTTGTACTTTCTGTAAGCACACCGTAAGTTTATCTTCAAATGGTGGGAAGCAAAACCGTCTTCCCAAATGAACTTACTGAATGAAGGCAATATTCAGAGGACAAGCGTTAAAAAAAAATGTTAAGAACTGTAGTGGTGACAGCCTATTCAGCTTCCACGTTTTGCAACTTCATACATCATCATAACCGAATTTCAAGAAGTATAATACTTTAACAAGTATTAATTCCAGACATTAAAAACTACGTATTTGTTCACCCCCTACTCATCATAGTTATCATCGTCCTAAAACTGGATTATGAAAAAGATGTCAGGAATGTGAAGAATTGCTATGCATGACTGCATGGTCCTCATAAAAGTATGTGAGCCACGTCTAGAAGCAAATGGCTGTGCCAGCAGCCTGTACATCACATGGAAACAATACTGTTCTTATTGGAACACAAACAGTACTGGAATTCCAGCTTCCATAGGTGAACAGCAGATGTCATCAGTCATGTGGAATGCAGTTCTACGTGACTTTTGTGTTTTGCTGACACCAATCCCACTCCAGGAGCAACCATTAACTATGGTGTTCATGGTAAACGTATAGTATTCTCAGAGTCACGCTTTGGAGAAATTTTAAGCATCAGATGCCATAGTTCTTTCTGTGGCCCAGTTTCTTATTTTAGTCATCACTTTTTCTAGAGAAACCAAACAAAACGTAAGGATGACTCCAGTTTACCAGAAAAATAAAAATGACAGTGGTGACAGGAAAAGCAGATCCAAGTATTTTGCAAAGAATCTTTCATTGCACTAACGAAGAACTCATGAAGAAAAAAAAAAAGACAGAAAAAGAATAGCAATGCTATTAATAATTAAAAAATCACGAAATGTGAGGTTACTGACAACTTGCCAACAAAACCATGAGACAGTTGTTATACCCCGCATACATTGCAGCACCTACTGAACATCAATAAATGCACTTCCGCATTACTTTTGCAATGAACGCAAATTGCCATCTTCACTTTCAAGAAATCAAGATGTGAACAAAGTCTTCTCCTGGTTCACTTGAACTGCCTGCATCAGAAACATAGCTTACACTCAGAGGTGGAAGGAAATGGGAAGCAGTTATTGAAACCATATGAGGATTACACCACAGCACACGGGGCTGTATCTCTACCTCAAGAAAGCAGACTGCACGGGTAGAGACTGTTCAGCAATTAGTGTCAAACATTACTGAGACACTGAAAGATTTCTACAGGCGAAGATACCACAAAAACAAAGGGAGTGCTCATTAAGATGACAACGTATGACCCAAGCATTCATAAAGAAGGTGAAGTAAAGGTCTCTGCCTTCCCATCTTGACAATGCACCAGTAAGATACCGTCAGTGAAGAGAATGTGAATTTTTCCACAGAATATAGTCTTCAGCTATTAATTTCTCTGTTACAATGCACATTACAGATGTTAAATCACAACAACAAAGACCCCAGTAAGTACATATTCATGAGAGGGTTAAAATGGACCAGACAAAATATTCTTGAGTAATGTCCACAGCAGCAAGACTAAGAAAAACTTAGTTAAGGTTAAGAAGAAATACAGGGTGGGTAACACTCTTCAATAATTATTCCCTTTTCATTGTATGAATTCACCTCTTAACCACCTAACATCCAGCACTGCTGGATGCAGGAGGATGGAAGGGCTGGATTTCTGCATTTAGGACAGCAGCATCTCCTTCTCCTGCAGACTGTACAGGGAAGAAATACACAAGAACAAAAAAAAAGAAAAGTTGGCTTTTTGGATGGGATGTTTTGCTGGATATGACAACCTTGGAAGTTCTGGGTTTTTTGCTGATGTTGCCTGTAGGTAGGATTTAATGATTTAACCCCAGGTATTAGTTTTGCACCTGACTGGTACTACACTTTATTCCCCATTGCATTTTAGGATGAGTTTTATTGTGAAGTAAAGCCAGATAAAACAACTTGAGAAGATCGGCAGAAGACATTAATCAGAACGTCAGTGAATAAATGGCTGTTACAAAAAAAAAAAAAAAAAAGTTTATTCACAAATGCTGAATGTTCATCTGAAAGATGTCTCATCTCACTGAACCACTCCTGAAATTAAAAACTGCAAGAGCTTTAGGCTATTCATGGGAGCGTTAAGGAGAAACACCCCTTTGTCCAAACAAACCAGTTTAATAAAAGCATTAATTTGACTCACTGGAGATGACAGACTTGCACATTGTGTAACTTAAACATACATGATGGAGAATACATAGGAAAAAAAAGTGTACACAAAGCGTGTTAGCCGTACGGGGACGACAGAAACAAAGCAGAGGAGAGTCTCTGGTGGCAGAACAGAGGTGGGGAGGCAGAATCCTGTCTGTTTGTATCAGCCCTATTCCAGACAGTGATTTTTGTAATTTACCTCAAGTGATAAAGCCTCGTAGAAGCAGACCTGCAGTTACTTTCCATGAGAAGTCACCGAGGCAGTTTGTGGATGCCTGCAGATCTGGACTGCGTTGCAGGGAAAGCTGAGGATTACTAAGAGAAGCACAGCTAATATCCAGTGAGTGCAGCCATCAGCGCACACACCTGAAAACCAATCCTAACTAAAGATACTTTCATTTTCTTCATTTCCACTGTCATTCCTTCGCGTTTTGTCCAAGTTGAAAATGATTTGCAAACTCTTGAAGGCAGCACTTTGCCTGCTGGCGTTCTAGTACAGCACACAACGGGAAACCAACCGCCGCAGCTTTGGGGTGCTATCGTATTACAAATACAAAGTTGGAAAATTTATTCAAATAAATTTTGATTACTGTAGTTTAATTAGTTCTAACTAGCAATAATTAGTAAATGTGCTAATTGGATTTTCAAGGGGTTGTATCACTATCTTTGTAAGATGCCTGTCATCACCATTATCCTTTTGTGCTTTGGAATTTAATGAATTTTGCGTATTTATTCTCACAGCCTCCTGTTGTGCAAATACTGCATACCGTGATATACACAAAACTGTTAGATGGGACAAATAATATTAAGGATATTAAAATGCCTAATTTCTAATATTTTAGTTCAGTTCCTAATCAGAAATTGCAGAGGTCCTCCTGCACTGCTGATGGAAGCATTCGTGCCATCCTCTAACTGGAGAACACAGCTGCAAGAAGGGAGTGGAAAAAAGCAACTGATCTGAAGCAGGGAAAGACTTCCAGATCCCTGTTTAGGAGACCAGCCAAGAGGGCTGCTGCTCCTGAGTTTCCTCTGGGGCGGTGAGATGCAACTTTTAAAGAGGAAAGAAGAAAGGCGCTGGAAGCTGGAACTGCTATATCATCATTGCAAAAAAAAAAAAAAAAAAAAAGAAAAAGAAAAAGAAGGAAATCTCTGATATTTGACAGCAGAGAAGCAGAAATGGAAGACATGGTGATATGAAGCTCCTTACTGCAAAGTTACAAAAATAACACGTGGCCAGCAAATCCCTGCCTAGAACAGACAGTTCCCAGACAGACACACTAGCATATCTCTGCAAGTAGCTGTAGCAGTGAAAAGCTGAACTGATGTCTGTTGCTACCCTGGAGTGGCTTTTTTCTATTCGCACATTTTTTATATCTCTATCCAGATATTAATTAGGAAAGACATACACTTTTCTCACGCTGCAGCATCTTGGAAGAAGAGATGTCATCTAAGATCAGACAGCAAAGACTGACTCCATTTTTCTACAGCTCATCTTCGTTGAGACTGTTGACATCCACTTTTCCAGTTTAACATTTCTTAAACACCTCTTTTACAGAGCGTGTCAGCAGCCATAGTTGAAAACAAACTGAAGTTTTTATTTGGATTTGTGAAAGTAAAATCTTTCAAGCAATTGTAGGTATTTAAATTCCACCCTGAAGTCTCATTTGAGAGCAGGAGTGCTAGTGTTGCACAGCTACAAAAATGAATACGAAGAGAGACCTACTGTTACTTAAAAAAGGACGAGTTGGACCAGCTGTGTAACAGTCAGTGCTTTTACAGTAATAAATGCTGACAGCAAAAATAAAAAGAATGCATTACTGAGACATCATCAGATGAGCCTTGTCATTACATGGAAACTCCACCCTGTATAAGCTTGTCAAAAAGTGTTACTGTAATCCTTTGAGAAGGCTCCTCCTCAGGCAACAGAGAGAAATGCTTAGGATCAGCCCAGAACAGGTGTGTTGCACTGTAATGCCAGCGTTTAATCACAGATCTCTTCACATTAATCTCACAAAGGAACTAGCGTGGATCTACGTGGGCCCATCATGCAATGCTGAGATGATTATTTAACTATCAAATTAGAGCAAGCAAGCAGACAGAATGTTTACAAATGGACATTCCAGGGCGTGCAATATTTTACAATTATAATTTTTCTTGTCAAAGTCCAGCAGCAGGTACTGACACTTAAGAGGAACTGATACCATGCATTCCTTTCACAGTCAATCCCTGATAAATATCAGTTCACACCTTGATCAACATTGGCAGAGGCCAGCTCTCTGCTCTGATACCCTCCTTCACTTACAGAAGAAACTCTTCAGTGGCATTTATTTCCTCTTTGAAAAAATCCCCAACCCTGCTGCCCAAACAATAGTTAATGCATAACGTTCGCAGCGTGGGCCAGAGGAGCAGGCATGGTTAGAAAAGGAGAGTATTTCTACTAGATGTATAAAATCATCTGTGCAGCCTGTTACACCACTTGAAACTCATAGGAATATTTCCCTGGGAGCTGGTAAACTACTGTTACTTTATATTAAATGCATTCATTAACTGATTAGAATAGTTTTGCATACGTAGCTGGACGTGACGGGCCTTGAAGCTCTGGAGAGAAAAGCAAGAAGAAGGGAAGCCAGATTTCTCCCACTTTAAGACAGCTTGGAAGAGGGAACAGATGCCTACATTCTGCACCACCTGCACCTCAAGACAAGCATGCTGAATTACATATACACATCTCTGTATTTTTTGACAACATAAGAAAAAGCTTAACCAAACATAGTAGATAAACCCTTAAATCCAATCACTGATTAAATGATGGAATGACATTATGGAAATGCCCCATTTTGCTGAATTAAAATGGTAGGAAGCTAAATCAGTAAATTTTATTAATACATGGATGGAAACTCACAGCATTTAGCTAGCCATACGAGTACACCCAGAAACAAAATGACTCACACTGCAGAGGAGAGGTAAGCTGGTGACAGTGCTCCGAGCACCCAGCCTGCAGTACCTTGATGATCCCCAAGCTGACTGCAAGGTGATGCCCGAACAGCTACAACCAGCATCACAACGCTCACCTGTACCTTGAGAAGGCTGTCATCCTGTAACAGCCATCCTGTACTGAAATAACCATCAGAGGGCACTGCGAAACACACTGTGCTAACAAGAATTATGCAGGAGCTGTGTTCGAAGCTTTCATGGACATGCAAGTTAAAAATCCAAAATGGAGAAGGTTCAGCTGTGTAAACTGACTCACTACTGCTGTTATTTAAAAGTGTTTTCAGTTCAATTTCTCACTCACACACACTTCCGTTTACAGATGATTTCTCTTCTTAAAGCACAAAAGAATTCCCAGCTTATCTTCTTGTGGTTTTACGATGACTTACTGTTGCTATTAAGAAAACAGTAACAGAAGCCGGACTCTGTATCCTGTTTGCTATTGCCATATTTGGGAAAAACATGCACCAACTGCAGTAAGACCTTAATAAAAGAAAAGGTGATGATCTTTGAATACTGAAAGTTGTCAACTACGAGACCTAAAGAAAGCTACATGTTATGTAGCAAACCACACAAAGACTTTTTTGTTAAAGCCCCTCCACCACTACAGACTGCTTGCCAAATTCTCTCCTCTCTCGAATACCCATTACAGCCATTTTTCATATTTACATTTCCTGATACAAAGGCAGAAGTTTCTGAGATCACCTTTCCCACGTGCTTGTAACAAGAGATGCCAGGTTACAAGTACACATTCTGTTTGTGTATAGAACTCACAGTATCTGAAAATCTACTCACCTTAGGTTTATGAAATTTTCCATTAGTTTTCTGAATGTCAAGGTATATTAGGAAACACAAAATGAAACAAAACTAAACTAAACCTCCCACTGGGAAAGGAATGTCTATGGTCTCTCAGTGACAAGGAAACAAAAGGCAATGTGAAAAAAACAGACCACAGAAGACTTAGACAAAGTTAGACTTTGCAAAATTGTAGGTTGGAAGGGACGTAGTCCAGAGGAGGAGACAAGGAGCTCCATCACCTCTCTGGGCAGTCTGTTCCAGTTTCGGTCACACTCAAAGTAAAGAAGCTTTTCCTCATGTTCGAATGGAACTTCCTGTCTTCCATTTTGCACCCACTGTCCCTTGTCACATCACTGGGCACCACCAAAAAGCATCTGACCCCATCCTTTTGACTCATCCTTTAGATACTTATAAGCATTGTTATAATCCCCCCTCAGTCTTCTCCACCCTGAGCAGTCCCAGGCCTCACAGTCTTTCCTCACTCGGGAGATGCTCCAGCCCCTCACCATACTTGTGGCCCTCCACTGGACTCTTTCTAGAAGTTCCCCATCTTTCTTGAACTTAAGTGCCAAGAACTGGACACAGTACTCCAAATGTAGCCTCACCACGGTGGAGTAAAGGGGGAGGATCACCTCCCTTGACCTGCTGGCCACACACTTTTTAACAGACCCCAAGGGTAGCACTGGCCTCCTTGGCCACAAGGACTCACCTCTGGCTCATGGGCAACCTGCTGTCCACCAGGTCCTTCTCTATAGAGAGGAGTACCCATCACACTGGGACACCCATTACATGTGTCACTGTTCTTGGTCACCCAGGGAAGGGCTGCCAGCAACTCAAGATGCAGAAACCGGTTTCCAGTTCTGCAATCTCAGCCTCAACAAGCTTTCTCTTTCTTTAAGCTTTTTCTCCCTCATGGCCAGATCCTTCTCAGTTGCAAACCCAGTTTTGGGCTTTATCCAGGATGGGTTTATAACCATCTCACTTGACCTCCACCTTTTTTTCTCCTCCACTCTGCTCTTCCCTGCTCTGGACAATCGTTCTGGTCCCCCGTTCTTCCTTCTATCCCACTCCAGTTTCTATACCCCTCTTCACTGCTACGTCCTTCTCCTGTCTCTTACCTGTTCTTAAACCCCAGCTTTAGTCTGTCCTTTTTTTTCCTTCTGTTTCCTTCCTTTCTGCCAGCTTTTGTGGTTTCCAGTTCTGAGTCTTTTTTTGAACACATCTGTGATGTGAATTTTACCTTCCTATTAAAGCATTAAAAAAATAAATTCATATCCAGCATATTGCTGCTGAAATGTAATAAAAAAAATTCAATTATATCACGTCTTGGATTTTTGTTGTGATTCTCGTAATAAAAGTTGTGTTCAGTATCAGCAAAATCGAAGTCAGTTTTCTTTACCAATGAATTACAGGTAGCATAAATAAAGAAGAAAAAATGAACTACAAATATTGTGCAGACATTGTGCCTTCATATTATTATAACCACAATCAGCACATCTCGTAACATACAAGATTTAAATGTGAAGAATGTGTTCAGTGAATTATCATCAGTCAATATCTATACAGCAGGACCAGAATAATCTGGAATGGCAACACATCAATTATTATAAATTCTTAAGTACTTCCTTACTTCAAAACATCACTCTCAGTGTACAGAGTAACAGATAAACATCTCTCAGTTGTACACCTCACTGTGTTCTACTTTGCAGCTGAAACACTGTATTTGAAAGGATGTGTCATCTCTTACCCATTCTGCTTTGTTCTGAATGGTGAGTTGGTACTGACATGGTTCTGGTTTTCAAGATTGCTTTTAAATCTCCCTTTAAACAAATACACTTTAGACATACAAATCTATTCTTCCTTTCTACCTACAGCTTAATCTGGTCATTGGAAAAAAAAACTAGATTGCTGTTTCCTTGTATGAGCATATGAAGCTCATACAATTCCACTGCAAAAGCAAACAGTTACCCATGACTAATAATCAGAAAAAGGAAACGAACATGAAAATAACAGTAAACCAGTAAGAAGGAGGTTATCTTTTTGAAAGAGAGACCTTACTACATACACAGAGACATTCTTTTTATCTCAGGTATTGAAGAGGCACATTAAAATGTGCCATACCCACCCTCATTGGCTAAAGAGACATTGGTTATTTTTGCAACCCCAGTGATTTGTGGAAGCCAGAAGGCATCTGCAAGAACTTTCAGCTCTCACCTCATCCTTTATATCTTCCTGCTGCTGGGCACTGAAGATCTCCATCGCAGCCATCAGCCTCATCATTAGCTCATCCACTGTTGTGTTACCTAGCAACAAAAGAAGACCACTGAAATTCACAGCATTAAAGTTATTAAAAAACAAAAAAGTCATCTTATAATCAATCTGTAAGAAAAAGCCGGTTAAAAAAAAAGTCAGTAGAAAATGCAAATATCTCAGTAAAATTATTTTAATTGAAAATTCAGAACCATTTTTGCAAGCAAATGTTGACCATAAGCTAAAATTTCGAGTGGTTCAAGTCTGAAGAATTGGGTTTAGTTCTGCATGTAATAAGACTACTTTACTTTTCTTCTAATCCTCGTTAGAGAAAAGTGGTATATCTCTGGCTCCTTGACATGATTATTACAGGCTTAGAATTCTTGAATAAAACCAGGGCAACCCTAACCCCAACCCTCCTCACGTTTTTCCAGCAGCGTGTCTTCAGTTTTCAGTAAGTCTGAAACACCACTTTAACTCCCTACCCAGATGCGCTCAGACTTTGGTTTCTCTGAGTCTCAAGACCAGACTGTAGTTCAAAGCTACAACTTTCTCTGTGAAACTGTTGTCATCTGCCAACTTAAGCAGTCTTTGGACACCGACAGAACAACGCCATGAAGGGCTACATTTATAGAGATAACGATGTCAAAATTTTAAAGGGAGTACCCTAACCAGACACAACAACACCAAGAAAGAAAACAAAACTGCACCCATCGTTTCCAACCCCAGTAAAAAACAAAAAGCAAAAGCAACCTTCGGCAGCCTGCATTTCAGTACATGCCTTTAGGACTTAAGTTTCTGCGTTGCTGTATCTCTTCTGCAAACAGTGCCTCCTCACCCTGCCCTGAAAGGCCCTCATTGTTCCCATTTCCAGCATTTGCCACCTTAGCAGAAAATTTCATCCCGAGTGCTACAACACGCATGGCTTCAGAGAATACCATTCATCTGAGCATAAATTGTTGAAAGATACCAACGTCCCAATTCGTGGGAAAATAACAAGCACAGAGCAGTTGGGTTTTGACAGAATTCGAATCCAGGGATACATTTATTTAAGGTTGTAATAGATTTTCACTTTAGTGAAACACACGTAATTAAAACATAGCAAATGCAATTAAGTAATTTGAAACATTTTTTAATATAAAACGACATTATCTCATGGCTCTAAGCCACCAATTTTCTCAAACAGTTGAGTAATTCAAGCCAGTAAGCACCGCTGCCTTGAGTGGGATAACACAGGTGCTTCAAGTTGCTCAACAATGCTGAGGAGTTATAAAAACAGATGATCTATTTATTAGGTTATTTGTTATGATTTTTTTTAATTATTGTTTTTTTTTTTTTAATAATTGATGGGCATACCACGAGTTAGTGTTGAGCTGTACTTTGCACTGAAGAGACAAAAATCCATGCAAAATTAATAGCTTTGGCCACATGAACGAGCACTGCAAACTCCTCGAGAAAATGACTTATCTCATATGCAGAAAGAAACAGTTACACTGTCTGTAAAAGGTGGCATTTCCTCAGGCTGAATTTCCTCAGAAAAATAAAGATATTAGAATAAAAACTGCTAGATAAGAAGAATAAATAAATAAAGACACTGCGTCATGAACACAACCTTGTGCAGGAAGAAGAAATGGGAGATACCCATTCTGGGATGGATCGTAATTTGAAGTGTTACTGAGAACAGCAGCTGAAGTGCATTCCACGTCTGAGTCACCTCACTGCCAGAAATGAGGAGAGCAGCAGTGCTGGAGAGAGCTCCTCATGTTAAACCAGAGAGCTTCATTCATATGAAATTCTATTAGCAACTTCAAGTTCTGATCCCAAATGGGATCTCCACCCCACTGGCGGGTCTGAGAAAGCAACCTAACCAACTATTATCACACTATGTGCAATTGAGGTCCACACGTGGACAAGGAACTATTCACAGATTGAAGTGATGCTGGTACAACACAGAGAACCCCAGAGAAAGTATTTTGAAAATTTGGGAATTTATCTGGATTTACACTTGGAAAACTACAAGTAACGCCTGGTGTGTGAGATTTGGTTTCTACTTTTAAAAAGAAAAACCTTAACTACATCGGTGATGGCAAATTCAATCTCTAGTTGTATGCTAAAGAATGCCTTCATGAATAATAGCTACTGACACTGCAGCAACTGCAGGTTTCTTGGGTGAGATAAATTCATCTTCTGAATGTCTTAAGAAACAGTTAGGGAGGATGCCTTCAAACGCATTCAGTACTCACTTAAGAATAATTTGCAATAGAAAGCAACAACTGTACCTTGTATTACATTCAATACTTCATTAGATGATCGTTTTCCCATAATAATAAGGAAAAGCGGAAACTGATCCGTCTTCTGAGTCCGAATTGTTTGGGCTACAACACTCCCGAAGTGTCTAGTGCACATGGTCAGGAACCTACAGGGGGAAAAAACAACAGTTATCAGAGGGGAGTTAGTTTTGAAATTACTATTTAAAAAATACTTATGCCAATCATCAGTTTGAGTGCTACTGGTTAACATCTAGGCTTCTGCATTCAATTCTAGAGCTCTTTATTCCTTTTTATGATTAAGTTATGAAAATATTTACAAATACAATTGCCTACACTGAAACAGTACCTGGCAGAGATGGGGATTCACTCAATGGAAAATCCCATTTTCTGCTGCAGCGCTCTGCAAGCTCTAATTCAAACCAATCCCCCACCCAAGAAAGATTGTGCTAAATGAATTGTTAAAAACTTCTAAAGAAGAACTAAGACATTACCTAGAAAACACGAGGAAGTATAAAAAGAGTATAATTTCATATGAAAGCATAATTTAAGAAAATGTTTTTATCAGTCAGAGAATTAAAGGGTGCTTCAAAATTGTCTTTTCTTTTGTGCCAGTGCCCTGTCAGTGACATACGTAGCAGTGTGGTCTAAAAACAATAATTCTAAGCTTTTGGCCAAAAAAAAGCTCTTGGATATTAGCATACAGAAGTCTAGCATTAGTATTCTTAACACGATCTTGAATAAATGAAAAAACTGATAAAGCTTTTCTCTTCCATTAGAGGACTGTTTGAAATTAGCATTTCTTTCAAGAGAAAAGGGTAGCTTATGATATGTTTTCAGATCTGATGGTAAAAAGTAAATGTCATAATAATAATGAATTATGAAAGACCAAATGCAAATATAGAATGCTTTAATAAGATCCAATTTAATAAAGTCTGTAAAAATAATGGACTTTTAATAACACGGGTCACAAAAGGCAAAACAGTGGAAATTCTGAGGACTAGCCACTGGTACAGGCTTATTAATTCTTAATTACGTTCATGAAAGGCAACTTAAATCGTGTGTTTTCTTATGCCTTATGATAATATTTTAGGTAACAACTACTCGGAAATGTATGCTCTAACTGAAGAGCAAAGTCCTGTTGTCACATGCATTAGAAGCCAAATCTATTTGAGAAGACAAACTGCATTAAAATGTCAAGCACCCTAAGTCATTTCTTCTCAAAAGATACTGAAAAGATTCAAAAAACTATTTTTTTTAATCAACATATATTAATTCTAATAAAATCTCTAAAAAATAAGAAGCCTCCTGAGTACAACACTGGGCTTGTCCAAGGCAGCTGAAGTATAAAAAATCCATTCAGACTCCATTTTGGAGTACAACTGTGACTGCAGTTGGACTGTAGGGCGGCCTGAGCTGGAGGGTGGCAGCACTGCCCATAGCACGAGGGTGGGAACGAGATGGGCATTAAGGTCCCCCCCAGCTCAAGCCAGTGCATAAATCTATGACCATATGAGCAGGGGCAGCCAGAAAGTACTTCAAAGCCATAAACACCACTGGCGGATGTCCATCGTGCCTCCTCAAGCCTCCATTTTGTGATCCCTAACTACCAAGATAATGGTGCTCACTGGAACAGAGCAGGACTCCTCATGCCTGCTGAGCTACAACACAGTAATGGCAGTAGGAAATGCGAGGGTAGCTCAGTGGTGTAGAGCTGAATGAAGAGACATCACCAGCAACCTCCAGCACCTGCAGTGCCCATGTCCTGCTCCAGGAACCACTCGCACACACCTGCCTGTTGCTATGTGTCATAGCACCTCTTCCTTCCAGTTCACTGCATGGGTAAGAACTGAACTCCCATTCACGATCATCATTCTGTTTTTCTAATGCCTTTTAACAGATTTTGCAACTACATAATTAATATTGCTATTTTTTTTTCCTTTCAGCCTTTCCTGATTCTGTAATTCCTGACCTTTTTACTTGCTCCCACATTCATATCTAGCAAAAATTCTACTCTGTACCAATACTTACTGCCTTCAGAAGTATGTGAATAGGATCAGAACAGTTTGTAACAGCTTGCAGGAGGGCTCTCGTGCTTGTTACACGTTGTACAAAAGTTTCCCAGACAAGATCATTTCCCAACAGCTAATATACAACAAATGATACTGGAATATGTACTCTTCTGGGTGGTGCCCAGTGACAAGACAAAGGGCAATGGGCACAAACTGGAACTCTAAGTTCCATATGGACATGAGGAAAGACTTCTTTACTATGATGGAAACTTCTAAAATGTTTATTCCCTGTCAGCCTGAACTGGTGTTACTGGGTGGAAAAAGGGGGCTGTATTTATAGGCAGGCACTTTCCAAGGCTAACCTTGCTTCATAGGAACTTCAGAACTCCAGAAATGGCTGTGAAAAAGCTGTGATTTCTCGTTTTGAGTATAAGGAAAACAATGATGAATATTAAACGTGCAGTGTTCCTGATTATTTTTAATAATAATTATATACTGTGCAAAATCAACATAAAACTCATTAAAATGTTAATGTAAAAATAACATTTTTGTATTAGGTATTTACATTAAAAAAAATGTAAAAGTTGAGGTCAGAAATGGTATATTTAAATAAGTCTGCTATCCACTCATAACGATACAGAGTTAATGTCTCACCCACCCTGGAGAGGTTGCAGCTGTTGACCCACGCAAAGGGTGATAAGCAACAGACACAAGGAATGGTCTAAAGATTTACAAAGCAGCCTGGACTGAATGACGTGGATACTCTCTGTAGTACCCACAAGTGAAATATCCGGGGATTCAGAAGTAAGAAACATGACTTTATCCACTTTTTCTTTAAGCAAGAATAAAGGCTAGATGAGTGGATTATCTAACTCTTCCTACAGCGTGGAAGATCTCATTTCATCCTGCCAGGTTCACACAGATTAGGTAAATACCTTATAACCCAGTTCGGTCTAAAATATGTCTAGCTAGAAATTCATTAATTCATCCTTCCAGGTATCAGCGACATCAGGAAAAATTACCAAAGTATAAATGAAATATACCTGGACCCCTTGCTCAAATGCTGTGCTAAAAATGGAAACCAAAGGATACACTTGCATCTGTAGAAGAGTAATCTTCAGAAAACAGAGAAACAACCTGATAAATTACGATTCAACATAGCCACTGAAACTCTCTAAGCAGAACTCCTCAAAAACAGAGTAAGAATCAAGCAGTAAAGACAGAAGAAGAGTCATGATGTGAAGAAGCCTTTGGGGTGAATAATCAGAAGCACGATTTACACAACATGAAATAATCCTCTTTCTGTATTTAGTGCCAAGAAAGCAATTTTAAGCTCAGTACACTAGTAAAGATGTAGACCAAACACAGGAGGATCACATAAACCTTGCAGTAATAAATGTCTATAAAGGATGAGATACGAGGAGATGATGAAAGAATCAGGGTTGCTTAGAATTGCTAAATAGAAAAAAAGAAAAGTAGGAAAACACAGTGGCACTTTTTAAGTCAGAAAGAAATAAAGAGCATCTGTCATCAACTACTGAAAGTACCAAGATTTAATTGTCACTGATCGCTGTAAGAAACTCAGTTAAATATTAGTGAGAACTGCCTAAAGGCAGTGAGAGTCAAGTACTGGAACTAGTTAAGAAGAGATGCTGAGAAATCTCCCTCACACCAAAGATCAGACCTGACAGCCATGGGTCAGGAATGACACAGTACACTTGAGCCTTCCAGCCAGGTATGGACTAAACACTGTTATCTGCAGCTCTCTGACATCTGCTGACAGTCAGAGCAGTAACAAAGAGGAGACTGGAGAGGTCAAAGCATCACCATCTCAACCGAAGGAGGACAGACATCCACACTTCTGCAGAGAGCTTTGTCTCCATCAGGCAATCTGCAGTACCACAGAGATTCAGCCATGCCTTTCAGCTGTGTTTTAGTACAAATTCCAACTCCAGCTGAATGATCACCTCAGGTGGTGGTTTTAGACACCATCACAGATGCAGATCGGTTTCTCTAGAGCTCCCGTTCCACTGGCATTAGACTTCACTGGTGCACTTGTGGAATCCTGTGCTTCAACACACCTGGGAATGAGTTCACTCTCAATCTCAAGGCAGCCCAACAGGTCTGCCTTGTCTACATGTTCTTCTGCCTTCACTTCTAACACAGGACAGTGAGAGTACAGTGGGACAGAACTTGCTTTAGGATTTGTTTCTATAATGGGAACTTAAAATATTCACTTGCAAAAGTATCCGTAGTTAGTTCCTGGGAGTGTAGGAGTTTTTTCAGATGACCTTAAAGCATTCTCACAAGTTCATGAAGTGACACAGTAAAAACTCTGATCAGATAAATAGCGATAATTTCTATTTATAGCTGAATATTATGGAGACATCCATATCTTCCTAATCACAATCAAATTAAAATGCATTCAGTGCTGGCTTTTAGTTTTCCGAATTTGGGCATTTTTAGATTAGTACCATGAAATCACCTTGAAGTATATAAATATTTAAAGAAGGATAGTTTACCTTTTCTAGTGGGCGTATAATAAACAGTTTAACCATCATCTATATACAGGCTGTTTTGTTCTCTATCTAAAGAGACAATCACCTTTTATCCTTTTCCTTTTTTTTCTTCATTTCAGTGCCATTAGAAAACTATTCACAAGTGCAACCCTGAACAATACAATGCAGTAATTATGACCAGATGACAAAGAGATGTGAACAATTACTGAGCCCATTTTGAAACCCTACACTAATAAAGTCATTAGATGCTGCCCTTGCCATGAGCCTTCTAAAAGCTTCTGAAGTTACAAGAACACACGGCATTGTTCGTTAGGACAATTGCTGTTGGCAGAATGCAAACCTTGAGTTAAACCATGCTGCAAATTGATCTTGACATTCTGTTAAGACCGCCACTAAAATCAAAAGCAAAGGAGAAAAGGAGAAAATGAGCGGGTGGGATGTAATCATGGAACAGAAGGGTTCCCTCCTCACCTTCTTTCCTCTTCCTCCTCAAAACAAACCATAGAGAAAATAACAAACTCGCCTGGTGTTTGAGAGCCTTTATTTTTCAAACATTAATTAGACTTTTGACCTGTTTTTATGGACTCACACTGTACTGCTATTATAGTAAATTAAATAAAATATTACAAAATGCACTAGATAAGGTTTTCACACTGTTCTGTGAAAACTGTTAAGGATTTGATACCCCAAGAACAAGTCAACAGTTTTGCAAGCATCATATAAAAGCATCTATGGCCACTCATTAGGAGGCAGTGAGAAATTAGCTCACCGAGCCCAGCACTGTCAGACCCCACACCTGCAATATATTTGCTGAAGGATCTAATAGGATTGGGGAGCTCGAGCAGTATGGTCAACTGGTCTTCATCCAGGCATGCATCATTCAGTAGCTTAGTATCAAGGGTCAGCAGCTGTGAATATGGCTAATTACTTGATGACGGAAATTGCAGGTGAAGACAACCTGCTGCTGAGAAGCACTTTGGTCAATTAACTCTTTCCTAAGCTTAAGCAAAATGAAAAACTATCATTTGAACATTAAAACTAACAAGTACCTGTCATCAGAGCTGAGAAAAGTTGGCAACACCTTGAAATACAGCACCCAAGGGCAAAGATATCAAAAGCTGAAAAGCTGTTACAGACATTTGAGGCACTGTTTTATGGTTTGGGCATTGCTTTGCTTGGCAAACGTTATGTACTTTGGAAACCTGCTAATATCATGCGTAAGCTGTATATGTAAATGCCATGTGTACAAGCATAAAAGCATGTGTGCAGGTGCAAATCTTCATGAGGCAAGCCAAAGAGTGACTGCTAAGCTCAAGGTTCATCCCAACCTGAGCGGAACAAAAGATGAAAGTAATGAAAGTTATACCTGTAGCTTGTTCTCTTTCCGCTTGAGTTTCAAAAACCTGAAGTATAAGTACTTCTAAGGAAGTCCATCGACAGTACTGAAAACCTGACTCTACTTATACTGAAGTATCAATATTGATGAGTGCAAATAAAGTTGACCCGATCCCTTCTGCTTTCCCATGCTGGCTTGGCTTTACATATGCTAATACCACTCTAACAGCACCAGTAAGTTGCTTTGGGGATACATTAATTTGCAAAAAACACCAATAAAAACAGTTCCTCTTGTTGTTTTCTCACCCTTCAAACAAAGTTACACGCAGTTGTATTTCTGGGGAAACAGAACAGAGTACTCTGAGACCACTGCCACTGTACCACGTAACAAAGTGTAGCAGTTAAACAGAGCTACTGCATATTTATTTATGGGAATGCCTACAGTGCATTGGCACTTTCCAAAGAGGGATGGAAGCATCATGCTCCCTCTAAAGAAATCACAGGAGTAGGATGTGACACTACACACAAATGATAAATTATTCCAATTCAAGCCAGCCTGCCTTGCTCACCCCTCAGTATTTTTTGACCTCACTGTTAATATGACAGTTTCTTTGTTGTTGTTAATAGAAGCCAAAAAAATGAAGGCTTAAAAACCCTATCGTACTACACAGTCGGTGACTGGGCTCATTGAGAATGGCTATAAAGACTTAAACAAGCCCTTTATTTTGTGTTTTAAGAAGTGTCATAAGGAGTTAATAGGACACAGCTGTACGGGCTCTTTCTAATAAGCAGCTTCTGTCGCTTTGGTCACCACAGGTGTCTCTGTAACCTGCAAACTCTTATTACTAGTGTATCAAAGTTGTGCTACTTAATAGATTTCTTTAGTAAAACACAACAAAGCAATTACATGGCTGTTGATCGTCAGTCATAAAAAACCCTCAAACACAGTTTTTCAAAAGAAACTACACTGCAATTTTTTGTCATTGTAAAATAAAAGAAACTAGCGAATTAAATAGAAAACCAAACAATAGAACAGCAGGTAGTCAGCTGAACTTAGCCACTACAGATGGTTTAGAAATAGTGTTTCCTTCTACACCAAGTTGTGGGATAAAAGAAAAGGAGGAGGCTTCTTACTGCCAATGAATGGCAATACCAAAAGACTTAAGCAAGTTTCCCGTCTATGTATTTGGGCCCATGAAAGACCCTAGATGTTTCTTCTTCCTCTCTTTCTCTTTCCTGTTTGCTTTTTTTCCCAACAACCTTTAACTGTTCTCTAGAATAAATTAAACGAGGATCATAAGCACAGATTCGTACAATGACAAAATGCAGAAGAGCTAGTGAGGAATTCCTATGAAACATAAGTGTTATTTAAAAGCATATTGTTAGACAAGGAGATTGTTCTGTTCCCCTTGTCAACTTAAGGTAAAGAAATATTAGCTATAATTTACATATTTAAGAACATGAATGCATGGATGCAATATAGCAGTAGCCAATTTCTAGCACGTCAAAAGGAAAATAAACAAAGATACACTGTTAATTATTCATTAATCAATGTAATTCTGTAAAAAAAAAAAATTGCAGGACTGCTGCATCTTTTGTTCACGTGATAGAATAATTCTCATAATACAATAACAGACAGAAAGTACTATCCAAGTGGTCTTCTGTGTGAAGGTGTGAATGGCAATGAAATAGCATCCAAGTCAGAAAACCAGACAGGAATACTATCTAAAAGTAGTCATAAAATTGGTATTTTAATAGCTTATGATCAACTGACAGATAACTAAAGGAGAGAAATGGAATAAGAGATGAAAATCTGTTGGTAGCACCCAAAAAGAAGTAGAAGGAAGGGTGTAATCTATGATTTTTTTAGCTCCTTTACATAACAGCAGGAATGATGGCCTAAGATACAGGGTGGTTTTCCATTTACAGTTTGTATTAAAACCTAACAAACCATCTAAACACTACCAATGGAATGTTCTGGAAGCAACCTGGAGTTCAAAAAAATGTATAAAGCTGGAAATTCTTTTTATAATCTGTTTTTAATATTTATTTACCAAATTAATGTTAATTTTACCTAAAGTAAGACTTTCATTACTAACAGTGGTTGTTCCAAAGCAGTACAGAGACAGTCCTATATGTGTAGTAGGAGTGTATTATATACCCACACTGCAATGCAGAGGCTTTAATAAATGGTTCCAGTACTAAATTTGCAGAATAAATTCTGAAATAAAAGGAACTGATTCATAGAACTATTTTTCCTATTCAGGGATAGGAAGTCAATTTGTAATGAAAGCAAGGAACATTCAATTCCCAGTGGACATCCAACAGCACAACTTCATTGATCAGCTATGGAGAAACAAATAAATACCAAGCAACAAGGCTTTTGATACACAGAGATGACACAGAGATAAGCTTCTCCTCATACAGCCCAAAGAGCCTTACCTTGCTCTGTTTGCCTCTTTTGTCATGTCCCACGCCCAGGTTATGAAGTTCTGACTCAGGTATGAGACAATAGATTCAGCACACAGCATTTGTGAGCAGAAGACGTTGGTTAGTACGCTTTCATCGTGGTGGAGGTAGATAGCAAGAAGCTTTCTCTGAAAAGACATGAGAAAAGATGGAACTGAGAAAATTTCCTCACTGCTTACTAAAATAAAATTACTGCTGCAGATCTGTGCTTCAGTGCACCCAATGGCATTCACTGAAGGTGCTGAGTACCTCCATGTGCATACACTAAAAAAAACAATAGATTTCAAGGCAAATGGTCCATCCCTCTTCCTAATACTTTTATTTCAGGTACCATAATATATACTTCGAACACAGAAAATAACATTTCAATACAAAACCAAAACTTTCATTAAAAGACTTAGCTTAAAAAACGTGTGAACTTTTTTGGCTTGTTGTCCAATAAAGATAACCTGGAATAATTCCCTGAGCAAGCACAGAGTCTAAGATTCTAAACAAATACAATTATACACAGCCTTAAAAAATGACAGTGTATTATTATCATCCCACCAGTAGCCAAACAAAAGAGGAAATTGAGGAAGTAACTGCAGAGCTGTCCACAGCCCCAAGGCTGTGATGCTGCATGCTGGACGTTTTGGGATCCAGTCACATGATGTGGGGGCACCTAAGACACATCAGCCTCTCTCATACTTTCTAAGTCGATGTGTGGTCAAAAGGCCTCACACCAATCCAGCTGGCCACATCTCTTGTGGAGCTGAGGAAAAAAGTCACCCGTCCTAGCACTGCAAACATGCAGGACAAGGAAAGGAAACAGCACGAGAACACAGAATCATAGAATATCCTCTTCTCTGGGCTGAAAAACCAAGGGACCACAGCTGCTCCTCACAAGCCATGACCTCTAGAGATGGATAACAGATCAAATGAGAGAATCCCACTCTGCATTTCTGAGTACTGATATATCTCATCATAGCTGCCATGTTAGTAAAGACCAGATGCTGAAGATGGTATTTGTCTTTCCCCAAAACAGAGAAGCTTTGCCTTGTTTTTCTGAAATCCCATCAAATAATATTTCAACTTCACTGGCAACAGCATACAGATGTGCTGTGTCCCCAGGACACTTTCTGGAAATGGTGTCTGTGTGTAAAGAAGATAAGAATGAAAATTTAGATAAATATAAGAAAACTATAAGCTAGCAAAGGATAGTGATCCCATATGTGTTAATAAATCAACTACAAATACCATTCAGAATATTACAATGTTTCACTCATATCCACCATCATATTTTAAAATCCTACTCAAAAATACTTGCTTAGACCATACAGTAAATGGTGTTTTCAGACTGTTATTTAAAGGTCATCTCAAACCTCTTCCTTAAAACTAAGACTGATGTGGCAAAATATGAGAGGCAATTCTGAGACAAATTTGCTATTTAAAAAAAACTTGAAGGCTACAACCTCAAAGACTGCTTTGGATAAAACCTAATGACCACTTATAAAAAGAAGAATACATTTGAACATTAGACTTTGGAAAACGGATTAGTAATTTGCATTAATGTTTGTCTAATTTAATTTAAATGTTCTTCAGAACCAAGTACACATGTGCCAAGAAGGGGCATTAATGAGCCCAACATGCAGAGATCCATATAAGAGCAGCCAACAATGTTGACTGAAACTAAACTTGAAAATCCAGGGCACTAATGCTCAATATCAAGCAATAAAACAGCATTTCTGTGGTGATATTTAATTTAAAAAGAAGAAAGAGGCAGGGGAAGATCAGGCACTGTCTGTTTCTGAGGATCAGCCATTCTGCATTTCAAAGCGTCGATCCCTGCAATATCCAGGTTACTGTGCTAGAATCTCGACTATTATATAGCACTTGTAAGAGAGGGAGGGCAAAGATGTGTTTACTCAGTGATTAGGGCCTTAGAATAAGCCTCTAGCTCCTAGAGAGACAGCTCACCACTTATTCATTTGGACCAATTCACAAAGCCTAGAAAGATTAAACATCCATGCTGAGAAGACAAGCGAATGCAGACGGTGAAAAAGAAATAAAAATTCTTTAAAAACTCTGAGATGACTTCATTATTTTTTCCACAAGGAAACTTTAGGAAAGTGTTTAGTTAGAGAAAAACCCATATTGACCTCTCTCTAAACCCTTAATCTTTCCTTTGTGGTGGCACTGCTTTGTGGTAAGCGGATGGCTTTGCTCTCCTCTTTTCATGGGGAGCGGGTGGAAAAAAAGGCTCTTGAGAAACACTTTTACTTCCAAAGAAACAACCCCATGAAACTGTTAAATATGAGATTCCATACAACTGAATGTTTCAAAATATGTACAGTTTTAGGCTTAGAGATTTAGGGACAAATTTTAGTAAACAAAACAGGCACATACACAATGGATGTTTACACTGAGCTGCTTTACAAGTGAATGTAATTTTTGTTACATCAGTAAACTTTGTCAGGCAAAGACGAAACTCCGTCATACATAAAGATTGTACTCTTGTCTGATAACGTGTCCAAAAAGTTAGGGTTGGGCACAGGCACAGTGCTAGACAAATGAAAAGTGGTAGCAGGAGGAAAAGAAGTGCTGAAACACCACAAACACCATTTTGAAAAATCTCAATAAAGCTATTTTGTCCTTGGAAAACGTGTTATTGCAAAAGGCTTGGAATTGTTCTTTGGAAGGGGAAGGAGGCTTTTCCTTTCAACCTACAGTAATAAATACTTGCAAAGAGATTTTTGTTGACTTTTGGGAAAAAAAAAAAAAAAGAACAGTAAATCCTAAGACTGTAAGATGACTAATGCAGGGAATTCGTTAGTCAGTACAAATGAAATTGGCTTTCTGAACTGCTGAACAGTCCTGACTTCCAGGAAGGAAGCCTATTAATGCAGCACCAGCCTGCCCTGCATTGGATTTCTCACAAAAAGAGGGACTTGTGAGTTATATACAGAGTACAAATTTTTTTCCCTGGGGAAAAGTTTTTGTTAGTCCTCAGATATGGCATACTGAGAAGATTTTAAGTACCAAATGGCCTTTAAGAGTTAAGGCATCAAGAGATGTATTTTTCAGAGCATGATGATGATGAAGACCAAGCAGCTGTGTGCTAGAATTATCTGCTGATGGAATAACACCTGGCACCCTAGAAGGAAACAGAGGCTGTAGATGGACAAGACATAAAGTCATCACCAAGGCAAAAAGAAACACCCATCTTCATGAGACTGAGACTGATTTGATCATCACTGAATAATGGAACATTCAAGTTTCTCAGTCAGTTCCTAGGAACTTGAGTGGCTTTCAGATATCTCAGAAGAATATGAACTAGAATGGGAATAGCAATAAAGTCATAAGGGTCAGCAAAAGCACAGTTCAGAATGTTTATGTATTTCAAATTTCCAACTTCAACTACTGAACAAGACAAAAATGCTCATTCTCTTTTAACATCTGCTAGAGATATGAATGTTCTTTCATGTCAATAGACTTGCAAAATCAAGATCTTCATATTTCCTCCAGGTTACATGTAGTAAAACAATGGACATATCTGCACATCTTTAATCCTTTACGAAGTGTAGCGACGGTTCACCTATGTAAGGCGATCTTGAAGATCACATGATCAGTTTTCTTGGGCAACACTACTTTATCAAATGCCTGTTTTTACCTAAGCAAAATATAAACCTTCTGCAGTGTCAAGTCAATACACCTTAGAACGTACTCCACTTTGAGAAATGATCAAGGCAGACAAGAGATTTATTTATAGGAAGTCTTGTCTCTGTACTACACACAACAGAACAGAATCCGATAAAGCCAGCTTTCAGTGCTGTAAAAGATAATCTGAGCCCTACATGTTCCCAAATAAGACTGAGATGATCCCTCTAGACTACTGATCTTGTATTTTGCATTATACATGGCATAGGACGTCCCTAAAAAAAGTTCAAAATTCAATTTTCTATTTTTCAGTAAAACCATCAGTAAAGAAAAATCCACATTAAACAGGGACAGCTGTTCATGTGGCTAACCACTCTCCCGTGTAAAGGTGTGTTTTATTTCAGGTCTGATTTAGTCTACTTTCACGTTTCAACTCTTTAATCCTATTATACTGTCCTATCTGTTTCAATCAATTGAACTTGTAGTGATAGCTTACATAATGAGAGAATAAGCAGTAATTAAATTTAAATAAGAACTACAAATTGTAAACTTTGAAAGAGGAGAAAATGTCTGCCACACTCTACAATTTCAATAAAGTTGAATATTAAGTACAGAGAGTGTCGAAGAGATAGCCATTCCAGCACTGACCTTTCTGATATGAACAATGAAGCAGAACAAAGGGTGTGTAGGCACAATGAATTTACAAAGCTGGTATGTTGTAGCAAAAATGTCTAAATGGTAATTATCCTCAAGTTCAGAATTAACTTGAGGATGAAAGGATAGAACTGCTAACAAACACATCAAGCTAGAATGGAAAGTATGGATGAATTTAAAGCGCAGAATCTATGCTTCCTTAGCATAGATAAATGACCTCAGGAGAGGCTTCTTCAAGGGTCCTAGTGGTAATCATGCACTTAGTTAGCTGAAATGATGACTGGCATCTTTCAGAAAACTCTCTATGAAGGATTATTCAAGCTACAATCAAAATAAAATAGAAGAAGAAAAAATAGAAAGGAAAAAACGATGTTATTTGAACGTGCCAAATCACAGAAAGAACATACTTTCTTCAAGGTATTCAGGAAATTAAGTACTCATATGTGAAAGGAATGTTTCTGCCACTAAATTGAACCTAGAAGACAGAATTCAAAGAGAAGAAAAACATGGTTCGTTTTCAGTATGCAGGAGTATATATTGAGGTGACAATACCAATCTGTGCTAAAAGAGATGTTTCACATATTTATTAAAAGTCAGTGGACAGAAAGGTTGAGAGAGGGGCAGAAGGTGATCTGACAGAGGTAATATAAAGATAAGAGCTTCTGAAAAGGTAAAGCAGATGTCTTTATCCTTTCTCAAAGGAGTAGCAACCACATATCAAATGAAAAGGTAAACAAAACTCAATTAAGAAAATACTTCAGTATAACCCAAGTAAATAGCTTAATGAGATTCAAGAGTGAAATCAAGATCTTGTATTAATAATGATAACAGCCTAAGTTAAGATAAAACTCCTGATGCTTTAGAACACAAGGCACCCATACACTGCTTTCGGAAGTAAAGAAAGCTCCCCCAAACATCTTGTTTAAAGTTATCCATTATAAATCTCACCCCAGGCTTCTCTTCTCTCTTCTTTTACTGATGGCATCACTACTTGAGCAACAGTAAGCTTGTTTTTCATAAACTGACTGAGAAATGTTTCTTCCAAATGGGCACAAGATGTAGAGAAAGAATTTTACAAAATAACTTGTTAGTTTAATAAAACTTTGAATCCCTTCCTGGCTGAGTTAAAAAAAACAATAATGAAAATATTTTTTGTGCTACATGTACAAAATAAGCCTTAGAAATCAACACACAGTGCTCTGAACTATCAGAGGGCAGGAGGTAACTGGGGATTCCGTTGTCAAAATAGCCCAAACTAAAATGTTTCCCAAAAAAAGCCTTTCACTTCTCATATAATGGAGTATTTTGGAGAGAAAAAAGTATCGACAACGCACGTTAAGAAATTGCTGATTGCTGTCTAACTGCACCTCAAATGTAGAGTGCATCTTCTGCTCTGGTCAGCATGGAGATTTTGTCACAAAAAGGCTGAGATCTCTGAGCACTCTAACTGCCAAGTGCTCTCAAATTAAATCAGTTTGAAGCGGTTTTCATTAAGATGGATTGAGTGTGGCATCGTGAGAAACACTCTATCAAATGTAGTGTTTTACTTAGTGATTAAGTATATACCAGTTGATGAAGCTACCCAAATCCTTCGTAATCCCACCACTCCAATAAACATTTAATGAGTATATAAGTTCAAAAAGCCTAGCAGAGGATTTAAACGTTCAATCTTGTTTTTATTTACTCTTGGAACTCAATTTCTCACTTCAAGTGAAGAATGTTGGTGCCTGAAGCTCATCTGTTGTCCTGGTAAAATTAAGTGCCCTCCATAGTATAAACTAGAAGACAAGACATTCAGGTTGCTGTTCCTCTAAAGCTTTTTTTCTTATACAGATATAAAAATTCCATTATTTTATGAAAGGCAACTGTAAAAATAAAAAATAATGCATATCCCTTTCCTCACTTCATTCCAGAAGGCAGTACTGAAAATACTTCTCTGTAATAGGAAGAACTCTGTAAAAATAAATGGTATTTATCCCTTCTCATATCTTTGTTTTAAATCAGAAAGTTACAATCAAAACAATGACATTTCACAGGGTTGTTGGGGAGAAGGGTTAAAGGCTTCTAAAAATTCAGACAATGTTTGCAAAAGATATGTAGAGAAAACAACACTTTCTTAATTGTATTACATTATTCTGACGAGTATCTAGTCCAAATACATTAAAAAAATATTAGAAATAAGAGGTGACGTGAATTTCAGATGTGCCATGTAAGTATTATTTGAAGTACTTTGTAACTGAATTACTGCACTGCATTAATATCAGATTTGTTGGTACAAATATATTATGAAAGTTCCTAATCAGTTTTACATTTGATGAGCTATAAATCAATACTTTGCCACTGAATAATCACGTGTGCATTTATGCTCTAAAATCCATATACTGACATGAAAGTAGTCACTAAATTTAGAGTGTGAGAAAACTGTGTCCACAACATTCCAAGTTAGAGTTAATTTAAGCTATACAAGGCATGCCTATCGTAACATCCCCTAACACAACATAGCTGTTCCTTCCAGCATGAATAACCTCAGGAAGCCAAAACATTCTCCATTTTAAAATTAAATATCTATCAGGACAACAAAAAATAAATTGAAACAGCATAACCTTCATGTTTGAGTTTTAGCTTTATCTACAATTGATTATGCTGGGCTTTGGGTTTCTCCTGAGCAAATTCAAGTCACCAAAACTTAAATAAACTGCTCCCCTTCTAATTTTATTAAAATACTGATTTTACAACTGTGCATACAATAACAGAAACTTGAGATGCCTGGCTGGATGGACAGAAAACCTAAATAACCAATCCTGAGCACTGGAATTCGCTTAGCAGATAAAGTTTTGTACAAAAGAAAAAAGAAAGAAAGGACTGTATTTCAAAAACCTTTCAATTTAAATTTACAATTTCATTAGCCATCCTTCAAAGGAGTTACCAACGAGCAGCGCTGAACTTGTCAAACAAAAGATTCCCAGCCAGTGTGACGTGAGGCTAGGACACCAAAAGGAAAAGGTGGAGAATTAGAAAAGAGAGAGAAACCCCCACACCCACAGTAACTGACCACCACAATCACTGAAGGACTCCGGTAAAAATACAGCCCAAATAGTAACAAAGCAGTCAATTTCAACAACAATCAGAGTAAATATTTTGGTCAATCAGCTATATAACCCTTCACAATCTAAACAAGATACTCCAAAATAGTTTATCTTCTTAAAATAAAGATAAAACATCCGTAGTGATCTCAATTTTTCACCTAAATTAAATAAAGTAATTTTAATACACACTTACATCTCTAGCTTTCCCATAGAAGGCTTCTTGAAAAGCAGCCTCTAATGATCCAATAAAATAAACAGGATGGCAATCACCGTATCTATTTGAGAGATAATTTTCCATTAATGAAAGTTATGAAAATAATTTCAGTATTATGCCCCTCCATATATTCTGTAAATGTAACACACTGGCTAAACCATTAGAGGGATGAAGTACTACACTTCTATTGCTCTACCCTACTCTCTACTGCATTACTTTGTAGCCTATTATGTTGCAACTTCTATTATTTTTAATTAAATACAGTTATTGTTTAACAATTCAAGATTTAGTGATATAACTTTTTTTTTTAAATAGCACCTTTTTATTTCTAAAAGCAACGATTTATGCAGCCATTAATGATAAAACTTCTACAGCAATGCTGTAGATACTCTTCATTACTGACCAGCTTTAGTCTTTTTGGTTTTGCATAGGAAATGAGTATACACAATCAGATTCTTTATTATCCTTCCGGACATCTACATAATTAACTGATGAATTAATTGATGGCAAATTAAATAAGGCAAGAACCTTCACTCTAACTTAGACCAAGCAATAGGCTATTTCAGAAACAGTTCAGACAAAGTTAAGCTTAAATTAAATTAGACATGGATGCCCAAATGTCTGTGATTATGTAAGAAAATATCTACATAGCATTTATTTTTATTCTCATTATATAAAAAATTTTTACTTAGTTTGTAACAAGAATTACAATATTATTAGGTTAAGTTTACCTTGAAGAAAACTCTGCTGTAAATTGTAATAAGGCATCTCCTTCATTTTCAGCATTTTCTGGCACTTAAAAAAAAAAAAAATTGAATGCAACCTTACAGAAACATTTTAATATGCACACTCACTTTGCTTCATGGATTTTTTATGTTGATGGCTTACTGAAGTGGTTACCAAGAGATCATATGCATTTCATGAAAGACTATGAACCAATGGAAAGACATGGAATTTCCAGACACTCTCATGAATATATTCAGCCTTTCCAAACAGTAAAATCCTCAGGTCCAGTGAAATGTGATATATCACTCGTTCAGAGTTAACATTCTGGACTTTCTTTAATACATTAAAATGAAAGGACTGACTTGAAAGCTGTGACTCATGGTATTTCTAGTGACTTTATTCTTTTCTAAAAAAGATAATGTTAAAAATGTTAAATAACTTTAAAATTTCCATGTGTTACTATAGTGTCAAAAATTTGCTATCAAAAACATTTGAGGTAATAACACCAATGGAGGCGTAAAAAAATTGAGTATATGCAGAATAGCATATATGAAGTAAGTGCCTGTTTCTGCTCAATCTTTTTCATAATCTAAGGATTCATAATCACTGAGAAACATATTAAATGTATTAAAGCAAAAATATTCATCACCATAAGATGACAAAACTAAAATCAGCAGAATGTTCAAAGGAGGGCAGTCTAGGTTTCCACAGGTATATTTGGTTAAAGATCGCCATTTATCAGAGTTAAATCATCATCCTTCAGCAACAAGCTGAAAGAATGAGGCTGAGAAGAAACTTCCTACACGAGAAGATGAGCTCATTGTTGCCGTTTACATTTCCAGTATTTTCATTTAAAACATCTATCAGACATGAGACTTGCACAATTCTAAGGCCCTATTGAAAAAACAGTTTGTTTCTTACCATGCAGACCCACTGCACCTCTGTGCATTCACCAGTTCTGTACAATTACCAGTTCATCATAAATTAACTTTCAACTCTTACTCATTGGTGATTTCCTCAAGGCAGATGATGCTACTCCAAACATTTCTCCATCATCAACTCCAAACTCTGTAGCATCTTCAAAGTCATCTCCGTCGCTGTCACTAACCATATGAACATCAGTGCATTGCTATTTAGAAACAAAAATCAAAATCCACCATCAACATTTATTACAGACATCATCTCCAGTGAAATTCAATGCAAATACTGAAAAATACTTCCATATTTCTATAAAACACTTGATATACTGTATTTTATTTTACTATTTTATACAACGTTATCAGACTGATAAGATTTAATATAGTTGACAGAGCATTATGTGAGAAAACACAATTTTCTAACTCAGGAGTTGGAACTGTATGCAAAATGCTGAGAAGAGTTGAGAGTATTTTATCTCAGGTTAGCATTTTTTTTTTCCCCCATCTGAAGGTACTGCAGGTGGTATAACTGAACAAGAGTGAGAAAGGAGCATTAAATCAACCACTAACTTCCCATATCCAGATACAATCTACTTCAGCTCTACTTTCTTCCGGGACTGTACCTGTTAAATGAAGATGTTCTTACCTCCTCTGACTGTTCCCTTGTTTGTACAGGTGAAGATCTTCTTCCAACTGTAAGTCGATGGCAAGGAAAATTCACTCCTGATACAGCTAGAGTCATCTGCAAAAAGAAGCAACAATCACTTATCAGAGCTACAGACTCAACAGAGAATTGGGTTTTTTGTGTGCATGGTGATTTTATGGCTAAGGTTGAATAACAATACTGAAAGAAACAAATATTATTGTACAGTGATTGTGAACGTACTGCAGTATCTTCTGCTGGGTGTGGAGCTCTAAGACTTATTTTCACCTCAAGTTGAAGCTGCTAAATAAAACTTTAGGATTTGTAGGGTTTGTTGCTGTGCTTACATCAGCTATATACAACCTTCAGGAACAGCAGCGTGGCCAACAGGTGAAGGCACTTACAGGGAACAGGACAGTAGACAGTAATTACTTGCACATTTTACAACAAAATAGTTTTAAAGTTTTTATGTATCCATAAGGTTTCAAAACAAACTAAATGAAACAGCAAACTCAAAACTGTCTTGAATTGTTACTTCTTCCTAAGTCAGAACACAACTTTGAGCCATTACTGGTAACTTTCTTGTTTTAAACTGGTCAGGAACAGCATCTGCCAACCTTGAAACTATGACAAGCATTGATGCAATGAAATGAAACCAGTTAGGTCATCTTGGAAAAAAAAACAAACATCTTTCTGATTAACTGAAACAAACAAAACAAAACAAACAAACAAACAAACAAACAAAACCCTGAAAGCAGGTTTCTCATGTAAAGGATGAACACAAAACCAGTAACACTTGTGAAACTGTGTCAGCAGAGACACAACAGATGCCCATCAGTGCCAGGTGAAACATCACTTTAGCTTACTGCTGACAGACACTGGACACAGCCTGGTGCTGTCTTCTGGAAAGCCCCCAGCCCTCTCCAGCAGGTCAGATGACCAGAGAGAATTCTCATGAGCACCAAAGCCCTGTCTTGATATCATTTGTGATACAAATAGCTCTTAAATTAATATAGATAATTCATTTTGGCAACAAACCCTACTTTTTGAAGAATCTGAACCTGATACAATATTTGATTCTGTACAATTCTCAGTAACTCATAGAAAGACACTTCTGGTTGTGCCTTCAAAATATCACTTCTAGTTAATAGGTCCTCCAGGAAAAACCAAACAAACAAACAAAAAAAAAAAAAACAACACAAAAGGACAGAAAAAGATTTTCTAGATCCACTCAAAATTACTACAATTTCAGAGGGGCAGAGCATGGGTGACTTACGCTCTAAACTTCAGAACTACAGCACCCTCCTAATTAGACTATAAAAACCTTAAGGTAAATTACATTTCAATCCCCCTTTAGAAAAACCCAAGAATAAATTATAAGCCTCAAACTTCATTTACTGCCGCAAGCACTGGAGATACCCCATTTATTTTTATACATAATTCAGAATGACTTTATCACTTGTCTGCTAGAAATCCCAAAGATTTAATTTGTGGCAGGCTGATTAAGCAGGCTGGTTACCAAATGAATGTTAACCTGTCTGAACTAGCCTACAGTCATACTCTCATAGCAAGGTTAAACAGAAGTTTAGCTGCATAAAAAGCCAAGCTATCATCTTAAAGGAAGTGAGTAATAATATGCTGGAGCAAGTGAAATATTAAAGACGACATACAGGTCAAGTCCAATTACTCATGAAACTCCAGTGACAGCACCATAAGAACTGTATTCTCTGCAATAGCCCACTGCTTTAATTAGTATTTTTAAAAGTTTTCAATGATAAACAAAAGCTGATTGTTATGAAACTTGAAACTTTGCCCTATAGTTCCCACACCGTTTGAAATACTGGGAAGTCACACATAAACACATTAACCACACACCATTCCCTATCTCAGGGTGTCAAATACTCTGCCAGATGCCTGGAAAGGCTCCTGGTATCTTTTACATACACATTAAAGAAAGTATGGTAAGATCAAGCAAGCAGTTATTGTGCTGCTTCATCACTTAGCCCAATAGCAGGGTGTTGCAATTCTAATTTGCAACCCAATATTATAGTGTCAAAGTGTCGCTCAAAAAGGAGCTAACAGCAGAAGGAGTTCGACATCAGAGCACAATTCATCCTACTCTGCAGACAGTTGCTGCAATGTTGTTGTTATTTTTATGTGTGTGTGAGAAATCACCCCCTCCTTCTGCCTTTTTTGAGAAGTTTTTGCAAGGCAAAGGCTAGGACAAACAGAAGCTTCATCTTTCATTTTAGAAATCATCTGCCAGCAGGAACATTTCTCCAGAACTGAGTTATGTTTATTCCAAGATAAAGGAGACGCTTCTCTCTCAAAAGAGATTCCCGCACCAGGATGTTTAATCTGTACTTTGGAAATTATAAAACCATCAATATTAAGCACAAGATTACTTTTCAGGCAGCTCAGCCCGGTGCCACAGATAGCAAACCTCAAATATGCTGAATGTCCTCCAATCGGGAGCCCCAGCTGGGGTGTGACAGGGGCTACAAACCTTCACATGTCAGGCTGCTCTTCGAGTGCCTTCTCCTTCACACAGCACCTACTTACCCCCACACAGGGCTACAGCACGTTAGACAAGTGCTTTCAACAATAGGTTATTCTTCCTCGTTAGAAAGCATTTTCTTTCTTTTCATTGTTGTTGTGGTGGTTTTGAACAATCTAAAAAGACAACTTTTTGAAATATTTCGTAGTACAAGTGTATCTGCAGCTCACAGCGTGCCAATGCAGAGTGCTGCCTTGGCATGCTCAGAAAAAAAATAGCCAGCCTGCAATCTTAGAAGCTTCTTAGAAGCCATATAGAAGCCATCTTCTATAAAGAGCTTGCTGGCACAATTAATTGCCACTTCTGCAGATCTCTGAAATTACAAAAGAAGGCACAAACTCGGATCCTTGTACCAGAGCAGGGGTATTCCATCAAGGCATCTGAGATCTGAGGAAGATAAGCAGTAGCACAAATGTGAAGCACTGACACCAGCAGACAACTGCAGCTGCAGACACCTGCTTCTCCTTGGCACACTTTGGTGGCTTAGCATGCTCTTGCATACTGAATCTGATAAGCCTGCAAGTAAGCAGACGATTTTTAGCTAGTAAAGATCAGAGAAAAACGATACGAAAACTGTAAGGTCTGTTATCACATGAGGAAAGTAATTGGACTTGACAAATTTGCTCTTCCTCAAATCTAGCCACACTCTGATGGCGAAAACAGCATTTCAGAAGAGCTTCTAATTGCAACCGCATCCAATGAAGAAAGGAAGGTTTGGGAGCTTTCTAATTTCCTACAGAACATCACTGGACATCTGATGTGACCACCTCAAATGAACAGGAACTTCTTCCTCATCTTCATCTCTCACTGCCATTTTGCTCCCGAGTAAACACAGAAGTCTCCCCAGCAATCCTGAAATCTCAATAAGCACTGTGAACAACTCTTCTCATCACTAAGCTGTCTGTATGAAAGTCAGAACTTCAGAAAATAAAGTAAGGCAGGAAAACAGGCAAGCTTCTGAAGCCATCAGACTTAACTGTTAGGCCTGTGATTATCTTCTCAGTGTTACCGTTGCAAAATGCACCATCACCAGAGTCATGGGACAATGTGGGAGAGACCCATCACATCTATCCAAGAAAGTCACGGACCTTCAGCAGAACAGCTCCAGATAGCTCTAAAGCAAATCAAACAAATTCCCCACCGCTGTCACCAACAGCTGCCTCAGGTTTCATAAGTACGGTGTAGGTAAGCCAACTTGGCCAAACATTCCACCTTGCAGAAGATGAGCTCTGCACACATGTAACGGATTTGCTTTGGCACAAATTGAGAGGTGGGGCTGCTGACAGGATGCTAGTGACTGAGATCCCTTGTCTGGGTACCACTGAAAACAAGCAAGAATAAGTAATAATGTTTAGGGGGTGTTTGAATATTGATTTATTTTCTGCTCCTTGTTAGGTACTTGATTGCTACATCAGCTTTTTGAGCTTTTGGAGCGTGTGTGAGTTTTGCTGGATTTTTAATAAAAATTTTGAAGATGGTAAAAAGATTGACTGTATTATTGGGCTGTATTATTGACTGTATTATTTGGCTACCAACTGCTATGAATCAGCCAAATTATTCAATAGCTATAATTCTAATGCAGAATTATTTCTGGCTGCATAACATCTGCTTTGGCAGACAACTAAATAGGGGAAATTTAAAAGTATGGTTTCCTGGGGTGAAGGAAAATAATCCGTTTTTGGCCTTTAATACTCAGAGATACGGAAGGCAAACAAAATGCTGGTGTACAAAAAAGGCATGTTTTCCAATACTTGACTCTACTTCACAAATCTCCCTAAAAAAAAAAAAAAAAAAAAAAAAAAGACTAATTCCCAGTCCTACTTAAGGTCAGCTTGTAGTATATTAGGGAAAAGGAATTAAAGTATTAAAAAACAGCTATTCAGTTCTTGTGTCCTGAAAAGTAGCGCAGTACAGCTGCAGTTCTGGCTTTCTAGCTATACTTGCTAGCACAGCTGGATGAAAGATGGCACAGAAAGAAACATTCCCAAAGTCGTAACCCTCTGTGTAATTCCCAAGAAGGCACATAGCTTCTGACACATTTTTTTCAAACTATGATGTGAACAGATAGAATTAAAACTCACACATATTAAAACAGGATGGGAGGGGGGATGTGGGTTTGTTTTTTTTTTTTATCATAAAAGTGTATCATTTACTCTTTTGGCTTTTATGATCTAAAGGCATGAAGGAAAACTCAGATTACCTAATCCCATGTCTTTTAGACTAGCATTTTTGTTTTGCTGTACCTCTCACAAAGAGCCCAAGATGATGAAGCATTTCACCCAGGTGGAACCCTTCCCTCATGTCTTTCTGTAATGCAGTATTTTCCAAGCTCCACATCCAACCATTCCAGAATTTCACCCCATGCTCTCAGTACTGATTCTGGGGGAAAATGGAAAAGCCTCTTTTCCCCTTGCTGCGCAAGAAAGAAAGTCAGCTCCACATAACACCTGCTTGTGCTGCAGCTACATCTGTCAGCACGCATTGTAACATGGAGCCGTAGCTGCATAAACAACCTACCGAAGTCAGTAAGTGCAGCAGCCCTCTGTTATCTCAGCAACCATTTGAGGATCTTTGATGCCTTCCCTTCTATCATTGTACAACCAGCACGCAGCTTAGAAAGTAAAAGGTCAGTTCCAGAAAAAAAAGCTGTAAATATTATTACTCACTCTGTGAAGTAAAATTTTGCTACAGATCATACAAATATCTTAAAATCCAAAAGCAGGTATTTTGCTTTGGAAACACTAGCATTATGTAGGCAAATTATGAGAAATTCTATCACACTTGCAAACCTCTAACCACTCTTGGTTATTTATTATGATTACGGTATATACCAGCTCTGCAATCTAACAACAATTTGTAGTCACTAGTTACTGCTTTGGCCATAACTAGCTTGTTAATACTAGCTAGTCAAGCTTTTGTGTTAGAAACAAATATATTAACAACTATGGAATGATATCCTAAAAAGGAATACTTGTAAACCAAGAGGTCATCATCTGAACAAGACCTCTTGTTAGAAAGCTGCTTATCAGGCTTTAGTATATACGTGGATATTTATAATATTTACACATCACGTAAGAAATTCTTAATCCAAAGTGAATGAATGCACTGTTGCCTGCACTGAAACCTAATCCTGATTCAGATACTTCATGTGACAGCATTTTCCCTGTGTTCACCATGTGAACACATAGCTTTTTCAGCTATGGGCTTACTCAGTGATATACAGCTAATGTATAAAGAAACAAACACGCATAAGTACATTTCATAACACGCCATGCTCAATTATTCAAAATAACCTGAGACAGAGATGCCCACAGCAAAACAGTCAACGACCAGCAGGAATCTCTACTGTGAACATTTACTTCCATATAATTTGATTCTTCTTCTTGTCAGAGTAATTATTATGATGCCTTTTCCCCCTCGTCAGGTAACAGTAGGGGTAAGGACTGAGGAGTGACGGAGAAACTTTGTTAAGCATTCTGGTTTTCATATTATATTTACTATTATTGCCAAGGATCTAGATCTCTGAGCATTACTAACCAAGCATTATTAGCAATACATGGGCACAGCCTGTGCTCAAACTATCACTGAATTCCTTAGGAACAAACAGGTGTTCAGTGCTTCCAAACCCACCACTCACCACTGTTCAATCATGCATCAAGTAAGCTACCTTGTTTTCAGTGCACAATCTCATAACATCAAATGGATATACGAGCTAAGAATTCATACATACCCACACTTAAAAATGACGTTTAAAACTTCAAGTGATTAAAGGCTTTCTGTGAATTGAAGTTCTTTTCCCACAGCTAGTATGTATTCTTTCCTTAGGAGCAGAATATAAAAATACTTCTGCACACACTGAAATACACTGTCTAAATAAAACAAGTGTTTGCACACCAGTAAGTATTCTTCTTTAAAATGAAGTTACATAAAAATTTCAAACAGTCTATCATAATTGTTGTAGGTTTTTTGTTATTATTGCTGTGTTGTGTTTCATTTTAACTTAGAGAAACAAGGGCCATTTGTACTTGGGAGTTAATTATGAGGCTCAGAGATTTACTGCACCGAACTGAAGAGAGCCCTTCAGTCTATACCGGGCAACAAGACTGCTTTTCAGTTTAGCAGATATCAGCAAAGGCTTCCCACCAGGTTTGCCCTTATCCTTCCTTGAACAAGTGGATGAAATTCTACGTTTGCCACTTACCTTTTGACATCAGATAGCATTAGCTAGGAAAAACAGTCAAGTTTGCTCTAGGTTTGTTTATTAAACTATTGTTCAAATACTGAAATGAACAGAAATGTTTAAAAATGACAGCCCTGGAAATTAACTTTCTCAGGAAAACATTTTCATCATGTATCTTCAAATACAAAAAAAAATCTTGACAGGTATTCAACGTTTCATTTTAAACACTAACTGGATGAAAAAAAAAATCTCAAGGGTGGAGTGTGTTCAGGTTATAAATCAGCAACGCTTATTTTAACTCCTCACAAAGTGTTGTTGAGATAATTACTGCTGACAGCTTTATTCAAGGTTCATTTCACTTTTTCTACTATTTTTCCCCTGTTAGAAGTTCAGTGGGGCCCATGGGAAGATCCACCCCTCACACCTGTTAGGTTTCTTCATGTTACGGAGGCCAGTTTGGACATGTCACTTCCAATTAGCATGTGCCAGCGCGCTGTGACAATTACTTATTGCAGGTTTAACTTTATAAAAAAAAAAAAAAAAAAAGGTTTCTAATCCATCCACGAGAACAGTGACAAAGTACGTAATTTCAACCTGTCCGTACAGGTTGCGCGTAACTCATTCCAGGGATTTCAGTGATGTTCCCATGCTGGGCAC
The DNA here is from genome assembly GCA_036925125.1 of Oreortyx pictus. Lineage (NCBI taxonomy): Eukaryota > Metazoa > Chordata > Aves > Galliformes > Odontophoridae > Oreortyx > Oreortyx pictus. The sequence goes on along the minus strand of JAUPFR010000010.1, from coordinate 5,906,666 downwards.
CTGAACTATAATGAAGCCTAAAATCACAAAGGAACGCTGCAGAGTTGAAATTAAAACCCAAAAGTTAAAAATGAACGGAACTGAAAAGCGCTAAATATAACTAGATTCAAAAAGTTTCACAAATTCCTCTGATGAGGACTAAGAGATTACCAGGCTTCATTTTCTAAAAAAGCATTCTGCTGTTTACCCCTTCCTTCTACCACAGCACGAAGGTTCAGTGCTGGGAGAGCTTTACGATTTGCACTGAAGGCAGCAGAACCATAATGATGCTGTGGGATCAGCTCATGGGCACCCAGCACAGCGGGTGGGAGCAAGAAGGTATGCTGCAGGAGAACCCACAGCACAATGCAAAGACAGGTTATCTATTAAGATAACCAGTCTTTAAGACAACCAGATAAGGGATGCTGAATCCACAGCAACAATTACAGTAAAGTAAACTTCATGAAACGCTATTGAGATTTTCCATACAATCTTGAGAAAAAATTGCACCTTTTTCTCCACAAGCACCCAGCTCTGGCATGCTGGTCGAACACACATGCCAATTTTTGCTCCTTTTAATCATCCGTCGTATTACCAGGGAGTTTATCACTCTCCTTTGCTAGCCAAATGAAAGAGAAAACGATCCTTGCTTTTGATTGTTTCTCATTTCATTAAGCCTAGTTAGGCAAGTTAGCAATTAACGCAGAAGGACAGATACTGTAGTACTTCAAGTTCGTTCACACCACCAATACATTTAAAGGAAACAAAAGGGAAATAATATTAGAATCTGTTGTAGAAGTAAATAGGAAAGAGATATATTTGAGAGACTGAAATAAATACCCATGATCACTTTCAGAGCTCATTCTTCTTCTCAGAAAAAAAACTGTAAATATTAAAAAGGTTGAAAAATCCGCCAAGCCATTTGCAGCTATTTGAAACACGGGGTAACAGAATTAAATAAACGCTGAAAGACCTGGAACACAGTTAAGTATGGACCATGAGGCTAATTGTGGATCTTGAGTTAATTACTTTCCACTGATACGTTTTCTCAATGGTCTTTTACATCAGTTTTTTCTTCCCTCGCTCTGAACCCCAAGGCAATTCAGTGTGCTAGCCTCCAAACTCTGGGTGATTCATTGTGTACTTCTGCCTTAGGATTTTTAGTTCGTGAAGAGAAAGCCAGTCTTTCACATCAAGTTGATGTTAATGTGCACTGACAAAGCAACAGTAAAGGAGCTCCATGTTTGTCACAACGTGCACTCTTTAATTTAGTAATTGCTTTATACTGATATGCAAATAATGACACATTTCCCAAATTTCCAGTTTCTTGGCAATGCTCTCACTAATTACTCAGTGGTTAAAACTTATGCATATAAATTAGTTAAGTGAGTTTATTAATAAGTACACCTGTGCAAATTGATCTATAAAATATATATGCCCAGGAATAAGTGGTAAGTTATTGTACACTTTCAAACATCTAAGAATTCAAAAATTAAATATTCTTTCACCAAAACAAGATCTATCGGTGCATTCTTTATAGATAAACTGAGATTCCAAAATCTTTCTGTAGCCATACGCTGCCTTTGTTGAAAGAAAGACCAGAAGTCAAAGCGTTTGCTCATATCATGTTAACAAATGAGAAGAGGATCAAGGTAAAGAGTAAGCAAATAAATAAAAGGAAAAAGGCATGAGAATCCCTCTAGTACCTGAAAATGTGGGACAGTGTCACCATACACTCATCCATGAGCTTAATGACTGCAAAGCATGGTCTTTAGAAACACTGCATACTCTTGCTTTTGATACCCTAATGGTGGCCCTGCAAAATTTAGTTGCACTTACTTGACACAGATGTAGACTCGCAACAACTGCAAAAGCACTGAACAGAGCTAACTTGTCCTAAAATCACAAACTGGCTTGAGTTGTAAGGGACTGTAAAGCAGGGACATCCCCCACCAGTCCAGGTTGCCCAAAGCCCCATCCAATCTGGCCTTGAGCACTTCACAGGATGGGGCACCCACTGTTTCTCTGATTGGCCTCTTACAGCCCCTCACCAAGCTCAGAGTAAATAAAATCCTTCCTAATGACTACTCTAAATCTATCCTCTTTCAGTTTAAAGCCATTACCCTGTACCTTATTACTGTGGTCTCTAATAACAAGTCCCATATTTCCCGCAAGCTCCTGTAGGTACTGGAAGGTTGCAAGGAGGTTTCCCCAGAGCTAGGCCAGGCAACCCCAATTCAATCCCTTTGTGTTTCTTTTCACACTAATAATCAAGGTAGTACCACCATACAGTTTCACTTGTTGGCTACTGTACTGAAACTATGTGCTCCTTAGGTTTCTGATATTTTCTTTAAGTAACTAGGCAATTGTCACAGAAGAGTGTACAATGACACTGCTTACTCTAACCTGAACCACAAATTGCCTATTATGCTGCTATTC